>OY735893.1:4815000-6015000 GCA_963506565.1 Tachystola acroxantha
TTAAAATCGAACAAGTTACACCCCGGCAGCGGCGAAGTTGCCAGATTTCATACAATTTTGACAGTCAGTCGTATTCTTTCATTTGTAATGAAAAATTCGAATCTATAACCATGTTCGTGTCATTAACTTGTACATTAAACTGTAGTGCCCATAAAAGGTGTGGTATATCCATTACGGAAGTGATAGGACCTTGACCCATTTGTATAATGGTTTTTACATTACTCTACATGTTGACCGGCGAGTCACGCGAGCTTTTTTTTTCTTTTTTAACAGCTACCGACGGACAATCATTATTATTTACATCTACAACCTAACTAATAGCATAATAGCAAAGGTTTCAAGGGGTCCAAGAACTACTGAACCCTGAAGCCCGAAGGGTCTCTATAACTCGTTACTTGACGAAACTACTACATAATATTTCTTGCATAAAGTAACTATAAAAGCGCCTTGGAGGCTTTAAACAGAACAACTACAATAAAAGAAAATGACGGATCAATTTTGTTGTCGTCGTATTTAAAAAATATTTTCAAAATTCTCCGGGTTGGCTAATTATAGCTTGATGATTTTTATTTATTAAAACTTTTCTTGGAGGAATCAATATTCATTATTGGCCACTTCCTTTCTAGCGATTTTTGAGTTATTTAATAATAATAAATAATATTTTTATTATTTAGACAGACAGATGTTGAGTTTTGTAATGGCGTCACTTCACTATTCGTATTCGCTATTGGATATTTGTCGTATTTGTCAAATACTTGACGTACATACAAATAAGACCAATATTTTGTCAAGAATACCAACAAATACGCAAATATGAATTGCCAAGTGAAGTGCCACCATACCAAATTGTAGAAGTTCATCCTACTTGTAATAGTATGATTTATTCCCACGAATCGTTAACGTCAAAATCCACTTTACTTAATAAATGTACTGTCAAGGTATTTGATTACTTTCTTTTCTATGCGAAACAAAGCGCATTCGTTTTATTAATTACTTAAATTAAACCCACACGCCTTCAAAATCATACTTAACTTTCTCTTTGATAATCTTAATCTTCACTTTGAGTATTTGCAAAACGTGATGTCTGTTTTTCACATCTCGACGATACTTTGGAAGTCTGGGCAACACGTTCTGTACAAGTTTTGGCTTGATTCGTTTACATTTCCATATGAAGAATCCAGCTCAACATTAATTTGAAGTCTAATACATCAATTAATTTGAGTTGAGTATACCGATAATTAGTCCTACTATTTTAAGGGCATTCATTCATTGAGATATACATAAGTACTTGATATAAAATAAGCATGAAAAGAAAATGACTGCCGTTTCTGGACTCTACATTGTATTTTCTTGTGAGTATGTGTCTAAACCTTGGTTTTTAATTGCAGTTAGTGATTTTCATACAAAAAGCTAATATTTTTATGAAACTCGGTGATTGGAATTTAAAACTACAGTATAAAAACATGAATCTTAGCTTAATTTTTTTATAATATTGTGTGTTGACTGTAAATTCGCTTATACTCGTGAACAGCTGGAATAATGATTGAGGATATAACAAGACCAGAATCAGCAGATAAACCTACTTAGTTTATAATAACAACAACACACATTGCCAGCACCAAATTACATTCAATTCAATACGTATGCGAAACGTGTGTCAAATCTGAAACAGTAATGGTACCTCACATAGAAACTCCTTACGTCTGACGCTAACAGAAAACAAACAAAGCAGCGTTGTTTACGGGTGGAGGAAACGTCATGTCAGTCATTTAAGGCAACCCTACGGTCCTACCTATTGCGTCTCTTTAGCACGTAACTGTACTTGATAACTTGTCTTTCCGTCGGCGCAGGCGCAGGACTGGTTTTAGAGTAGGGCGCATGGATACATGGGACTGCAATTCGACTTCTTTCTGCAATCAAGAGTCTTTTAAAACTCAGTTTGATTAGGTGAGTGATTAGCGCAGGTGTTAAATGATTAGTAGTAAACACGTTTGGTCGATAATCACCAGGCGCAGGACTGGTTTTAGAGTAGGGCGCATGGATACATGGGACTGCAATTCAACTTCTTTCTGCAATCAAGAGTCTTTTAAAACTCAGTTTGATTAGGTGAGTGATTAGCGCAGGTGTTAAATGATTAGTAGTAAACACGTTTGGTCGATAATCACCGCGTAACCTGCCTTATCTTCTAACTAATCACATCTGCTAAACGCTTCCGAACACTACTCACATACTCGACATACTATCAGTGATTAGTGCGAGTGCAATTGATTAGTAATCTAATCAAACTCAAAACCGAGAAATACTGAAAAGGGATAAAAAATATATATATATTTTCAAAAACACCAGCATATAATTATAAGGATTTACGCTTGTCACGTCGCTATGAGTTTTGATTGAATTAAAGCCATACCTACCCTATAAATGGATCAAACCGACAACGCTTGGCAAGAAAATTGCACTATAGGGACACAAATGGATAACATTCCGGCTCTGGTTGAAGTTAATGTTACGTAAACTCAACAACACATCGTGTGTATCCTTGATACTTTTTAACACGGGCCAGATTGCTACACCTCTGCATAAGTTGTCCTGTCGACTATACCACATGGAAGGAAGATTGCTTGAGGTATAATTTCGCAATTACCCACCGAGGAAGGTGGCAGAGCTCGCTTAGGTTTGAATTATTTATGAATTTCTTCATATTACACTGAGGTTCAATAAATCTGTACATTCAAGACGATATATTAAGCTTTCTCAGATATCCCTTGAGGATTGATGCATTTGATTGAATTGCGATTCAATTGGATAACGGGAGATCTTCAATGATAAAATCAATCATAGTAACAAGAGATGTCAACATTTTATATCTACTGCATTTTCTATAAGCAGAATCCGTCCTAGGCAGAAATCATGGAGCGACAAGAATTCATTCCTCAAAGTAATGGTAAAGATAAGGAATCATAATCTTTTAAAGTAACTGACATTTACATTTAAAGATAAAATTTAGGTACTTAAGTAATAAAATTACACATTCGGCGGTTTTAAATTAGCGATAGGAACCTATACCGGAGCCCAAATCAAGTGTCTTATTTTGTTAACAAATATGATCGTCTAATTACCTGTTGCGATGTAACACTGAATGAACTGATTGGTCGAACCTGTTCACCATTGTGCAAATAAAGTCTAGATCTAATAATGTGAAAATAACTATGCAATAATTACAGAACAGCTTAAAATGTTAGTGCAGTAGGGTAGTTTTTGTTTACAAAATAAGACACTTGATTTGGGCTTCGGTTTAGGTACTTATAGAGAGACATTACCTATCTATATGATCATAATGAAAAGTTGGATGTCATGTGATAGAGGTATGGTACTGAATTAATAACAATTTACTCCATGTCCCATCAGTGCACTCCAACTATAAGAAAAATAGCTATCTACTCCGAGCATGCGCAGCGTTCAATCGACTGAGTGATCATAGTATTGATCTCTTTTGCAGTGGGCCTAATCGCGTCAGGGAACTATGCATGGATATTAAAATCAACAAACACTAATCACGTGGTCTTTTTATATTTTGTAGATTTAAGATAAGATATAAATACTTATTTGATTGTTATATGTGGAAACTTATAATTGGCATGTAGGTATTATTAATAAGTTCATATTGTAACATACGCTGTAAGTTCCCCGAATAAAATAAAATAAATTAAAAATTAATAGTAGAATAAAAAAAAATATTCTGAGCAAAATATAACCCAATGCAAAAAAGAAGACAACAAACAAGAATAAAAGAAGAAGCAAGAATAATGAAAGAAAGAGGTAATTACAATAAGAATATATTCAATACGAGTAACACATATTGACAAAATAACACCAATTTTAAGATAGTCACTAGGCAACGAATCGAAAACATCAATGCTACTAAGGAACCAATAACGATCATAAGCACACCAATATGATAATTATCGTAAATCACTTTATTATCAGGAGTATCAATAGGCAATCATAGTCCAACATCATCATCACATTGTGGCTTTTAAACTTCATTATCGGCTTTCTACAGACGCCTCTTCATTGACCAGTTCAGTAAGGCCTTCCTAAACACCTTAATTTAATTGTGGTTCTCTTGACTACGAGAGGCGAGGAAGTTCAGCGTAAACTGGCGGAGTGACCAATGAGGTGAGTCATTTCAGTGTTATTATTATACATTGAAGGCGAAAGTGTTCGGGCAGCGAAAGTTCTTCTTGCTTCACAGTCGTACCGTTACTGTTAAGTAACTGGTGGTTCGGTAAAGGTGGCATTTTGGCATTTGAACTAATTGACCACATCAGAGGAGCTCGGTGGCTCAGTGATTGGGTCAATGGACTTGCGATACGGAGGTCCTAGGTTCGATTCCCAACCAGAGCAGTCATGTACCAATGAGTTATCCTCGATTTTTTCGACGGAAAAACTTACGTACATTTACCGAGTGCTCTCAAAACGGTGAAGGAAAAACATCGTGATGAAACCTGCATGCCGTAGAAGAAGAAAAAAATCTAAGGCATGTGAAATCCGCCAATCCGCACTGGGCCCGCGTGGTGTATCATGGCCCCAGCTCCCTCAATGTAAGGGAAGGTCTGTGCCCGAGCAGTGGGGCAATATAAATAGACTGATGATGATCACATCAGTTTACGATGGTAGCATCTGCGTATTATAATACTACTACTTACGGAAGCCTTGTGAATCTGCCTTGGGCCTATTGTTTATTCTGTGCTTGGGCTTTTATTCCGTGGGATTTACAAAAATTCTTGATGGCGTTTATGACAACAGCAGATCAATGGTAACACTTGCAGTGCGATGTTAAATCATACGACGCAGATAATAAGAACGGTCCAAAGTGTTACACTTGATCTGCTGTTAGCATACTGTAAGTAAAGCAGCGATTTAAATTGGGCGTTGACGAGTCTGTGAGTAAGGACTTCGTTTGGCTTGCTAGACACTTAATTCGATCAATCTGTGTGCCCCCCGTTTTGAAAACGGGGGGCAGTAGTATTTTTATAGACCGAGACCACAGATATTTACCTAAAACCCACGCAGTTACTACAGTCTAAAACAGAGAAATGTATACATCCTCATTAAGGTTCAGATTTTGTCATAAACTACATTATTTAATTCTTTTACAGATTTTAAGGAAATTCTAACCTTAAAATTAGGCCACTGTATACTTTTCTGTGGATTGCAATTCCTATGTCGAAAAATTCACCATGTATTGACTACGACTAGGTAACTAAAAATCATTAACATGACTGCATAAAATAACAATGCTGAAGACTTATGTAACTCTACGTCTACTTTTTTCTTAGACAACCATTTTCATGACATCTTAAGTCGAATGTAGGTCATTGCCTGCTATCTGCATAACAAATGGCCACAATAAATTGTGTACCACTGTCCGTTTTCATTCATACAGGCAGCGGAATGGAGATAATTCCATGAAACGTTACGTTTTGAGAATTGTTATTGTACGCATGTCATGTTCTTTTCACGGGCGTGAAACATGTTCCACGTTTTTATCTGTACAGTCATAGGTATTCTGTACAGTGGAAACATTTTTTAATTGGGCTGGTTTTTTTTACCTTTGCCTTCGTCGAGAAAATGAAATGTTTTTAGTTTTTGTTTTATCAAATAATAATAATTAGTGGGGATTCCTTGTTAAGCGCGCGAAACGCCATTAGCTACTTTTTTGTGAAAATTCTAATTAAATAGTTTCCGTGGTATTTAGTGAATAATGATCACGTTAAGTTAATCAGTAGATGTCCGCGAACGTTTCTATTAGTTGGAGTGCTCGAAAGAAGTCGTGTTTGTGAAGTTTTGTGCTCTTAGCAAGGTTTCCTTTTGCATAACTTGATGCTTGCGTGGATCATTGAGTTATTTCGTTTAGGGGTTTGGGAGGGTTGTGCGTAGGTTTAGGTTAGGTTATCTTCGTATATATGTATGTATTTATAAGAATTCAGACATTCTACTAACATCAGACCAGGCTGTATGCCCTAGTTGGCTTTGCCTTTCCCATTGGGAAGAATCTTACAAAAAAAATAAAAATAAGTTGTCTCAGTACTGAGTGGAATTAGATATTAGTATAATATTCGGTTTTTATTAGATTTTCAGGTTCAGTGGTTTACTTTCCTAGCTATGTTCTTTCTTGGTATGCAAGTAGTTGCAAAGTGGAATTATACGAGTAGGTTAACAATCATTGTTGACAATCATTTTTGATGATATCACGTCTCTCTTTCTTATCCTTCTGCTGGAAGAGAACGCCAACCTTTTTTTTTTTTTTTTTTTGTTACCCAGGAGAAATACATTATGTATACCGCCCGTCCGGGGGAACGGGCGATTATGTTGGACTTGCACCAACTAAAACTCCTGGGGTGTTCCTCTTCGCCACCATGGACAGGACCACGGGTACTCTTTCGAAAACTACCGCGGCCCTGTCGGCGGGTGCCCTTTCGGGCCCGACTCCGGGGGGCCTAGCGCCCCCCCCATCTCCGCTGAAGGCGCTCCGGAACACGTGGAGCGCCTTCCAGCTCGGGACCGCTTTATTCGGACGGCGGATCCCCCGATCCTCCGCCCGAAGGTCCCCGTTAGGGCGGCAGGCGGTGGGCATAAGCCAACCGCCGGCGGCCCGTTCGCCGGCGGCGAATTGGAAGCGCGAGTGAGTCGTTCTCGCGGTCCCTCTCCGCCGCCTCCTTCTGTGAAAGGACGGTGTCACAAAACGTGAGCACCGCCTCCCACGCTCTCTCGCTGCCGACCATGGCGCGGACGATGGTCGGCAGCGAGAGGTCCGCCCCGATGGCCGCGACTAGCGCCGCGCGCGGCTCCTCCCATTCGGGGCACACGGCGCGGGTGTGCTGCGCCGTGTCCTCCGCCGCCCCGCAGTCATGACACGCCTTCGTGGGCTCTCTACCGACCACCCGGCACAGGTACTCGCCGAAACAACCATGTCCCGTGAGGACCTGCGCCAGGTGGAAGGTGAGCGCTCCGTGTTTACGTTCGACCCAGTCCCTGAGGACGGGCCGAATGGCGGCCACCAACTCTCCGCTGGCAGTCGGGTTCTCCAATCTCTGCTCCCACTTCCGGAAGAGACGGTTCCGGCCCCGCTCTCGCCACCGTCTCATCTCTTCCGGAGGTGGGCGGACGCCCCTCTGCTTGGCCTCCGCGTCCCTCCAATAGACCGCCGCCAGGACCTCCGCGTCTAGGTCCCAGGGCGTGCTGCCCGCCAATAATGTCGCCGCCTCGAAAGAGACGGTGCGGTACGCCCGGGCCGCCCTTATTGCCATGGCCCTCTGCGGTCTCCGCAGCTGGCTCCGATTTGCGGCGTTAAGGGCGTCTACCCATATGGGCGCCCCATAGAGCGCCATGGAGCGCACCACACCGGCATAGAGGCGGCGACAACTACCTCCCGGTCCTCCGATGTTGGGTAGGAGACCGCCCAACATTCCGGCCGTGGCTACCAACTTGGGAGCCAAGTGCCGAAAGTGCTCCGTGAATCTCCACCGACCGTCGAGGACTATGCCCAAGTAGCGCAAAGTCTTATCGACGGTGATGGAGGTTCCACCCACCACGATATCTGTTCCTGGGGGCGGCGCTCGTCGTGATCCGTGAAAGACTATGGCCTCCGACTTGTTGAGCGCCACCTCCAGGCCCAAGGCTCGAATCCGCCGAACTACCTGAGCTACACCGGCAGTGGCGAGAATTGTCGCTTCTCTCAGGGTGCTACCACGAGCCGTCACGAGGGTGTCGTCGGCGTAACACGTGACTTCGACACCCTGTAAGTTGGCACCGCGCAGCACCCAGTCGTACCCGATGTTCCACAGGAGCGGTCCGAGGATCGATCCCTGTGGAACACCGCACGACATCTCCCATCTGGACCATTCGTCCCGGGCCGGATATACAATGGCCCGGTCGACGAAGTAATCCGCAACCGCTCTCCTCAGATACCGGGGCACGCCGTGGTACTTGAGAGCCTCCTTCACAGTTTCCCAGGGCAGGGTGTTGAACGCGTTCGCGATATCCAGCGAAACTGCCGCCACTACTCCGCCCTGATCGACCGCCTCCTCTGTGAGGTTCCGCACCCGCGCGATGGCGTCGATGGTCGACCGCCGACAGCGGAAGCCATACTGGGCGTCGTGCAGATCCGGTCCCACCGATCCCAAGTGCCGGACGAGGCGAGCAGCGAGCACACGCTCGAGAAGCTTGCCCGCCTCGTCTAGCAAGACAATGGGACGGTAGGCCGATGGCGAGTCTGCAGGACGCCCGGCTTTCCGCAGAAGAACGAGCTTCCCCGTCTTCCATGCCCGCGGGAACCGGCCCTCAGCTAGACATGCGGAGAACAGAGCCCTCATCTGTTCCCCCAAATCATCCTCCAGCGCCAGTACCACCACGCGCCCCGGTACACCGTCCAGTCCGGGGGCTTTCTTCTTCGCCTTCAGTTTCAGGATAGCCGCCCCGAACTCCGCCTCCGAGACCGGCGTTGCTGCCTCCTCCTCGTCGTCGTCGAAGAGAACGCCAACCTGGTTTAACACTTCCGCTAAACCGTTTTTTTGTCACTCACACTTCGTTAAAATACGTGAAGTTAAAAAGGGACCGAAGAGAGTTATGTCTAACATTGTATTGTGAACAAATTCGTATACATTAAAGACTGGAAGTTATTTCCTGTTAAGTTATCTGAATGGAGAATAACAAAAATATATTATGGTGAGATGAAATCATTTTAGTAGCAAACTTTAATATTATTCAACTCGCTAACATTACCATTAATCCTGCAGTAATTTACTCATTCAACGTGATAAAGTGTCTTGATACAGTCGTAATTACTGATTAGTTAGTTAGACAAAGAGAAAGGTCTAACTAATGGTCAGCAGTCAGCACGAAAGTGCAAACCTAGGTTTAGCAATAACCATTCATCATCTGTATCTGATGTGCAAGCTGCCTCTCCCGGCTTCAACGAGAGATACTCGTAGAAAGTTTTAAGGCTTCACTAGGCTTGAGTTTATTTATTTCGATTCATCAAACAAAAGTTTAGAGAGCACAGTGAGATGAAGTCTCGAGTTTTTTTTTATGATAGACTAAACACGCGTTTGGCCCTGATCTCACATGAGGCCGATGATGGAACACGCAGGCCTAGTAAATGCCTATTCACATGCCTTAAAGATCCCAAGGTTATATGTGCCAGGAAACCCGACGCCGGCAGAGCGTTCCATTCCCTAGCTGTTCGTATGATGAAGGATGAAAAACGATTCGTACTGGCAAGCCGGATATCAACAACATGCGGATGGAACTCCAGCCGACGCCTGGTGGCTCGGAGGTGGAATGGGGACGCAGGAATTAAATCGTGCAATTCCATCGCACAATCTCCAAATTGTAGCCTGTAGAAAACCGATAGGCAAGGCAATAGAGCGGCGGTGTGCCGGCTTGACATGATTTGCGTAGAAATATTTTTACCATGCTTCGACTACTTATTGGGATCAATGCTTACACGGGATCAAAGCACTGCGGTTAGAACACTTGACTTACTTCAAGAGACCCAAGTTCTAAACCTAGGTTTCCAAAGAGTGTCTAACGTATTTCATGCCCAAGAATAGAAGGCTATAACAAGATTGCGAGAATATTTATTGTTTGCGCATCGAATGGTGCGCAACAAAACGGTGCGCTAAATGGAATACCTCAAAATTCAGCAATGGACGGATCGGTCGGAGTGTGACAGTAGACAGTCCAAAAGTACGCCACTGTTGACCCTTACCAAAATAGGAGTTCCAGTGGGAGAGGGGGAATAAAGTGGACGGAACGGTGGTGTCGACAATAGCAGAAAAATATATCAAAGGTTGGTTCTTAAAAAGGCCCCTGACTAAATTTTCCGAACGTAACAAAACTACAATTAAACAATACAAGAAAACCGCTGCAGTTAGATAAGAGAAATGCCAAAAGATTATTTTCCAATTCAAATAGATCCCACAAAATGATCGTCGTATAAACTACACCATCATACCAACAGTAATGTTTCCTCCAAGAAACCGCAACGAAACCTGCGTGCGCGCATCAACCTACATTCACTTATCGCGATTCGCGCCGCACGCGCATGTCGCGATGTATCGCCATAATGGGCAACACGCCGTATTCGCAGCAGGCATCCGCCGAAACGGGTAATTGGATTCGTTTATTTCGTTAATTAAACATTTAATTTGGGTAATGTGACGATTTTAATTTGGCAAAAAATTAAGAAGTTATCTTCATGTCCTCATGAACGATAATTATGGTGAGTGTTTGTTTAGATGTACTTAATTACTTACATATCCATAAGTATACCTATGTGATTATTTTAAATCTTGAATACAGGCCGGTCGGCCAATAAGCTGAACCACCCGATGGTCGAGTATACTCCAATAGCCTAACCATGAGGGTTATAATGATTATGACATCACAACATGGAGTCGTTATCATGATATAGGATTTGTAATAGGGTAATGGTTGAGCAAAGAAGCTGAGGCTGTTACATCTTGCAGTATTAACGTGCAGATGAAGAAGATAAATTATGATCACCCCCAATATATAAACACTAGATTTGGTGAAGGATGATATTATGTGAACCAAATTCAACAGACTCTAAGAGGACGCAAAAGATTAAACTGGAGATCAAGCTAAAGTTAAGAATTTAAGATCCCAATAAGATTTCACCGTAAACAACAATCTCTCGCTTTGTTCCAACGATAAAAGCATTCCGGTACGTCAATAAATTGGAATCGCCGAAAACTTACGACAGCAATAAATAAATGGTGCAGACTCAACACAACGTTACATAAACCATAACACGCGCAGGTGTGGCATTGTTACATACGGGGCCAATGCAAACGCGTCGTGACTAAGCCTAAAACTTGTTTCAAAAATCAAAAGTTATAAGGTTCCCAATTCGGAGAACATGATTTCGAAAACGAGGACATTTGTTAAAGCCTGAATTTATACAAGATTGTCCTTGATCCATCCGTGTGGCACTCAGAACACATTTCCCCAAAGGCGATGAGTGCATTAGACGACGCATGATAGTACTTAGAAAACCCGAAAGATATTCTGTGAATACGGGATTGTAAAAGCTTGTAAGCTCCCAAACTAAATAAAAAATATTGTATGTAAATACAATATTTTTGGTAAAATAATTTTTAAAATGTACCTAACATTGCGACCGTGAGACGCATCATGGCGCAGGACTTCTTTAACGATAGTAAGGATTAAAGTGTTTCATTAGATTTATATAAAAACTTTAACATAAGTATTTAAGTATTTTTTTTTAAATTCTTGAGACGCATCCTATTATTTAAAGGTGGAGATTTGTAATTAGCTTGTTAAATAACCTAAAGTTATTATAGCTGTAAATCTTCCTTGAAACAAATAGATAAATATATTTTAAAAATTTCTATATTTAATTCCTCATCCCTAAAAACAAAAGACAGTCAGTGCGAGACCGGCATGAGGACAAAAGTATTTTCGTTGCGAAAGCCAAGATTCACTTCGGGTCATTGAACCAGCGGAGTACCTAAGTATATTGAAAAACTGTATCATCTATAAGGCCTCGACAACTTTCTTCCAACAACCTGTATGCAAAAACGTCTTGAAACAAGCTAGACATACCTTGTCTTACTTTTTACGCAAAACCTTAGCAACGATTGTTACTTTCGCTACTAGCTTTATTGCACTTTCCTCCTTTTAATAGCAGCGAATGATTCAAGTTGCTTCTCTGCAATGCATCCTGGGCAACCGAGATGCGTGCGCGCATATCTCAGAAACATTTAGCTGTATATGCAATGTTTTATAGCACTTTCTAGTTTGGCCAGTTCTACTAGTAACTACCATATTGTATCAAGTTGGAGACAGGTGGCCGTTTCAGTTTAGGTTTGGTCTAAATGTAGGATTAGAGCGGCTTGACAGACCTGAAGACAACGTATAACTGTTAAATTGAATAACTGCTAATATATATTATTGCTAAAACAACTCGGCATTTATTCCGAATCTTCAATGTAAGAATAATATAAAATCTTCGAAAGATATCCCAGAAGAAGGTAGATGCTTGTGATTCTCTGTGTCTTATGTTAGTCAAATCAAACCGTGTGCATTTTAATTGCAGAAGGGCAGACCATTATGTTTATTTAACAAGTGCAGCGTCCGCAGTCCTTGTGACAAACCAAGATTCCCGCCACTGTTCACAAAACGCTACCGGAGAAAACTGCTAAATCTTACTTCATTCGAATCCAAAATACGAACTCTGATCATTTACACCGATCCAATCATTAGCCGAGTCGAGCGAGACCGACGGATGGACGTGGGAAGTTACCCATTATTGTTCTGTTCTAGTATTTCTTATGTGCAGTTCGTGTGTACTTTGTGAATCGAGATCGCGCATGCGTGATCTCTGAACTCATCGCACTTGTCTGACTGAGCTTGATAGAAAAGCTACTTTTGACCTAGTTAGCTCTTTGTTAAGGTGACACGGCACTACTTTTCGTCTGAAAAACATAAACAAATGTAGGTATGGTCTAATTTTAAAAGTATTTTCCCCCTAATGTCACTTTATTCATACCTAGGACATTTAGAGCGTTTTGCTAACAAGCATTCTAATTCTAGGACGTCTTAGCATTATAGGTCAATCTGATACGAAAGGTAGATTTCCATCCGCAAAAGAGAAAGCTCAAGAAACTAGGTAAGCAAGTACCTACTTCTTATTTTCCAAATGTTTGAGTGACATCATGCACGGTCGAAGACAGAGAAAGATGTACAGTAGAGTTATTAAGGTTGAAATTTTCAAAAATTCTCAAAAAATACTTGACCTATTGCAATAATTATCTCACTGTTAGATAGATAAAAAGTTAAAACTATGTACTGCAAAAGAATTATTACAATCGGTCCAGTAGTTCTTGAGAAAATCTCAAACTTATTGAGGCTCCCTGTATACTTATCTCTGTCTTAGCGGGTACTGCTTTACTTATCACAATTTGATGATGCATGTCTTTAAATTTTCCTCTAAATATATTCAATTTATGCATCAGTGAAAAAGCATCAAAATTCTTCCATTGGTTCTCGACTTAACGTGAACATACTATGTATTAGGTACTTGAAAACTTAAAGAGCACATGAAAAGCGTTGCATTACATCGCATTACAAAGTCCGACTACAAAAGGCTCTTAACATTTAGTGCAAAGTGGAAAATGACATTCTATCGCCATTTAGAGTTCAACCACATGCAGCAAGTTCGTTGCTATTTTATTTCGTCTTTCCCACACATCGAGTTGAAAAGGTTTTGTTGTTATAGTCTATGACGTCATTAGGACAGTTATTCGTACAATCAACTCTACGTGTTTTGGGTGTAACTAGATAAATAATTTGTTTATGTTGTGTCCAGCGAAGTTGACCATGATCTTACAACTCATATTATTTTTTTGGTAAAATTCTTCCCCGAGGGAAAGGCAAAGCCAACTAGGGCATACAGCCTGGTCTGATGTTAATAGAATGTCTGAATTCTTATAAATACATACATATATACGAAGATAACCTAACCTAAACCTACGCACAACCCTCCCAAACCCCTAAACGAAATAACTCGACGATCGACGCCATAATCGAGTTATGCAAGAGAAACCTTGCTAAGAGCACAAAACTTCACAAACACGACTTCTTTCGAGCACTCCAATTAATAGAAACGGTCGCGATTAACTTAACGTGAGCATTAATCACTAAATACAACGGAAACTATTTAATTAGAATTTTGACAAAAAAAGTAACTAATGTCGTTTCGCACGCTTTTCAAGGAAACCTTACAACTGATAACTCATTTATTCAGATCTTAGGAACACTAGGTACACTTGATCACGTCAATCAACAATATTCTAAACTTGTGTTGGACAATCTATTGGCAAAGAGCAGACCGGTGCATACAGCCAGATTACAATAGATGTTGTATTCACACTAACCGTTTCCCACAGCATTGCAGCTATTGATTATAATTAATTGTAGAATTTTATTGTACTAAACATTACAACTTCGCTGGTAGTGACACTATCTAACAATAATTGCAAAGCCACGAGTCTTACGTCGTTGCCTGTGTTACAGCTATATTGGCTGTTTAGATACGTAAAACACTTTTTGGGACCTAAAAGTACTTACGTCCGTTAAACGAAGCATATGTACGTTATATTATTTCTCTGAGACTATACATATATGATTTTACGAGCACGAGAAGTGAAAAGTAATAAGAAGAGTTAATATAAATATTCTTTATTGCAAAAAAAGAATTATTTACACAAAAGAAATAGGCTAATACAGTTAGTATTACAATTGGCGGTCTTATCGCTCAAAGCGTAATTAAATTGTTACGTCACTAGCCTCGAATCTCAATATCTACACAAAACATTGAAAGCGAAGACAAATCCATGCAAATTCTCACATTTCATCGCATCGCCCTACTTTTAAATGTAGTTCGACCCAATAAAATGGATGACAAATCGACCACCAATAATGGGGTGCATTAGACTGTGAAAACATAAAATTCAATATCCATCCAATTCCTTTGTATTGCACAATGCAATGAAGTCTGCAACAAAACTGCCGCAGCTGCAACGGTTCAGTAGATATAGATAGTATAACGTGTAACAGTATAAAATGCGACATAGTTGAGTTACAAAGTAATGTTATGTATCTTTTAGCCTCTTTATAATGGCAAGGATAAACGAAAACGATAAGAAACGCGTCTCTTTATTTATAAAACTCTACGTAGGTAAGTATGTCTCTGCACCACAGACCACTTACCCCATAGACATGAAATCGGTACAAATTTGCAAAAGCGAAAAAGTCTGTCAAACGATGAGCGCAATAGACGAAGCGAGGGGCAGGTGTTCCATATTAAAAACATGTCGATATCGCCCTCCTGTTACAGCCTGTACTACAGGTCTATGGGGTAAGTGGTCTGTGCTCTGCACTTATAACAGCCAAAGAACTGCTAGAGGGAAGTGATGTACAAAATATGCGAGTACAAAGCCCAAGAAAGGTTTCAGTATCATCAGAGGTAATTATGTGGCATAGAATAGACCAAAGTGGATTCGAGGTTTTAAAAGATTTAAATACTTTAGTAGAGTACCTACTTAGACTCCTTCCTCACTGTGTTTTGAAAATAATGCAAATCGTAAACAATGTGCATCACGTTAAACTTAATTAGGTGCTCCCATCCCACACAGGAGTTCAGAAACGTTTGTCAAAATTTAGAAAAATCCGGTATGGAATCAATATAAGTAGTAAAACGGTAAAATAAGACTGTTTGACATTACGGTTTAAAACAGTAGCCAAAAAATATCTGAAAAGTATACCACTCAGTTCATTCAAAAGGTTTGTTTTGAAGTCTGTACTTACCTGGTACATAGGTACCTACTGACATTATAAATAGAACCGTGCGAGCATTGGGTTGAGACAAAAAATCTAGGGCGGAGGTGAAAGAGAGGAAAAGGAAACGAAAACAAAAGCCGGTAATGTTCAACCCATCGGAAATCACTTTCGTTCACGACAATTTTGCTTCACTTAACTCTAAGTGTAAATAGTGAACTACGGGCACGTTTTTTGCATTGAGCTATAAATAAAATCAGTAATAATTTATGTACATGCAACTTTGTGGGAGGAAGTTGAGATAAAAGGCAAATTGAAAAAAAAAACTTGTACACTATCATTGAATATCAAACAACTGGTTTCTGCTCTTGCTATATTTATCTATGAAGCAAAACACATTACCGAAGTGCTTTACAAGGCGAGTGAATTTTCCATAATATTATTCCAGTGATAGCGTTATTTTAAATTAAATTTCTAGCCTTGTTGCAAGACCGACTGCATCCAAGCAATGCTGGTAGAATTTTGAAAAATGTTTGTGTTCTGTCGAAATAGCAACATAACTTGGCCAAAGGTCTACTTATGCAAACATGCCAGGAAACAAAAACTAACATAATTACATATACAAACTAACATTTATTCATCACACACACTCACCATGACACCCTCTCCCACAACACACACCCACACACATTTTATCATCAACTAAATGTTTTTTTTTGTTATTTGTAGAATAACAATCATTTATCGATTTAATAGTATAATCAAACCTTTGTTTGTACTCCAGTCCCCCACAACACAGGTAACCCTAGTGTAGGAGCTAGCGCTCACCAAAATAGTCTAATTCTAGCCCTAGCACCTTTAATTGAAGCTGTATTGTTGAAATGCTTAAATGAAATAAACAAATTCTTAAATGAGATAAACAAATTCTTAAATGAAATAAATAAATAAATAAATACACTATTCCTTAATAGTCCTAATAGAAGCAATCGATAACTATGGCAACATTGCAATAGAATTGCACTGAAGAGCCCTATCTCTTATATCAATGAATATATCTCATAATTTAATCAACTACAACGTGTAAAACAACACAATATCTGTAAAAGAAGTGGAACTTAGTGCATCTCCCACGATTCGTTATTACGACAATCTACATATTTCAACTGCTGCTTAGCACCGCATCTGATTGAAATAGACAAAGAGCAGCTTTTCACACGATCCACATAACATAATCCCATTATATGGCGGCAGTGACCGCGGAAGAAACCGGTTATGACGATTAGTTAACATCATCGCCTCAAAATAAATACGAATGCGGGTAATATCATGTAATAATACTATGTTGGTGCTTTTTTTACAATAAAATAAAATTAAAAATGATTTAATAATATAATAACCCAATGGCTAGGGTGCGCTTGCGCTACGGTGCAACCAAAGAGATGCAATGCAGATTTGAACTCTACCTCTCTCTAATTAAAACATATTGTATTGTGTGTGACAGACTGTTCTTATTATGAGATTTTAGGTTGGTTGGACGTGGTTTAGAAGGATTGACAAAATTGAGGAAAAAAAAGGGTTTGGAAGAGGAAAAATCGAACTTCCGAAATAGGGGAATGAACTAGCCAGTATCGAAGAGCTGTAACGTCTGCATGAAGACATTAGGGAGATATACTGACGCCTCCTTCAGTAGTGGAGTAGAGAAGAATCGCAAAAAGAAGAAGAGGTAAAGGGAATTAGTAATGTAAAAACAACGAAGACAAGGATTATATACTTTGATTATTATAGGAACAGTTAATACAACAATTTTGAAATCATTTACCTATTAATTAAGAGACAATTGCATGTAACAGGCAGGGGCCCAATGTCAAGTGTATGTGGGCGACCTTGCCACTTTGTCTTAATTTATTCAAATTCGCTTCGTCGCCCATCGAGGACTCGCAAAAAAGTCGTCGACAAAACGCTGTACAAATACGATGACAGATAAATTGAAATCTTTTATAACAATACTGATACAAAGAGACCCTCTTTGCTCTTCCACTGTAATATAGGCATCAGTAGGATATTGAAATACAAGTCACATTAGCCCAAAAGCTTGTGATACAGCGGCGCAAAAGGCGCAGGTTCCTTCCCTATCTCTGGAATACACATCAAAGCAGATCAAGTGCAACACTTGGGACCGTTCTTATTATCTGCGTCGTAAGAATTGAAATCGTACTGCAAGTGTTACCATTGAACTGCTGTTGTCCGTACTCAAAGACGGAGAAAAGTATACAGGAGGCCTCAATAAGGTTGAGATTTTATCAAAAACTACTGGGTCGAATTTAATCATTCTTTCACCGTTACATAGTTTTAACTTGTATCTATCTAACAGTGAAAGAATTCTTGCAATAGGTCGAGTAGTTTTTGAGTTAATGTCAACCTTAAAAACTCTCCTGTAAACCTTTATCTATGTTAGACCGTACATTGGTGACCGCTCTTAAGGCCATTCGTCCAGTCCCAAACGTGGACATGGGACCAGTTGACCCCTTTTCTAATTGGCTAATGGGCAACTGGGCATGTGGGCATACATAGCTTAGTTGGAGAGGTTGACAAGGAAATTAGCAATGTATAATGGCGTGCTCATGAAGCGAAGATGCCTATCTATACCTAACCATAGGTTACTATCGGCTGATAAGAATAAGTATATAGTAATCTTCGGCACTCGGGACAATTTTTTATTCGCCAAGTTAATTGTAAACTCCGTACTTAATTAAACGCTGAAATTAATGTAAGGTTGAAACCACAAAGCCTTACAAAGGCTTGCTCTCTAATCCCCACAAAATTCTACCTGAAATACCCTTTATATTTCTGCTTGAATATATTCAGAACTTTACGCCTCTCGTGCCTCGGCGTTGCCTGCGGTTTTTCAATTTTCCGAGGATACTTTATATTTATCTGCAATGCCAAAAGTTCAGTGACTTTTAACCGTTATTTCAACTGATAATAATAATGTTAAATTGTAGGTAATTTGTAAACTTAAAAGCAACATTGGAGAGAGGGCCAGAGTCCATAGCTGGACTCCGAATGACCTGCCATAATGATGACCAGCAAGAAACTTTTAAAAACTTGACCTACGTGATTCGACAGTCGATCGATTCGATGGACACTCGATCAAAAATAATATAAATAACCGATGAATAAGTTTTGGATGTGAGTTGCATCATAAGTTTATTTGTGGACTTGACACAAATGCTTCATAGAGCTGCGCAGACGCCGACCGTGACGTCATCCAACACATGTGATTATAAACAAATGCAAGAGATTATTTAAAAACACGGAAACTGCAGTGGAAACAATAATATAGTAACCGGCATTTTGGAGTTATTATATTAAAATATATTTTTACTACACATCGAATATTTAGTTGGTGGAGAAGCCGTGTTTTGTTCAAAATAATGAAAATAAAATGTTTGGTCCAAATTATGAGACTTCGCGATAATATTACATACAATTTAAGAACGCTAAAGTACAATGTTACATTAGCTACAGATGGTACAAACATCGATCAATCGTCAGCGCCCATAAGCAAACATCATGAAGTTCTGTTGATTGAGATCCAGTCGGATTTCAATCGACAAGAACTTTTTACGGTTTCCTTTAAAGGTAACGACCTATTTTGATGAGGTTCTACAATGTTGATTCAAGACTAGTGATCAACAAACAATAAACCTAAGAAATATACTATTAATTACATTATTGAAAGCACATTATTGATTACACTATTGAAGCAGTTAAATGAGTCTCAAACAGGTCCCACTGTAAATAAAAGATTAAACAGTAGTAAGTAGATTAATAAATCATGCAACACGCACGCTTGATTGACAGGATGACATAATTTTCCTTACGTTTTACGACTATACACGCGATGGGATCTAGCTGTCCTGTCCACCCACTGCATAGTTTTCGACAATTTCCGGTCAAATCTAACCAATTTATTCTGAATTACTGACGCATTCGTACCGAGAGACTCGTGCATTCAATAAATGCATTGTTAAAGCCAGGGGATCAGATTTTTTAAATTAAAATGCATAGCTCGCGGCTGTTATGCAAATCGGTTGGAATGATACGATTCCATTTGCGTTTAAATGTGTAACGAGCTAATAGTTTTGTAGAAATGTTGAAAATATCACACGGGTGCGTGCTCATGCATATTGTTTTGTATTTACATATTAGCTTACATCAGTTTGCAGCCCGATAGTACCATAGCACCCTTTGCCTTCTAAATCATTATCAACATGCAAAGTCACGTACGAAACCGCTGGGGTAGTTAAATCAATAAAACTTTTTAAGCCCCTGTATGTTTACATACTGTAACCTATATCATTTATGATTTAGATGAAAACAAAATGTAACTCGCAAACTTTTAGTGATGCTAAAATGAATACCTCAAGGTCGCACCTTGCGGCACTCCACAAATAATCATACATATTTTAACACAGAGCTTTTTCATTCGCAGCTCGTTCATAACCATAAAAGATGGTAAACAAGCAATAGCCTCAGAGCAAGAGAATCGTGAAAAGCCGCAGCCCTCGTTCAATGAGAATAAGGTCAAGCTCAGTCTAATGCCTGAGTGAAGTCAACAAGAATATTAATAAGCACGGCGATGATTTATATCTGAACGTCATCGTCTAATATTGATGTTGTAAAACGTCTTGATCGTTTTTATCTAGTCTGCATATATTAAAACAAGTTATAAAATCTTACACATGTAAATCAAGATATTAGTAGGACAATGCCGAAATCATATTTCATAGCCGATTGATCCATTTATTACTCATATTAGTCCGATATATCAATCTTATTTTATCAACAAATGATTGACTGCCTAGATCTTATTAAGACTCCAGGCAATGACACAAACATAAGTAAAACTGGACAAGTGTAATAAATCACATTAGCGGAATGTCGGAACCTCGATAATGTCCCAGTAGACTCAAAGTAGGGCCAAATCTTCAAATTCCCACACGCAAAGGGCGTGTTACGTCTAATTTACGTCACAATTAGCCTAATTAAATGGATTAGTGCAATAGAGCCAGCTATAAATTAGACACGAAATCGTTAGGTTAAACGCACGACTTTTGATAAATGTCGAATACAAAATGATAAAGTGAAATGTCGTATTTCATATATTTATTTTACTCATTCTACCTAAATCAGAAAAAGAAACCACACAAAACTTACCCCAATATTCCCAAGTAACAATTTCAGAACTAGAACTAGACGAGACGCTTTAATGTCTTCAATAAGTCGTAAGAAATAGACACATCAACTAGATTCCTCGGTCGTCAATGCCATAATGATAATAAAATTACGAATGAGATCGTAACAAACAAAAGCACTAACGGAAAGCTCCCTGGTGGGTTGATATTATATTTGACTTTCTCGATTGTTATATTACTCAATAAAGTCTAGCCAGGCGCGAAAAATAAAGCTAAAGATAGGATGCATGCATGGCATTAATCCCTTTCCGGCTAGGTTTTTAACAATTGTAGTAGGATCCACTTTGAGCCAAGCTTAATCCTCAGAGCCACATATCAGTCCTGCCGCTGCTCTTTGGGAGGGGTTTTGTCAGTTATTGAACATTTAGTAGGACCCATCCGGTGTGTGTGTTTCCTCACAATTATTTTCCTACACCGTTTTAGAAACGATAAATGTACGTGAGTTAGACTCATTAATAACATGGTCGGCTTGGGGTTCGAACTCGAGCCTCCGTAACGGAAGTCCAGTGTCCTAACAGCACTGGAAGAGGAACTGACTAAGGACCCAATAAGCAAATAGGTACTTAGTTAGCGGGCTGACTGTTTGCCTCCCATAGCGGAGCGGTCATACAATGCGTACGTTTTTTTACCAGTCAGCCGCACACTCTTTGGCTGATGGGTCCACATTCTAGGCATATAAAGACAGACGTTATTATTTCTTCATGCCTTCCCGGGCTACACGGTACGCCATCTTTAGACACAGCCTGCCTGTCATAGCTTGGCAACGGTAAGTTGTATTAGCACAGCCCAGGCCGGAAGGCATTACGTGACCGGTAGCTCTCAGTGCACTCTGTGAGGCTGGCCTGCATTAGCTTAGCGATGTGACTTCCGTGATGCAACAAGAAAGGTTCATTGGATAATGTGATGAGGAATTTAGCTTTAATGGAAAATTTTAGTACAAACTTTGAAGTTTAGTGGGTATGTGTGGAAACAATAAACAAGAACATAACTAACCTTCTTCTAAACAATTCCTCGAGAAATTCTAACATTACATGTCACTATTTGTTGAAAATGTGTTTACACCATGTCCATATTCAACAAGTGTAAGAAAATACTTGTTTCTTTACTAAGATAAGGATAGCAAACAACAACTCATATTATACCTTAAGGGACATTCAGTATGACGAAGTAAACAAAGTTATATCTACGATTCAGGAGACGTGTCGTGTTATTTTTCAGGGTACTAAATCTAATGAACAGTCTTTAGTTTAGAATCTAGAAGGTCCGATCTGAACCAACTTCCAACCAAGGAGCTCGTTCTCAATTCATCGATTTTAAGTTGAAACGTAAAATCCCGATATGGCTAAAAAGTCATAGAAGGTAAGCTGTTCGAATAATGACTGATACTACATGTCATAATTCTAACAAAATTAACATGGCTGGTCTGGAAACTGGAATTAGGACGCTAAAACGAACGCTACACTGAACATGAAGTTACACAAAATAATAATTAGTAGGTACAACACACATAAACGGTGGATGATTAAGACACACGCAACATAGTTACTTAGGTGTAGGTGAGTGAGGTAACTAAGTCACAATAGTCATTAGAATTAGTGTTGTGACAAAAGAAGACGAACGGAACGATTTTTTGACTATGGAGCAGTACCCATATTGAGGATTGATAAATCAGGTACTTTTATATTGAATTTTGCATCAATAAAGCTGCTGGTAAACATAAAGTCATCCTTCTAGTCTAGATCCTATCAAGTCATCATTGCAAATCTCTCGGAGCTTTTATTTTGTCGAATGCGAAGCGCAGATAGTGATGTTCTCAGATCTTACTCGTCATATTAACCTGTCTCTTCTATCGTTATCCCTTTACAAAGCCGTTTTAGGTAAGTAGGTGTACCTACTTGTTATACAGAACACTTGTTATCTTATCAACCTATAAAAGTCCTATTGTAAATGCCATAAGAACTGAAACCATACTTTCAAGCATAAAAGAAAGAATTGTATTAGCATACTGTCGACTGTACGGTAATTTGAAAGAACAAAGAGCAAAGTATCATCAGTAAAAAACAGCGATTCCAACCAAAGCAAAGGCATGAGAAACCATGGGGCCTGCGGGGCCATTGTTCTGTTTCCACTTGGCTGACCATCAGACGACGTCATGCATCGCCACCTTCCGATGGAGCAAGTGCAGACTAGACCACATGGATGCGGTTACAGTGAGAAAGGGAAATGTTTTATTATATCTCACGTACGATATAATTAATACTTTCTACTAAAAGTTTATATTAAATAATTGCCTATAATTTTAATATCAATAACGATATCACACGCTAAATTCCTAAAAACAGACATTCCAGTTCTTGGGTTTAAGGATTATTAATAATTAAAATCGATTGAAGGACGAGGTCAAATGAGACCTGCATCGAATGCAGCCACGCGCATGGTGGGTGCGGCTCGGCAAGGCTCTTGCGGAGACAAAGAAACAGTTTGGGTCAAAACGCCAGAGAAGTGTTACTTTCGAAAAGCAGTATTTCCTGGAATTGCAGTCAAAACATCCAGACTCTATGCAACCAATTACGCCTTTCAGAATTTTACTTATCTCTCTAGTTGATTAGATACCTTGATGCTAATATCTGAAGCTAACAAACTTATCTATACTGGGCCAAGGCATGCGCAGTTCTTGAAATTTTTCCAAACATACTCGTGCATGGCCAATGCCCTTACATCGCGTTGCGTGTCCGAAACGAACGCGACCGGCATATAAGAGTATACTTACATCGTTGATCGTAGCCTAGCTGTTTACCTTAACTCCATTACAAGGTTAATGCACTTTTTGCACACAAACTTTTACTGTTGTTGATAGGCAAAAAGTTGACAACGTAATAGTCGCGTGCCACTGTCATGGCAAATTCAGCGACAAATCAATAAACATCAAATAATTCAAATGAAATGACAGCAATATCGATCGACATGATTATTCAACAGTTGTTTGGAATAAAAACACTTCCTTTTTACAACCAATCAAGCATTTTAGTTCGTCCACGGGCCCAATAGCAGAATAATTTTATGGGATCTCAATGCCTTTATGTAACTCAAGAATTGTAGCAAGTATTCTCTGACCGCAAGAAGGTTTTTTAGACGCGGTTGCCAGTTTATGGAGCTTTATAAATCGTCAAGATAGTATAAGAAACATGAATTGGACACGAACAGTGACAAGGTGTCAAAGAAAGACATAAGTAAGACAAAATCGTGACAAGTTTTTAGAAGTAGACCCTTTCATTGAGGTCATGTTTAAGTACACCATGAACAGGTAAATTACGACATGTCTACAAAGCACTATCGTGCAAAGTGGATATCGATCCAGAAATAAACCTTCACATACCCAAATGTTTTGGCAAACTTATCCGATTCCGTCCAATCGACAAGGAATACTTAAATATAATTTCTTTGAAGCTAGGTGTTGAAAGATAAATACCGAAACTTGTTGAAAGATTGGCATATCTTTCCGTTAGGATCTTTTGTTCAGAAATTAAAGTTATCGAACTGATGAGCCTGATCGACCGTGGCGTATCGTAACGGGCGTTGACGTGTAATCTTGATACCCTTGATACTTGAAACCGCGTATAAAGCATCACTCCCAAAGAGCCAGCCGTCAAATTAGATTGCGTGCAAGAAAGAGTGGCACTTTTGTATGTATAAGTTGATATTTCTTTAACTAGATTACTTTGACTAGTATTGTATTACTTACGTAAAATTGAAGGGAAATGTCGAAAGGCACTGTAACCTAACTGTAAGTAAACATAAAAATGATATGTAATGTGAATTGTCCAAAGCTTTCGATAAGTTATGCCCATTTGTTAATGCGGACTCTAGTGGGGGTGCACTGTGGTTATGTCATAGAGAAGTCATCATCAGTCTATTTATATTGCCCCACTGCTCGGGACCAGACCTTCCCTTACATCGAGGGAGCTCGGGCCATGATCCACCACGCGGGCGCAGTGCGGATTTCACATGCCTTAAATTTTTTATTCTTCTAGGGCATGCATGTTTCATCACGATGTTTTCCTTCACCGTTTAGAGAACACTTAGTAAATGTACGAAAAAAAAATCGGTGACAAAACCGAGGATAACTCATTGGTACATGGCTGCCCTGGCTGAGAATCGAACCTGGGTCAAAGTAGTTATTGGGGATTGCCCTCAGTCAGTACACAAATCAAGAGTCAAACACAAGTAGCGGACGCTGCACAGACACGATGTTATTGACGAAGTAGAATGTTCATATCATCATCATCAGTCTATTTACATTGCCCCACTGCTCGGGCACAGACCTTCCCTTACATCGAGGGAGCTCGGGCCATAATCCACCACGCGGGCCCAGTGCGGGTTGGCGGATTTCACATGCCTTAGATTTTTTTTCTTCTTCCACGGCATGCAGGTTTCATCACGATGTTTTCCTTCACCGTTTTGAGAGCACTCGGTAGATGTACGTAAGTTTTTCCGTCGAAAAAATCCGAGGATAACTCATTGGTACATGGCTGCCCTAGCTGGGAATCGAACCTGGGACCTCCATATTGCAAGTCCATTGACCCAACCACTGAGCCACCGAGCTCTGTAAATGTTCATATAAAAGCGTGTAAATAAGAAATGTCATTGAACTGAATTCCTAACTTACTCTAAATGGTGTTAAATAGTATTTAGGAACCCGTTAATTTCGTGATGTTCCATTCAACCATATGTGCACGGACAAAGAACAGTCTTCAATAGATTTGTAGGTCAGTAGACAAACTGCCCATTATCCCCTGATGCAAAAACGTAAACAAACTGCTCGTAAAAGAAACTAAATTAGATAGCAACGCCATTACCACGCCGAAACTCTCGACCCCTCCGGTTTAGCCCAAATCTGATGCCATAAACTACAGTGAAAACGCGAACTCTTGTTAGCGAGAACTTTGTGTTAAGCACTGTACAACCTAATTGACTACCGATACCGAAAATACGCAACAAAAATTAAACAGCAAAAGTAAAAAGGTATCTAATCTAACAAGGGAATTTTAATACTTGCAAATTGCAATAATGAATGACAAAGACTTAGTTTTAGGGTTAAATAATATATTTGTACCTATGAGATTAGAGTACTTATAGCGAATAGATTTTTCTTTTACTTATACTATAAAAGCGAAGAATATATTTTTAAAGGTGTCCTAAATATTGATTCTCGAACAACACAGAGTTGACAAAACGTACGTGCGTGAGCAGAGCACCATAAGCTTTTATTGTAGTCACGCTATCTAATTATTTAATAACGGCCGGACGGAACATAATATAATTGGACAGTAATTTTCACGTTTTTAGGGTTTAGGTAAGTAAGTAAAAACCTACATTTGATTTATCGGTCAATGCTATTAGAAACGTAAAAATTCATCGCCAACAATCAGGAAATACTCCGATGAAGATAGTCACGGATTGGAGTAACTGCCTAAGTAATGGAAGTATGTTTTACGAATATTAGGTGTGATTCTGTCGTAACCCCCCAAATCCTGAATACAAATGTCACTGTCACTTATTCATTCTTATCTACGATTCATATGCTATATTGCGCAAGAGCAGGATGCGTCGCTGGTGACGATTGAATTTAACGTGCTACTCTGGGATTGAAATCTTCTTGCGGTGCCTCTCTAATGGCCTACATATTATCTAGGTTAAAGATTCTTTATTCTCATTAAAGACAATTACAAGTCACTTTACATGAGAAGAAGGTAAAAGTAATTGGATCGGTCGCGTTAATAGGTAGTATACGTTCACTGCGATCTATAAAAATACAAGTAATTATTACACTTCATTATTTAATTATAGTAGGTTATTTATTAAATTAATATCTCTAATATATCTATATTAAGTATCAACATTTGGTTTAAGTAGGTAATTCGTCTACATATGCTGATTGACTCTACGTAGAGCATATTGGATTTCATATAATAATAATAATAGCTTATCACGCCGACAAAAATAACTGTGTCCGAAAACAAAAACCACTTGTTGTGCCTCTACCGAGTGCCACCTTATTGGAAAGCGATCGATTAATTTTATTTTTAACTCAGCAGTGGAACTTCGCTCCGGGAAATGCTCGAACGAAGCTTTGTAACTATTGAGATTGTTTACAAACATTACTCTATTCTCGGATAGTTTAAAAATGCAAAAGTGATCCGTAGGAATTTGTTAGGCATTCTATAGATTTTCGAAAATTGCATAAAAGTCGATATCTACGAAAAATATTCAATGAAGGTAAACTAGATACACCTGCCTATAGACCTACTTATTGGGAGAAATACTCAATCTGTATAACTTTACAAACAACATTACAAAGCTATATTCCCCTTAAGCACAATTTCGACTCAAATGGCGCAGACAATAAGAGCGGTCCAAAAACGATAGCGACGCTTGATATGATTTTGACTATACAATAAAGGATACTAATTATTTGCCAAGAGCCAACCTCCCACCCATTACAAGGAGAATTAGTTATCGTTTAATATAACAGCTGATGAGCTGACCATCCCGTTTTAGAAGATAAGCTAAAACGTAATCCTTTAAACCCGCCTGACATTTACAAGCCTTCGTTCACCAGATAATCCACTGGAGCTTTTATTTTCACTACTATAAATAAAGCCCTGAACTAACAATAGTTTAGAGAGGCGGAGAGTAGACCCCCAATAAAAAGATGTTCTTTTCCTATGTAGAACTAAATGGATTTTATTAAGTAGTCATAAACGTGCGGCATGTATGATTGTTTGAATCATAATAGCAAACTTAATGAAGTCCCAGTACCTACCTAGTTCTACATTTGGAATTATTTTACATCTAGTCATACATGTAAAACTAAGTGTATGACCATATGGAATAGGCCATAAAAAGTTATTTCACGATGCAATTGAAGAATCGTTGACAAGTACCGTCTAACACAGAGAAAGGTGTACAGGTGAGTTTTAGTCTAGCTGACTTTTTTAAATTCTTATAAGTAGATACAATTACGTAGACTGAATTCTGAACTATCTACCTACCTACTAGTAAAATAATTTTTACAATCGGTCAAGTAGGTATGTATGTATCTAATTCTTGAGAAAATCTCAATCTTAATGACGTACGCCCCCTGTACGTCTTCTTATTTAAAATTTTCGTTAATGTTACAAACGTTGCTACAACATGTTATAATAAATTAGTAGTCAACTGTGGAAACATTGAATTGAAACTGTGGAATTGAAATCAGTTGAAAAATAACATAGGAACAGCTGAAAGCAGATCAATTGTTACACTTTGGACCGTTCTTATTATCTGCGTCGTAAGAGTTGAAATCGTACTGCAAGTGTTACTATTCTAGTTACTATATTACGATCTGCTCATTATTCCAAATGGGTCCTAGTGGTCAAACATTTTTGTTCAAACGCACTATGTAACTTTGTACTGAAGAAAAGTAAGCTGTAGCTGTGCTCAATGATTTGTGTGACGTCATTGACGGCTTCATCGGCCTCAAATGTCACAACCACTTTCTCTCACTCTCGGACGCGCGGATCAAACACGCTCTACTACCGGATGAAAACAAAAACAAATAGAGTGAAAAATCGACAAACAAAGGCTTATTGAGCAGGCGCCCGCGAATAATTTGACTATAATGAACCGGTGTTATCCAATCCGCACTCGTAATTTGAGAAAGCTTGTTAGTTTGGACGGAGATTGCCGCCCCATAAAGTTATCGCAATGCAAGTTGAATAACCTTATAATAAAAAGTTTAATAAAACTCCATAGTCACTGCAAAATGGTAAGATACATATTATACGTAATGGTTGTATCTTGAATTTGATCCAATCCAAGCTCTGTAAATGTCGAAGTCAGAGAATAGTATAGAGGAGTTGGAATTTTCTCAAAAATATACACTTGCCTTTATGTACTTACTTACCTACAAATTATTTCACCGCTAGATAGTTTAAAAGTTGTTTTATGCTAGGCGTCCCGCTCACTCTTGCTACGCTACGTACCATAATATGTCAGTTGCATTTAGTTTTAGGATTAGTTAGTAGTGCCTACGCTAGAATCACACCCACCCACCTGTGTGTGAATCTTAAAAAGTGAAATCTCACCCATGGGGGACATTTTTTGCGGGTGAGTTGCCACCTAAGCCTTATGTAATTTCAAAAGCATTTAAATATCGGTCGAATATACTATTCAAACACGACAATATATTCGAACATACAGACGAACAATGCTTGCTATTTGAGCGACAAAACACGAAACCCTTGTTGATTCGCGACTTCTTTTTTGGGAGAGGCGTGCTAATTAATTAATTTAAACGCTGTCAGGTTCAGAGGTGAGGGGGCGTAAATCCACCCCTACCCCACACCACCGTCACCCCCGACTGCCTGACTTTACAAATATTGTCGCAATTTATGTAAGTACAAGTTGTTATAAAAACGTACCTTGAAACTTGATCAATAAGTATGTAATCAAAAGTTAAAATTAGGTAGGCAATTAAAAAAGTCTTACTTATAAAGTAAATAAATAACAAGGGATTTTAAACCCAGGAAAAATTCAAATAAGAACAAGTTTCTTTAGTGTGGAATTTAGATAGGTACGGTCTGACACAGAGAAAGGTGTACAGAAGAGTTTTTAAGGTTGACATTTTCTCAACAACCACTTGACCTATTGCCAGAATTATTTCACTGTTAGATAGATTAAAGTTAAAACTATGTAACTGTAAAAGTACAGTACTTGAGAAAATTTCAATCTTATTAAGGCCCCCTGTATACTTATCTCTGTCTTCGTGCGCACCTAACCTGTGTATTACCTAACTTGTGATTATTTTCCGACGTGCGCAATGATGACAGGCAACTTTTGTCATAAGGACCTTAAGACTAAATTTAAAAACAACAACAACAGGTGTATTAATCTGTTCTGGTCACATTGTAAACATTTGTTATACAATTCTTTATCGTATTCCAGGAAAAATCTATTTACTTAAATTAACTAAATGTAGAGTAATTAATTACTTTATTGTATAATGAATAAAACAATCTTGTAAATTGATCGTTACATCAATGAAAACATTATGTTAGTAATTTGTGGTTAAATTCATTAATATTGATAAGAGCGCCTGCCTGCGCTCGCGCACGCGTCAAACGGTTTACAATAGTCGCTACAATCGATTGGTTAGCGTGCCTTCTCGTTACGGTTTCAATGGATCAATTGATATGCATAACTTTTCTAGCAATGCGTTTTAAATTATCAATGAGTGATACGCATTTCTTTAACTGGTAACAATCACAAAGTGTGTTCCGTTTTTATTATGCAGATTTCTCAATACAAGACTGGCCCAGTGCTGGACAATGGTTTACCACCACTCTACCATACACTGAGCCATGACCATCCTTCAACTGGACTCTGAAGCTCGTGAAAATTATCCCGTTAAAGTAACCAAAGAAAGTAACTACTTATACAAAAACTAGATAGGTACCTACCATTTTCAAACCGTTTCTAAAGCTCTCCTAACTAAAGCCACGTTGAAGAAAACAACCTCATTAATATTTTACGACAATTTACTGGACCTCCTTTATATTTACTACAGTCAAAACTTTTATTTGGGTTGGGTAACTAACCTAATCCATTATTAAGACACGTTACGTTTTATTATTGAAAAATATATTATGGCCTCGATAACTTGTTCTGCGGGAAAGGCACGCGTAAAATAAGTCTGTAAAAAGATGTATAAAACCGATTTAGAACTTTGATATAGTGTTTATTACATCGTTCTCAAGTGAGTGGATCTGACATCACATGAAGCGGTAATTCGCTTTATTGCGAGCACGCAGAGGGGTGTCGTTTAGCGTAGTGGAATAATTAAATTTATTCAAGCTGGATTGCAACCTTCATACATAACAGAGTTATTCTTTGCCTTCTAGCGATTGTTCACAACAATCTAGAACGCAAGTCTGCAACCAGGTCCAACAATTTGGGTAAACGGTGAATGATTTTTTAAATAAATTCAATCAACCAAATAATTAAAAAAACATGTGGGTAACAAGTACCTTCAATCTTTGCAATGTCGGGAAAAAATATCTACCTTTCCTACTTCTTTCCAATTCATATGACCCTAAAATATCACCAAGGCATATACCCAATTCTTAAGGATTATGTCTTCCTAATTGAGCATTCTACTTCTCTTAAATACTCAGGACTGGGTACTTTAATTTCATTTAGAACCAATAATAGGTGTTTCACTCCAAATGTCGTTTACTATCGTCATGTAATCTTAACATAAGTAACTTCACTTCATAAATTAATAACATCCTACGAAAATAGGTAAATCGTCTTTACGAAAAATCATTTACTAAAAGCCATTAGGCGAGTCCCTGTAGAACCCTCTAATATCATACGTCGCATTAATATTTGCTCCTTCCTAGACTTTCATCACAGTTCCAAACTGTAAGGACCTCCCCTGCCTCCTTTATTCACATAAAAATATATTATTCCAGGAGATATTTCACAGCTCTATATTGGCTGGACGGTAAAAGTAGTTCGATCGTTCCTTCGGGCGCATGACGTCATGTAGGGTAACTCTCTGAAGGTCACGTGAATCTTCACAATATCTTCCATCTCCATCTATAACAATAGCCTCGACATGAGAAGTGGCTACCTATGGAGAGCTGTTCAAGAAAACATACTCGTATATTTTGTTATTGAGGATGAGGAGTCTCTTGTCTTTTATAGACTAGAATCTTTTGTAAATCGTATAAGGTCAACTCAAATTATGAATGCAGTAACAGCTCGTTCCACGTTTATGGGAGTACATACAACGTGCGTCCATTATGGGTAGAATAACGATTTTTCCAGTGAATAAACCGCAAGGTGGGCCGGCCACGCCTTGTGGGTACAACAACATTACGTCACAGTATTTGCGACCTCGAACTTCGCAGAAGCTGAATTATGACAATCCACGCTGATTGGGGAACCGATTCGGATCACCATCTGGTTTACCCCATCTGGCCTCAAATGTTTACTTCAATGCGGATTATAAATAAAACAACAGTGCGCAGCAACAAGATCATGTACTTCTGATTCAATGGTACAATCGCTACAAGGTATATTTGAAATTGCACCCAGTCGTCAATCGTTGCAGACATTTTATTTTGCAATTTGGCCCCACTTGTTTAATTTGACAGAGGATGCCCAAATAAAAAGTGGCAGGATGGCAACAAGGCCGTCGTCGTCGGTGCTCTACCTACCCACCGTGTAATTGGGATTGTTCAATTTCGTAAACTTAATAAATATTTGAACAATACACAACTAATTATACTATTTTTGAACAATTTTGATGACATTTGGACTCAGGATTAGCATTTATCCAATGAAATTAGGTAAATATTAAAAACTTCGATGTTAATACCTAATTCGTCTCATAGAATAACGTTTTAACATTATGTGCATCAAATAGATTTACCTGCCCCATAGTAAAAATTCGGCTACCTACCTCATGTAAAATTCAAAGGGTGGGTGAATTGGGGTGAGTTTGACTATGACGCGACTGCGACATTGCTTATAATATCGAAAACTTCGTGCATTGCGCAACAATATACGAGTAGCAGCTGTTTGCTTATTGTAGCGTGTGAATAAAGGTGCTCTCCTTCAAGCAGGTAGAGATTGTAGAATGTCTAACAATAAAGAATCCTTAACAAATACTGAATATCTGGTAGAGTCTTATCATGAAATATTTTCTCTTTTTATTACAGCAATTTTGTTTGAAAGGCTTACAACAATGCAATTCTAACAAATTGCATACAAAAATAGGTACCTATTCATAATGATTAGTGTCTTGCATTTACAGTAAGTGACTTTGCTATCTCCTAGATGCTAAATACCTACCTATTAGTAATGATGATCAGTTAACAGTTTATTCTAACTGTAGAGTGTAGTGAATGTCTAACAATAGCCTAAAATACATAGTTTATTTCTAGCAATTTTGAATATTTATCTAAGTAATTATTAATCAAACACATCACATCATTATTAATTATTTCTTTACAGTAATATAAGGTAATAAATAAGTCATGATGGTGTCTTACGGGAAATGACTTGGCTAATTCCTTGATTGCTACCTGTTAGTAATGATTAGTTAGATCTATGTCTAATTACAGTGTATTGCAAATTGCATCGGTAAAGTAAGTTACCAGGTAGATAAGTTACATAGCAACATCTTCATATGCACTTACAAGAGATTTCATTGAGCAGTTTAAAAAAAATTGTGTCTATTTTGTGTAAAGTTTTGTTATTTGAAAATAAAACAAAAGCTGTCCAACTAATTTACTAATTACAAAAATTACCTACTTACATAAATGTCATAATATCTCTCCTTGCATAACTATTTTATTAAGACATGAACAAGATAAATACTGTAAAATAATTAGGTAGATAAAAGATTCAGCGAGGTCCAATTTGAAAAAGCTTGATAAACAATTATTGTGAAGGGATACCTACAAGTAACCTCTGTTAATATAAATTAGAGGTAATTCTGCAACATTCAAATGCATTACAGATGTAACGATGCCTTAAGTACATGTTATCATATCCGTCACACAATAACTATTCCTCGACAAGTTGACATCCCATTAAGAGTCAGCATGTCTGTCTAATTGGGTCACTAGACTAGGTCAATTAAAGTGGCCTTATTAACACATGCAATAAGGTAATAGTTTTAAAGTGACAACTATGATGAGATCATATTTTTAGATTTTAAATCAATGATTTGCACATTTTATTTCTAGATTGATTAGAACAATCAGTCCAAAACAAGGATATCTATTCGGAATAACAATATTTCTACTTGAATCAAATACCATACTTGACTGATCAATATCATCATTATGTACTTAAGCTTAATTGTTTAAAATCACTAGTCTGAAGTTCTTGATTATTGGAAGAATTAGTCAGATTTACTTATTGGAACACTTTTAGAATCTATTGATAGAATTCCTGCAAAAAAATTATGTGTAGGCAGGCGATTATCTACAATAGGAAGTCTGCAGTAATCTGTCAAGGCCAAAGAAAATTCACCAAACACTATGAGAGCTTACATCACTGATAATAACATGAACATGTGACTATAACTAGGTAATAGCTTGTTGTAATACCAATACAATCAAACGACCATTTGTGTCAAAGGACTAGGGCTTCGGTCATTGACGATATCAATTTGTGGCAGCACACCAATGAAATTTATATTGGGATATGATGGCTTGGCGATGCGGAGCGATATGGCAATTGGGCAGTGAACTAGCAAGCGTATTTCGGGCATGAAATGCCGCATACGCAAAAATAGGTCATATCCCTGTTTAGAACTACACTTTTCCCGACTATCCAGCACCGACAGGCCACAGCTGCGCGAGAACTTAGCAGCATTCTGATGAAACGCCAATATTACGACATAACAAGCTTAAATTTTCTTCAGAAAAAAATGAAAAACTGCAGTGAGATACTGCAGACTCGAGGAAACATTACCACAATGGAAAACTAAGCGGAAACCTAGAAAAATCATGGGAAATAAAGCTCTAATTCGTACCTGTTTACTTTTGTTGTCGATCCCGTTCGCCTTGCCGTCGGCGACGTTGCCGTTGTTTTCCTCACTTTTTTCACTTTTCACACCCTCCAACGCCATTTTCAAATGGTTCTTTTATTCACTGTCATGCGAGAAATGTAGTAATTTCTCCTATTTCACTGGTCATGAAAGATTTTTCACAAATTCGATACGAGCAAGCCGAACAGCGAACACTCCATAGACAAACGAACCGAACGAACGAACGTCAGCGCGTCGCACGCATCCGTCGACGCATTGAGCGCGAATGAAAATAAAAAGAGACGAGCTCGGGTTGGCCGGCAGGTCGAAGGAGCTCACGAAATCGAATCGACAGAGGGAGCGAGTGGAACCAACAAGTCCAACAACAAAAGGAAAAATGAAGACCCTACACCCTTCAACTAGGAAAATTGAGAAGATACATTGCACTTTACTTATCTTATTGTCTTCACCACTTCAGAGCTTGGGTTTCCTTTCGCAAAATAAGCACAAAGGGAGATGAAAATTATTGTCTGCGTTGTCAAAAGACATTAATTTTCAATCTACAGGAAGTAATTCAATTTTCTGTATCAATTTTACTCAAAAATCAAAAATACAAGCCCGAATGAAAAATTGAAAATGTCGGAAGAAGGTTTCCCGCCATTTTCCACTGATCAAAAGCAAATCAAAAGTCATAAACAATTTATTTTTATTTTCGAAGTCTATGGTATTTTTAGTAATATAAATATCCCTTAGATGGCGCTTTACAATAGGCGACAACATGAACATTTGGCTCGCCTGCCATACTTCGTGTAAAACCAGTGATACATAGATGGCGCTGAATATAAAAATAATTATTTTATAATATTTTGGGTCCTAAATTAAATGAGTAATGAACGTTGCTTGATGGCGAAGAATAATAAATTGGTAAAAATAAAAAAATCTTACGATAAACACAACCAATAAAGAATTTGTAAAAAAAGCCTCCCCGGCGGGGAATCGAACCCCGGTCTCCCGCGTGACAGGCGGGGATACTTACCACTATACTACCGAGGACTTGCTGAGCTTGACGAAATTACTCTACTTATAATTTCATCAAAGAACACGATCCTTGGAAAATGTCAGTAGAGTTCATATTGCTTCAGCACATCACGGGAATGATACAATACAAAGAATCGGTCATAAACACTTTTGAGTGTTGAGTTGAGTATGAGTGTATTTTGAATTTGGACTTAGAACTGTCAGATTTCAAATACTTTTACCAAAAGGGAGCTCACGCTAAACTTGCACTCTTAACTGTCTTGTTGTTATTCATAAACCTAAATAAACCTCACGTCCCTAGAACACTTCCCTTAAAAGATACAACTTAACTGTTAGGTGTAAGTTTGTACATAATAAATAAATAAAATAAAACTTTCACACTTCGTTTAAAAAGGTTAAAGTTAGAAAGGGACAGAAGGGCTAAACGGGTGGAATAAATTTAAATTACGTTTAGGTATGGGCACGCTTCTCTGCTCTATAAATATGAGCCTTGTTATCTGAGCCATACCAATTAAAATCATACTTCCATTGCTATCGAGTTATTCATAGACATTTACGATAAGTAAACTAATGAATCAGTTGACAAAACTGATATTTTTTAAATAGGTACAAACAATTGTCTGCCCTTCTGGATCGAAGTTCATATCCTGGCGACCACGTGCGTTATGATAGATAACACCTTATCGGTTTACTAATGTTAGTATTTGTGTACTGTCAGGGAAACACACTGTTAGACCAATGTTCTAAAAATATCAATAAATTATAAAGCCTTTTTTAATAAATTGGCGTCATTTAAATGACAATGCCAGATTCTGCCCCACCATCAACCGCAAGTTGTACCTACAAGATAACGAATAAATGTAAAAATATCTCCGTTTTTATTAAAATTATTGGTTTAAAATAAAGTTTTGTACAAGTTGCAATTCGAAAGAACAGCTTAATTAAGAATTCAGAAAATTGTAAGAAATCGAAGCGATTTATTCATTGTTTTTGTTATTCTTCTAAAGGAGTTGCGAGAGTAGTAGAAAATGATACTGATTATGATTATGCAGTATGTAAACCTGTAATAAATCCCCAACAAAATGATAGGTACAGCTTAAATGGTCGCGTAGTTTTGTAGATGGGGCAAAGCTCCATTGAAATGTGGCAATGTCATTTTAGTAAGCTAAGTTAAGTTCCTTCTTCTGTTCGGACCCTCTGGGGGCCCTCTCAGGCGGCCCGAGCCCGGCATTTTGCCCGTCATGCCACCCTATTGTTACGCCACTGTGCTAGACACTTGGATGGTTAGACAAGAAATATGGTAAGTATGTATTTTTTGTGAAAAATATTTTTTTAAATCGGTCAAGTGTGTTTTGAGAAAATCTCAATCTTGTATAGGTAGATAACTAACTCTATTTTCCTTATACCTTTCTCTGTGTATGACTCTACCATATTGATAGGTATAAAGTTGATATAGGTATTTGTATTAGCCTTTACTTGGTTGCATTCTTGCAATCAATTCCTACCGATTATGCATATTAATTTTCCTACACAATTGTGTAATGTAATATTTTCCCTATCAGTACATTATAATGTATGCTAGGTAACTATCAGGACAGCAAACGCAGCGAGTAATTTAGTATTACTTTAGATGTCCACTTGAACGCGTTATAGTTCACTCACTGGACTATATTATATTAAACAGTGGACAATTAAACTAAAATTGACCAAAAAATTATGTGTTTATCGATAAAATAAAAGTTCCTATAAGTTCGAAACTTTTTTAAACTTTATGTGAAATTGGATCTGAGAAACTAAAAGTGTTGCAAAAATGATAAAATGTAAGTTTTGGTAACTTTTTTTGAATGAGAGAAAACTTAGGATTCCAACTTTAACTTTGATCACACTTAAAGTTAAATAAAACGTAACATTTAGGTAGGTACCTTACTTTATGTTATCATGCTGTCATGTAATGTATTTTCACTTTAGTATCTGGTATACTTTATTAATTTTAATTAAAGTAAGTAAGTAGTACTTTCCATAGCTACCTACCATTATTTTTATTTCAATTTATTGATTCATAATAAATAAGTATGTTTGCTCAGCAAGCGCCTGAGGGAGGCGACGGGTTCGCCCAGAGGCTGAGCCTAGCCATCCAGCGCGGGAATGCCGCCAGTGTGATGGGCAAAGAGGGCCGAGTTTTTTAGAATGTTTTTAATTAGGTAGATTTTTAGTTTAGTTTTTAAGTTTAGTTTTATTATATTTGTTAGTGTATTTGCTTATTAAATTCATTCATTTAATTCATCTCTTTCTTTCTAATATTAATATCTAATTCATATAGTAGATCAACCTAGGCAAGTTTTTTGTAACCGCATCTAGGTACAGTTATAATTTCTTTATTTCTTCGTAGGTACGTATTTTGAGTAGGTACCTAAGTTATGTACACAGGTAACGTAACGCTTTATGATGAAATTAGAAACAATCACGAAAACTAATCACTGATCAAATACGGCTTATCAATGTTATCGTACTTTTTATTTAGACTGTTTCATAACATAACATTAGGCGATATAGGTACCTATATATACCTACCTCCTATTATCTAGCTAGACAGTACTATTGCCACAAATAGTAAAAAATCGGTAAGTTAAGTATCTACCGAGCTATCCCACAGAGTGGCCCATATAAGTAACATTGTAAATTAGGGCCTATACCTAGTACAGGGATTTGGCGTAGGTTTTTTATTTATAATTTTTTACAGGTTTTGTAGGTTTAGATAGTTTAGATTTAATTTGTATTTATTTGTAAATTATATACCTACTTCTTTATAAATAAAATAGAAAAAATGATAGTACAGGGTGTAACGGAAAGGGTATATGAAGCCATAGTGAGGGTGTTCAGAATCGTTAACTGAACAACTTTTGTTCTACGACTTTTCGAATAAAAATATTAATATCTCATATATAAAAAGTAGGGAGACAATGTAGCATTCTAATGATGAAATAATTTTTGAAATTTGTCCAGTAATTTTTTAATTTATTTAGTTGGATCGATATCCTACTTTGTGATCACTTATTTGGTCACAACACTATAACGGTCAATCTAGATCAGTCATCGAAAAATAAATGGTTAGAAAGAGTATAGTTGGGTTCTCTTGAAAATGGCGGGAGACGACGGTTGCAAAATTATTTGATAATTTTTGTTTTAATTGTCTACTTTTGTCTTATTTTGAGATTAATATCACGTTAAATTAATCAGAAAATGTTGAATTTGTTGGATAATTTGCGCAAGATCTGGGGTTTCAAGCTTTTATCAAGAGTTCCCGCTACAAGCTCGGAAATGAACGTGACTGTCGAGCTGCTTCGTCCAGAGTGATGACGCTACGGCGTCTCCTCTGGATGAAAACATGAAGACGCGGCTACCCAGGGTGAAGACGCTACTGTGACTCCCCTGTAGGAAGATAGAAGACTATTATATATTGAATTTTCTGTAACATGACATTGGCAAATGACGAACTGTCGAGTCCATTAATAAAACAACAACAAACAAGAGTATAGTTACTTAAAGCCCCGACTATTTAGTTGTTGTTGTTAAGGCGGAGCGTTGGGCAGTTTTTCAGTTTTTCGATGAAGGCTACGGCACTAACTACTGAAATTAAACGCCTGAAAAAATATATATTATATATATCAATATTGGGGTGGCTATTTAGGGACTGATATTATATATTTTTCAGAATACTATGCTGTGTCTACACGGGTCCGACTCGGCGTCTGATGCCTATCGTGCAGTCAAAGCCTTATTGTATATCTTGCTATAGGTAGGTCGGTATAGCTCTGCATTCATTATAGTTAGTTTAGATGCAGCCGGCTCGCAAGTGGTGGACCTTGATACAAGTTGACATGTACTATTGCTTGCACTACTAGTTTGCTATGCACATTTGCACATGCAATCTGCAAATAGGTACGGTCTTGGAACGGTCTAACCAATTGTCTAACATAAATAAAATTATCTATATAAAGCTACAGCATTAAGGTTGAAAATTCCTAAAAAACCACTCGACGATTTAAAATAAAATTCCTTTAAGGTGAGGCCACAAAACCACAGATTTTTAACTTATCAAGCTCTTCTATTTATAATAACCTACATTTTATTTTGTATGGATAACTGTTTTAGTTTAGACACAATACTCAAAATAAAAGACGGGAGAGGGGTATGTTTGTGATTTTTTTTCTATCGAGCGAAGTTTGTCCAATCGTGTATCGGTATTTATCAGTCCCTAAATTGCTATACATTTTTTTCAGACGTTTAATACCAGTAGTTAGTGCCGTAGCTTTCATAGAAAAATGAAAAACTGTAAATCCGAATTCGAACCAGGGACATCGCCATTCCGTGGCACGCTCTATTCCAACAGAGCTTCTGTGATTCAACATTAGTTCTACAACATTTAGATTTTTACAAATCTCTGTTTGCGAATGTCTAGTACTCGCAATGTATCTATAGTCTAGTTAGTAAGTTGTAATAGTACCTATGTGCTGTAACTATATACAGAACACTGTATCCACAGCGAATGAAACAATTAGAACCAATCATCTAATGCAGTTGGCTGCAGTTTATAAACACACAGCGGCTCTATGTTAACACTTTATTGCATAAATATGTCCACAAGGTTCTTTTAACTATCGGTTCTTAATAACTCTAATGATGGTAGAAACGATTGACTTTCATCTGCTGCGATTGTATATCATCCAACAGAATACCACTTTCGCTTCTTCCCAAATACTGGCATAATTTTTACTTAAAAATTTTATTTCAATAATTTTCTATTTACATAAGATTTACATAAAAACTCTAAATAACTTGACATTGACAAAATTAGTTCCTCTTGAATAAGAGTAGAAGCTATTCAAATAAAAATAGAATAAATACATAGGTAATGATGACGCTGAGTCGATTTGTAGTAGAGGGAGAATCTGAGATCTTGAATTCTTCCTCTACGCGTTTTGTAGATACTTTCCTTGACCCTTTTTTAAACTTGCGACTTGGTCGACCTATGTCCTCCTTGTTTTATTCGTACCGACCCTTACATTGATTACACTTGCTCTAAGTATTAAATTTTTTCGTGAACTCGTGACTCTACTTTTATCCATTCATGCACTAATCTGTCCCTTCTCTACCTATTCAACTGCCTACTACATTCTTTGCTATCGAATACACGCAAGGAGCGCATTTTCGCAGTACCTACTTCACAGACGAGCTCTGAGCTTAGACCGATATTCATACATGTTTTGAGTACTAAACTAGCATGAGCACGCCTTTCCGACCGTCAAAATTGTATGAAATCTGACAGTTGTAAGACCGAACTGAAACTCAGCTCGCACTCAAAACTCTCTATGAATATCGGCTTTAGAATAAGCTCGCTCTTATGACTGTGACCTTCAGACTATGCTCTACGCTCGTTCCTAGTCTCTATTATCGAACTGTCACAATCAAATCTACTATAACACTAGTAATGGGAGTCAAAGACCGATACCTTATCAAACTAATGAGATTTAAAACGGGAATTACCGTGGCGTGGTTAAACAATTTAAGATTGAGCATGCAGCCATCTTAAATCATCATAAGTCAATCTTAAATGTAATTCTCTCGGCAATTCCCGTTTTATCTCAATATACAAACCGTGCAAGTTTAAAAAGTGATCCTCTCAAACATTTTACGATGTAAGTAATGCAATGGCTTAGCGTATCGATCTAATAAACACAATTGTTGTTGTAAGCCGACATTGGCTGATAACGTTGATAAGAATTAAGATAACCTCGTCCAAACTCGCAGTGTCTTCAGTCTGTCGCCGACCGTGGACTGTGGCACGTGAAATTACTATTTTTAGGACGTCTACGTAAGTTTCTAGACAATGTTTTAAAATATATTTATAATTCATTGGTACTTTTCCATTATCATAGCAATCATTAAATCACTCTTTACTTGAAATGTCCTGATCTTTGTAAATGAAATATTTTAACGAGGTATTTCATTTCATAATAATCATTGTTTCATCAGCTCTTGTTGCGATATATGTAGGTACCTATAGACAGTCATTTAATGAGTGCTTGCTGATTTTGAGTTCGGTCTTACGGTATGATTTTATAAAATTTTAACAGTCGTAAGACATGCTAAGCTCGTGTTAAAAACTGTCATGCATCAAGGCGCGTATTCATAAACGTGATTTAATTTTAAAGTTACGCCACCGTTTAGGCCTTCTGTCCCTTTCGATCTTAACCTTTTTAACGAAGTGTGAAAGGGATAGCAACACGATTTAAGAGAAGAACAGCATAGTGAATAAACTCTACTTGTGAATTAATGTCCTAACTTTTCTTTACTTTAGAATTTTAAACCTTTAATTTCTCTGTGAACATTGTAAGCACGAGCAAATATTATTCAATGATTTTAGACAATAGTGGGACAGGTCATACGATAAATAAGTTGGTCAAGTGTCCCCTGGACCTGGACTCCTGAAGCTACCTCCGTAGTATTGGGGCTGTGTCAATATCTGTAGAGGCCACTAAGGCTACAGAATTGACTGAGGAGGAGAACTAAGTCGAATCCTATTCCTAAACGCAACTGGTGACAGTTTTACGCGATATAGCATATGAACGACAGTGATGTCGTTCATATGCTATATCGCGTAAATGCGAGCGGGACGCCTCGCTTAGCGACGACTAATATTAGCGCATTCTAGAATTAACACTAATGGCTTCTATAGTCATTTTTTCTACAAGGTTTTCTGACCATGCATGCCATGACGTATTAGGAAACCCATTTTTGCCATTCTAATTTTAATTGCTTTATTTCAACTTCATTAAAGTCAGTAAGTAACTTCTAACTATTATTAGCGTCGGCAACAGTTTTATCATTTCTCTATATTTGTTATAAGTATGTATTATTTGCAATACCCCACTATTATTATATCTTTACGATGTTTAGATAAACCAATGTGTGGGCTCAAAGCTCATTAAAAGATCTCATTTATCTCCTGTTTACCTCTTTCATTAGATAATTAGTTTATCTAAATGAAGTAGCATTTGCGTATACCCTGTAGTAAGTGGTAAGTAAATGATGTGGAAAGCTATTTTCTCGAAAGTGTAGGTACCTATTGGATCTCTTTTTAGTTACTGCAAGTGAATACAATGTGCATATTTCTTTCTTTAATTCTTTAATATACACAAAGTTGATTACAATACAATACATGGAATAAGATGTACCTACATAAGGTGTGCTTAACTCTTCTCTACCAGCAAACCAGTGTGAGAGAGAGATGAGATCTGGACCAGGCAGAAACTGTGCACACAAAATTAATTTCTTTGAATTTTTATCCCTCTGAAATGGCACGTTTTGCAAGGTGTGTAGGTACCTACTTAGTATTTCTTTGCAAGGAAAACGCCAACGCAGAAAAGAAAAAGTAGCAGAAAACTCACAGCAGCACATCTTTTAAAATAGATATTAGTCCTATGACTATGTTATTGTTTCAGTATCCCTCACAGAAGCCATGAAGATTGGGTTTATTGGAGGCGGCAGACTGGCCTTTGCTCTCGCCAAAGGATTCATAACTGCTGGTAAGTGATGTGGACTTCAGAAGTTGACCATACCAAGGGTTGTACAAGACCGGTCTGGCAAAGTCTGCGCGGCCGCGAACGTTTCTAAGTAGGTATCTTTTCAGCACAGACCACTTACCCCATAGTCATGAAATCGGTACAAATTTGCAAGCGAAAAATTCTGTCACACGATGAGTACAATAGGCGAAGCGGGGGGCAGGGGCGCCATATTAAATCCGTGTCGATATCTCAAGGTTACGCGTGTTGCGAAGCAATTTTGCGCTCATGTGCGGGCAGAGACGGGCGCCCTCCTGTTACAGGTCTATGGGGTCAGTGGTCTGTGCTTTTCAGCAATAATCTTATTTTGACAGGACAATAAAATTTCAGCCCTAGAGTCTGAGTTCGATCAAACTGTCATATTTCATACAATTTTGACAGTTATAAGTGCGAGCCGTTCCTTTTGTTGACAGGATTGGCGACTCCTGATGAGATCACAGCTAGCTGTCACCCCTCTGATGTGGTGTGCGCAGAAGCATTCAAGGTAGACCGCAAAACCTTTTTTATAAATCTACTTACCCACACATAAACAAAGGCTTGTTAGATCTGTATTGTTTAATCAATGTAAGTAATTTCCTCTTCCATTCCTTTCTTCGTTAAACATTATTATTGAGTGGAGAAGTCCAAGTCTTTCATTGAATCGTCAGTCCTAGCTAGCATTGACTTTGGACTTAGTAACACAATCTAAATGATAAGAAAAGATAGCAAAAGGTACTACGATTTGAATATTTGATAGATAGCTATTACTTAGGTTAACTTTCCATGAAATTATGCTAAAACTGCAAGGTTGCGCTTGATCAAATCGTTCCATCTTCAGGCAAGGTAGGCAGGAACTATTTGCAAAAAGTCTACAATCGTGCCTATTAGATATGCGGTGCGCCTTGAGTTAAGAGATGTCCAGCAGTGGACGATGACTACCAACCCATTGAGCATCATTGTAACACATATTTTCCACCATTCAATCCTCAGAGCCTGGGAGCGACAGCACTCTTCGAGAACAAATCTGTGGTGGAGCGTTCTGAGATCGTCATCGTATCGGTGAAGCCGGACGTCGTCGGTCCAGCTCTGAGCGAGATCAAGGACCTGCCAGCCTCCAAGAATAAGCTCTTCATCTCCGTGGCTATGGGCGTCTCCACTGCTGCCATTGAAAAGGTAAACCATAAGAAATCTAAGGATATCCATCATTGATCTCCTATAAACAACTAGATACACAGTCTGCCTTCTAAAAATGTCGGAGCGCAAAGAAGGTCCAAACAGATGAATGGACCCATCTGCTTTATTGGGCATTATTTGGACGTTAACAATGGACCCTCATTTGGACGTTTTTTAAATTGTTTTAGTAAGACCTTTGTGTATCTAGTTCTTTATAGGAGATCAATGATATCCATAGACAGTATTGAGTTATTTACGACTAGAGTCTACAACTGATTGCCTAAATCTTGGGTTAATCAGATCTATGGCTTGTAGAGCGATTCTTGATATCTGGACGTGGCTGCCCCAAGGTAAGCTTACATCGGTATAGCCACAAACACACCCTTAGGTTATGTCTTTTAAACAGAATTTTAAATGCGGCATTTTTGCGACTAAATGACTAAAATTTAAATGCTTGTGTAGTCGGAATTTAATTCCATTGCGATAAGCCATACAATTCGATATTTGTGATAATAGCGACACTTAACCATTCCAGGTCCTTCCAAAAGAAGCTCGGGTGATCCGAGTGATGCCAAATACACCAGCACTAGTCCAAGAGGGCGCTGCAGCTCTCAGCAGAGGTTCCAGGGCTACTGCTGAGGATGCCCAGGTCGGCATCAAGCTGTTCAAGGCTGTCGGAACTTGTGACGAGGTGCCGGAGTATCAGATGGATGCTGTAACGGCGCTGAGTGGGAGTGGGCCGGCTTACGTGAGTCAAGTTATTTCTTCTTCGTTCTTAGAGACAGTAGGCGACAAAAACCGCTTTCTTTTTTTACTCGTCTGCCATGAAAAAAAAGGGTTTCTCATAATTATAAATGACAAAATTGTAAATGTAATTACTTAAACAAGTGAATTTTAGAAAAACAAACACACTATTTACTGCTTTATTTCTAGGCATAAATTGAATCTTATTGCAGTTCCATGATAAAGCCAAATCCAAAATCGTGGAATGAATAGGTCGATGACACAGTATATTGACTATACAATAGTTTTAGCTCAGAGAGTGGGGTAAACCCCTTCTTTATTACTTATGGTCTAACACAGTGAAAAGTGAACAGAGGACAGTTTTTGAGGTTGAGACTTTCTCAAAACTACATAATCTATTGAGAAAAATCACCGTTAGATAAATAAAATTAAGTGAAAACTCTATAACTGTGAAAGAATACTTACCTAATTTAAATTATTCCAGTAGTTTTGAGAAAATCTCAACCTAAATGAGAAATACTTTTTTCTGTGTTTCGACAAAGTTTTTCTAGGTGACAAGGAAATTGAAATATCCAACCCTTTTTTGTCTCCCAGATCTACATGCTAATCGAATCTCTAGCCGAGGGCGGCGTCCGTTGCGGTCTGCCCCGCGACCTGGCCCTCCGTCTGGCTTCGCAGACCACCCTAGGAGCAGCGGCAATGCTTCGCGACGGCTCACACCCAGCTGTGTTGAAGGACAACGTCACCAGTCCGGCGGGAAGCACCGCTGAGGGGACGTATCATTTGGAACAACATGGTGAGACTACGTTAGCTAAACGACAGCTAAATAGACCCAAATGTAGGTATACCTTCCCGAATAACCGCCATTTTGGGTCAACTAGGACTAGGACAACAGCAGATCCAATGGTAACACTTGCAGTACAATTTCAACTCTTACGACGCAGATAATAAGAACGGAGCAAAGTGTTACACTTGGTGTGCTTTGATGCTGACCTACTTAGGTACTAGATCGAAACTTGCGAAAATATTGCAGTAAGTACATCGCGTTGACAAAATGAAAACGATGAAAGTCGCGGTCGATTCTCTGTCAACATAGGATCGAACATTTGGATTTTTTGAATTTTTATTAGATACTTACCTAGTGTTTATTTTATAATTTTTCTGCAATTTATTTATATACTTAGTCGAAAATGTTATTTTCAGGTTTCCGAGCAGCAGTAATTGGTGCCGTGAAAGCCGCCGCTGACAGGTGCAAAGTGGTCAATGAACAATTAAACAAATGAGTAATTTTTGCAAATGTTGTACATAAATTATATTTCTGTTTGATAAAATCGATTTTTATTATATTTCTATGTAAATTCTTTAAAAAATATATACATACATTTTTATAAACAGCGCCATCTAGTACATCCATACTGAACCAATCAGCGCCATCTATGTAAATTATGAAATAACTTTTTACCATCTGTGTTACGATTTTCCGGAGTTACAGCGCCATCTAGTAATAATTTACAGTAACCTTTCACCATAGACAATGAAGAGGATTATAAGTGGTCGTTCTGACGAGCGTTTTTTAAACGCCCAAACATTACGTTTTCATCCGAAAATATATCTAAATAATCTAAACTAAATTCACAATGACAGACAAATCGCGCGTTTTCACGACAACATTTTTTACGCCAGCCAATCAGCGGACGCCAATGTCAACATTTCACGCCAATATTTTAACGTTTTGTGAGTTCAGCGTTAAAAAAACACTCGTTAGGATAAATCTTTACAATTTGACAGCAATAATGACATGTTTAGCTTAGTTTACCTTATCTATGGCCACTAGTTTTGTCTTTCGTTACCAACGGCTCTTGTTCGGCAAAAAATAATGTAAATGGATACGAAATTGCATTCGAGCTGAACGAACGCGAGTCCGCGACCTTGCACCGCCACAACCAATCGTATTGTTACATTGTTGTTACGCCCGGTACTTCTGTTTACCTGTTATCAATGAACAGTATGTGGCCGGGTTCCACCGCGCAGGTATCCAATAAGCCGCCAAGGTTTATTTAGGAAACGCTGAAATAGCAAATTGAATTTGGTTGTGGCGCGAAGCCTCCAAGCTGAATTGACCTTACGGGATCGACCCACGCGGATTAATAAACATACTCCTACGCGCTCGTGATGTGATGGCAATTGCGTCGTCTCAGAATAATAGTTCAATGAGAACTAATTCCGATGATACCTAAGCTTTACAATCTCCTCATGACTTCGGGCGGAATCATTGTGCTGCTATTTAATAAGTAAAAGTGGTGTTTTGCCTTTAGGCGGTGTGTAAAAGTGTCCGAAATTGTATTTCAAGGTGGGTTTTTTAACCTGTTGTGCCTAATAATCAAGGCTACTTTGGAAGTTGCAGCTTCTACAGGCTGGTAAGATCATTATTGTTAACTTATAATACACATCCTATGTAATAAAAGATGCATAACCAAATAACAGTGGCATGTACTGTTAAGTACAGACACTATACCTTTTAGAATCATAGATGATCCTAACAGAATCACTGGTTAGCCTATAAGGAGTAACTGCCGTGAGTTAAAATATAATGCATTGGAGGAATCCTTATAAGAAACTTGTTTGAAAATATTCAAAATTTTGTTGTTTGAAAATATTATAATTATAGATTTCATGATATCCGATTATCAACTGAATTCAACTGGGCACAAACTTGCTAAAGTAGGTACTTGGCCATAAAATCAACAAAGATATTTTGTTATCACTACAGTCGGGAAGTCTAGAAAATACAAGTAAACATTTTATTTTAAAAGGTTCCTTGGCATAACATTACACAGCATTCATATAAGGAGTAGACCACTTTCTAACAAGATATCTATTTAGGAAAGCAACAGTCCATGTTTGTGTTACTACACAACTAGGTACAGTTGAAATTAGAGAAAAGTATACAGGGGCCCTCAATAAAGTTGAAACTTTCCCAAGAATTACTGGACCTATTGTATTTTTTTTTTACTAGTAGCCAGTTTAGAGTACACACTATGTACTAATTACCTACAAGAATTTTTAAATTTCAGTCCAGTCGTTTTAAAATATCTCAAGATTACTAATTCTCCTGTTGACCTTTCTATGTTAGATTAGACTGTACTTACTTAACTAAATTGGTACATACAACTTTAACAGAAAGCTTCTTTCTTACTAATAATTTTAATTAAAAATGTACCTAGCTACTTTTATAAATCCCTGGGAAATACATACGTACATACATAAACTCATACCTTTTTGCCATTGGGGTAGCCAGAGATGACGGACTTCCATTTGCTGCACTCCTGGCAAATCTCTCTCGCATCTTCCTGTTCATCAATCTCTTTTTGCACATCTGTTTGTAGTTTTTACATATGTCGTCCTCAGTCTAGCTCTGCCGACCCTTTGACCAGTCCTTGGGAAATATTAAGGCCAAAGGTAAACTGGTAGTAAATGCCAGCAATAATGCTGTACATAAGTGTGTAAAAGTTGAATACCTATGTAATTTTTTTCTGAATAATATACGAAAGTATGTTTTTCAAATATCATTCTTGTAGGATTTGGTTAATTGTTGTATGAGTATTTTTACAATTAGACTAAATAAGGAAACTAATAATATTCTTCGTCTTTTAATTGTAATGTAGTTATTCTTATTTATCTCTTTAATTTGGTATTGTGTATGCATAAAGCTTGTGTGTTGGTAAGTTCACAGTTAATATTTAAAAAATGCTGTGAAATTTCCATTATACAATAAATTATCATTAAATTAAATACCAAGGTAGGTACTTAGACTTAATTAAAGCAGCGCCCAGACAGGATCAGGCACTACAGCAACTCACAGCCACTGTTACTGCCTGTCTGGGTAAGGCTTTACAATCCATAACATTATTAAATATTTACACTTCTTATCAAGTTGATTAAATTATTATTTATTATTAAAATAAACTTGTTGAGTAAACTAATTCAATTTATCTTCTCTTTATCACTCTCTATTTACTGTGATGAGATTTATCATCTTATAACATTTACCGGCTTTTACTAAGTGCCTATATGATAATGGTATCTGAATTAGGTTGGTAATTTTATTACTCAAATATTTTTAACACACAGAGGCGTTTATCCCTTGCAGACTAACCAGACATCATTTATTACGATTTTTTTACGATTCCAATAGGATCTGCTTTGTGCCAAGCTCTCCCCTTCTGCTTAGGCAGCACATCCTATTACTACTATAGTCTGACCAAAAGCACTGTACCGCGCCTTAGGTAGCTGCGCGAGGAGAGAGAGAGAGACGCGGGGTTGGAACAGTCATTTCGTCGTCGCTCTCTCTCACACTCGCTCGCGTCCCTCCCCCCGTATGTCTTTCGCCTCCCAAGGCGCGGTGCAGCGCTTCGGTCAGACTATACCTAAATATTCGCTAAAGGTACTATTCCGAGACAGGCGGCAGACTGCAAACTGCGACCGCAAACCTCTGTAAGAATCGCAGTTAGGTTACAGCAGTCTGCGATTTACGGTTGCAGTCTGCCGCCCGTATCGGAATAGTACCTTAAATGTTAAATACCATTACAGGCTCCTGTCTCAATCATCATCATCGGAAATGCATCACAGCTGAAGATGGTCGCCGACAACATAATAAAGTAACAGCAACTTTCATACAAGAAGGGTATTAGAAATCAGTCAAAATAAGGAAATCAGCGGCATTTTTGTGTTACAAAGTGAGGATGGATGAGAGCGATGTCATTATATCATCCACCGAGATAATTAAAGGTATGTAAATTGAGTTAGTGGATCTAGATAAATATTTATTATTGCGTATTGGAGGGGCTCGTATTCCAGTTGCGAGTACACGTTGAAAACGATCGTGCAAGCTAAACAATGTTGGACAAGGCAAGACCTTCGATGGGTGACTGCTAGTGACATTTTCTCCTTGCCTTGGAAAGCAAATTAGAAAGAAAGAAAGAAAGTAAGAAAGAAAGAAAAAAAAAGGTTTTATTCACATACAGGGCACACACAGTACAACACAATACAACACAATACAAAAATGGAAAGAATACAACTATAAGCAGTTGGTCCCGGTTTTTGTCATTCAGCAGCAAGCCACGTCAGAGGCCTACGGGCAACAGAATAACTATGACTATATGTATGGTCATTAAAGCACATGTTATACACGGAGTATATTTGCATGGTTGCCATATTCTAAGAGGTAATAGTAATCAATGTTAACAATAATTTAACATGTATTATAAATTCGCGTAATTAAAGTGCAGCCAGATTTTAATTAATTTTGATTTTAAGTGTAAATAGAAAGAAACCTGTTTTATTTGGCGCAATGGGATTATTTACTACCAAAATACTACGAGCTAGTCACGTGACCGAGTGAAAGAGACAGCAAGCAAACATAGATAGCCAGCCCCTAGAATACTTCGACCGATTTGAGACTTTCCTTCCTATTTTTACGGGCTTGACCGACAAAAATACCTAATTTATTGGTACTTAGCACCAAGTTTAGTTCGTATTTTAGCGAAATTTAAAATTAGCGTTACTCTAACCGGTTTTTGGCGTAGACATTTAAAGCACAATACAAATTATTTACATTTACTCACCGGATGTGTATCGGGGTAATAGGTGTTCAGAATGCCTTCCATTTTAGTCCAGCCAGGCACAATTTTTCTTTAATTTCCTCAACACGTTTGTAAATGTTTTGTTTTACCGTGTCGAATGCAGAACTAATTATTTGACGTAAGCGTAACACATCAACACTCTCAATTTCGTGGTGCACACCACTTTCACATCACGTCACTCCACAATTCGAATAAGCGTAATGTTTACTGCCCGGAGCCTGCTGCTAGGGCGGCGGCACCGCGCTGCGCGTGCTCAGTACGCGGTATCAAAATCCGTGAACCCGTGCGTCCCGGGACAGCGGCGCCGACTGACTGAACCGACCGGGCGACCGGCCGGCGCAGGCGGCGAATTCAAAGGGGCGAGGTGGCGCGCGACACGCCTTTGATTCATGTCAACCATTGACCTTTGACCATTGATGCCTACGTGTTAGAATAGTGATGGGCGCGTAGCCGCGAACGATAAATTAGTGATTTGCTCGTGGAATTGTCGATGAAATAAAATTACGAAATAAAATTAGTAAAAAAAATGGTACTTATTTTATAATTGATTTGTAATCAGTATCAGCAGTATAGTTGCCCCCATGAATATGGCAACGATGCAAATATACACCCTGTATATTGAATAAATAAATGAGAAAAGAAAGAAAATAATTTATTATTAAATAGATGTGAGTAACTCAACTCAGTCAGAAAGAAATTTCTGAGAACACAAGATTCTAACAAGACTTTAAAAGTGGTTGTCTAATACTACTAATGTATGACACAATGTCTCAACATATGCACTAAACATACTGCCAGCCATAATATTCATAGTCGCGCGACCTTCGTGCGGCGTTACCCATGATTGATCTATTGTGAAATTACATTTGCATTATGTTTACTACTCTGTGCAATAAATATAATTCAAATGAGATTGATTCAAGAACTTGGTGGCGAATTGGCTGTGACACAACTCACGATACTCAACTAGTAGTCTTGTAGAATTAGGTTGTCTGGAAGAATTTGCTTTTAGCGATCAGGGCGCCAAAATTGTACATACCTTTTTTTAAGGTCGAGAGATAATAACTAAACAGCGTTATTAAGGTTGAGATTTTCTCAAAAAGTACTTGCCTAATTTATAACTGTGTGTGTGTGTATGAGTCGCCTTGGGTTATTTGAATGAAAATGTACATTGTTTTAACAAATGATCTCAATTAAAAACGTAAAGGCTCCTAAATACAATCTTTAGCTAGTCCACAAGAGTAAGTAGAGACGTCATATTATATCTAGGGCTTCCAATAAACTTAAGTAGTTAAACCTACTTGAAACCTATGTTTACTACCTGTTTACAATGTTCTGGCATAGTCGATAGTGCACTTGTGACGGGTTTCAAGTTTGATTCCCGGGCAGGAAGTTGGTTTGAACTCAAATTACAGGCCCATCAGTTTGTTGTTTTTGTCGTGTTTTTACCCAACTGCCTGAAGTACATGGTAATGTTTTTCGGGGATATGTAAGTTAGTTCAATTGTACTCTTGATGGATTTTTATGTATGGGGAATCGTCAAATTCGTCTTAATTACGAGACTAACTTAAAATTCATTTTTGATTTTGTTTGTATTGTACAGTCGACAAACATCCAAACTACACAAAATCATCATCATCAGTCTATTTATATTGCCCCACTGCTCGGGCACAGACCTTCCCTTACATCGAGGGAGCTGGGGCCATGATCCACCACGCGGGCCCACTGCGGATTGGCGGGTTTCATATGCCTTAGATTTTTCAGCACGATGTTTTCCTTCACCGTTTTGAGAGCACTCGGTAAATAAATGTAAGTTTTTCCGTCGAAAATACTCATTGGTACATTGCTACCCTGGCTGGGTATCGAACCTGGGACCTCCGTATCGCAAGTCCATTTATCCAACCACTGAGCCACCGACCTCTCATACACAAAATCATCTTACTGTGCCCGTGTCATTGATGTAAGCCTACGAGAATTTACATATAAAACGACAATTACTAGTTTGGGCCATGAATGTGATACCTTATTTTTTTATAAGTACATATTTGCCATATGTAGGCAAATGTAAATTCATCAAACTTAATTTAAATAAAATGCACCATCATTAGTGTAATAATAATGAAATAAATAATCGTGTTACTGCGCTAAATTCAAATTCTTTGCTAAGTCTTTAAGTGGTGTACTATTTAAGAAACGCTTTGAAGTTTTAATAGTGTAGGGGTGCAGTGTAAAAAGCGGGCCGAGCTCACAGAAATAGCCGTAATTTCCCATTTCACCTGTACGTGCACGCGATATAATTAGGGCTGCCACTTGCCACCACGAATTTTCTGCATTGGCACCCATCATTTTCTAATTTTAAACTTTGACAGGTTTAAAAACAGTGTTATCCTTTTTATAAATTGGGGTAGGAAAGAGAGTTTAGTTTTAATAACTGCCATTGCCCAGTTTATTACTAAGTCGAAAGTTAGACTCAACTTTTAAAAAATACATTTTTTTTAAATGTTAGCATGCAAATTGCAATAAATGGAACTGATTGTAGATTGAATTGGATTTTTTGACATAAAATTGTACGAAAAACAATTGTAATGTATTGTAATTGAAATTTTTTAAATACCTACTTATAATACGTCGTAGTAGATTCGTCTAGTAAAGATAACAAACACAAACAAACAAAAACAAGCTACCTATTCATACGCTGAATTCTCTACCCAAAGGTTGCCTTGAAGAGATCGCTTTAAGCGATAAGACCATCAATTGTAATACTAACTATATTAGCCTATTTCTTTTGAGTAATTCTTTTTTTTTTGCAGTAAAGAATATTTATCTTATCTTATAACACTACCCACTAACAATAGTCAATACGTAGGTATTACTTGCAATTACTGATATAGCCCGGTAAATACAATGATCCAATTTGAGAGAGAATCTCATATTACTATTGCGGGGGTGGGAACCCTAGATAAAGGTGCGGAACGAGTGTCAGCGGCGACCTTCGTTACGTAATCGTATGCAAACTTGGCTCTTGGGGCGTGGCCCAAGGACGCCGCGGGTTTGTTAGACACGTTATTAGCATGTCTTTTGTGTTGAGGCGGAACTGGATTGAAATTAGAATAGTAATCGATGCATTATGGTTATTTTGAAGCACTGATCTACTTCTTATTGCCTTTACAAGTTTTCTAATTTTATCCATTGATTTTAATAGCGTTTCAAATCAATTTATGAGGACAGAATGCAGCGTTTTTTGCTTTATCACCGCAATTTTCACGCCAGACAATCATAGGATAGCTGATTGGCTATTGTGCTGAATCTCTAACAGAGTCACGGATTCTATTAAGATTTATTACGCATCGGATCAACGTATTGAGGCGTGCGTACGACGACGCTACGCACATATGGAGCATGCCACAAAAACATATGTAAAACGACGCAGCGTCGACGCCTGCGACAACACAACGCACAGCCCCCTTACTATGAACTCTTATAGCAGGATTACTTCAATAATACTTTGTTATTTCGAAGCCTGACACACGGTTCCCTATTTTTGTGCATAAATTTTTATGTCATAATATAACATGGCATACTTTAAATTGTCCTAGTAATAACTACGCATAATAGTCATTAGGCATAACTTTATAGGCATAATATTATTAAGCATAACTACAAACAGCATAAAGATTGTTAAGAATAATATTATAAAGCCTAAATAAACTTTGTCATAATGATATTAAAACATAATTGTAATAATCATATTAATTACTCGCCGAAAAATATACTCCTGAAGTTTTAAAAACAAAAATTAAACCAAGGGCCACCCCCGCCGCACCGTAACCAACTATTACACTATAATACCTACTTTTTGATTGTAGGTATATAAAATAAACATGTTGGCGGCTTACGGGTGGCCCAAGGGCCACCCCCGCCGCACCGTAACCTACTATTACACTATGGTACCTAAGTTATATCTGATATACCTACCTAATACCTACTTTTTGATTGTATATAAAATAATCATGTTGGCGGCTTACGGGTGGCCCAAGGGCCACCCCCGCCGCACCGTAACCTACTATTACCTAATACACCATACATACAACACCAATACCAACAAAAAAGAAGAAATACACAAACAAACATTATTTATGTATAATATCTATTAGACGAATAAACAATATGCCATAAAACAATATGGAAATCAAAATTAGGGCAAAAACGATTAGCCCAAACTAGAATTATGCTTAGTTAGATTGTATGCCCAAAAACAATTATGACAAAATATGATTATGACAAAAAACTTTATGCCTAACTCATTATGCTAAATTAAATTAGGACAAAAAAATTATGCGAAAAAAAGGGGTCCCCTGACACACACATGCGCGATCTGCACCTGCGGCTAATTGAAACGTATGCCCCGCCCCATTTTCTGGGCATTAGGTAGCGATCTGAGGCCTAGGCCGCAATCCGCTGCCTACTGAACGTTAACGACGGCAGAAAATGGGGTGAGGAATGTGTTTCAATTGCCCGCAGGCCGCAAGCCGCGTACAAATAGCGCCTGTGTGTGTCAGGCTTAATAAGGTCGTCATGTTACGAAATAACAAAGTATTATTGAAGTAATCCTGCTATAAGAGTTCATAGTAAGGAGGCAGATGGGGCATCACCCTGTACTTTCAAGCTGGATTCAAGAGTCTCACTACAGAGCTCAGCCCTTGTAGCACGCAACATTAGGGATCGGCATATGGCCTCGGAGCTGTCAAACTGACGTTATTACAAGGCATTTGACATTAGTTTGAAAGCTCCGCGGCGTTGCGGCGTTGGTCGCTACCGCTGCGCGTGCTACCACCCCTGAAGTTAACGTGGACTGCTGAGCTCCTTTAGCCAGGGTTGCAATCAATCGCGAGGGTCGCTTCAGGTTGCTCCCCTGGAGGAAGAGACGGAGATTGCAAATAATATTGTTTGTAACAAATTAAAACTGCCGATACCATTGATAGAACAAAAAGGTAGTGCCTAATATCACTTTCAAGGCGTTCACCTGTGACATAGACCGTCTCCCACTCAAATCCGGCACGAAATGCACGGTGCAATAATTACAGCCACTCGAGTTAACTGACATTTACCATGAAGTTCAGGGTTCAGCTAGAAACTAGTTTAATACCTACAAAGAGTTTGGTCTAATCTATGGGTTTAAACCGTGATAGTATAGGCATTTTACGAATTCAAGGGGAATCTTTGTGTATAGAATATTTTCTTTTTAGGGTTCCGTAGGTACCTACCTCAAGGTGAAAAAAGGAACCCTTGTTCTGGATCTCTTTGTTGTCTGTCTGTGTATGTCAAGACCTTTTCTGCCTGCCTAGGCCTGCCTAGGATGCCTGTATAGGTTGAAACTGAGCGTCAAAAATCTATGTGCTGTCGTTTTTAGTTCCAAAAACTCCCTTAGGTGGCGCTGAGCTGACCCGTACTGTTCCGTCGTACAAATTGTATTCAATTCGGGTTCAGGGTTTTGACAAACCTAATTTAGTATTGAGTTTGTATGGATTTAGCGATGTCTACTATCAGACTCCCGATATTCTAATGCCTGTAATTATTTTAATTTTCAACTGGTTTCAGTTCTGTTGAACTTCAATTTATAACTAATTTTTAAAACTATAAACATACTTCGTCCCTATATTTATTCTATGCTAACGTATAGATAATATATTGTTACTTAGCACGCAACTGCGAACATATGACGCCATGCGTTACTGTCGACTGTACCACATGGCACGCCTCATTTGAATTACAAATGGCAATGTCTCTTTTATGTTTCCCTGGTAGGCCGACACATGTATTTTATAGAATACAAGAATAGCTCCATGCAAACATAACTCGTTACATTATTTATGGGACATCGTTTGGGAGTAAAGCCCTGTCTACATTGATTAGTGATAAGTGCGATTGAAAAGACGTATATAGGTATCTTCTTCCTGTCTTTTGAGAGACGCATCCATCTTAAATGTCATCAGTTCACCTGTAGTATCTCAATCGTTTTTTATATGGTACGGGATCTTCACTCCAAGACACGTCTGGAGCTGGACCACAGAAAGACGTGACCAGCCCCCCTAGCACGCGCCTACATTAGCGAGCTACGTAGCATCGACGAGGGCTCGGTGGCGCAGTGTGTTTAGTGGACTTACGATACGAAGGTCACCGACCAAGACAGCCAATGAGTTTTTCTCGATTCTTTCATCCCTCATTCGTAGTGCTACTACTAAAAGCTTTAGGGCTAATCTACCTACTACTAGAACTTCGATGCACTATTACTAAACGAATCACAGCACTAATCAAAGTGTACACCGCCTTTAACCTAAAGCCATTCGATAAAAGAAATGCAAATAACTTTGCGAATTTCCCGATGTCGTTCAATAAAAATGTTATCAGTAGCGACATTGATTCCGGCGCGGTTAGACATTCCCAATTTTTACTATTTATAGAATACATAGGTAATATGATATATAAAAAACTCCCGTTACCTGCAACTGTGACCTTCACATTAGTGTGAATGTGAGGATTTTTTTACTATCCTTCATACCAGTGTGATAGGATAATGTGCGTGCATGAAAAAGTGGTTTCTGTACATTTTACAGTTAATATAACTACGATTTTAGTTTGCTTTTGTGCCATGTGGAAGGAAAATCCAAAATTTCTAAGGATGCGTAACCAAAGAACAATTTATTCATCGCCGCAATTTTGGCGTTTTGTGCTACGCTGGCGTGAAACGTTGGCGATACCGAAATAGAGAGATCGAGGGAGGAAGAGGGGGTACGCTAAGGACCGCTTGCAAAATCGAGATAACCCTGGGTTAAATATTTAACACAAGGAAACTCCTTATATATTTCTCGCGTTAAGTCGCTGACTAGGGTTATCTTGTATTGCAAGTAGGTGTAAGTGTTACCACTGATTTGCTGTCGAGTCTACAATGCAAAAACCTACAATAATCGTGAACGATTTACTTGCCTACATTCAAACGAAAACCCTAAACTCCGATCTTGAAATTGATCAGTTCTCTCAACTCTATCCACAATTTACGGAAGCAGACATTCATAAAGCAAAAGTCGTACTAAACATTACCTCAGCTTCGCCACTGCTGATTAGGAAAAGAGATAGGAAAGGCGAGAGGGACCTCTATGACATCATAAGAGCGTTGAAGAGGGACAGTGATATCCCTAGTTATGTGGCGGGAGAGGGAGACAGTTATAAGTTGCCCGAGACTTTTGATGTTGATGTCACCAATATGACGGTGCTGAGGACCGACGTCATTGAGTTGCGAGGCAAGTTACTGTCAGGCAGCATAATTTCTTTTCTTTTTTCGTATGGTTTAGTGACTAAATCTATTGTCAGAGTTATTCAGGCCGCCCGTAGGCCTCTGACGTGGCCTAACTACTGCTGGCGAATAACAACAACCGGGACCAACTGCCTAACGTGCTTTCCGAGGCACGGATAAAAAAAAAGTCACTAGCGGTCACCCTTGCAGCTACTGACCTCGCCCAAGGTTGCTTAACTTGTACTATGGTTCTCAACCTGTACTCGCAACTAATAAATATTGATTTTAAGACACAATAACAAATTACAATTTCTATTTTTCCAGACAGACTATACTTCGCAACCCTAAAAACCGGTTACAAACCGAAACCGACTCGGAACAGCAAGTATTTTCACATAGAGGATGACATCGTCTACGAGAACTTCTACTTCGACTTCGGTCCGTACCACCTGTGCCACCTGTACCAGTTTTGTAACCGGTTACACGAAGAACTCGACAAGAACCCGAAGAAAAAGATTGTTTTCTACACCAGCAACAATGAGACGCTCAGACTTAACGCCGCTTACCTTATTGGGAGCTATCAGGTATTAAGATATAATGAATATTCTTTGTTGCAGAAAGTTGCTATTACCATTATTAATCTTATATTTGTTTCGGTGAGCTGAAGTCAAGTGTCATCGTAAAAACAAACAGCACTATGATTTTTTCTTTGTCAATGTCAGCTGAATATTAGGCTAGCTGACTCATATCGAAAATCAATAAAACAATATTTATTTCATATACTATTTTACATTAGGATTCCAAATATATCCCTTTTATTACATAAAAGTAGAAGATGACTGTATAAAATGAAATTGAAATTGAAATATTTCCCCGTGTTTTCCCACACGTCAAAAACGCTAGTGGCTGACTATTTAAGACCAAATTTTTTTTTGGGTCAACTAGTTTATTGATTTTTTGGTTTGTGTAATTTTAAACAATACAATTGAATACTTTTATTAGGTACAGTCGAAGAAAGAGATAAGTATACAGGGGGCCTCAATAAGGTTGAGATTTTCTCAAGAACTATTGGACCGATTTTAATAAAAAATTTACAGTACATAGTTTAAACTTTTATCTATCTATTAGTGAAAGATTTATTGCAATAGGTCAGCAGTTTTTGAGAAAATCTCATCCTTATAAACTCTACTGTACACCTTTCTCTGTTTTCGACCGTACCGCAAAAATTACACATTCCAGTCTTAAACATGGTTAGATTTTGACACTTGACAAGGAATCAAGACCATCTACCAGGGCACCGGGTATCGGTACTTCTTTTTCTTAAACTGTCCCTTTGAAATCCTGTCAGCTGACTGTAAATCTTGCTATAGATTATGTGAGTATGAGTGGACTATTAAAAGTTATGCGCGGAATAATTTTGTATAATTGCAAATGGACGATTGACTTTTATTTTAGATAATTTACCTCAACGGCTCCCCTTCATCCGTGTACAAGCAACTCACCGAGGGCTCCGAGTGGTCGCTGCTAAACTTCCGCGACGCGAGCGGCGGGCCGCCCCTCTTCGAGATCTCACTCCTGGACGTGCTGAACGGCATCAAGGTGGCTCACGACGCCAGGTTCTTCGACTTTGAGCACTTTGACGCGCACCAGTATCTGTTTTATGAGGTAAGGATGAGAATACACCACAATAGGCACATGATTGATAATAAGTATATCTACTCTTTTTTGTGCAAAACTTTATTTTAAACCAATAATTTTATTAAAAAAACGGAGATATACATACATTTATTCGTTATCTTGTTCATCATGCGGTTGATGGTGGGGCAGAATCTGTCATTGTCATTTAAAGGCCTTCACCAATCACGAAAAGTTTCCCAAATCTCTAACTAAAGACCTTTATAATTACAGAAAGTCGAAAACGGCGACCTAAACTGGATAGTTCCTGGCAAGATGCTCGCATTCTCCGGGCCGCACCACCGCTCGCGCCTCGACCGCGGCTACCCGCTCCACAGCCCCGAGCACTACCACGAGTACTTCCGCAAATACCACGTCACGACTGTCGTCCGACTCAACAAGAAGTCGTACGACAGCCGTCAGTTCACCGCGCACGGGTTTGAGCACAGGGAGCTGTTCTTTGTGGACGGCTCGGTGCCGTCCGATATGATCGTCAATCGCTTTATAAGGATATCGGAGGCCGCTAAGGGTGCTGTGGCGGTGCATTGCAAAGGTTAGTTCTTTCTAAGTGTCTATTCTATTTTTATTTTAATGTCTTCTACTCTTATTCAAGATTAGTATTCATTTAAATAGAAAATCAAACAAATAAAAAATCAATCCGCCATTCCAAAATGATGGCGGAAACCCTAATCTATAAACCATTTTTAAATGTCATAAATGGTAATGGGACTATAGTATGATGCGAAGGCTTTTTCTGTTTTAGAGTTTCTGTTTTAACCGCGCGGTTACTAACGGGTTTTTTCGATAGAAATGATTTCTACCCGGGTCGAAACGGGGCTTTTCACCGCCTGGCAGGCGGGGCGGTTAGGTTAGGTTCATGATCAACGGTGATGACCATGATTGATGTAATAATAAAAAATTGAGTCAAATACTCTATAGTATATTATGTGTTAATATTATTTATGGGTATTGGTCATTTTTTTAAATAAAGTGCGCTATTTCGATACATTAATTTATTTATTAATATCATCATAAGTTTAAAAAATGTATAAATAAGACACAAAACTTCCTAAAATAATGCTTGTAACCTAAAAAAATACTAATAATCTTGGCTCACGTCACGTGACGTCGGGTAGAAAAACATTTCGCGCGGTGCGTTATTGGGTGAGTAACCGGTCGTTATTAACCGGTTAAAACCCGTGCATTTACAGCTATAGTGTTGACTATTTCAGCCGGCCTTGGTCGCACGGGTACGCTGATCGCGTGCTACATGATGAAGCACCACGGCTTCACGGCGCGCGAGGCCATCGCCTGGCTGCGCGTGTGTCGGCCAGGCTCCGTCATCGGCCACCAGCAGTGGTTCCTAGAGAAGTAAGTCATCACACTTTTTAGCATTCCGAACCTCAAGAGGAAAAAAGGAACCCTTATAGGATCACTTTGTTGTCCGTCTGCCTGTCTGTGAATACCTATATCTCAGAAACCGACCGGCCGATCAAGTTGAAATTAATACCAAATACTCAACTCTGCAATTACATGCAGCCGTGAAAAAATCAAACTTCTACGTCAACGCAATCAATAGATATGGCCGTTTATGTCGCATTTTCTCGCATATGCATGGGAACCAAAACCTATAGGGTACTTCCCGTTGACCTAGAATCATGAAAGCTATGTCTTATAGCAAAAGTAAAGGAAAAAATCCGAAAACTGTGCAATTGTAGTTACATTTATAATAAATGATTATTATTATTAATTAAATATTTTTCTATCTTATTACACTCTTATATTTGCAGTGATTAAATAATTGCGAGTATGTCGATGCATAGGCATATTATTTTGGGAACGGCAAAGATAAATTGGCCGTTAAATCGAGTTTATCTTTTTGTTAGAACAAAATTACAGGGATAAATTGCATTGCACGGAACCCTCGGTGCGCGAATCCGACAGCCGACTCGCACTTGGCATAAATAAGTTAGTAGTACGTAGAATTGAAAAAATTAAAAACCGCGCCTATCTTTAAATGCTATACATTTTTCTCGCGTGAACTCTAGTATTATCTTTTATTGCAAGCGGGCCTAAGGTTTTCTATCATGTTCATAGCGTTCAGTCTCGCATGCACGCTCTGGGCGAGGCTCACCGGCGTCGCCTGAACGTCACTATCTACCCGGTGTGCGCGCGCGGCATCTACTGCGACCTGCCGCCGGAGCCGCTGCCGAGGGACGAACGCGACGGCGTCGAGGAGAAACCGGTGTCGCTACAGACCATACTTAACAATAAGAACGCTAATAAGGTACGTGCAATTCTTAATAATGAAGAGTGAGACATGAGTGCGATGTCTTACTTCTATGTTCGTTTTTTAAAACTAACCTAAATATGACAAGTCTATGCTGCCTCCCTTTTCAAAGTTATGGAATAGGATGGTACTTTTAGAACTGTCAAATTTTTGCTCAAAATTATAAAACACGAAATCGCTAACAACACCTACAATAATATGTTTGTGAGTGGCTTTATTTCAATCCTATAATGACGTTATATTCTCATCGTTTTTGAACAATATTAAGACTTGCCGTGTCAAAATGCATGGGGATATTCCATAAAAAGTTTCAATGATAATTTACCCAACGACGTCAAACTTATCCAAGGGAATGAGAGGCGTTACTTTACGAAATTCCATAATGAATTATCTTAGTAAATAGAAAGTCTCACTACTCTACTAAAAATCTACTTCGATAATTAAATTTTAATTTCTTTTCCAGCTGGACAACGCAAACGCGCTAAACGCCAACGAAACCGACGCCGAAAACAACGTGACCTCCGTCATCGGCAAATACAAGACCACCCCAAGCCCAATGCTGCCAACAAGAACCATGTTCACGCCCAAAGTAAACTACATGCTACCCACAAACAACATCCGAAACTCAGCCAATACCAACCTCAAACCGCAACCGCGGCTCATCAGCCCCGCTCTTAAGTCCTATGCAGCCAAGACTTCAACGTTTCCGCCAACTCGAAGTGCCAACACTCAAGCGGGGAAGCTGACAGCCACAAAAAGCCCTTTTACAGGTAAGAGCAGCTTCCACGGTCAACGTGCCAACTTAGCGAGGCCAACAATTGCGTTTACACACTCCAGCCCTCTAAAAACATCACGAAAAATCAGCAAAATAACTTCAAGCGACACAAACGTCGCCACTACACTCACTACTGTCACATCCACACTCTCTGCATTGACAGAAAACTGTCATTTAAACGGCAAAAGATTGCCTTCAGAACCGAATTTAAAAGCAACAGCTAAATCTACTGTAACTACACTGAATTCGAGGAAAAAGTTAATAGTTCGCTCGAATTCTAATTCTCGTAAGAAACTTCCGAAAAATAATCTTCCAAAGGGTTTAGAGTGCTCGCAGGATCTGTCTTCCAGCGATACTAACGTCACGAATATATCTGCCGATTCTCTCGAGACCCCATATAGGTTTAGACGGAAACGGGACAAGTCTAGTAGTCCCGAGCCGATGGACTGTATATCTAATTCGGTTATCACTGCCGACGTGACGCCAGATAATTTCGAGGAGACGAACAACTCGCAAGGGAATAAACTTTACAAGATCAAGGCGCTGAGGAAGAAGTGCCCCGCTTTTGGGGTGAGTCTTTTGAAGAAGGATGGCGTCCAGACTCGGTCGAGCAGTTGCGCCAGCAGCTCGACCGCGACCGTGAAGAAGAAATGATCTCGGTGAATTGATTGTTAGTGTAGTTTGTATTCGCACGTCATAGAGACTATAGGTTATTTTGGCTTGGCAATTTAACAGAGACTTTTCTGGGAGATATGGTGAAAACAAAAGAAAAAAATACACAATGAAATTCTTTGTACAATAAAGAGTATCTATCTATCTATCAAATAGGCTTATACATACATATAATTTGTATCACTATTGCTGGCCTTCTGTATACGGGAATCAACGGATGAATAGGTTACTAGAAGTGCATTAAATATCTATACCACACAATTAATAGTAAAATAAAGTTACTGTATAATCTTTTGTATACAGACATCTAATTTGGCACTAGAGGAAACAATTTTCTTTCGCAACTGGTTCCGAAAATCGGTTACTAAAACGACCGAAACCGGAATAACACCCTAAGTTGTGGTCGCACGCGAACCTACTGCATTCGTCTAATATACACGTATCTTCGTCAGCTCATGTCGATAAATTACCCCTAAACTACTCTCCCAGAACACTCCCTGTTAATTAGCCAAGTCTCTAACAAGGTGCATAGCACTTGATTGTTGTAATTTGGGTTGATATATTTGTATAGAGACGCTTTCTAACTTGAACGAATTATTAAATCATATCAAAATCGATTTGCATTTCAAATAACATAGATATCTAGACAAATGTATCAACTTATCGGTGTATAGAAAGTACATATTATACTGTACAATGACATTGAACTCATATGGACTGTTTTAAAGGTGAATTTATCGAAGCATTTAATTACGTAATACTCAATTCTGAACCTCCGCGTCTAAAACAGAATCACAAATCACGTATGTTATATTTTAATTGAGTAGCTAAATCTAAACCTAAATGACACTGTCACTCATAGACGTGAGGAGGCTCCCGACGTTCCATTTGGTTATGATTTTTAGCGTGCGACACCGCGAAATCGACACAAGTGGGTAGGAGTTTAATTCTAGATTAAAGATGCATTAAAACATACCTAGTAATCTCGTTATCAATCGTATGTCTCATTGCTGACATCACTTTAATCGATCAGGGACATTCTTATGCTCAGAGTTGAGTATTGGAAATTATGAGTGAAAGGGTTTTGTACTATGAACTTTAAATTTTGATTTTTATCTTACAGACGTTTACAAGAGTTCAAGGTACACTGTACGGTCTAACACAGATAAAAGTATACAGGACAGTCATTTAGGTTGAGATTTTCTCAAGAACTACTTGACCGATTGTAAAAAAACATTTTACTATTATATAGTTTCGAGTGTACACTATGTAATTTATAAAGAGTTTAAATAAAATCAAGTTATTTTTGAAGAAAAAAAAAGACTCAACCTTAAAGTGTTTCCTATATAATTTTGTAATTGTTAGACCCCAATAGGCGAAATATAGAAAATACTATGTATTAGGTGTATGTAATGCTGTCGTCAACCCCAAGTGGAACCACAGCCTAAATGTTTATTATATAGGTGTCCTAATCAGAACGTTTGCAATATCAGTGTACACAGTATAGAATCTATACTAGTTAGGCTTCCCAAACTTATTTTTACTGTGACGCCCTTGGGAATTTACCATTTTTTGCGACTCTCGCCCTGCCAATCAAAGTTGTAGTTCAACCTTAGTAACAAGTTATCAGAAAAACTCCAAATAACCTCTATAATTTTCATTAGAAAATGATATAAAAAGCATAAGAACGAGAATGAAAAGAAATTACTTTGCTGGCTGACTATTGATCTATGATATGTCTAAACCGAAATAGTTATTCACCCAATTTATCAAAATGTAGGGTATTATAAATACAAGAGCTTGTTTTAAAAAGTGTGCCGTGCTCTTCACTCCGCCGCTGCGGGATATCTTCTGTCTCGCGCTTGAGCCTTAAGCTACATTTGTCAGACTGACTGTAGCTAATTCTGTAGCGGCCATTAAGTCATTCGACCTACTACTAACTAACCCAACCCTAAACGCAACTGTCACTGTCATTCTCATATTACATCGCGTAAGAGCGAGCGGGACACCTCGCTTAGCGGCTACTATTAGTAGGCGTTTTTAAAACCGAAGAGACAGATGTGTTTGCTTTTCTCATAGCTTCTCAAAACGGGGCTCAAGTTTGGAAATTGCCACTGATGCAGACATCCAATCTATGTAGTTCGCCTCGCGTCGCCCCTGGGATAATGCCGCAGCGCCCCAGGGCGTCGCGACGCACAGTTTGGGAAGCCTTGGTACAGATGAATCTATCGATTGATTGGTTAATGATTAACCATTTATATAGGTACATATTATGTGCAATATTTGCAGTTATTTTCACCAATCGTCCTTAAGTTCTGAACTACTTTCGGAAGAATAGGATAGTTGGTAAACATGGAACATGTATTTATTTTCGATAATTTTACAAACAGACATAATGTATATTGAATATTCCTAATGGTGGCACTTCACTTGGCTATTCGTATTTGCGTATTTGTCATAATTGCCATGTGTGGTATTCTTGACAAAATATTCGTCTTATTTGTATGTATGTCATAACAAACTCCACACTATACGTTTTACATGTATACGTTTTGTACGATGGTCGAAGATCAAAGTTGTGCACTTTGATCTTTATTATCTCCAGTGAAGTATTAATTGGAATATGGATAAACTAATTTCATACTTAACGCCAGAGATATTTATGGTCAAACTCATCCTTGGCAAAACGAATTTATTATGTAGTTTGATTGGAATTAGTAAGACGTGAAGTCGCGCCTTATTTCAGATTCCTTATTTTCAAATGATTGTAAAAAGTCTACTGATTTCAAATGTGTTGAACTTCAATTTGTAACAAAATAATGAAAATAATCTTATTTTCAGTACCTATGTATCAACGTCCTTATTGTCAATATCCAAGGTGTATTGCGATAGCATTTTTTGGCAGTGTGGCCAGTTTTTAACTGCATTAACATTAAGCAATCAGTCGATTTTGGTACAATCCACAGCTTGGTGTGCTGTCGATTGTACATGAACGTAAGTAAAACTATTTTTGTAGTATGTAAAATTACTGAAGTGATTTTCAAAATGCCATTTTCTTAGCTTTTATTGAGCTGCTTGTTATTTATATAATTATTTTGATTTAATTAATTGATAAGTCTAAAATTTTGTTACAATTAATTTTTAATTATTGATTTATTTGCCTATATGATGGATTAATGCATGAATATAATACAGAAGTATTCATTTATATGGCAATACTGAATGTTAGGTAGAAATTGATTACCATGCCGTCTGACGGAGCCTAATAAATCTTCACTAGATTTTTATTAAATGGACTAAATGTGGTATAAAATAATACATAATTAAAATATTTGGTAGGTATATTGATATATTTTTAAATATTATATAAGTTTTGTTGTTTAAAGACATTAATTGATTAAGTTTTCACAAGTCAGTTTTCATATTGAAGTATTAATTTGATTTCTAATGCCATTTTCTGTTATAATTGTTTCATTTCTAGTAAATTTATTATAATATTTGCTGTTATTAAATAATAATTGTGAAATTTTAGAACTGTCATAGTTGTTATGTGTAAGTAATTGAACCAGGTTAGTGGTTCTAACTGTACAACTAAAGTGAATATAATTTTAGAAAATTTATTTACAAAAATTAATCTCCCAAATAGTAAATTCACAAAACAGTAAGTTTTGGGGTTTAAAGAAATATGTATACAGAGTGGAACAGGCAAGGTTTTCAGTATCGATAACTGTACAGGCGACAACAGAGAAAAGTTTACAGGCCTCAATAAGGTTGATAATTAATTTCTCAAGAACTGCTTGATCGGTTGTAAAACATATTTTATTAGTAGATCGTTCAGAGTACACAACACAATTGTAATTGTAAAGAATTTTCAAAAGTCATCCAAGTACTTTTTGAGAAAATCTCAACCTTAAAAACTCTCCTGTACACCTACTGTATTAGACTGTACTTTTGTTCCACGGGTTAGTTACACCCTGTATAAAATCTTTTCACATTGATGACTGTCACAAGTATACTATATTATTATTTGCTACAATTAACGGAGATCTCATGTAAAAATATTAAGACAATTTATTTAAGTATAATTATCTCTCCGTCCTTTCTTTCACGAGCCATTTATGTGTGATTCAGGTGTGGTTGCTAAATCTACACGTAACGCTCACTGTTAGCCATAAACGTGACTTAGAGTTAGGCTGTGCCACGAGTTGAGGATTTGCTGGTTTTCGCCATACAAAATCGTATAAGTGTTGCCGCACACGGACCCACCCGGCACCGCCTCGCCTCGCCTCTCGCTGTCAAAATAATGCGAGGCGATGCTGTTACGAAGGTGATTAGTGTGCGTAGAGTTTCATACAAAGAATACTGAACGACTCGCGGCGCTTATCCCTTTCCGGGGCGTTACGTCACTAATGACGAACGTTTAGGTTCCCTATCGAGCACACTATGGCTGAAGCAATTCATGGTAAGGGTACAGAACTATTGACTAGTTAACACAGACTGTGGTATTTAAATCATTGGAAGAAATCTTAGATGTGCTTAGTTTATCGAAAATTATAAGTTCTGTGCAAGAGACATTATTATATGGTCTAAATACATTTGTCGATGCAGAATCGACCTTAGGCGATCGGAAATATTTGAATTAGAGAGTATTTTATAGCCCGTTTCGTTTTAACACCATTATTTATTCACACTATTTTTATTTAATGATAAAACGGTATTTTATTAAATACAAGGTGCTTTGCGGAATATTCATTTAGTTAACCGGTAATTACAATTAGCGATAATCAAACCAGATATGTCAAGTTTCCGGTTTATTGTAGTTGGCAACCACCAGTCTGTGTTAACTTGTCAAAATACATTACTTAGATCTAGCTATGGATGTTGTGAGACGGTTGTATATGCCATTTTTGTTGTATTAAACAGGCGTGTAAAATCCTCTTGTAATCTAAAACCACGCGACAAATAAACAGCAAACGGCAGCGGTATAACCATGGCCAATGGTCATTATCATTTTCAGCCTATGTTTTATAAATTATTATATATAAACGGATATCACTTATATTGTTAAAGTCGGCAATTAGACCGACAGTTTCGACCGATTTCGACGGTCTTTTTCAAGGTGAGCGCGCCACGCCCGCGTCGCCGTTGACGTTTCTTCGCGCATTGAAGAAACGGCGACGCGGGCGTGGCGCGCTCACCTTGAAAAAGACCGTCGAAATCGGTCGAAACTGTCGGTCTAATTGCCGACTTTAACAATTTTAGTGAGTGATATCCGTATATATATAATAATTTGTAGTAATGGCTCACTATAGTTTGAATCCTATGTTTTATGTTCCTGCTTTTAGGAGATAGACCTTCCCTTACATATATGATGCTCGGGCCATGATTCACCACGCGCGGGCCCGGTTTTGCTTACTTATGTGGTTTTAGCTGACATTGAGGCATGTGCCCTGTATAAGTGCAGCTATATAGTAATTGTTTAATAAATCTCTATTAGGGTTAGTGCAGACCGACGGAGTGGCAGTTCAGTAACAACTTGAACTCAACCTTACTAACTGCAACATACGACTGTAATCGGTACAGCGAAGTGAGAGCTGCGCGTGATGGCGCGCGGAGTCGCTGCAAGTCGCGCGGTGGATCTCAATATATCGTATGTCGAAGTAAATAAAGTTGAATTCAAATCGCCACTGAATCAGTCGCTTCGCCGCCACTCCGTCGGTCTGCGCTGACGCTTAGTGCTAATTTGTTGGGTCGTTTATGGTTGCCTCACGTTTATCGACGGAATTAACTTGTAAGGACTGATTTTATATAGTTCACTAATACACCAGCCGAGGTTACCGAATATGGTGTTACGATGTTTCTCATTAGTTGATTCTGTGCCGATAAGTTTGAGGCGACCTTTATTGTTTGGATTGGGATCTAATACGGTGGTTATCATTATATAATTGATTTATTTTTGACAATATTAATTATTAATTTACATAAACTTATGTACATAATTATTATTATTATACTCGATCAGAATTATTACGGTTATATTTATCACAATTTAATTAGTTTCTTGTTATAGTATTTATGCAAGGTGCTTGTTTAGAATCAAACATTAGGAGGAAATGGAAATATACCGACAAACATTTATTATTAAGACATATCAACACACACATGCCTATTGCAATCTAGCTCGTATTGCTATCACTTAGAGTGCCGCTGTGTTACATTATATCCAATGAGATGGCAACTGTATTACCGCTGAGCAGAAAATGTATCCAAACATCTTCAGAACCATATAATTACTTAAGTAAATCAAACGGAATCTTTAAATACGCTTTATGCGACATTTACATCGCCTTGTATAAATTCTATAAACAATTTGACGATATTTTTTCCCATATTTCTATCATTTTTTACCTTTATATTTTCATAATTTGACTTATGTTACAGTTATTAAATTTAATATTTTTTATTTATAAGACTTATAAATATTGTTTTGTTAATCAAAAATATATATTTGATACATATGTATGGAATGAAGGGATTAGGGGACCAGTGTGTACAGTCGAGAACAGAGGAAAGTATACGGCCGTCATTAAGGTTGAGATTTTCTCAAGATCTACTTGACAATAGTAAAAAAAAAATTAAGTTGCATAGTTTTAACTTTAACTAAAAGTCAAGTAGTTTTTGAGATAATCTCAACCTTAAAAACTCTCCTGTACACCTTTCTCTATGTGACCGTAAGTTATGTAGTAGAGACTTAAATGTTGTTTTGAAATTTTAATATTGTAATTATGTTGTGATCTAAATGTCTAATCAGTTGTACTAATGTGCACTATGTTTACGTATAGATGTATATGTAAATAATCGATCTATAGCGACATATTGACAGATGCTTGTGCTTATTAAAAAAATAAAAAGATATATTCCAATTTTTTCGAATGTTTTATTTACAAAAATTGTATCGTTACAAAAATTATATTATAACAAAATTATATTATAAATAGCTGTACAGAAAATTAATTATACTTTCATGTCTAGAGCGGTACAACTGTTTGGGAAAAATTCAAACTGTTCTCCTGCCTAATAATAACAGAATATTACCTACTTACGCTTAGACTACAGACCACTTACCCCATAAACCTGTAACAGGAGGGCGCACATGAGCGCAAAATTGCTTCGCGACACGTAACCTAGAGATATTATGGACGTGGACGCATCTCTTTAATACGGCACCCCTGTCGTGGCTTTGTCTCTATGCGCTCATCGTTGACAGAATTTTGCGCTTGCAAATTTGTACCGATTTCATGTATATTAGGTAAGTGGTCTGTGGCTTAGACCCACCGGCACCCTTTGTGGCACGAGTTAAGCACTAACACGGTGTTATAGCTTAGCACGAGCTTGGTGCAAGTGGCCCTTAAAATATTGCCGATAGAACGGTTTATAAAGAGCGAGCGATTGTAACACAATTGTCCAAATAATCCAAATTCTATAAATTTTGACAGCTTTAAGAGAGACCTCGTGCTCAAAATTATCTCAGACTCTGGTTAACTTAACCCCTCGGGCCCCGCCCGCATAGGTATATTGAGGGGTGTTCACCTTTCACATTTTCACACAAAAATAGTACCTACCGATAGTTCGGGTAGATGGTACTGATTTCTCGACTTCGCACCTCTAAATTAAAGAGCATCAATGCCCCGAGTCTAATCGTGTTTATTAATTGAATGTCTATTTTTGTGTGGTACACTATTAAAATTATTAAACTGTATTGTTCAAAATTACTCAAACCTAAAAATAAATCATTCAGTTGATATTAACAATATTTCTTTCATGGTCCCTGTGTATTTTTTTTTACTTACTTCTGCCACGCCATCTATTATCAAATCTAGTTCTTTTTCCTTTGAAATGTCACTTTGAAAACCCCTCATTGGCCCAGGGCTGACGTACGTCACGGCACGGCGGGCGCCGTCCGCCGGTAACTTGCGCCGTCCGACAACGTGTACGGCCGGTGCCGCTGGACAACGTAACACGCCGCGCCATGTGACTGAGCGTTGTACGTCGGCCCTTAAGCCTAGATTCATAGAGAGTTTACCGACGTCAAATTCTGTAAACGTTTGACAGTTTTGAACACGAGCTTGGCGTGAGCTCACTCGTTACAACTGTTAACGACTATGGAATTTCACGATTGGGCAATTGACGTTGCTACGAATCTCGGCGAATCGGGTGCGTTTCCACTGAAGCGAGGAGATTTCGAACATTGTGATCGGTCAATTATGCTCCCTCAGTGGAAACGCAGCCGTAGAGTTTCATCGTCTATTGGAATTGTATAAATCAACGCTGAGATACCACCCCCCACTCGCTACTTTCGAGCGTTGTGGTCTTTAAAAATGGCGGGCGCTGAGAAGACATCGACGCTCAAAAGACGCTAGTGTAGGAGTTCCTTAAAACCAAATACGTGATAGTTTGTTGCTTAGAACTCGTATTGCGACACGATGACGACCAGCCTGGCGACTGCGCTGCCCGCGAACTGGTCGCGCTGGTACAGCGACATGGTGAGCTCCAACTCGACCACTTGCGGCCCGCCCAGCGAGCACAGCAACGCGATGCGGCACACGTTGCGCATTGGACGCATGCTGGATATACGAGACAAAGTTAGGTCGGCTTCTTTAGGCCCCTTTGTGACGATATTGCATCGATAGTCAAGGGTTATAATTATAAACACTATTTTTTAAATGCTTATTTATAACGTGAATCAATTTCGGATTTCGTGGTCATATTCGAATTTGAGTTAACCATTGCTATAATCGAATTTGAGTTAACCATTGCTATAATAGTGACCGCGACTTCAATCGTTATTATGGTTATCGTTTTCATTTTGACACTTGAACGATATACTGCTGCGTTTCGTTGTCGTTTGTTAAAACTTGCAAAAACATAGCAGCAATGTATAGCGTCTATGTGTCAAATTGAAAGCGATAACGATAACGATTGGAAGTCGCGGTCACCCCACAGGCGAACTATATATATATATGAAACGTATTTAACCGTACGTATATCGGGCGCGTGGGCCGTAATCTAAGACGCTTTTTGGGAAAATTTCGCGATTGCCAAGTGCATTGTACGTTGAACTCACTCGAAACAACTGCGCGTGGCCGGCTGTACGCCCGGCATGGCCTGCGCGCTCACCATTTGCAGGTCGAAGGTGATGGTGGCGTCGCGCCAGCCCGGGCCGTGCATCGTGAACAGGTCCACCTGCGACAGGGTCGTAAAGAAACAGTTTCATCATCATCATCAGCCCTCCTCCAGCAGACATAGGTATCTCCAAAAGCACGCCGCTTAATCCGATTCTCAGCCTTTTGCAGTTTGTGCCACCCAGCGCTGTCCATCTGGTCGGGGGCCTACGCTACGTTTACCCGTTCATGGCATCCATTCAAGAACTCGTCTACCCCATCGGTTGTGTTCCACGACAGATGTGACCACCCACTGCCACTTCATTTTGCTGATTTTATGAGCAATGTCAACCACTTTTGTTCTCTGCATAAAACAAATTCCGAGTTTAAATTAATGTAAGTACACATACATAAACTCGCATCCGTATCCCAGGGGAGCCTGGGAACGACAGCACTCTCGAGAACAAGCCGATGGTGGAGCGTTCTGATATCGTCATCGTATAGGTGAAGCCCGACGTCGTCGGACCAGCTCTGAGCGAGATCAGGGACCTGCCAGCCTCGTAGTCCAGTTGCGAGTACACGTTGAAAATTATCGTAGGTACAATTAAGCAACGTTCGAAGAGGTTATCACTTGGATGAGTGACCGTTAGTGACATTCTCATCTGAGCCCCTCCGTGCCTCGAGCGCACGTTAAGCTGTTGGTCTCGGTTGCTGTCGCTCGGTAGCAGTCAGGCCATGCCAGACGCCTACGGGCGGCCTGATTAACTCTGGCAATAAGTTTGATCACTACTTAAATCACCAAGAAGAGAGAAAGATAACTTTGTGTACTTACGCTTCCCTCCGGCAGGTATATGTTAGCGACGAACGTGATGAAGTTGTAGCTGTACGTGCTGGGCTGATGGATGCAGTTCCAGTCGCTCACGGGGCACGAGCGCTGGATGCGGGAGCAGCGGCTGGGGGCACGCGGTCAACATTATATACAACATACAAAACTAAATCGACATAAACTCACGAAGAACACGTTAGTTGTCAACTTTTAATCCAGATGATTTAATCGTGAAGTTCTACTGCCGTTATCCTGAATATTGTTCAAATTCAATTAAAATCATTATAGTAGTATCGGAGTAGTGATGAATGCTGATATTATAATATAGGACCTGATATGATTCATAGAGCGAATATTAGGGGAAGGATGGTAGAGATAAATTGAATACGTTGATCAAAATAAAGTTGTTAAAATTATTAATCGTAGCATAAGTTATAATTGGCGTGCAAGACTAAGCGTTTCAGTAGTTCTATGCACGTGTGCAACCGAACTGTTGAGACTCAGTAGTTCGGTCCCGGACAAAATCACGAACCTACTGAGACTAGAGGGTGCAAACGCGGGTCTTGGCTGATAATTCTAAATTCAATCGGTATCGTGATCCTTATCAATGGATTCAGAATTCCAGAAAAACGTTATAATTGACACAGTATTGGCGTAAATTCGCGGCAAAGCCACTGATTGCCTCGGGCGAAAATTGTGCGCGGGTATTCACTGAAATTCTGAACCTCTCTTTCCAAACGGTTACTCACTGTTTGTCCTCCAGTCGGTACCCGCGCGGGCAGTCGATCTGGTAGCAGTGGTAGCTGCCGCGCGTGTTCTGGCACACCTCGCCGGCCGCTGCGCGCGCGCACGTCGCCTCGCCGCTCTCACACTCGTCCACGTCTGTGCAGACGTTTAAAAGTAGTAAGTTCAGGTATATAAGTAAGTAGTTCGCTGTTCAGTTAATTGTTGATAATGAATATTGCGAATACGTGACGGGCCAATGAGTCTTCCTTGTTTTGTTTTGTTTTGTTTCGAAGGAAAAACTTACCCTTGAGAATAAATAAAAAATCTGAGGCATTTGTAATCAACTAATCCGCTCTGGAACTGAGCTCCGTCGATGTTAGGGTTGAGAAGAGTTTTCCCCAACAATGAGAACATTTAAATATGCCTCTGTTTATGGTGAAAAGAAAGGGTAGGTATGTCATGAAGATCTGAACGATAAAATATTGTAATCGACTTCTTTTTACGTGGTCTTCAGTGATGATGTAGTCTTTGTTACCTTGATTGAACAAATTACCCAAAGGATGCGAAATTATCGAAAATTCTATGAGAACCGAGTAAACCAAAATTGAGTAAAGAGAGAAATAGGCGATGACGGATGCCTACCCGATCAAAACACATATTAATGTCTACTGACAGTGGCAGACCCGAGATTCAAAAATGTAGATGCAAGGGTGTCTGCAAGGGTTTCGCCAAGCGGGGGCTCTTAGTGTTACCTATGCAGCTCCTGGCGTCCTCTGCGAGACGGTACCCCTGGGGACAGGCGCACCGGTAGCTGCCCGCCTCGTTGACGCACTCGCCGCCGCACAGCCGGCCGCGGTGACGCACCGCTGACCACTCGGCGCACTCGTCCACGTCCTCGCATGTCCTGAGACATTAAGCGATCAAACATTATAACAGTATTGATCGTGGTGTCGGCGACTTGGTCTCTCTTCATCATCATCATCAGCCCGTATCAGTCCATTGATGGACGTATGCCTCGCCCAAAGTACGCCACTCAACCCTATTCTCGGCCCTCTGCATCCAGTCTCTGCCAGCCATCTTGCGGAGGTCATCCCTCCATCTGGTCGCGGATCGCCCCACACTAAGTTTACCCGTTCGTGGCCTCCATTCGAGAACTCGTCTTATCGGTTCTACGACAGATGTGACCAGCCCACTGCCACTTCAGTTTACTGATTCTATGTGCAATTTCAATCACTTTTGTCTTCTATCTAACAGAGAAATGCCAAAAATAGCTCTTTTCATAGCTCGCTGAGCGACTTTGACCTTGTGGCTTACCTGTTGTCATTTGTCAGTCGATACCCCTTCTCACAGTAGCACCTGTAGCTGCCCCACGCGTTCGCGCAGCCCTGCTCGCACACATGAGGCGACTCCGAGCACTCATCGATGTCCACGCACACTTTTTCATTGGACGGCGCGTTTCGGAAACCGTCACCGCACGAGCACCGAAACGAGCCTACTGTGTTGATGCATTGAGAGTTGTAGGGGCAAGGCTGGAATAAAGACAAGGTTTAGTTTCTTGGGTTCCTCTTGTTTTGGTTTATTTATGGGGGAGGTAAAAGCACTGGCCAGTAAGTAGCCATCGTTGCTTATAGACCGGCAATGTTGAGGTGGTCTTGAACGTTGATATGTAGTATATGGCCGGCTCCACACCGTGGCCCCAGCGTTGGCCCCAACGCCACTCTTCCAACGTGTGGATCTAGAAAATAGCATTGGCCTCAACGTTGGAGCGAGCGTTGGTAGTTGGCCGACGAGTGTCGGTTTTTGTTCGCAATCCGTCCACATATTGGCGATTTACTCAGTCTTTTGCAACACGCATCAATTACCTATGTCGAGTGAGAATGTCGTCATCCACAAATTCGCGTGGACAAATGAAAAAGTATGAATTATAATACGCACTCTAACGTAAAATCGCTTAGAGTTATTTCGGTATTGGACATCTTCACATTGGCTCTGACGGAACGGAAAAACAATAGCCAACGTATGTACGCCTCACCAAATTAACCGACCAGCATTGGGGCCAACGTGTCAAACCGGGTTAGGAGGGATGGAAGCGCAAATGTAAATTCAAAAAAAATGTACACAACGTGCTTACTTGCAATAAAGAAATTTGACTTTGTTGGTAGGGACTGGATGCAAAAAAAAGACGCGCCTTGGTCTACATAGAACATCTAAAAGTGAACTGATAGGGACAGAAGACGATATCCTTAACTCTTACCTGTCCATATGTGCACTCGTCAATATCCTCGCAGCCGTCCTGCCCCGCCAGCTTGTGTCCCGCGGGGCACTGACACGAGTACCCGCCGTGGAAGTTCTCACACCTCTGATCAGCACTACACTCAGATATGTTCTTCGCGCATTCGTCGATATCTGCGAATAGTCAAGCGTTTTTGGGAACTTGAATATGTTGGTGAGTGATTTTTATATTTTTCGCGTATGTGGCAAAGTTGTAATATCCAATGGACTTTCACGATCTAGACGCGGTAGCTCATTGGCAAAATCTTGAAACTTTCCTAAACTTATATTCTAGGCGTAATAGGAATTCCTCTGCTCAGGTGACCTCGCACTTACGACTATTACGAGTTGTAAGACCGAACTCAAACTCCTCTCATACTCAAAACTGTCTATGCTATGACTATCGGCCTTAGACTCTTGACTACTCCACGTATTTCATCTTCGATTTCATCATGATTTACTGTTGGGCTGGTGAGATTGACGGCAATCACCGGAGTAGTCTTATGCTGTGGACCCGTAAGTCTGCGGCTGACTGTCGGCTAGTGGGTAAAGAGGGATTACCTTAAGGGTGTTACTTATTCCCCGAAGTTATGGTTGAAAATACCCGGTCGTCATCATCGAAGACTGATTGAAAAACCTTGTACTTACCGATACATCTGTCCGAGGCTAACTTGTACCCCCAAGGGCACTTGGTGACTGTGTCTCCGTTGTAATTGCGTGTGTACGTGGGCCGCATGTTACGCGGGCCGCGCTGCCCGTACTGCGCGCCGACTGTGATCACGTTGTTGTTGTGGCTTGGTGGTGGACGGGGTCTCACCTCTGGAACCAGTCATAAGGCCTGTATAAAACCGCTTATATTGCCATAATTAGCATGAAATGTTGGCAATGCCTGTTGATTAGCTGGCATGAAAATTATGGCATGATAAAACGCGGGTTTGGGCTGAGATTCTTAGATATCTAAGAAATCCACGGTTCGAAGGTTATAACACTGTCTTGTCACACCGGTGTGAAAGCCAGGAATACAACTTATATTTACTTAGCCTGAAATTGGATTTGCTTTGCAGTAATGCAACTTATAACGATGCCTCAAAAATCTTAAGAACATGGTAACTAATAAATCATAATCTTTAACTTTGTGAGGCTGACAATACGTCTGTGACAAGGCAATTGCAGCATTTTTTGAATTTTTGGAATCTTGATTTCAATGAGACCCGATCTTTGTCGATAACGATGGATTAGACAGATTTTAACTCCCTTCAACCCTGACCAGATTGTGGGATGACCTGTAAGGTGGCTGGAAGGGCCTATATGCAAAGGATCGACCATCGGTTTGAGTGCCTTGGTAAGTGGCATGTCCAGCAGTGGACTGATACGGGCTGATGATGATGACCTCCTTTGGGTCGAGCTATGAAGAGAGCCCTTACCTGTATTGGGGACGTTTGCCTCCGTGCGACACCGTCTGCCGCAAACGCAGCGGTACCCGCCTGGAATGTTAACGCAGTCCTCGGTTGCTGAACATTTGGCTTTATCGGTCGCGCATTCATCGATATCTGCAAAGATATCGGGCGTTAGGGAGTGCTCTTGTTTATATATCTCATTTAAATCTTCAATTGCTTTTGTTGGATCTGTCTTTAAGGATATTTTGCAGATCATTATTTACATACGTTAAATGGATAAAAAAATCACTATCGGGACTCGTTTAGATGAATATGGAGAAATATGTCGCCGGACTCACTGTAGGTCAATTGGAAATGAGCGTGCGACGGAATGGCGAGGTTCATGGTAGAATCCCGGTCGTGACGAGAATTTTTCTCCATTTAATATTTAGATTTCATTTAGATTCAATACTCTGGTGGATGAAAGAGTGGACCATTTTTACTGCAGATAAGATTAACTTTGTGCATAGTTATGTCTAATAGCATGAAGTAATATAATAAAGTAATATATAATAAAGTATAGTAATATAATAAAATAATACATAATAAAGTACAGTAAAATATAAATAGTCTTTGGTCTATAGGTTCCTGCTGCAAAATAAAATACCAACGTTCCATTTTGAATAGATGGCCCAATGATACTTACCAACACAAGAACCCTGGTTGGAATTAAATGTGTAACCCCATTCGCAATTGGTGGGGGGTACCGGTGGTCTTTGGCGAGCTCCTGGAGTGTACGACCAGTCTGGCTTTGACACTGAAAACATGGGAACTTATTACGATATTTTGTTTCTAGAAATACCTAGGATATGTAGTGACCCACGGTATGAAGGTAGGCTATGGAGTAGCGTGAGATTCATAGAATACAAAGATACATAAACTCGGGCTCCGTCGTTCATATGGGTAGGCAGAGAATACGGAATGTCATATGTAGCAGCAAAACGGGTTACCGCTGCCGGTGTGATGGTTGGCGCTTCTGTGATGGTGGTGGAACTTCATCGCTGTCTTTTTAAGCACTTTAAACTTACTTGGTCTCATAGTGAACCCACGAGTACAGGTATTGGTGCCTCATCAATACAGAAAAATCGAACCTGTTAATAGCTAAATGTCAAGACTGTGTCTCATTCCCTACCTCCTCCCAAATGTCCGGACATAACATTTTATTAGAATCTTCTACGTCTATCTTCTGCGTATCTTCTGACCAAGATCTTTACCAATGAGATATAACGGGAACTACCGTGTTAAACATTTCAACACCGTGATAACATTCTGTAGAAATATAGAGAGGTCTCAATATTTCTACATCTCATTATAGTAAGTATGTATACTTACAACCCGTGTAAGTATTCATCCTATATTATACGAACAACTAGAGAATGGCCTGCCGGTGTTTCCTGACACATAACCTTTGATCTTTAAGGCAAGAGTGAATAGGCATTTACTGTGCCCGCGTGCTTCATCATCGACCTCATCGTCACTTACCATCAGGAGAGATTGACGACAAACGCGGGTTTGGGTAGTTTAAAAAGCGATAAGATCCTTACCGTCATTGTTACTTTCAGTTGTCGTGGTGGGTCGGACAGTGGTTGTAGTGGAACTGGTGGTGATGACCGCGCATCGTCCAATGTCGTCCCGGTAGTATCCAGCTATGCAGTTACAAGAGTAACCACCTGGTTCGTTTTGGCACTGTTCTAGAATACTGCAGACGTGTCTTTTTTCTTCACACTCGTCGACATCTATGGACAGGCATTTAACATCATCAATCTACGAAAATCTTTAGTGTAGTTAGATCTGAAGCGGATTGTATGCAGCGTGATTTAAACAGACTATGTCAATATTGCTTAGCTAACAAACTGCAGCTTAACGTTAACAAATGTTTAGCGATACATATACTAGAAAAAAGAATCCTGTATATAATTACTCTCTTTTTTTGCAAAACCCTTCAACGGACAACAGAGGTTAGGGACCTTGGCGTGCACCTAGATAATGGACTATTCTTTACAGCACATATTGATAAAATTATCACTAAAGCTTACAAAATGCTCGGTTTCATATTCAGACAAGGCAAAGATTTCAGAACTGTAACTACATTACAATTGTTGTACAACTCGTTGGTGAGATCTATTCTGGAATATGCGTCGACCGTATGGAACCCTCAGTATTCTGTCCATATAAATGCTGTAGAGGCAATTCAGAAGAAGTTCCACAGGCGACTTGAGTATAAATTTAGTAATTTCAGCAGAGATGACGTGCGAACTTTGGAGACACGCAGAGCACATAGAGATCAAACATTTTTGACGAAAATTCTTAACAATTCAGTAGATTCCCCATATTTATTAAATAAAATTTCTTTTAACTGCCCGAACATTCGATCACTCCGTCATAATAGATTATTTTTGGTTCCGCTTTGTAGGACTAAATACGCAAGAAACCGCTTTCTTGTAAGGGTGTGCGACAAATATAACAAGAGTGCTGACCAGGTGGACATATTCTGCAATCAAAAGCGTAATTGATAGCTTTAATTTATCAAGCGAAGCGACTTAATGTTTTTAACTCGATTAGTTAAAGTTAGTTGTGAAAACTTCACTGGCTTCTGTATTGCTTAGTTGTTTAATCTATATGTGTTGTTTTAGCTGTATGTTTTCCTAATAATAATAATAAATAATTTTTTTTTAGATGAATAACACTTCTGGATATTAAACTCTTAATCAAGCGTCAAGATACCTGCATTATTTCGTTGCTTTTGTAAGATTTTGGCAAGCAGGAACAAGTCTACATCTTTATATTAGTGGTGTTAAGGTGTCTTCAATTCAAGAAATATACTTTAAATAGTCGTCAAAATATAATATCTTGCCAGCTATAGTCAAGGCGAATAGGAATTTGCGATCCTTGCGTGCTTCTCTTCGCTATCAGGTGAGATTGAAGTAATAACTCACAAATACCTCACTTTCACTTACCAACACAAATTCCTGTAGAGTTTCTCTCGTAGCCATTCAAGCAATGCAGCAGCTTCGAATCGAAGTCATCATCAGGTTTTTCGCTATCCTTGCCAGTCACAGAAGTCCAGCGATCTTTTGGTATTTCATCCGTGTCAATATGATAAGCACCTGAAATATTAAAATGATGATTTTATTGAGTCAACATTGTTTCAGCAATCTCCAGCCAGTTGCAAGCTGCGTGAGCTCAGTGTCTTTTGCTTCACATAAGTAGCGCATTTATTATGTTACAGATAATATTCGAGACTACCTTCAGGATCTCTCTCCTTTTCTATGGTCACTGGGTCTTTTGGAGCCGGTAGTGTCACTTCTACCGGCGGTTCTGGGTCTGGTCTTCTGGTGGGAGGCGGTGGTCTAGGGGTCACTGGTAATTCTGGTCTGCTGGTTGGAGGTGTCGGCCTAGGAGTGACTGGTTCTTCTGGTCTTCTAGCTGGAGGCGATGGTCTGGGAGTAGTAGGCTCCTCTGGTCTTCTGGCTGGTGTAGGTCGAGGTCGAGGTCTATTGGTGTAAGGCCTTCGGGTGGTGGATGTAGTAGGGAAGTCTTCTGAGGGGTAAGGGGGAAGTGGAGGGGTAGGAGGTGGCACAGGAGTGGTGGTAGTAGACGTAGTAGTTGGTGTCGTGGTAGGTCTGGTTGGAGGAGGGGTTGGTCTGGTTGGAGGGGGAGTAGGTCTGGTTGGAGGGCGTCTAGGTGTGGTTGGCCTACGTGTAGTGGTGCTGGTTGTGGGTGGAATTGTTTCGTTGCTGTTGGTTGAATTGTATTCTCTGCAAAAATATTTGGTGTTAAATTGCAAGATTCTGCTTCGTAATCATCAACATTTGCTGGTATTGTTACATTGCAATGTTCTGCTTCAGATAATATTATAAGTTGATTGTTGTTAAAGTAAAGTTGATTTAGGTTCCTGGCAATTATTGTAGAAAACTATGTTTTCATTGGCCGCAGGCAAAAGTTCTGAATGTGTACACGACATCAGGGAGTGGTCTGGCCTGGCAGGCTGTTGCTTCTCGCCAGAGGCAGACGCAAATATGGCTGATTGCCAACTTTCTTCAATATCTAGCAGAAGTCGGATATCTGAGAGTAAACTATACACAGGCAGTTAAGTGATTCTACTACCTCGTACATAACCAGATTGCAGTGGTATTGCGTAGATTGATGGCCTAACGACTACAAGAGGTACCTATATAAGCTCATACGTGACTAAAGTCAAAATACTCACTCCTCGTCGTAATCGTACTCATATGCGACAGTGGTGGATGTAGTGGGTGCCCGTCGCGAGCACGTGTAGCTTCCCAGGATATTGTTGCAGTAAGCCCCAGGTTCGCAGTTATCGAGCTTTAGGGTACATTCGTCGATGTCTGTGAAATAACACTTGCATTACAGTGCTGTATCGTGATGTTGCTTTGGGGGACTTTCGACAGAGTGACGCTGAATTGTTGCGAAAGCCCTTAAAGCCTCAACTCGTCGTCGTTTTCAGGTTCACCGCGTGATGCATCAATAGCATCCTGAATATATGGTAAAGTTGCTAGATATACAGAGTTAGAAACTCTAGAGAATTGCAGAAAACGACGAATTACCCTATTGATGAAATTTGGGATATACACTCTTTGTTTGTAAGTCCATAAGCACTGAGATCATTTGTTGTTACGCAAGTGCTATTAGCATGAGGATATCGACGACCAAGCCCAAGTTGGTAACATGCCTCTTTGCAAGGAGTTGCTTGCGAGTTCGATTCTTGGCCATATTTCTTATAGCTCCTAAGCTTGGACGAAACCAACTCCTAAGGTACTACCACTTCCGAATCCGTCTCCTTATGTAATTTCTGGTCGTAACTCTGGAATCTAAAATGACTGTAATGTCTAATGATTATCCACTTACCCACACAGGAACCTGACGAGTCCAGCTCGTAGCCGTTCTTGCAGCGACACTCATGGCCTCCGTAAGTGTTGATGCAATTCTGGAACTGGTCGCACAAATGCGTTCCTTCACGACACTCGTCAATGTCTGCAACATGTGTTTTGGGATAAGATATGTTAAGCGCATAGCTGACAGAATCAATTACGGGACAACTCTTTGGGAAGATACTGAATATTGAATGAATTTACCTTCACAAACATTTCCTCCTGGTTTAATTCTGGTACCTTCTTTACACGTCTTTTTTGCAAGTCTGGAAACAAAATATTTTTATTAATTAAATAGTAGGTATTTATAGGAAATCGCAAACATTTAAGTTGGAAAAAGGTCTATCTAATTTCGTTCTAAATTATGAATTCTTATAGTTCTTAAAATGCAGAAGACGCGGCTTCTCAAACGTGTTAGACAACTTTAAGCTACCGCAGAGCACTGATTGACGTTTTAATAGAGTTAATCCTCAATAAGCATTACCAAGGGAACTATAAAGTTTAAGTATGAAATTAACACATTACTGTGGTAGCGTGCTGATCTTGGACTTGCAGGTGTACGCGCCAGGCCGGTTGACACACACTTCTGAGCGCCTGCATAACTCCGTACTCTCCTCGCACTCGTCGATATCTGGTGAAAGGAAAGGAAGGGTGCTTTACTGACTACAATCTTCTCCCAATGCTGTAAGTGAATCTAGGTAATATGGCTTCAATTTCTAGTCGATTCGGCAAAGGTGTTCTTGTGGCGTATCAGACAGTAAATACCTGACTGAAAATTTCAGGAGGGTTAGCTACAACGGTTTTTAATAGCGCTCAAGTCCTGTCAAAGTCAGATTATAGCCGAATAGTATTACTTCGTTCGTCCAGACTTTGACAAGACTTCAGCGCCTAAAAAGACCTTGCAGCTACGGTAAACATAATATACGGACTATCGTAAAACTAATGGCTTCATTGAACAAGCAATCCCTTAGCAATACGCATTTTTGGGATACAACGAAACATTCTGAATCATTCTGCAATTGATAACAACATACCTTCACAAACACCAGTGCCAGCGTTGACCTTAAAGCCTGGAGCACAGCGCTTAGAGACGTGATCTTGGCAGAAGAAGCTCCCGTGGTCGTTGATGCAGTATTGGGATAGGCGTTGGCAGTCGTCCACTCGTTCTTCGCACTCGTCAATATCTGGGAGAATAAAGCAAATTATGGACTCTGGCAGCATGTGGATTTGGTCTCTGCTGCAAAGTCATAGCGTCTAAAGTAAAAACTCCTTGATCTAATCACTTACCGATACACTCATCATCTGGTCCACTTCTGAATCCAGGTGGGCAGATATCGTTTTTCGATGGCGTACTTGAAGGCGAGGGTTCCGTGGTTACGCCAGGAATAGCCTCTTCGAATGGCTTGCCAGGCTTTCCGCCGCATTTATAGCCTCCGATTGTATTCACGCAAAGGTATTTGGCGCATGGTGGCCTTGGTAGTTGGCACTCGTTTATATCTGGAAATATATGAAGCTCATCATTACAGTAATATGAGGATCAAAGACCGTGTTACTCTTTCGCCATGACTACTGCTAATAGTAACATTTAAATATCTCTTTTGTCAGTAGTAATTTCATGTAGAATTTCTTATTTCATCCACATTAGTTGCTTTGGTTGATGTTTCTGATTATATTCCTGCTTTAAGTCTTCAGCACTTCAGGTTTTGATATCACAGAAATTTTTGCATGATGGTTCTAATACTTATTTCAAAGATCGTTTTCCGGATCAGTTTAACTTGTTCTCTCTCCTTTATCTTTAAGCTTACCATCACAAACTTGATTGACCACATCCCGCTTGAACCCTGGTGGACAAGTAAGACCGACGTCTCTCTTCTTGATTGGCACACACTTGAAGGCACCCGGTGTGTTGTGGCAGACCGTCCCCTCAACTGTGCAGAGGTCGTCAATTGCTTCTGCGCATTCGTTAATATCTGGAAAATTGTGCAACTTTCTAATCCTCTCTAATAAGTGGTGTGAGAATGAAGCAACTGATAAAAGTATGATGGCAAATGTGAGTCTTCGCAGATATTCATGGAAAGACGAGACTGAGAGAGAGAGAGAGAGAGAGAGGGATCTTTACAAACTTAATATCGATGCTCTTTGTTACTGAGGTCAACTATTCGAAAGCCGATTACTGTCGCACAAACTCTTGTACTGTTGTAAAAACTTGGAGAAAGGTGTACCTTTACATGACTTCTTATCGGATTGCAGCCTATACCCCTCATTACACTGACAGGTCACTTTCCCACTATCATCGTTACACAGATGCTCACAGGAATCCTGCTTACATCTCTCCTTCGGTTTCTTTGTAGTTGTAACTTTCTTCTCTGTTGTGGTTTCAATTCTCTTTTCCGTCGTCGTCTCTGGTTTGTTTGCTGCTTCCTAAAATGAATAAATTATTACCAAGTTGATTTGGTTGTGTCTAACTATATAATAAAGACATTGCATGGGGTTAGTCTAGGGTGTATCATTGGCCCCTTATTCTTCGTCATCAAAAGCAACTTCTGCTCAATCTAGAAGCAAATAAACTTACTAAACAGCATTGATGGTATGCGTTTTTCCTGAGTGCACTGATGGGGCTGACGTCATCCCCAGGTGGCTGTCCACAAGCCTCCTTTCCTTGCGACTCGCCCGTCCACATTCCGATAGAGCACTCTTCACAACAATTCTGCAATCATAATAATATCAACATTAACGTCTTGCATTGGGCCAATATTTCTCACTTTGTAGATCTTCGGTCATGAGCTGTAATTGGTATTCTAATCACAATTCATGGTATTTACGATTAATTATATCCGGGAGCTTCCTTTAAGCTTTTTTAGAAACCCGATTTCTTAGGAACAGCAGATGTTCCTGTTTTAAAAACTGAAGGTGTCTTACCACTCCGATATCAGTTTTAGGAACACTGCACCGCTTGTCAGGAGCCAGTTTCATTCCGGCGGCACACTGGTCTTTTCTCCTGAAAGAGTGGAATGAAAACCATCAGATAAAATGTAAAAACGTACATAATCCGTAGCGGTAATGGACTTTACTAGCGATCCTGGCACATCTTTGCTCCGTTCACATTCTCATCAACCTATTCATGCATGCTCGTCAGTAGACAGCACTTGACTCCATTATAAAGTATCGCCAATATGTGATCGACGACGACGACGATCGGGGGCTAAGGGCTCCAGAATTATTTTAGAATGTAAGATTAAACTCTAGGCTAGAGTAATATAGCACAAATTAAATTCATTAAAGTAATAAATACAAGTATCATTGTGGTATTTAAACTGTGGTAAAATAAAATAAAAATGGGAGCGCTTAAAAATAATCGATTTTCAAAGTGGGCGGTAGATCAAACAAGTTTGGAAACCTCTGATCTAGAGTCTGATATGGACTGCTGCTGATGTAGATGACACGGTGTCTTCTTCTATTAATTGATGGAACCGAATTACCATTATTTGTGACCCAAAACCGTAACTCACTCCAAGTGTTCCTCACAGCAACTCGTCAATGCTGCTCTGCACGTGTCCATCTGATCAGCCTCTATTTCCTCAGGAGGTCCGGCCCCAGAGCACTGCTGCGCTGACGATGATATCACGGCGAAGGCCTCTCCGTGCATGCAACATGTTTCTGTCACTTCTGTGACCTCTTCTGAGGTGAGGGCTGAAAGAATCGGAGACGGGTTAAAATGTGAAGTAAGCTTTCTGAAAGAAGCAAAAGTCAATATACTAATACGTCTTTATTAAAGGTAACATTATTTACTGAATGCTCTAAAAACAGTGCATGATAATATCGTGTTCGTGAGGACACCTGCATGTCGGAATAATTAAGGCATATGTAATCCACCAATCCGCACTGGCTGCGCCTCTACAACGGGAACAAACCATCTCGGATCAGTGGGTATCTCAATTTTTTTTAAATCTGAGAACCTGTTGGTGCTGCCAAGTAAATACCTATATTTTGTGTAGGTATGGACAACAGCAGATCAATGGTAACACTTGCAGTACGAATTCAACTCTTATGACGCAGATAATAAGAGCGGTCCAAAGTGTTACACTTGATCTGCTGTTAGCGTACCTACAATATTACACTTCCTTGTAGGAAAAATAGCAACCCGCATCGGCCCATGAAGGAACGAACAGCCAAGCGCTACTGGGGCGACGAGAATCTCAAAAAACGCTGACAATTATCTCAAGATTAGCGTGAAACCAACAGCAATAACGTCTGCTGGGGTGAAAAATGTGGCGTCAAAACGCTGGTTTGGGCTAAGATACCGAAGGTCTGAGTAGGTACTACGTAAGTACTACGTAGGTATTTACCGTCTACGACGTCTAGTCAAGTGTTACACCCACAGCATATTAAACAGTAAACATAGCCAGGTAAGCAGTAAATTATCCAATCCAGTGGATTATGTGTGGACATTGCGGGGGCGGGCATTGCTATGCTGGATCGCGAATTCTTGAGAGCTGTGTGACCTAACATAGACATTATCAAGATAAAGAAGGTAGGTAGTCCCATTATGTATATTTAGTTAATCTATGCTATTTAGTAAGCCGATATGAATATCGATAACTGAACTTTAATTCTACAACTTTTGGACCAAAACCTTAATCAATGTCCCATACAAAATGATTCCCTGTACAACTATATTTATGTGGTCCATAAACATATGAATGCGATCACAAATTAGATTCATACTCGGGAATAGTGAACATCAGGAGGTACAAAACCATACCAACCATGAATCGAACATGGAACCCCAACGTACACTACCTAGTAGCTAAGCTAGAGGATAGAATCCACTAAAGTAATAATAGGTGGTAAGTATTTGTGTCAACAACGCGTGAATTATACAACATTTCCTTGATAATGAGTCTCAGTTAGAGTAGATAATACGCACAGCGATTGCGATTATCTTAATGTCTGCTAAGAACTATATTACTAGAAGTAGTCAACTCACCCAGGTACTGGGTGAATTGCCCACTAACAATTTTATAAGGGGCACCCATAGTCGGGATTTTTGGAGGGTGAGTTGCCACCTAAACCTCTCAATCAGCATTTCGGTTGTACAAAAACAGTCAAATTGGACAAATAAAGCTTTTGAGGATTTAAAATCTGAGCAAATGACCTAACTAATTACATTAACTATATCTAACCTAATTAACTATTTCATTAAAGTTATAGTTGCCATACCTATTACAGAATGTAACTTAAAAACTATAATAATGCCTACAGCATTAATATTATAATTACTTAGAACATTTTTTTTGGACTTTTCTGATCGATTTGTATGAGACATTTTTTTTTATTCGAATAGATGTATAACAAAAGTCAAAAGTTGTTCAGTTGACACTGAATCTCGTAATCTTTTCCGTTCCGTCTAAATGTACTTAAACTACCTATATAGTGGGGTGACCGCGAGTGCAATCGTTGTCGTTTTCATTTTGACACTTGAACGATATACATTGCTGCGTTACGTTGTCGTTTGTTAAAACTTGCAAAAACATTGCAGCAATGTATAGCGTCCATGTGTCACAGCTATTACGATAACGATGGAAGTCGCGGTCACCCCACTGTAGAGGTAGTTTAAGTACATTTAGCCTTTTAAAAAGCACTAGATGACAAAAGCCTCTGTCCAGCATGACTGGATACAAGTTTATGATGAAAACCAAACTGTTACCGCTGTGTTATCCGCTTTCAGCTCGCACCAAGCCCACAGTCTAACCGGCACACTGTTTATAATTCGCGAAATGCCTCGCCCGATGATCTGGGTGACCTCTGCCGCGTATGCACTTCATTGTCAGATAGGCCGCAGTAAATATTTTGACGAGAATAGGTACAGGAAAACAGCTACGGGGGCGAAATGGATCCGGGTTCGATAACTAGGAAAATTATAAATAATGTGGAGGTACGGTCGAAGACAAAGAAAGGAGTACAGTAGAGTTTTTAAGGTTTAGATTTTCTCAAAAACTACTTGACCTATTGCAGTAATTCTTTCACGGTTAGATAGATAAAAGTGGAAACTATGTACTGTAAAAGAATTATTAAAATCGGTCCAGTAGTTCTTGAGAAAATCTCAACCTTATTGAGGCCCCCTGGATACTTATCTCTGTCTTCGTGTGTACACGACAGAGAATAGTATACATGGAGGGATAACCTGCGTAAGGTGGCTGGCGAGACTGGAAGCAAAAGGCCGGGAGTCGGAGAGGCATGTCCAGCAGTGGACTGATACGGGCTAAGGATGATGAAATTCACAGACCCTTACCCAATAGACATGAAATCGGTACATGCATGCGAAAAATTCTGTCAAATGATGAGCTCAAATAGATGAAGCGGGGGGCAGGCGGCAGGGGTGCCATATTAAATCCATGTCGATATCTCTAGGTTATGCGTGTCGCGAAACAATTTTGCGCTCATGTGCGGGCAGACACGGGCGCCCTCCTGTTACAGGTCTATGGGGTAAGTGGTATGTGATGAAATTAGACCATGTGCGGAAAAAGTTGATACGATACAGATACTACTTACTTACTTTATTATTACAAGTAACCAATATTAGTCTTTTGTATTGTTGAATAAGTTGATGAGGTATTGATCTTGTTCTGGTATTGGACGAAGGGAAAAAATTCACCAACATCGGCCGTTATCACTTCTTTCCTTCATGAGTTGTCCAAAAGGTACAATCAGTAGGTACCATTTTTTTATCATATTTTGGGATCAGATAAAATTATGTGTCACTTTAATTTACCCGACTGCCGATGCCGCAGGGTAATGTTGTTCATTATTATATAATTAAAAGTAATGTAAAATTTTCTTGATAGTTGCATCACTCTACGCCGGTAATAGGGTAGTTTAGCCTACAAACTCGTGTCTGTTCAAGTTACCGGCTTCACCTACATTTAGTCCGATTTTTTAAAATTCTTCTACCAATAGATAGTTTAGAGTACACCTATGTAATTGTAAATAATTTTCAAACATCCTTGTTCGACCGTACAATTGTATAAGAATACTATGGGGCGTATTAATGTGATAAAGTTACGCCACCGTTTCTACCCCTGTCCCCTTTAACGAAGTGTGAAAGCTAGCAACACGATTTAAGGGAAGTAAGGTTTAACTAGGTTTATGAATAGCATTTGATTAGTGATGCAAGTGTTTAGGGTATGTGGTCAAGTGATTAAAGAAGTTCTAAAACTTTGTGACTAACGTGATCGAGTGATTGATGCTAGTGATTGGTGGTGATTAGGAGTTGGTATTCTCTTTTTTGCGACTCTGCGTTACTCTATAGTTTTACGAAATTAATGGACTATCAATTTAAAGATAATTAATGACTATTATAATTAAACTATAGATTAGTGGGACATTACTTACAAATAACAAATACACACGGATACCAAAACTCTCGGTCTATATACCCGACTTCTCAAAAAAAGTGAGTGTTATCCGTGTGTGAATAGATGGGTATAGTATTTACTAATGGTTATAATTATAAACCATCTTCCGGGTATTCGTAATAAGTAAAATCTTACTCATTATTTGAACAAATGCAATAATAACAAAAGTTAAACTGACTCACCGTTCGCAATATGTTTCGATACAACGCACAGCACTATTTGGAACAATATTTGAATTTTCATTTTTGAAACGTATTGTTATTAACACAGTTTGTAGAACTTTTTAAACTTCTGTTATTTGATCACTGTTTCATTTCTTAAACTATTAAGTATCAGTTAAGATTTTTATAGAACGTTTTAATATAACTGTAAACATAGATAGGTACGAGTTGTCCAAACAGCGTCTTACCAATAAGTGATAGTCGGGTCAGACTCAGATAAGATTCTGCGCATGTCATAGCAATGGCGGAGTGTAGGGCAGGCCATAGTTCACTGGTGGGGAAAACGGATTTCTTATGGACTACTAGACGATCGTTTTGACGACTATAAGCCTAATGTAGTGTACCTTTCTGCTGGATTTGATTCTTAGTCGGTTTATGTACATGTATGTCCAATAATGGGTGTAATAAGTTACAGTATACAGGATGAATGAAACTGGTGATTTAGATTAGCCTAATTTTAAACTTTAAATTAATTTTTAAATTTTCTCCTCACTCTGGCTGGTGAGAACATGTTATTTTTTTTTAATAATTTGACGTACCCACACTTTTTGCCGTTATTATGTGTATTGCATCTAGCTATCGCTAAGCAAAGATTTAAAACCCGACTAAGGTCCAGTAGGTGGCGATCTGAGGCATAGACCGCATATCGCTACCTACTGGACGTTAACGACGGAAGAAAATGGGGCAGGGCATGCGTTTCAACAAGCCGCGTGCAGATCGCTCCTGTGTAGGAAATACTTAAATCGTTTGTTCTTAGGAATTTAATTCGAACGTCAAGTATTACCATTGATGTTATTTCTATTTCATTCACGGCTTTATTTGTGTAAAATAAGTAAATAAATAATATTAAAAATAAAATTTATTTAGATAATTATGGTAGATGCCTAAACATGCCCTTGTACCGAGTACTTACCGAGGCTCTTAAGTATATCGTCAAGTACCCACTAGAGGAAAACTATTGCCTAATTGTATGTTCTACGAAGAGTATAATTATGATGAAGAGGTTCCCAGAATCGATGAGATCAATGACACTTATGTAAAGACGAGGAGTCACATAGGGAAATACTTTGGGATAAGGTGAGTATCGGACCATGAAAAAAAGGAATATAAAAATAAATTCCCGCGATCTAGTTTGGAAAAGATATATAAGTAGTTACTTACTTTATATAAGGTAGGTACTTGATTTAAAATTGTGTGTGTACAAGGAGATAAGTACACAGGGGGCCTCAATAAGGTTGAGATTTTCTTAAGAACTGGACCGATTTTAATAATTAATTCCTTTATCTAACAGTGAAAGAATTATTGCAATAGGTCAAGTAGTTTTTGAGAAAGTCTCATCCTTTAAAACTCTACTGTACACCTTTCTCTGTCTTCGACCGTAAACGAGTTCAGTTCTGGTGAATTCACAACCAGCCAATGTTTCTTGCGTACCTAAGTAGTTACCCTGGGACACTAGGTCTTCAATTTCCCTGTTCTCACTCTAACACTGCAATCTGCCCTTCTTGTTATGCCCAGTATTCTCTTAAATATTTTTCGTTCACCAACCAGGAGTTTATTTTCCTCTTTAAGGGTTAGCGTCCAGGGTTGCGTAGATCAAGTCTGCTCGACTCCGCTGGCTCGGCCACGTCGAAAGAATGGGAGTAGATCGAGGTTCCAAACTTGCGTATCTGGGACAAACGACTGGCCGTCGGCCGGTCGGGCGTCCTCGGTACCGCTGGAAGGACGAGGTCCGGAAGAACCTTCATCGACTGCAGGCACACCCGTGGCGGGAGATAGTGCAGGACCGGCACGACTGGTGTCGTCTCTTTCCGGAAGCCAAGATCCACTTCGGGTCACTGAGCCAGCGGAGTAAGTAAGTAGTTGCAATCACTCAGTGGCGTAAACAAAGCGTTGCCAAAACATGTGACTCTGTCGTGGCCTACAACTGCGAGGGCTTAAATAGCTAGCAGCATTTGATTATAGGATCTTAGTTTGCTTAATTCTACAACCCGTACGATATAAGTGAGTGTCCAGTCAGTAGAATTGAATGATTGCCCGTGAAGTAAAGCCACGAATAGTAAAGTAGGTAAACGGCCTAGTATCGTGAAATTGGGGGGTCATTAGTTCAAGAGCGGCTTGATAGTGATAACTCAGCAGCATTTGAGCTATTGTGTAAATGTATTTTTGTCAGAAGATTATTTTTATTTACGAAAAACTTGAGAGGTCGCTGACTGTGCTTGGGCTGGCCCATCAGGCCTACGCATCAGGCAAACAATTTGCGGCAGACTGTCAAAAATTTACTGTCATAAAACGGGCCAGTCGCCAGGGGGGTGCGCTGTGTCGATGTGTGTATGAGATTTTTGGCAAAAATTAGTACAAAAATTTCGTTTGCGCAGGATTTTACAGGACAGAAAAGGCCAGCCGGCTAGCCACCCAGGCCTTTTTAGGCACTCAAGTCCTGATTTAGTCTACGCGACTGAAATTTTTGTACGGACAACAGCAGATCAATGGTAACACTAATTGCAGTACGATTTTAAATCTTCCGACGCAGATAGTAAGAAGGGTCCAAAGTGTTACACTTGATCTGCTGTTAGCTGTAGGTACTATTTGTCGCCAAAAATCTGTGGCACGTCTCCGAGGTCCGGGAGGAAGGGAAATGAAAGATGGTATACAATTAGCATTTACATGGGAAGTTAAGTTTATTGCGGTCGTTTGTAAATGTTAATGCACGAAGAAATGCCAGAGCTACTGCAAATAAAAGGGTGGATAATAGGGCAAGGATAATAAGAGAAAAATACGTTACTTGTAAGAAGATTATATTAAATCCTCATTCGTCATAGTAATCACAGACACAATAATATAGTATTGAATTTCGCAAGTTATTTATTACAAAAATGGAAGCATGAAGCAATGATGTTCGTTCGTGGCTCGGATCATTGCTTTATGGATGAAAATAAAGTAGGTAACTACTATAGGTACTTACTACATGCACAATATAGATAAGTCTACAAACACAATAATTTATAAACACAATAAGTTTTCCCCATGAAGGGAAAAAAATTTAAAGTGAAAAAATATATATTGTAGCACGCGCCAGTGATAGCGTCCCGCCGCGGAGCTGTCAAACTGACTTATTACAAGGCGTTGGACCGTAGCCAGAGACGCGTTGGACATTAGTTTGACAGCTCCGTGGCGTTGCGTCAATCGCTAACGCTGCGCGTGCTATAGGGGCAGTTCTCCGCCCTACTATGTTCGACTTCTAGTGAAAATTCAAACAATAAAAAGAACAAGTGGCAGAGGCACTAAAAAACGGGGTTCCTTGCTTTAGGTTTACTCATTCATTTCTCATCATAGATCATTGACCATACCATTTATTGTCCGTTTGTCTATTCACTATCCACGCAATCACTTAAAACAGTTTATTTCCTAACAGTCCTATTGACCTTCCCGTATATCTCCGGGAAAGCCTCCTTGCAGTGCGGCAGGGACTCCCTGACCCTGTCATACAGGGTGTGGTCGAACATGGCCCTGAATTCCTCCCTGGTGGTGAACGTGTCTGCGTAGAGCATCTGGAACCCTCGGCTTTGAGCCACGAAGCTTTCCACGCGACGGGTTGATGATACCTGGGCAGCAAAAAGATGATGTGAGGAGATGAATATCAAAAGGTCATGTCCAGCTCTTGTAGCACGCGCCAGCGTTAGCGATCGGCGTAACGTTGCGAAGCTGTCAAACTGATGTTATTACAAGGCGTTTGCTAGCTCCGCGGCGTTGCGCCCAACCCAAATGGTGGGCGTGCTAGATGCTTTTTTTTTTTACAGAATTCGATAAAAACGCTAAATAAATAAATGATATCCCTAGTTTTTTCACATAGTTGAAGATAAAAGTTTTATAGCCAAAATACAATTTTTTTAACGTCAAAATATAACAATAATAATAAAAAATCACTTCACATCTTCAGCCCGTGTCGGTCCACTGCTGGACGTAGGCCTCTCCCAAAGCACGCACACTCAACCCGACTCTCGAGTTCTCGTCCTTTTGCATCCAGTCTCTGTCAACCACCTTGCGAAGGTCATCCCTGCATCTGGTCGGGGGGCGTCCCACGCTACCTTTACCCGTTCGTGGCCTTCATTCGAGAACTCGTCTTCCCCATCGGTTGTCGGTTCTACGACAGATGTGGCCAGCCCACTGCCACTTCAGTTTTCTGATTATATGAGCAATGTCTTCTTATTCTATCTACCAGATAAATGCCAATTAGCTCTTTCTATAGCTCGCTGAGCGACTTTGAACTTGTAGGCCAGTCTGACCGTTAATGTCCACGTTTCGGCTCCGTAGGTCATCAGTCACCACTGCCGAAGCCTTACCGTCTCGTAGCCCTTCGCCTTGGGCACTCCATAGACGCCGATGTCCACAAACATCTGCCACTCGCCGCTGGTATGCACCTTTAGCTGGCCAGGGTTATTGTACACCTTGAACGGGCACAACCACATCGGGTACACCTGGGGAATGGAGGCTGAAGATAATAATAATAAGGCAACTTTACTGTGGACATTGCCACAAATATTTAGGTTTGCGCTAACCGTCGGGAAATTAAAGTTTACCTTGGTTAAGTCACAGCAATGTATGACGTTTAAATGTACGTTTTTTGCCTAATTGCAGCCACTTTGTGTTTGTCATCCCTCCTAAGCCGGGAGCCTCTGCTCGAGGACTCGTCTACACCATCGGTTGTTGGTTCTAGGACAGATATGGCCAGCATATTGCCACTTCAACTTGCTTCACTGCTATGTCAAAATGATACCATTGCCGCGATAATATAGCATTGTCAATTGTCTTCTTTTGGTATGGTTTAGTGACCAAAACTAATGGTCAGAGTTGTTCAGGCCGTCTCCACTCCAAGGCCTTTTTTGTCCCAGGTAAACACGGTTCCGTGTATCATCACGCCCGGGGGAGGGTGTTGATTATGTCGGTCTCGCCGCCCAGAAGGGGCGGAATTCCGACTAAACTTCCTGTGGTGTTCCACCTCGTGCTGTTGTTGCCGAGCCACGGGAACTGCGATACGTCCGCGACCCGACTGGCGCCCCGGGAGCTCCCCATTGTGGGCAGTAATAGCCGACAATTCATCATCTGTTCATCCATCACCTTCCTCCTAGTGGAGATAGCCTGACGACTGGTAAATTAACGATACTTAGTTCAAACACTTAGAGCAAGAGAAATTGTTGCTTATCGCCGCGCTCAAATAGTATACTATGAGTATTTTCCTTTGAGTAGTTTTCTTGAGTGCAGCTTCTTTGGTACACTATTACTTTTACCTTTCTGTGACCACACAGGTCAGCCAGTAACCTTCCTACCTCAAACTCCTTATGAAACAGCTGCACCGCCTTCTCCAGCTGTTCAATTGGCACTAGCATGTCCTGCAGCACATGAGCCCGGTTGTACAGGGCGGTGATGGCGTCCGGCTGCGTCAGCTTCAGCAGTGAGACCTCGGGCGGCATCAGCCAACCGAACAGGTAACGGAAGACGGGGTGGTTGCCGAACGATATTATGTCCTGGGGACAATATAAATACAAAGAATTACATTTTCACATAGTACATTACATGTTATATTATTGTATCGCTCAGAGCGATCACTTCCAGGCAACCCCTAGTGAAAGAAGCTGCAGAAACAATAAACAGTAGTATAGCGAAAAGAATCAATAATAATTATTTTATTACATAAGAATTATTGAGGTTTACATCAAAGAAAAAAAAAGTAAAGATTTGTAATAATTGTACTTAATAAAACATCAAAGGAAGTCGTTTTTCTCGAAAAAAAAATTAATGCCAATAATTATCAAAATACATGACTTGGATTTTTTTCTATATTTTTCTGATAACTGTTATCACTTCGCCTATCACGCGTTTCCGGCTTGACGTCGATTTCTGGGACACCCTGTATTGTGTATGTATGTACAGATTTGTAACCTCGAGGTTCCACAGGGTCTGTCTCTGATTAGTCCAGCAGGCTAACTGTGGAACTGACAGTGTCAGCAAGCCCATTTCCATATCTATAGTCAATCTGGCTTACATTAGTAACATAAAAAATCTTGTCACAGCAACCGGAAATACGAAAATATAAAACAAAAAAAATATCGCGAGAACCTGCACGCCTGAACCGCTACCAGACCGCGGGTATATGGATGATCTGAGCGACATACTGGCTTTGGACTGGGTGCAAAGAGACGTGAGCAATTGAGTGGCGATTTGGAAGAAGCCTAATGTCCAAACATGGACCAACCTGATGGGGGTTAATGGCGATATAATACAGTGGTCAATGAACCAGACATATAAGTAGTTTCTACAACAGACTTCAACAGCTACCAATTACCTGAAGCTCCCAGAACAAGCTCTTGGTGTGCCTGTGGTAGTAGTCCCTCACGGGAATATACTCCACGACGGGAATCTTGCGGCCGCGCTGGTAACCCCGAAGGTGCTTCCGCACTTGCGTGTAGAACCACTTCGAGTGCCACTTACCGATGGGGTTTGACTTGGAACAATAAAAAAAATCTTTATTGACAGGTAAATATCACATCCATGTAAAAAAAATTCGGTCGGGGGGCGTCCCACGCCACGTTTACCGGTTCGTGGCCTCCATTCGAGAACTCGTCTACCCCATCGGTTATCGGTTCTACGACAGATATGACCAGCCCACTGCCACTCCAGCTATCCATAATGAGCTCCATTCGGCTTACTTAGGTATTGTTATAATCTATAAAACATTGGAAGTTCCAGCAGCCTACGTCCAAAAGTAACAGAATATCCTCTATTTTCGAATTTCCAATCAATAACCGTTCACCTTTCCCTCCCGCCCCACGTGATCCACCATGTCGCCCAGCATCACCACCCCGGTATCCTTGGTGAAGAGCAGTGTCTCCACGAACTGGTGGGGGTCCTCCCTCAGCGCCTCCTGCTGGAACCTGGCGGCCAGGTCGGGGAGCCTTGTGTACGGGTGGTACTCCAGACGGACGTATCTGGTGGAATTGTAAGTCATCACTCCAGCTGCATATAATAATTGGGGTGCTAACGGGACACAACTAAAATATCTATTGCACAGGATGAGATTAGCGGAGTCTCCAATCTGCAGGGCCTGTCGAGCTAGAGTCCATGAAACACTTATTGTATTAATGATTAATGATAATTATATATAGGTACTTCATTTCGCGTTTCTCTATCGCTTATTAAAACTTGGGAAAACATTAGTCGTGGTCGATTCTCTGGCTAAGGAAAAAGTGGTTGTTGTATTAGCACAGCTACAATCAATTTAACCTACACTACCAGCCAGGGTAGGACGACCTTCTAGGTGTAAGAGGTATATGTACCTAAATTATGAAGAGTAGGAATCCTACGGGAATTAAACACGAAATATCTTACGCAGAATGAAGATACTAGGACGTCTAGAAGTACTGTCACCATCTTAAAGTTCTTAGTAACAAATAGTAAAAAAAGTTTTTAGTGACTTACTTTTTAGCAGGCACCACTTTGATAACAACAGAAGTCAAAAATCCAAGAGTTCCATACGACCAGGGTACTGTGTAGAAAAGATCTGAGTTTTCATGCTGGAATAACAGATAAGTTATATTGCAGACATATGAAACACATTACGAAAGATGACCGTAAGTTAATGTCATCGTAAGTGTTACCTATACAGTATACAGGTCAATATTAAGCTAGTAATACATAAAATTGAATTTAAAAACTCTCAACGTGTTCAGGGAGACACTATTCCAGGAAGACTCCGAAGAGCGATTCCAGAGGGTGGCAAGCTAATTTTAGTCGTCGCTTATCGATATGTTTTCGGCTCACTTTTACGTGATGTACAGATTATAAGAGACAGAGACGTTTACGTTCAGGATTGGACTTAGTGGCCTCGAAAAAATCACACCTACAATTACGAGATGGTTGTTTTAGATATGCTACCCAAATCTGCTAAGATTTTTGGATCCAATGATTACGTAACCAGTATAAGCTGACCCGGCGCCAGGTAACTTCATCATGCTAGCTTGTACTGCCTAACCAGTTACAAGAAAATCGTGAGACTCTGTTTGATCCAAATATCTGAAGATTATTTATTTACCTGACTGCAAGTGACGACGGACCCGTCAGCCAGCACGAGCTCGTACTGCTGACATATGTGCTGGAATAGCCCGTGCACGTGCGACGAGGTCTCCACCCCGGTGCCCATCACCAGCCCGCCCACTGTCAGCTGGTCCAGCTCGGGTACCACAGCTAGGGCGAGGCCTAATGGCTCCAGGGTGCGCGACAGCTGGCCCATGCTGACTAGAGGCTCGCAACGGACGGTCTGGGGAAATGATTAGGCTTACTGGTGCAAAGGAACCAATGCTGCAAGTACCATTTGGTGGTGAATTATGAGACTGATTTTTGTGACAGGATTCTATGGCTAGAGGACTATAAGTCACAGGACGAAGTTTCTAGACAACGGGCATTGCGCGCTGAGTTAGCTAAATGGTGTAATTGACGTGAACTAGACCTTTTGATCAAGTGCGACTCGCTAGTTCGTCACATGGTGTAACAACGCCGAACTACACAATGGCTAGCCCAGAGTAGCAGTTCATGAAGGAGAGCTTGAATCTTAAGTACTTCGCCCGAGATTTCATTATCCTGTTTCATTCACAAGAACAATTTCTTGTATGAAGTTGACAAGCAACCCAATGCCTAAAAGTTTCCGGTGGCATGAAGTAACTTTAGGGCCAGATATTTACAAGGTACCTAACCAAGTTTATGATGCTTTCATCACCGTATGGTAGCAAATGCTCTTTGAGTTCCTTCTAAGTATACTCATTTTTTCACAGTGAGACATTTCATACGGTTTCCAACCCTGAATCTGATAAGATCAGGAGAGGATATGACGTTTCATATCCACATGAATACCACACTCCAAGTGTCTAATAATAATGACTCACCATGTTCTTGGTGTCGACCTCAAGGATGTCGATAAGGTTGACCTGTATCTTGGTGAAGGTCTTCTTGTAGATCCCCTGGCGGAACGACATGGTCTGCCAGGTGGGCCGCGCGGTGCAGAGGCGGGTGCTGCGGTCGCCTGCGAGCCAGGTCTTCACCTGGAGAGTAGAAAACAGATAAACTGATATTGATATCCATTTCATATTATAATAATTTAATAAATATTGGAAATGGTCTTGATAAGAGGAAGGGATAAATGGAGCAAAATGAGCACAGAGTTATGCATCCAAGAGAAGGTTAAAGAAAAGATAGGACGATGACATCATACAATTTGCTGGGATAACATGTAGCCAGAACTAGGCAAGAATGGAAAATTTTGGAGTATAGGCATATGCCAACTAAAATGTACAGGCAAGTTCCGAATAAAATATCGATATAAATTTAATGGAGGACGGGAACGTAAGGATGAATTGTGACGGACGGAAAAGGTGCAGAAATGATATTATCAAGCAAGTCAAGTACCTAGGTAAGTGGACTAAGGACTTTGGTTGGTTTGCATTTGGTTACATTTCTTGAAGCTCTAGGCAGAGAAGCTCTCTCCTGCTCCCCTTGGGGCAGACATCAACTTCAAGTCTCCTGGAGATGGATGATAATATGGGCACGTATTCATAAACGTGATTTAACTTCTATCTTAGCCTTTTTTAACGAAGTGTGAAAGGAATAGCAACACGATTTACGGAAGTGAGGTTTACATCAATGGAATGGTACCTGTCGCTGAACCTCCTTGACCTTCCGGTCGTGCATCTTGGGCGCGCTGTTGAGTGTGAACACGACGTAGTTCCTGACCGTGGACCAAAGCTTCCACAGCAGCGACATGGGCAGCAGCAGCGTCATCACCACCACCCACCGGTACTCCACCAGGATGTACTCGGTGAGGTTCTCCGTCTGCATGCTAGGCATTTTGCACCTGACCAAGTGAGTTTTGAACATGAGTAAATTAGATATCACGGCACTATTCTAGACACCCACGGCAAGAACTTTTGCATCATGTTCTAATTCAATTTCGTAAATACTCATCCAACTACCTTTAGGTAGGTACTTGTGATTTGTTTACTTGGGATTGAGTAGATAGGTACCAGTCAAATTAATTAATTACTTATTAAAAGAATTGTGTAAAGGATTTTTTGTAGAGGCGTCACAAAATTTACCTATAAATCGATTAGGTCAGGAAGATACTAAGTTAACAACGTTACGTAGGTATTTGTATAAAGTTAAGGATGATAGTATAGCAAGTATAGTTGGCTGTATGTAATGGTTATATTATGGGATAGTTACATTATGAATTTCAGTGCTTTAGGCTCAGTACTGTTACGCGGTGAAGTGTAATCTATAAATAAATAAATAATAGTAGATCTGTCTTAGAACACAATAGTTCAGTAAATAATATAAAAACTCACCGTTTTTACCGCATAAAGACGCCACTATCAGTCCACGTCTACCGGCGAACTACTCAATGTCACGTAATCAAAACACATTATCATAATATTCGACCTTACTGTTTTAGCAATAAGGGTAACGGTTTTCATTCATATGTCGAACCCGACGCCGAATAATAATTGAGCTAAATGGGATTGTTTAGACTACAAAATGAACCGTATGGAGGTTGTATTAAGTAAAGGTTTTGCACGTGTTTCTTTGGTGAATATTATTATCAGATTATCCTTTTTATCATTATCAATTAAAACAGGTGTCCATCACTGATACCGTTCGTAGTGACTAACTATAGTAACTAATGTATTTCCAATAGGTATTGGGTATCTATTATTAGGTATCGTATTAATTAATACCTATGTAAAGCCCACAGCGATATCGCCGCGTGATTGCTAGTGCTTAAAAATATCGCAATTAACGCAAATGCATTTATTCATCCATATACCTAAAATATGTACATAAGATGAAAAGGCGAAGCCTCTGAATAAGCTGCTGTTTTTCAGACTTCCCTTAAGCTAACATCACATAAAACTTATAATTTGTAGTAGGTACCTAAGTATAAATCCTTAGTACAATTTCAAATAGTACAATTTTACATAAAACGCAACACTTAATTTAATTTTGAGTCGCAAACCGTGTGAAAATGTTATATATTTCTTATTTAACCCCAGATTAAGCGTTAACCGTTTGGTATTATGCCATCCTAATAAAGGAAAACGACTTGCTGCAATGTATGTAATAAGCGCGGTTTATTACGCGATGGTTTAAATCGTATTGTAGACATTGCTAGAGTCTGGCTAACGAAAGAGTGACCTGAGAAAACGCGGCAAATTCAAAAAATCTACATGTGGTATTACTGACTATAGTAGGAGAAAAATGTTTTGATACTTGAGTATTTTTTTTGTATTTACGACTATCAATTTGTATAATAGTTGCTTACGAAATTAGTTTCTAATTTAAGAAACACACCAATTCTTTAAATGTGCATAACCTACATTTCAAACTGTCGTTTGTTTATAAAGGCTGTGTTTGGTGCGTCGGAGCCTCGACTGTTATGGATGTGAGTAAAAAAACGAGTGTGTAGATATTTTTTATTAGTATATACATAATATTCACCTACTTAACATTCAGTTCATTCAATTTCTTTAACAACATGTTTAATAGGCTGATGATGTTTAATCATCGTAGTCAAAAAATTCAACCTTTAAGGATTCTCCTGTATCAGTGGAGTCGTCATCACTTGCACTTATTATGAATTCTTCCAATACTTCTTCTGTTGTGTGATCTCTTTGTTTGTATTTATTTTCCACAATTATTACATGGTCCGCCATTTTTTCCAATTTTCTGCAGTTATTCGGCCAAACGAGGTTTTTATAATTTTTTCTTTTTCTTTTGCGGGCAGATTAACTGTCTTAATTAGATACCGAGCTTTTGTGGGGGCGTTTTTTTCTGGAGTGCTCCACATCCTTTCATTCGCAGATCCTTCCTTTAATTTTTTTTAGTGTCGTGTCACCAACCTCTGCAAAACAAAGTATAAAATGCATACTTAATAATGAAATTTGATGACGTCAAATAACACAACTTTGTGAAATAGAACAAACAAATAAAAAACTCTAAACCGATGCATGCAGGTACATACCAGTTAGTGAAGATGAAGATATTTCTTCTAAGAACATAGTCTTGAGTTACTATTAAACATTTTTACTCCAAATTTCTTAGCGTTCCAACAATGTTTTTAAATTAGCAGAGTCCTTCAATATCTCCAAGATTATCTATAAACATAAGAAAAAGTATAAACATATCGTAAATATATCTAATATTCAGTCAACAAGGATCAAGATTACAAAGTCATACTAACCTAAAAAGTCCGAGATGGCACCTAAACATTGTTTATTTTCATGGAAAACAACTGTTTTATCTTCTCGTTTTTGTTTAAACTTACTGATCATAGTATGTAGCAGCTTTCGTACGTTACTTTTTATTGTTTTACCCATATTAAAGCAATGATTATTGAAAAATAAATCTCCACAACAGACTTTGAGATGTACCTTTGACACTTGACTGACAGCTCAATATTGTTGCCAGATCAAAACTTTTAAGGAAACTCCAGGTCACTCTTTCGTTAGCCAGACTCTATACAAAATCGATCATTCAGCAACTGCTAAATTAATGCATGACAGTTTTGAATGGATTTTGAGTTCGGTCTTACAAAAACTGTCAGTTTTCATACAATTATGACAGTCTTAAAATTGCGAGTGCGAAGTTGAAGTTACACCACCGTTTAGGCCCCCGTCCCTTTCTATCTTAACCATTTAAAACGAAGTGTGAAAGGGATAGCAACACGATTTACAGGAAGCTAGGTTTATGAATAACAGCATAAGTTCGTACTAAAACTGTCTATGAATATCGGCATTTTCATTAAGAGGACATGAAAAACCATCAACCGCGTTTGGGAGGACGGATAACGTAGAGCCGTAGAGCGTAGATACCTAGTAGTAGATTCACCTAAGCTTGGTATCAACCCGCACAAGTGGGGCTTTGCAAAATGTAATAATACGAAATGAATGATATGAAAAACAATGAAACATTAAAGAACAATCAAATTAAAACAACACGACAAAATGAATAAAGCTATTATATTAATATTATTTCCTCAACCTGTGACCATCTGTGACCCGTAAATTTTTTAAAACCTTTGCATTTGTATTCTTACATAGCTACAATGAACTTTTCATCCAATCCAAACTTTTTAACTAAATACAAAGGTTGCGATTACAATTTGTATGGGGCCGCACCACTCCGTCCGTATCTATATTAGTTTGCTGTAAGTAGCTAAACCGAATAAGTAGGTTATTATAAATCACAATTTCGATTTCGTTTTAGCACTTTCATGCGAAACTGGTATGACTGTGTCACGTTTCACTGTCGGCTTCTTTGGCGCGGTAATAGTCAGAACTCCGTCAGACGACAATTTTGACTCCATTTTCTCAGCAATGCAATCGTTAGGCAGCGCGTAGAGTCCTCCCACGCTAACTTTGCATTGGTCAAAAAGTGGTAGAATTGAAACATTTGAGCGTGGTAACACATCTTATAGTTGTAATAATGATCTTGATACTTGCGTAAATTAAAAAAAATAACTACCACGACATTAATAATAAGTGAAAATACCATGGTTTGCAATAAATATAAATGAATAAATTTAAAAAATGAAACATTAAAATTTACTAAGAACCTATTTATTTAATCATCGTCAAATGAGAAATCTGATTCTAAGTATTCAATTCCTTCAAATGGCACTTCTCTGAGATCGTCAGAGAGACAGTCTGATTCCAATAATTCTGGGTTGTCTTCATATTCGTTTTCAGTTTCGCTATCACTTTGCCGAACATTTATTATAAGTGGACGCAACTCATCTAGTAATCTGTCATCCTCTCTGTGTTTATTTTCTAACTTTATCACGTGATCGGCACTTTTTTGCCAATCATCAGGCGTTATTGCGGCGAATGCCTGTTCAATTTTTTGAAACATTTCCTGTGCTGAGCTTCTAACATTGAGACTCGCTACCTTTCGTTTTGCCAAACTCCAAATGAGCTCAATCGGATTTAGGTGACAATGGTAGGGCGGTAGTCTTAACACTTCATGTCCATTTTGCTGTAACAATTCGTCTATATAGTACACAGGATCGGGCTTATGTCGTTTCACCAAGCACAAAAGCTCTGCTCTGGTGAATGCTTCATCCCAAGCAATGTCTCTGGACGTGAGCCAATTTCTAATGTCTTGTTTTAATGAAGACGTAGTTGGGGATTTATTTGTTTGTATTGTATGGTAACTAGCGTTATCCATAACAATAACGCTAGGAGTGTTCAAATTTGGTAGGAGCTTTTCTTTAACCCACTTGGAAAAGTTATTAGCGTTCATGTCGTCGTGGTAATCTGCTGATTTAGATTTGCTACTAAAAACCAAAAGACCATTATTGACAAACCCATGTTCTGAACCAGCGTGGACTACAACGAAGCGTTTTCCTTTTGAGATTTTTTCTACCACTCCGGTTGTAGAGGGGCCTTGCCAGCTTTTTTTGGGCTTATAATTTAAATGTACATAAGTTTCATCGATATACACAATTGTTTTTTTTTGTGCTGTAGGTAAATTTCTATATGATGTAATTTTTCTAATGTATTTATGTCTCATCGCTGCTATTTCATTCTTTTCCATAAGTAAAGTCCTTTCTTCTTTATTTTTTTTAAACTGATATCCTATTTCGTGTAAAAATTTTCGAAGAGTTTCAGCGCAACCATCAAAATTAATGGATTCTTTCAATTCTCTGTGCAATTTCGAGATTGTTGGTACTTCGTTCCTAGTAATATAAAACTGGTTTATTAAATTGCGAATAGCACCTTTATCAAAGTCATCGATATTCACTTTAGTTGCACGAGATTTACGCTTCTTTCCTGGAGTTCTCCATATGCTGTCATTTGTTTTCCCTTCCTTTTTTATTTGTCTGATGGTTCTTACACTTATACCTGTACAAAAAAACACAATAAGTATACCGAGACCTATATTAGAAATTGACATAAATAAATTGGAAAGCATAGCCGCTACTAACACTACCTGGGTAGTGCGCGAGCGGCGTGAACTTATTATCGAATGGCTTTACATATATTTTCTAACGCACCCTAAATCCGGGTAACTGTAACGTAACTTTTGGGTATCTAGTTACTTACCAGTCATAAAACTAATTTTCTTAATAAATAGACTTTCTGATGAATCATTTAATTGTTCTAGATCCGTTAGTTTTTGAATAGCATTCTGTATGACGATTTTTTGTTCTCCTGCAATTCCACCTGAAAATGACACTTTAAATTTAGAAAAGATAAAATCTCGTTAATTATTAAACAATACGAAAAATAATTTGTAAGTATCACGAAGAGTTGATCCACTTACATGTTGATGTTATAATATCACGTAAACATTCCTGTTTTTGTTTACAATCGGACTCCAACGCTTCTTTAAATCGCTCAAAACTACTGATCATATTAAAAACTAATTTCCTCACTTCACTTTTTATAGTTTTTACCATTTTTAACCAGAAGATTTAGATAAAACACGATAATAATCTCAAATTCTCAGAGTGGAATGACAGCAAATGACAGTTCATAGAAGGTTGCCACAGTAAGTTTTTTTTGGGGTTGCCACTTAATTGTTCTGCAGACTTAGCGTTGGAGGACTCTATCGCCTCACAAAATGCCTTGTAATATACCCTTGTTGATCCTGTTTCTCGTCATGTTTCCCTTCGATTACGATGAAACCATCATTTGTTTTCACTGTTAAATCCTCAGGTCCGAAGTCCTTCACATGTAAATTGATTTCGAATTTGTCCTTATCGGTTCTTACCCCGTTTTCTTGCCTCCATGGGAAATTTTCCAGCCAGTCTATTGACTGTAAAACTTCTTCGTCACCAAAAGAAGGTCTTAATATCGACGGTAAAACAATCATTGCTTTCTGGAATGTAGTAAAATGGTAGTAAACAACTTTAATTACGTGCGTAGCCGCATACTTGTTGATAAACGACTGGATATAAATGTAGATGGCGTGTTTTGTTATAGAGGCGCCATCTTCTGGAAAATACGATGTGACATGTTGTAGTACGATATGATAATGCGGCTCGGTGCATAGTCTACGAGACGGTAACGTTTTATGTCTATGATTAAAAAAATCTTAAATTCTTGTGAAACTAATGCTTTCACTTGTATTTTGTGACTTATTATTAGTGGCCTTAGTATGATTTTATTAACTAAAATAGCAACTTAAGTACGATTACACAATAAATGACCTCCAATCCTCCAAAGCATCAAAGTATGCGTCATAGAGTAGAGTACGCAACGCAGAGCATTTCTACTAAATATTGATTGTAGTTTGTTTGTTTGACATATTTACATTTGTTGTGAGTTGCTTTGCTATGTAACGTATGAGTCGTGTAAAGAAAATAATAGACTGAACACGCGTTATTATGGGTATCTAGATGAACTAGGAGTAGACTAACGTTTATAAAATAAACGTATCTAACTTGGTCTTTCATTAGGTTGTGGCTGACGTAATTTTGGGTATTGTTGTTTTAATTCTCCTTATCAATCGTTCTATCTACTTATGACAGCTATGACTGTACCTACAGATGATAAAGTGAAAGTTAATTAAATTAATGTTAATGTCTACCCTAAGTGTTTAATAATGTCTAGCACTAAAGTAGCTATAGTTACCGGAGCTAATAAAGGACTAGGTTTTGCTACTGTTAAAGGTTTATGTGAAAAATTCGATGGAATAGTTTACTTAACATCTCGAGACGAGGAAAGAGGTAAAGAAGCTTGCGAAGAACTGAAGAAACTGGGTCTCAATCCCGAGTTCCATCAATTGGACATAAGTGATGAAACGAGCATCGCAGAATTTGTTGCTCATATACAAGATAAACACGACAAAGTTGATGTCCTAATAAACAATGCAGGGATCCTTTTTCTTAAAACTGCTACAGAACCAAAGTTGTATCAAGCTGAACAGACGATTAAAGTAAACTTTACATCGTTGGTGAACTTTTGTGAAGCAATTTTACCGTTAGTCAGAGATGGGGCGAGCATCGTGAATATTTCGAGTTCGTCTGGACATCTTTCTAGGATACCTTCGCAGGAGTTGAGAGACACAATCAGCTCAGTAGAGTTGTCCTTGGACGGGTTGAAGGAACTTATGAGCAGTTACATAGATGCTGTGAAGAATGACCGAGAAACGGAAGAGGGGTGGGGACTTTCGCCCTATGTGGTGTCTAAAGTAGGAGTTAACGCTTACACATTCATGCTGCATAGGAGATTGGTTGATAAAGGTACCTAATTATTTATTCGTCTACCCTCAGTTACGGGATTGGCATGGCATCTACTGTAAAAAAGGTCGTTTATTAAATAATTTTGTAACATATACAACGTGACATTTTAGTGGTTGTTTCCCGTGGCTGAATGATTTGCCAGATGTAGTGCTATTAATTTATCGAGTTAAAAATTTTTTTACAATCGTTAATTATTTTTACACCTCGAAAACATAAGAGACGATAGTAACTCACTAGACGTAGGTACCTACCAAACAGCAAGTGCCTTGCATTGTACCTCGTCCGCCGGTCGCTCCGCGCTGTTGCCACGCTGCGATATCGCGGTGTTACTATTGATTCGCGATCACTATCGAGTGCAGTTTTTCACAGAGACTAAATCATCTCGCTACGGGAAAACAACCACTAAAAAATTTCACGTTGCATAAGTAGATTTATATTTTAAGGACGTATGTACATTGTACGGACAACAGCAGGACTTCGTCGATGCAGTTTCTCTATGGTCTCTCAGCCCCCCAATTTAATTGGTTTATCTAAAAAGCGAAACGAGCACCAACGCAAACTTAAGGTTTTGCTAACTAAAATATAGCATCATTACACTTTTAAAATCGGCCACGAGTTAACGCAAATGTGAGTTGATTGATGATGATTATGCAATGGTCCAAAAACGGGAGCTTTGGACTATAAGTTTTAAATTAGAACATGACTTTTTAAGGTCGGGGGCGCCACTTGTAGTAATACTTGAGGGAGTTAACCCTATTCCTTCCTTCCTAGATATAACAGTGAACTGCGTGCACCCTGGCTACGTGCAATCCGACATGACTCTCGGCGCTGGTGACGTGAGCCCCGCGCAGGCCTCCGCCCTGGTGCTGGAGCTAGCGCTGGACCCGCCGTGCGGACAGCTGTTCGTGTGGCACAACAACGTGTCCGTGCCGTGGTGCGGGACAGACCCGAGGGCGTATATGGACGGGATGATACTGTAGATGGAATTTATAATGACAACTAAAAAAGTGGACCAGTGGTCTAGTTGTGGATCTTACAGTGACGTAAACCAAAGCCCAAATCAAGTGTCTTATATTGTAAACTACCCTACCTACACTTTAAGCTGTCATGTGATTATTTTCACATTATTAGATCGGAGAACTTTTTTTCACAATGAGTTTCGATCAATCAGTTCCTTCACTGTTACATCACAACAGGTAATTAGACGATCATATTTGTTTAGAAAATAAGAGACTTGATTTGGGCTGCGGTATATACCTATTCACATGGATCGCCCCCAAGTGGCAATTGGGAATAATAAAAAACAAAATTGCCCGCGGGTGGCGACTGGGATGTCATCGTCTGCACTTCAAATTTTGTTTGTAAGACCCTAATAATCACTTGTCTTTAACAGCAAACTACTTTCTATAAAGGTACACGTCCGTAGCCGACCGCAGACAGTAGCAGTGAACGGGTCGCCGCGACACTACTGGTTTCTATGTATTTCTATGAAATACCTTTCGTAGCTCGACACGTCTGCTCGCCGGCATTGCTCATTGCATGGAAACCAGTAGTTGAATTAGAAAAAAAGCGTTGAAGTGTCTTACCATGAAGTCTTGTTATTTCGTACATACCATTTACTTTAAACGATATTTCCTAAACGGTGTTTATAAAAGTTTGTCAACCTTTTATCGTTTCATTTCTTGAACCGAAGTATCTAAATATTGTGAACGTGAACAACGGCGTGGACTTTAGCGACGTTTACACATCAATATTTATCGCGAACCGTAGCGCAGGGTGCGTTCAAAGTAATCAATAAAATCCAACGATTTCACGCCAATATCTTGGCAATTTCAGCGATTTTTGAGATTCTGATTCCACAATTTTAAATAACTTAACCTTACATTGGATTCCGTGTTTCCAAAAACGCTGAATATGACACAAAACTGGGCTGTTTGGCTGTTAATTCTGGTCATCATAAAACCTTTAAAAACAACAATATCGCGATAAATATTGAGATGTAAACGTCGCCTTTGGGTGAATGTTAAATGTAATCTAATGAAGGTGTAATTTTATTAAAATAATGAACGTTGAAGTTTCCAATTTTAATGATCTTTTCCACGAATAATTGGCTCAAGGTACAAATGGAACAGCGAGTAATTGGCATTTCATTTTAATTAAGAAAATATAGTCTTTAACAGGGATACGACAAGTAAATATATAATAAATAACGAACAAATATACATATACTATTTATACGAAACGAAAAAAATAAATAATCTCAACTTTTCTAAAGAAATATGATAAGTCGAGGGACAGTAGCGAAGCGAGCCAAAACCGAAAGACAACTAAAATATTAAAATAATAATATACTAATATTGTTTGTAAATAAAACGAATGTGTTAATTTATTTTACAAATTCCTTTGTTATCATATTTCTCTCGTTTAAAATATGCTCTTCTTAATACAAAGATTTATCGATCACATCACCAACGGAAAGAACAATTAGTATTACTGATAGAAAATATAAGATCCGCTGTTTCGATTGTGGATTGCACGTTTGCTCGAGTGCTCGAGCGCTCGAGTATCCGACTGCTCGAGCTGTGTGTCGAGTGCTCGATTACTTGGCGTCGATGCACTCTGCGGGGTGCTGCGCGGGCTTGGCGGGGGCGAAGCCGGGCGGCAGGGGGATGGAGTTGTACGCGGGCGCGCCCCACTGGAGTTTCTGTGCGTTGGAGGCGGGCCAGCCGTGGACTAGCGGCATCTGACGGGACAAATAATAATAATAAATGTAACCTTAATTGTAAAATAAACCAGGAGAGCAAAGATGAATTTTTTGGTTCATTTTGTTCTACTAGTGTAACTAATCGTATGACAAACAGCCCCTATTACCGTTCTCAAAACGATGAACATGGCGAACAGAGACGCCGCTATACCAACGCAATAGCACTGTCCCTGTCACGCACCATATGACATCGTATGACTTGATCGTGTAGAATAGCGTAATAGCCCCACAGGACCAACCCGCCCACTGCCACTACAGTTTGCTGATTCTATGAGCAATGTCAACCACTTTGGTTATTTCTTATTATATCCACCAGAGAAATGCCAACATCATCATCATCAGTCTATTTTTATGTCCCCACTGCTCGGGCACAGACCTGCCCTTACATCGAGGGAGCTTGGGCCATGATCCACCACCCATAGCGGATTGGCGGATTACACACGCCTTATTTTTTATTTCAGCATTCAGGTTTCATCACAATGTTTTCCTTCACCGTTTTGTATATGTACGTAAATTTTTCCATTGAAAAACCCGAGGATAACGCATTGGAACACTGACCTGGCTGGGATCAAACCTGGGACTTCCGTATCGCAAGTCGAATGACCCAACCACTGCGCCAGCGAACTCACCGAGATCCACCAGAGAAATGTCAGCATAGCTTTTTATTTTCATGTAATCGTAAAACTTGCAGCTTTTATGTATGTAAAGTGGGCAAGTTTTCGCCAATAATTTAAATATGTTAGTTTTACTAAATAATTCATAAACTAGTGTTTACAACTGTAGATACCCTTATACCTAAATAGAGTGTACTTTATCTTAAGGTTATGAAAATTACAATAAGCTAATATTAGTAAGTGCCATACATTAGGAAATATGACGATGAGTCTATACAGAGCGAGATTTAATATTAGAAATCATTAGATTAAAGGTTATAGGTCTAAGTCAAAGCGTCTTTATTGCAATCGGTTACGGGATACGAAGTAGGTCTTAAATTATAACATGTTGATACATAACCTACCCGTTTTGTGGGCATGCAATAGATACGTAATAATATTTTACATTTATTTAGGTATGTCAAAAGGAGATATTATATAATAATTGTTAAAATTTGTATTTTAAATATTCTTGCAGTGTATAAAAACAGTTTTCTAGTTTCCCGAGGTAGGTAATATAATGTATATAATGGCACCAGTACAGTACATGCTCTTTTTAAACACAAGGTCGCTTTAGGTGCTAGTATGTTATTTATGTATTGGGACCGGAGTAATGTAAATAAAAGAGTATCGCTATTCACCTGTAGCTTTGTGATCCCATTGGTCGGATGTACTCCCATCTGGTCGAACCTCGCGAACAGTTCCTGTTGTTGTTGCGAGAGGCGCGCGGGGCTCGGCGCGGCGGGGGCGGGGGAGGCGGCCGCGGGGGTGGGCGCGGGGCCGGCGGGGGAGGGCTTGCCGAAGTTCACAGAGGTGGACATGATCGCGGGATCCATTTGCGTCCAGTCAGAGTATATTGCGCTGTTTGTGTTGTAACCTGAAACGATAGAGTTTCATCAAGAGTCAGTTACTGACAACTCGCTTTGCGAAGACTGGAGTGGCGCACTGACATTAAAAAGGCACTGAACAGTTTCAAAGCGCCCGCTTACAAAGCTCTGGATGCCAAACGTCACATCCGGAAGAATCGCGCGAAACCGATCTATAATTACACATATAACGCAAGCGGGGAACTCTACTGCGCCACGTGTAACAGAGTCTTCAAGGCCAAGTTTGGCTTCACAAGTCACATCCGGGCACACTCCAGGAGATGACAGGGAGTCGCCATGGACGGTCATGTCTCGGAGGACATCAACATTAGTATCTCGAACGCGTTCAAACGTGAATATTAGGCAAGTATATAAAATAGCCGAGAGTTACTCGCTTACTCGCCGGCGGTGAGACAACTGCCTTAGCTCGGTATATGGCCACAATAGACCTTTGAGGTCGCAGTGACCTTTGGACTTTTACCAACAACCTGATTTAAAATTATAATAATAGCTCGGTATACCGTTTTACCAACTACACGTACGGTGAATCAGAATCGTTTATTGACACTGTAAGGTAAATAAAGTAGCAGTTACAGTTGCTTAGGTGGTACTGAAACACTTGCAGTGTACCCAGATCGGCCATTCAATAAATTATATAAACAATAAAAACATGCAGTCATTTGTGAATAGGTACTACATACAATATACGTTCCACAATCAAGTTCCACAATTACACATATTCAAACATGGTGTTCCGTGTACAAACTGCGCAGGCAAAACTGTGGTAAAGCCTGTGCGTGTGGTAGGCCCATTAGAGGAGTGAGGTTTAACTCGTTTTATGAATAACAGGATTGGGTCTCCTTACTTTGTTGTTGCGCGTGCGCCGCGTGCTGTCGCGGCGGCGCGCCGAATGTGTTGAGGTGGCTGAAGCCCGGCGGCGCCATGCGCGCGCGACGAACACGATCCAGGTTGTCGCTACGATACAGATACACACATATTATTTAAACATAATTGTATTCGTCCATAATTAGTTAACTTTATTACTCCAGTCATTTATTTTCTCGACAGTTCTTTTGCGCAGCAGTGGGACGATTTATACGTTAAGAAAAAAAACATGGACTTCGTATTCGTCCAAAAACGACAACTTTCGGAATTGAATGCTTGCAGGTTTGAGCTATCCCGTCTCTCTTTTTAACCGACTTCCAAAAAAAGGGGGACGTTATCATTTCATCGAAATCTTTTTTTTTTATTGATGATTCTAAGCTATTTTACCCCCGACATATATTTTTCGGAATCCTTGAGTATCCCAACAGTATATTTAATATATAGTTATATTCCAATGTTTTTCTTAATAAAAACCCAAGCGTTCACTTATTCAGCTGTGCTACCGCCTTCATGACTTCGACACAGAAATCAGAAAATTTTTGTCCTGAACTTTTCCCCGCCAAGAGGGAGCACCAGTTCGAGACTACGACTTGATCAACAACCTCGAACTCGAGCTGCAGCCTCCTGGCTCCGTACTCACCCGCTAGACACTGAGTTCTGCATCATTTCTGTCTCCATCATCTCTGCGAGCGCCTTCTGTGTCTCCTTGAACGGGTCGAAGTCCAGGTCGTCGTCGCCGTCGCCGGACGCGCGGTGACCCAGCTCGCTGCCTCGCGTGTTGCACAGTCTGTGAAGGGAATACTTTTAATACTTCATTTATTCAACCTTAGGTGCCCTAGGGAACACTTGGTTATGTCATACATAATATAAGAATTTACAATAATATAAGGTACATAATACGTTACGGCTGGATGTACGAACAGAGAAACAGGGCAAAGAACCGACCCATGGGATATAAACAAAATGAATCCACAACTTGGACAATATGGCCGAGATCCATAGACAATAAGGAGCTCAAGTTAAAGGTGTCAATCCGACCCACGCGGCAGACAGAAGGCCGAAATGTCGCGCGGCATTGCAGTCGTACGGTCGAAGACAAAGGTGTACAGTAGAGTTTTTAAGGTTGAGAATATCTCAAAAACTACTTGACCTATTGCAAGAATTATTTCACTGTTAGATAGATAAAAGTTGAAACTATGTAACTGTAAAGATATATTAAATTCGGTCCATGTCTATTGGGTAAGTGGTCTGTGGTCGTACCTCTGTTTGTGTTCTAGGTCTGGCCGCTCCGTGCTGGGCGCGGCGTGCTGCGCGTGCTGAGGGTAGCCGCGCGCCAGCAGTAGCCGCATCTGCTGCGCCTTGTGGAAGTCAGTGAAGAACTTGTCCATGTTCTCCGCCAAGTAACGACCTTCACTCTGTGGGACAATGACACAACGTAATTAATTTCTGATGGATTTGGTGATGGAATTGCGTAACATACCCTTTAAGTATGTATAAAGCGATGAAGATTTTCGGTGGGCTCGGCGTGGCCTGTGGTGGCTCAGTTGGTAAGAGCGTGTCACAGAATGACAAGGTCGCAGGTTCAAGTCCTGCCCACGGTAAGAATTTTTTCATCATGTTTATTCACCGAGCATGGATAATGCGTAATTCAAATTCTGAGTAATTAATTTCTTTTATTTATTTAACACTTGAACAACGAGAGGTTAATTGGGTCAATGGACTTGCGACACGGAGGTCCCGGGTTCGATTCCCAGCCAGGGAAGCCAATGTATGCGGTAATAAATAAAACACTTAGATTAAATTTTTATACATTATGCCACGACGACGGCTAGAAATAAAATACTGTAATTTTTTCCCTATCACATTGGTTTATATGTTACCGGCCAAACCCAATTTCAGGACGAAGGTAGTTCTGCCTATACGCGATAGGATAAACCGGTATAGCCTAGGCCGAACTAGTTCGTCCGAACCCCGATATGATAAACTGGTATGGCCGCACCGGCCACATCCGAATTCAGGACGAACTAGTTTGGCCTAGGCTAAAGACTTTAGCCTAGGCCAAACTAGTTCGTCCTGAATTCGGATGTGGCCGGTAACACACTATAACCGCCTATAACTCACCGACTGCGCGGAGTCGAACCCGTTGACGAGTCCCGCCTGCATCTGGCCTGACTGCGCGTGCTGGCCGTGCGCCATGAAGCCCGCCATGGCGCTGCCCAGCGCGCCAGACCCAAGGGAACTCTCGATGCGCATGCCGAACGGTGGAAGCATATTGGGATTTGGATGAAAATTAGCACCTGAAAGAAGAAAGGTTTATTGTGACAATCGAAATGTGTGCTATTGTATGCCAGGATATGTGTGCTATTGTATGCCAGGATATGTGTGCTATTGTATGCAAGGATATGTGTGCTATTGTATGCCAGGATATATGTGCCGTTATATGCCAGGATATGTGTGCTATATTATGCCAGGATATGTGTGCTATTGTATGCCAGGATATGTGTGCTATTGTATGCAAGGATCTGTGTGCTATTGTATGCAAGGATCTGTGTGCTATATTATGTCAGGATATTTATGTTATTGTATGCCAGATCGCATGTGTGCTATTATATAATTTGGGGTTCCATGATGAAATAATTATTTTTTTGTAATTACAAACTTATATATGCAGTTGACGCCTGGTATTTCGCTATACTTATCTTTTTGTTAGAGCAACTGTTATGGTGAAGTTGCACGGGACCCTCGGTGCGCGAGTCCGACAGCCGACTCGCACTTGGCTTTATTGGAAACTGTGTCACTTGTTGGAAACTACCAACCAGGGAAAGGTTGGTGCATGCATGCATGTGACTTACCTAATAATTCACTAGCAGACTCGAGTCCTATACTAGACGTGGGCATATAGTGTTTAGGCTCGACCATAGCGTTGTGTTGTCTGGCCAACAGCTCGTTCTGTCTCATCATCATCTCGCTGCGGCGTTCCCGGATCAGCATTTCCGTCTCCAGCATCCCTTGGCTAATTTGTCTATCGTTGCCTAGGTAACCCATATCTCGGTCTAGTAAACCGTATCCATTCACTAAAGGACTCTTCATATGTGGCAGCATGTGATTGTTATCGACTAGTCCAGCCAACATCTCTCTGTGCCTTTGCATCATCATGACTTCGTTGTTTGCATCATTCAATAGATTGTGCGTATTATCGTCGTCTAGCAAACTGTGATCACTGTTGTCTAACAAATCATGGTTTTCTAACAAGCTGTGTCTATCTGATTCTAGTTCGTCCAATTCGTTTGTTAGATACTGTTGTGTTTCGGCGAATACGGAGTGTTGTGTGTTGTGTGACTTATCTACTGGTTCGTTATCATTATTAATACTATTGCTGGTTTTGTTTTTCTGGTGTTTGCTTTTCTTAGGTTGGCCGTTTGTGCTGTTTTCCTTGTTCCTGCTGGGTTTGCTGTCCGTTTCTTTGCTTTTCGTTGGAGCCGGCTGCGTTTGGAGCTGTGTGGGACTGGATGATTCTGATGTGCCGTTTTCTTGTGATTTAACTGTAACAAAACGTATTTGATTATATTTCTTGTCTTTTCATCTTTTCTATGATTAAAGAAATAACTATAGCCAGTTAAGACTTGGTCACAATTACTTTATGTTATCACAGCTTGCAATCCCGTTACTACCGCTTGCCGTCCCGTTACTACCGCTTGCTACCCCGTTACTATTACATTCATAGACTGAAGTGGCTTGGGACTGAGCTAATGTCTGACAGCGGGCTGTCGGTCGGGGGTAAAGGGTATAGACTTGGCCACGCTACCTTTCCGTTACTACCGCTTACTGACCCGTTACTACCACTGGCCATCCCGTTACTATTGTACTCACCCGTAGACTGTAGTGGCTTGGGACTGGGTTGATGTCTGGCGGGGCTGTCGGACGGGGGTGACGAGCTGAGACTTGGCCACGCCTCCTTTCCGTTACTACCGCTAGCCACCCCGTTACTATTGCTTCCGTTGCCGTTAGTACCGTTGCCGTTGACAGATTCTTTTTTATTAGATCTGCAAGAGATATGATGAGTCTTTATAATCAAAATTTGTGTATCGTACTCAGTTATTCTAAGGCCTCATTTCCATCTGTAAGAAAACTTCTGCGAGTAATGTCCGACAGCTGGCGCACTTCCTAACGATATTGCAACTTGCGCGAGTTTACTTGCAGGTGGAAACGCAGCCTAATGTCTGTAAATCAATTGATATTTGCGGAAATAGTGTGAAGAAACCATTCAATAGTAAACTTTGAACTTGTGGCCATAGATAATCATATCGAAGCAATTTTTATCAGACCTTATACTACACTGGTAGATTTGGCGACAAGGATCTGTTGGCACGTGGATGACATTATAAGGGGAAAATGAGATCCACCATCATTTTGGAATGGCGGATTGAGTTTTTATTTGTTTAATTTTCTATTTATATGAATACTCCTAATAACTTGACATTGGCGAAATTATCTCTTGAATAAGAGTAGAAGCCATTCAAATAAAAATAGAATAGACATTGTAAGGGCGCGCTGTTCGCAACGAAAGCTGACGAGGTTTTTGTCACGTGCCAAAACACCCTTATCAGTCTGTAGTTATATTTATTTCATTCTATAATGTTGGTACTCACTTAGATGAATTGACTACGTTTATTTGAGATGATGCTGCGGTTGTTGGTATAAAGTTGGAAGGGTTGCCGTCTTTTGAGGAACTGCTCTTATCTGCATTCGTACTAGAATTACCTGCGAACATACACGGGATTGATATAATAATAAAGCTTAAGCTGGGATCCCATGGTCCGCCTTTTCACAGTCCAGACCGTGCCATGCCAGGCCAACGGGCCGCGGGAACAGTGCATCCAATGTGGGCTGTTGGCACCCGTCGGAAGTCTTTAGCTTCAAATTCACGGCGCCTGGCCTGGCCTGTGAAAAGGCGGACCATGGGATCCCAGCTTAAGGTACATAATACAAGTTAAAGGTCACAATATACGTGCACCTATCGGGCACAGCTATATGGGAAAGCATCTTGACATTGTACTATTCAAATCATCTTCAAAAATGCTTCCTTAATTAGCGTTTCCTTACGATTAGATTATGGTGGTCACTACGGAATCACATGGTGTAAATAACCACTCCGCAACACCGAAACTGTAAGTTATACAAGGTATATTGTGTGCGTACCTGAACTATTATTAGAGGGCTCCCGCTGCATGGTGAGCAGCTGGTTGTGCAGCTTGCGCTCGTACACCTGGTGCAGCCCGGCGTGCATCTCCTCCTTAGTGAACGACGCCTTCGGATCACCTGAGGGGGGGGATACGAGAGTGTTTAACGAATGTAGCGTGAGATTAACGTAGCACAAGTTAAACATAGCGTGGGTTAAACGTAGTGTGAGATTAACGTAGCGCGGGTTAAACGTTGCGTGGATTAAACGTAGTGTGGGTTAAACGTGGTGTGGGTTGAACGTAGTGTGGGTTAAACGTAGTGTGGAGTAAACATTGTGTGGGTTAAACGTGGTGTGGGTTAAACATATCGTGGGCTAAACGTAGTATTGGTTAAACGTAGTGTGGGTTAAACGTAGTGTGGGTTAAACGTAGTGTGGATTAAACGTAGTGTGGGTTAAACGTAGTATGGGTTAAACGTAGTATGGGTTAAACGTAGTGTGGGTTAAACGTAGTGTGGGTTAAACGTAGTGTGGGACAAACGTAGTGTGGGTTAAACGTAGTGTGGGATAAACATTGTGTGGGTTAAACGTGGTGTGGATTAAATGTAGCGTGGGTTAAACGTAGTGTGGCATAAATATAGTGTGGGTTAAACGTACTATGGGTTACACTTACACGTACTGTGGGTTACTCGTAGTGTGGGTTAAAAGTAGCGCGGGTTCAACGTAGCGTGGGTTAAATGTAGTGTGGGGTTTCTTGTTACAGGGTGTGTGTATGTTACCTAAATCGTGCAGATACATGCAGTCCTGTTTGGGGCACGGCTGGTTTTTCATGAAGTTTGCGCAGTACTTGGTGGTGCCGAGCGAGCCTTTCAGCACGCGCCCGTCCAGCGCCACGTTGTTCACGCCCTGGATGGCGCGCAACGCGTCCGCGGACGACAGGTACGTCACGTACGCGGACGCGGACGGACCCTGCACAAACGATACACTGCCTTAATAGAATGTAGGAAGGAGGAGTATTGTAGAACTTGAATTTCCTTGCATATACGCTATTCGAAACGAATAAGGGGCTCGTAGGCCAGTTGCGAGTACACGTTGAAACGATCGTACAAGTTAAGCAACGTTGGGCGAGGTCACGACCTGGATGGGTGAACGCTAGTGACTCTTTTATCTGAGCCCCTTCGTGCCTCGGAAAGCACGTCAAGCAGTTGGTCCCAGCTGTTATCGCTTGACAGCAGTCGTTAGGCCACGTCAAAAGCCGACGGGCGGCCTGAATAACTTTGACAAATAGGTTTGGTCACTAAACACACGAGAAAAGAAAAAAAATCGCTTAGAAAATCTAAACATTAACCACAATACATACACATGTGTTAGATAATTGCAATATTTCCCTATGGATGTTGCAACCGTCCCTAAGGCGAATATGGAGGAAAATTTCGTCCATCTGTACTATTACGGTTCTCAAAACGATTAAATTAATGATATCATGAAATTCCGCGCGTGACAGGCACAGTGCAAAGGCGATATACCATGACATCATTTCATTGTTATAAGAACTAGGTATCTCCTCAGCGTTGGCACCTTTTCCTTGCAAAGTATTGTAAATGTAAATTCAAAAAATATATTGACGTGCAAAAATGTACTCAACGTGCTTACTTGCAATAAAGAAATTTGACTTTGACTTTGAACGGTGATTTATTTGTTTATTTCGAAAAACATTTGGGGAAAAACAAATGGAATAATGTGTACCAACAGTTATGAATTGGTTGGTTTGGTGCGCTTACCTGTGACCCCGCATACGCAGTACTTTGGTTTATAACTACTTTGTGAATCTTTCCGTATTTGCCAAAGTACTCCTGCCGTTTTAGGATCTGGAACAATTATGACGTACTATGAATAAGTTACGTATAATTTGACAGAAAGGGAATAATAAAAATAGTTTTTAAAATCAAAATCCAGAATTATTTCAGCAAAACTTTGTATCTACAATATTTAACACAGTCCAGTGCCCCATATATGGAGCACGATGGATAAAGTATGTGCCTACCACATCCACACTAAGGGTATTTTTTTCTGAAGCTAAGTAAATACTATGTCCTTGGTGGATGCTGCTGTCCATTCGCGTCCTATTGTCTTCAGAAGAGTGCTCAGAGTGCTCCACCCAGTGTTGAAGTGCTCGCATAACAAATTTGATGTATTTCGACTTGTATAGAGATTGAAATAATAGGCGGGACTTACAAGGAACTTAAAACATTTTTTTGTACGGGGACTAAGAACGTGTTAAGTTAAGGTACAGCCGATAACAGAGATAAGCACACAGAGAGGCCTTAACAAGGTAAAGATTTTCTCAAAAACTACTTGACCGATTGTAAAAAACTATGTACTGTAAAATAATTATTAAATTCGGTCCATTAGTTTGTGAGAAAATCTCAATCTTATTGAGGCCTCGTGTATAGTTATCTCTGTCTTCGACTGTACATTACTTATTCTGTGTCCAAGCTACTGACCTCTGGGTCTGCGAGCCGCACCGGCAGCCCCACCACGAACACGAGGTTGTTCTGCACAACGCGCACGTTGGCGAGCGCGCGCCGCGACTCCAGCGTCTTGTTGCGACGCTTCTGCTCGCGAGCCTTCTTCTCCGTCTTTATTGCTGCCACCTGACACGAAAACAACTTAGTTATAGCAATTTATTTATTATAAATTACATATGTATATAATTAATTTAAAGCGCCCATTTCTACAGGCTTTGGCGGGGTGCGAGGCGGCCGCGAAGCTCTCCTTGTCTTGCATGGAGAAGGGAGAGGCCCGCCCCTGTTCTTGTGGCCTCTGCTCGGTCGACACGACCTCGCTATACACTAGATAGTGGTATATTAGGTACTTGCATTTTTATACATACGGTAACTTATACCTCCATCACGTACTTATAAAAATGTAAGTACCTTAATTGTAGTTTATCTTTATCTTTAATTAATTTCTACGAGCTTACTATGATATCGATCTAATGCGGGCTCTACACTCGGCGCGAAAGCGTGGATGGATTCGCAGATTCGCGTTAAGGCTTCACTCACGACGCGCAAACGCAATGGTAGTCGGGAATTCATTGCGAGTGTAGATCCACCATTACAATTGACAAAACGCTTTTAACTTTATCACTAGCCCTATTTCTTCGCGCTCAAAACTGTATAGGAATCTTACCCTTGTGCGACAAGACAGAGCACTGGCTTAGTTTCACAAAGTTGACAGTTTTGCAGTTGTTGCTGTGCGAACATCAAAAAGTCGTAACACAAAAGTTCAAATCACTTTGACAATTAAACTTATCTTTAAAGAAAACGCCCGACGTTATTTATATAGAGATCAATGATTTCGGTTACCTGCTCCTGACTGAGCGGAGTGAAGTCTGCCGGGTTCTCCGGGTAGGCCTTCCGACACGCCGGGCACAGGCCGTTCTCGCCCTCCCGGATGCGGTTCCAGCAAAACCGGCAGATCTGGGACACAACGCAACATTTACAAATACGAATAACGAAAGGAGTTGTGAATTATACCGGAACCGTGTTACATCGTGTTTTCTACGACTTATCGAATAAAAAATTAAAATAAATGGATATTCCATACAAATTGATTTATACTCGTAATCTGATGGGTATAGATAGACTATAGATAGACAATATGATTATTTTTTTGCAATAATCGAAAAGTCGTAGAGCTTTATTAGTAAAATGTAATTTCAAGTTAAGATGTAACTTTATTAGTTAAAATGAAACTTTATTAGTAAAATGAAACTTTATTAGTTAAAATGAAACTTTATTAGTTAAAATGAAACTTTATTAGTTAAAAAATGAAACTTTATTAGTTAAAATGAAACTTTGTTAGTTAAAATGTAACGCTATTAGTTAATATGCGCGACTCTATTAGTTAACATGTAATTTTATTATAGTCTGACTGCAAGCTGTACCCCGCCTTGTGTGGTGACAGACGTACGGGGGAGGGACGCGAGTGAGTGCGAGAGAGAGCGGACCACGAAATGTCAGAGTGAAGCGAGCTGCTCCACCCCTGCGTCTCGCAGCGCAGCTACATAAGGCGCGGTACAGTAATTGTGGTCAAACGTTAATTAGTAAAAATGTAAGTAAATTAGGTAAAAAGCAACTTCAATAGTTAAAAGGCAACTCTATTAGTTAAAATGTAAGTATATTAGTTAAAAACAACCCTATATCGTTATAAGTTAAAATGTAACTTTATTAGTTAAAATGTAACTATATTAGTCAAAAAATTTACTTTATTTTATTAGTCAAAATGCAACTCTATTAGTTAAAATGCAAGGTTTAGTTAAAATGTAACTTTATTAGTTAAAGTGCAACTTCATTATTTAAAATGCAACTGCATTAGATAAAATGTAACGTAATGAAGTTGCATGCATTTTGGCTAATAGAGTTTCATTTTAACTAATGAGTTAAAATGTAACTACATTAGTTACAAATAGCCTGTACTCACTTGGTATCCACATGTGCACGGGTAGAAGTGGAGGTCGTCCACTTCTAGGGGTTCCATGCACAGCGGACATTCCACCTGGAAACACACCTGCAGTGATATTTTGGTCATAAATTGGAAATAAATCACAAAGTATAATAATAAAAGGCACAGGCTAACTCAGAGACAAGTATATGGACCTTATTAAAGGCTTATTAAGACCATACAAACGACAGCAAACCCATTTCTATAATACATTGGTCGATTGCTGTGAGAGGTATTTTCATGTTATCAATGAAAGCCAACAATGGACTATAGAAATGGATTTGCTGTCACTGTCAGCTCCACAATTAGACCGTCGGTCGAATGTCTAAACACCGGCTTCAATCAAAAAGTAGGCTTACATATAATAACTCATTAAAGGGATATATATTATATAACATTCTTAGGATTTAAAGTTTCTATCACTCTTTTATATTTTCGTTTCTCATACGAATATTTGATTAGGTGGTAAAATTGTAATAAATAAAATTGCATGTCAGAGGAACCCCGCTAAAATTGAGATTTTCTCAAAAGAGATGAAGATGTAATTAAAAACGATTTTTTTTTGTGAACCTATAAATTGTCCCACTGCTGGGCAAAGGTCTCCCCCCTCCTCTTCCATCCATCCCTGTCCTGAGCCTCTTCCAGCCACCCATCCGTGTATCTAACTAATTGAAAACGATTATTGAAATAAAATAGTAGTACTGTTTTAGAGAAACCTGTCAAACTTATTAAGGGTCACAGTATACGTATCTCTGAGTCAGTGTCGTGCTATAGTGTCCCACTAGTGGGCAAGGCTTACCTGCTCCTCTCCGCTCTGATTCAGAACTGACATGTTAGCCCCGCGAGCGAATGGTTCAGAACCTCCCAGCTGAATGAGAACGACAGTCGCACTAGATGAGGTACCTATTGCAACCTGTTGACAAAACATATTAAGATTAATTACCTATTACGTATGGACCGTGAGGGTTCGATTACCAAATCTATACATTAACCCTACGCCCAGAATCCCAACCGCGCGACTCAACTCTTAAAATAAGAAAAAAAAATTGAATCCTAGACAAGGGCCGATAGTTAAAGTTGAGTACGAGTGGAGTTTCAGCTCGGTCTTACAACTGTCAGTTTCATACAATTTTGACAGTAGTAAGATTGAACTCATGATATCGTCCTAAGTGTAGCACAGAGAAAGGTGCACAGGAGAGTTTTTAAGGTCGAGTTTTTCTCAAAAAATACTTGACTGGTTTTGGAAAATTCTTTACATAGTTGTACTCTAAAGGTGCTCCCTCACCGGGAGCATTCGCGTGTATTGTAACGTTATAGATTCGACTTTGAGCATTACATTACAATACTACCTCCCTGACTGACGCTGTTTTTCTCCCTCACTGATGTAATGCTCGAGTCTGTAACGTTACATTACACGCGAATGCTCCCGGTGAGGGAGCACCTTAAGAAGAATAACAAAAACAATGAATAAGTCGCTTCGACTTCTTACTATTTTCTGAATTCTTAATTAAGTTTTTTTTCGACTTGCTTTATATTTATAATAACTTTAAACTATTTACTAATAAAAAAATATTACAATCTGTCAAGTGGTTCTTCAGAAAATCTCAACCTTTTTTCTCAGTTCCAATAGTGGAACCGTCAAATAGTAATATCTATACATTGAAATAGGTTAGGGAATGGTACTTAGTCAGACTACCTACATCTTTCTACCATCACTAGCACGGATTAAGATCGTCCGATTAGTTTTCATACATAATTTAAGTTAATAACTGTGAGTGATGCGGTATTATCTACCTCAGCATACCTAATAAAGCGTCATATAGTGGGTGTATGGCGTAGGCGTAGACATATTTAGATAATGTTATAGAATGTCAGATCTGAATTTGTTTCACCCTTACACATGAGGTGACCTCCGGCATTTTGATGCTAGATCAAATAGACGGACAATTAATTTGGAGCTTAGTCAATTCATTCCTCTTTCATACCCTCTTTACATAAATTAAAACTTAACTGTTGATTAATACAAGATTCTAAAGGATTATGTATTTATTTATATATTTAATGTTACATTTTATGTATCGGGCGAACTTAATGCCTTACGGCATTTTCTTCCAGTTTACCTTAGGGCATGCAGAGATTGTCTGGGCTGATATGATATGATGATATGATATACGTTTGAACCCTATTACATATATTTAGAAAAATATATTTATTGAAGTACACCCAACCTTTCCTTCAGATTAACATTTATATGTATAAAATTAAGATTTTTTTAAATAAACTGTTACGCGTCTGGGCGCTTCACGATTATAGACAGTACCTAAATGTTAAAATTCCTAAAATAGTAAAATAATTTTTTTTTTTTTTGGTAACCTATACAGGGTGTAACGTAAACGGTATATGAAGCCGAAGGGAGGGTGTTCAGTATCGGTAACTGAACAACTTTTGTTCTACAACTTTTCGAATAAAAAATAATAATAAATTCATGTCCCATACAAATCGACCAGCTGACCGGTACGAAATGTATGAAGATTAAAAAAAAAAATCGCGAAAATCGAAAAGTTGTAGAACAAAAGTTGTTCAGCTACCGATACTGAACAGCCTCCCTTCGGCTTCATATACCCTTTACGTTACACCCTGTATATTGTCCCACTGCTGGGCAAAGGTCAAAAAATAAAATAATTTATAATAATTGTAAATTAATTAAACTAAATATTATTGTTTAAGTATTGAAATTGTTAATTATAAAGATAATCTGTATGGTTTAATATCACCTATTTTGTTAAGAAAATGACTTGTAAATTTTTATTTATTAATAAATTACTGAACTGAACTAAGCATTGCAATAGTCAAAACATGAAGTATTATTATCAGTTAAAACGAATAATCTTACCTTCTCATTTACATTCATGGACAACACTCTTAACTCATTATCCACATAAAAGAAAATACATTAATACCACAACCTAATCACTTAATCAATTAACGCGATTCGAACTTTTACTTCCACACAAATTGTTTCGTTATTGAACTCATATGCTATCCATAAACCTAGTTAAACCTCGCTTCCCCTTAAATCGCGTTGCTATTCACACTTCGTTAAAAAAGGTTTAGATAGAAAGGGACAGAGGGCCTAAACGGTGGCGTAACTTTAAATCACGTTTATGAATACGCGCCATACACTATAAAGAAAATATTTCGCATGAAATTAAAAGTGTATCTCTTAACTAGACCATTCTATAATTTGAAAGAATTTTTTGCAAAACTGTATGACTGAATCATTTGGAATTATATTATAAATTTTATTAGAAGTGTATTGAATTATCTACCTATATATTATTATTATTAGAATCATATTGAATAAGCATGACATGATAATTTTAAAAAGTATTTTATATTTCTGTTAGAATTGTGTTAAGATATCAGTTTGCAATGTACCTAAACTGTTCCTTTGCATAGGTGTAATGTACCTTTTATTTGCGAAAAATAAATGATATGATATGAAGTTTTTTTAAAACTGTAAATAAAATAGATAATCGTTTAATTTTCTATTTACTTATATGAATACTCTAAAAAACTTGACATTGGCGAAATTATCTCTTGAATAAGAGTAGAAGCCATTCAAATAAAAATAGAATAGAAATAGATAATGTTATCAAACTTAATTGCTGATAGCCATATAAATAGTTTAACACGGGAAGTGTTAAACCATTTTTAGCCACTTTCACAGTTCGTTATAAAACGGTAAGTTGGAAAGGGAGCTAAGGCTTAAACCATGCTCTAACACTAAATCACGTTTTTGGCTATCAACCTAGCTGATTTAATCGTCGATAAGCGAGGCATCTCGCTCAATCTTACGCGATCTAGCTTTCGTGTGACAACGCCGATTACGCCGGCGCCAGACATGTGTTTTAGAATCCACAACCAGAAGGCTAAATCATTTCTTGGACTGTACAATAGCTCTCTGTGTTGCTCCCAAGACCGACTGGACATTAGCAGAGTTCTTCAGAGAGGCGACATAAAACAATTAAGTAGAAGAAGAAGAGCGTATTTGCAAAGTTTTACCTACCATTGAAAGCTTTGTACAGAATCTATAACTACGACGTCATAAAAAGCCGTCAATGAACATCCAATTTGACCGTCTTTGAATGTGTCTAGCTGGCGCCGGGTTAGGATTACATTTGACATAATCACATATTTAATAAACGTCTTTATTTATATATATTTGGATTTGGTAACATTATGTGTATGAATTTAATAATAAAAGTTAGGTGCAAAAGAATGTAAGCATAGAAGATATGAACTTAGGATTCATCTTAACGTTATGCAATCAATGAAAGAAGTAAAAGGCATATACAGAGGTCAAATTTGCTTTTTATCATGTATGCGAAAAGTAGGTGAAGCAACTTTTTTTCTGGTAATACTTCTGCACTAGCCTAGCATTGACGACATTCTACACCTTATGGCCGGTATTCATAAACGTGATTTAAAGTTACGCCACTTTTTTAACGAAGTGTGAAAGGGATAGCAACACGATTTAATGGAAGTGAGGTTTAACTAAGTTTATGAATAACAGCATATATGTATAGTTCAGTATTACAAGTTATACATATTTATTACACAACATAATATTGCAAAAAAGCAAAAGTTAAATTCTGTTAATAAATTATTAATAGCATTTAAATAGCTATTAAAATGCACTAAACTTCCGATAAGCACATCACATTTTTTTGCATTGGCGCGAAAGAAACTTAAATAAAATTTCGATGAATCATCTAGTATCTTCGTGCTACCAGTCCTTATAATAATAATAACGATATATTCAATTAATACGTTAAGTGTTGTCGGAAAACAAATAGTACCGAACGCCCTTTACAATACAAACATTGATTTATCGCAAATCGTCACAATATTTCCCCAGATACACCGATAATGTTGATAAGGAACAACTCTGAATTAAGAAATGATAACACTAGATAATAATAACACTCTGAAGAATTAACATTTATAATGTTTATACTGTGTCTGCTATCCAATAAATATTGTTGTACACAACTTTATAATTTAATCGGGTGTTTGTATCGAAAATAACGTTTTTAAAGACAGCAGACATTTTTCATTTAACAGAATGATTGAACTTTTTGCCATTTTTATATTAAACCTATACATGATGACTTAGCGACATATTCACATGGTAGCCATAAACGTGATTTTAAGTTAGTCACGGTTTAAGCCTTCGGTCCCTTTCCAACTTAACGTTTTTTTTTACTGAAGTGTATAAGGGACAAACACAATTTAATGGGAGTGTACATGTACAATATAAAATAGTTACAGTAATTTTGTTACTTACCTAATGGTGGACTTGACAGTAATTTTAATGCAACCATTTATTTGATTGCTTTATTATCATAATCACTGTCACCCTAACACAGAAGTTATCACTTTTAATTAGAAATTAACTTTGCAATTCTAATGTCTAATACATAAACATATTTCGAATTCACAGAATTGATTGGTCAAGTGAAATATTGTGAGTAGGTAGATGATAAGAAATCATTCTCGTACCATACAAGTTGTTAATGCAATGCTTTTCAAATTGAGATGTGATTTAATTTATTTTTTCTTGTCAGCGGTTAGACCATGAAGCAAAGTACCAACGATGGAGTTAGCCATATTTATACATTTTGCATGTCAATTTTTCATGTCTCTGCTTGTCACTTGTTTTTCCATTGTTTGAATTTTCAAGAAGTTGAACATATAAAAACAGATGTCTCAACTAGAATGTACAAAGTACATAATTCATTTCAAATTGCAATTTAAACATGACTTAGGGAGACCATTCTAACAGTATTATTTTAATTGTCTCATTGTATGTATTACCCATTTTGATAAACTTTAAATTAGAGCAAACACTTTCATCATAGTTTATTAACTTTTACTTTAATATCTGCAACCCAATTTGTTATTAATAAATATGATAACCACATCAGTTACATGTATTACTTACTTATTATATGTATTATACTATTTAATCTTGTATGTAATAAAAGGATTTCTAAACATATTAATTTGTTATATTGGTAATATTACAGAATCTGAATCTGATAACATTGTTCAAGTGGATGGAACATAGTCTAGGTAGTTTTTATGTGAAACATACCGACTGGACATTGGCAGAGTTCTTCAGAGAGGCGCCATAAATCAATAAAGAAGAAGAACATACAATGTTTGAATATATTTTGTACTACCTACCTATTTGAATATATTTTTACATAAGTAATACCTACCATCTACAGTAGCACTACTAGTAGACAGATACTATGGACTACCATCTGCTGAGATCCTGGCACACAACTCAGTGAGAGTTGTGTCCTTCACATTCATCAATATCTTCATGCATGCTCGTCTGTTAGTAGTAGACTGCATTTGGCCCTTTTTTAAACATCATCATCATCATCAATTTGGTCGAGATCCATCATCTTTGGTCAACCTATGCAGATTCTTCCACCAAAATCGCTCACGGATTCTTATTTGCAATTTTTGTGCTAGTGGTTCACTGGATCAATTTAAATTGCCCTTTAACTTTCTATTCATGCAATATTATCATAGGGTACAATTAAAATTAATATACCTGTGTTTATCAGCATTTAAAACAACAAGCGACAGTCCCTACAGATTGATGTCAATGTTTTGTATCTACTCCACGGCTTTATCGGTGTCATCAATGCATATTATAATAATACAATCAACCTTGTTTAACCCTGGGGAAAAACTTTAAAACGATAGGACAAAGATGTCAAAAGTTTGTACAATAAAGTTCAAACAAGTAGAATTTACACTGCTTTGTTCATTATATGATTCACAACAAAACGGTCAGACAATAAAACCATCTTCACCAGGAAAATGCCTTGAGGAGGTGTTGAGGATGCATATTGATGATCATGATAAAAAAAATATTTCTAGTGGAAGGAAACTTGAGAGCTCGATAATCATATGCATTAGTAAACAATGTTAGTGGGGCTGCACAATAGTTCTAGCAATACGCGGCTCGCAACAATGACTCAACCCCAGCTTTGACAGGTTCACGATTTGACATTTTGCTATAGGAAAAACAATACCAAACCTACTTCCACAGGCGTCTAGAAGCCGTCTTGATGACCAAACATCCAAATAATCACCAAATTAGTAACGATAAACACTCCAAAAACAGTTTACGTTGCACCAAATACCTACTCTCGTAATGAGAAGTACGTCAGTCAGTCAGCTGCCATTCAAAAGAATATGTGGCAAAAGTCAAACTTTCATTTCGTACAAGGATGCACTAAAAATACATTAAAAACACTGAAGGCACTACTCCACACGTTTGAGAAGCCCTAGTCTTTAATTTCGACACACGATTCCATTTTAGGACAAAATATAAAATCGATGTTTACCTTACGTCTCCTCAATGCAAATCTTTTCTTATTGCAGAATCGAGACTGCTAACCCTTCCGCGGGAGTGGAAGATGAATCCTTTCCAATGGACCCAATATGCAGCTCACGATCCAATTTACAATAAAATGCAATGCTGAAATAAATACAACTGTCCCGAAGATATTTTCTGCGAGTTACTATACATTTGTTTTATGAAATGGCCTAATCTTTTTACAAGATTCCGTTCAGCTTCCATAGACAAATTCTTTCACTTTTTATTTGGATGTAAATGAGTAATTTTCCATTTTCTCAAGGTGAATTTTTCTCAACAGTTTAGAAAATTTTAATGTAAAAAATGTATCTCATTTTCTATTTGAAAAAGAAGACTATACAATTATTTACCCTTGTTTTTCCATAAACGCTAGGCTTGCAAAAGGAAAAGATTTTAGAGCGAGAAAATAGTGAGTCTATATTTAATGGTACTATAAAAAAATGTATATTGTCTTTGGGCACTGGGGATACCACATGAATAAATAAAAAATCTACCAAAAATTGCATAGAGGGAGAACTCAGGGAGAATCATCGTTTTCTAGTTATTTTTAGTTGTTGTAGGTAGCGAGAATAAAGTAAGCTATAAAAGTATCTCGCTATTAATTGTTTAGTTCTAAAATTAATTAGGTCTAATTTATTTCTTATATCACTATTATTTCCGTTATTTCCCTTTTTTTGTTTTTGATTGTTGAGCGTCCTTTTTAGACCCCGCCCATACTCGCCACTGATACTCGCTGCGCGCGAAATTTAAACTGAAATCGTTGGGCAGCGCTGCGGACAGTTGTTTGTGCCGTTTTTGGAAAGTTCATTTCCGTCCATTTGTTACGCATTTTTTTTCTAATAGTCCAACTTATGTACAACCAAAATATAACAGACAGAATGGATAGTTTGCAAGAGTTTTTCGGTCTGTAAGTAGCTACATTAGTACGTATAGTATGTACATACGTAGTAGTATTTTTCATCCGCGAGAGATATCGCTGATTAAAATAATAAGTAAGTACACAATAAAACAACAGTTTACAAGCATATCATATATTTTTTTATAATAATTAAGAATAAATTCTTACATCACGAGTTATAAAATAAATACATTTATTGCCTTAAATTAAGTTCCAAAGTACTCTGTACAATTATTGTTAGCGATGTACAAACGAGAACGACAATAGTAAAAAAAATATTCAAAAACAAACAATTAAACGGACCTTATTGCCGACTGTTAAAGTTCCCACAACTATTCTGTGACGAATACACTAATAGTCTCGGCGTTCACAGTAAATTCGTATCTGATCGAGTACCACCATGAGACCATTCTGGGGTGGTGAAGATAAGTCTGTAATATAGAAATGTGTAGCTTGGCCGGTGCTGTCAGGAGGCGTTGTAAGTAGGTAGGAAAAATTCATGGAAAAAGTTGAGTAATTCGATGAGATAATGAAATCCATACAATGCTGTTAAGCTCATTCCATTACAAGAACTTTTATCTGACCTGATCGCTTCGCTAGTAAAAACTGATTTTAGTGATATTAAGTCACATACCTAAAATATTGGCAACACGGACTATACCTACTTATTTTTACGTTACAGACTGACCTTTATCAGCCCAAAATTGCCCCCCGGTGGCACTCGATGAGATAAGTATTTACGGTGAACGCCTGCACTATAATAACTTAATAAATTGTGTCAGAATCACAACCAATAGTTTGCATCTTAATTTCATCTTATTCAATATTACACAAACTATTTTATATCATTGCTCTTCGCTTAACCCTAGAACAAGAACCATTCTTTACCTTATGTTATTTACGTTACAATTAAGACTATCTAACAGCTAGCGGGTGTCTGTTTTCTTATTGGACTGTTGTGCTTTTAAACGTTCAAATTCAGATCATCTAATTCCCGAATCGTACAACGGACTCAACATATCCAATAACTAGAATATCCAATTCCCGAATGTCCTATTTTACAAAACGTCCAATATCTGAGAGAAAAATATTGAGATATAATTATTTGAAAGTAATCGATTTTAGCGATAAAACTGTCAATATTTTGGTTTATATTTTTTCAAGACCTTTTGTATTTTAAGTTTCTCCAAGTGATTGGACATATCAAGAATTAGGACATTATGGGAATGGGCCGTTTACATAATTCGGGAATTGGCTAATCTGAACTTAAACGCTTTTAATAACATTTACAAGCATTCTTGCCACGTCCTTCGTTATCTCAGGAGGAACTAAGGCTTCTTACATTACACACTAGCGGCTTAATCGAGACAAAAACCTTCCAAAAATCTGTACAAATGCGTAATTTTACGAACAGTATACTATGGGTGAAATGATTCAATATTAAAAACACATGTATAATACGTAGGCAAAGTTAGTGCCTTGTCACATTAACTCATGGATTCACAAATAGCCAACATACAGTCGACAACACATTATTGGTAATAGTATAATTTCAGTCGTCGGTACATTAATTCTGCATTCACAATTTACACCTAGGTATTATAAAACGAAAAACATTTAATTTTCGATACCTTGTATCACGTGCTAGTGTTCAATATTCTCAGCCGCTAGTATGTATGAATTGTCAAGTTGCATCAATCATCATTCTTAAAAAAAGAGTTAACAAAAGAAAAAAAATGTATAGAAATTTGCTTTTTCGTTAGCAAATGTCAACGCCGTGTATTTGGCTATTCCACTGGTGATAACGAAAGTCAATGCCACTTGGCTAGGGGGACAGAAAGGTAAGCCTGATGCTTGTGGCCGAAATAACAGTCTTCATAATAATAATACATTCCATGAAATCTGGAAATCCATGACAACGTATAATAGCTGCAACGGCTGCAAGCTCTGTTACTTTTCAATATCTTTTAATTATCAATATACTTAGATCAGGATATGGTGTTGCGACAATACTACATTAGTGACGTCATCAGCAACTCCAAGAACCTTAAGCTGGGATTGCTCTATGCCATACAAAAAAACGGTCATCGAATCAACGTAAACGCGAGCTATACAATTTGTTTCAAAATGTCGGTGGTGCAAGTTACAAAAAACTTGTTAATTCTACCATTTTTAATTCCAAAGTAGTTACTGATGTTCTCAAACAAATGCATAGCTACTATCGAGCTCGATTTATGACGATGGTGTTTTATGGTATCCCTACAGTTAGTTCAATCGCCCAATCGTTTTAAGATGACTGATGAAACTTGACACCTCTGTCCCAGATTTCCAGTCAGCAATTTTTAAACTGAAATGCTAATAATAAAATCCACCCCTGGGGCGATAGGTGGGAATCCACTAGGGAGAATGATAATCAAATTTAAAAATCCACTTTACCCCAGTGGTAATCAAAGAAAAAAAATCCACTATACTACGGCCGATGTAAGAGAAATAGGCCGATTTTAGTCACAAAAATCGCTGACTCGAATTCTGGGGCTGGAGTTTAGGCTTTCGCCTGGGTGTTAGCTATAAAACAAGGCAGTACCTAACCGAAGGCCACTGTGCCGGCCACAATGTGCGTTCTAACCTAGCATACCATTATGCACTACGACGAAATACTGTGCCGCAATCTGGTGGCTCGCCGCTTCACTTTTATCGTGACCGTTCATCTTTTAGAACTATAATGTCTATTGGTTAGATATATAGCATACGAGTACGTGGTGCCATAGAAATCATTGGCAATATTTTTAAATTGCCAATGACTTCAATTGCACCCCAAGTCTTGGTTTGAATTAAACAAAGACCCTAACCTTACTAATGAAATTAAATTTCGAAAATTTATTTTCACATACAATTAGTACTGTAAAAAAGAGATTACTTACAAAATACAAAATATAAATAAAGCAATATGAGTCCAATATTTTCACCAAAAAATTCAAACAATCGTAGTTAATCCAGTTTTGAATATGAATTGCGTGTTTTTTTCAATAATAATAATTATGTTAATCGGCGTTTTAAAACACTTACACCAAATAGGTTCAATTGCTTTTCTGACAAATTATAAATTATTAACTAACTTTAAAAATGAGTGAATTCCGGTAAACGATCACGATAAAAGTTGAGCGATCTAAATAAACAATTGTTCAAAGAGATTAATAAATTAAGACCATACATTATCACCAAATTAAATTCACGTGGCAAACAATATGGCAACAGATATTTAAGTACTTTTAAAACAATTAAAAAGCAACTCGCTGCGGTGCGAATTGTGAAGCGTTTAGGGTTCGGTTTCGCCTAAGCGGATCGTGAAGGCCAGCGTACAAACTACACAATTGTGATGTGATGACAGTTATATTGGGATGGCTATATTTGGATTAGTAAAAGTACGTTTTCCTACAGGGACTGTAGAGTTATTAGCCCTCGACATTATTCGTAATTTGTATATGTTATACAAATAGCTGCAATGGCTAGTGCAAAATTAAAGCTGGCTGAAAAGTCGATAAATCAATCGAGTGTTTAATTAAAGCATCGCTTCACGCTCCTCCTATACGAAACCGAGCACTTAGGAGTATAAAAAGAATTCTGTACTCATCCTAATTTAGTATATAAAAAGGTATTGGAAGACAAGAAAAAACATTGCTATTCAGATCAATAAAAAGAACATAAACAGTCGTAGTAAAACTGGTACTAATTCCAAGAGTATACTGGCCATTGAGCCAAAAATAATTACTTACAAAAAAGAAACCAATTCCACTAATTTATTCTTAAACTAAAAATGGACAAAATAATTGTTACTAAAATTACTAATGTACTTCTGCGTATTTATTATTAAGAATGTAATCGGCTGATTCGATTGATAAATATTATTACTAGACCGCGGGATCTTGTCGCGCTAACGTCACGATTCTGTAGTTAGGGGTCAAATTGATGGTCCTTTGTTGTTATTAGTGTTTGGAAAAAAAATCGGCCATTTGCCCAATCATCCAAGTCCCCATACTAATTTATACTAGCGTTATGGATTTATCTGGTTTTATGGATTAATCACATTCTTTATTATGCTTGCCACATCATGGTAAATAAAATGTGATTAGCCTATCAAGTACTTAAATGTAAATCAAGCAGCGACTAAATTGGATGCATGGTCCGAGACCCTGGCGAAATGTATAACGCGCAAGGCTAAAAGCCGTATTGTGTAGGATTCGATTCCCACTGGCGGGAAGTTTTTTCTATGCTCGTTTTTGTTGTTTTCATCATTTAAAAGTGCGACAGTACTTATATTAAGTTTTTATGTATTAATTGTGGAAAATTTCAAATAAAGGATATAAGGAAGGACAGATCAATTTGTAATATTTTTTATCTCCATCTTAAATTTTATAAGTGTGCCATTTGACCCCTAATTACTAAATCGTGACGTCAGTGCGATAAAATACCGGGGTCTTATTATTACATTGTAACACAGGCCCGGGCGTCATTAATTTCACAATTGACTAGATAACTGTGTGCATTAGGAATCATATAAAATAGCTAAGTAAAGGAACCAATACGCTGAAATTCTGGCATTGTCTGTGTAAAAAAGACTTCATTAAAAACTAAATTATTGCCATAAGCAAAAAAAATACGTCTAAAACTGTACTTTAAATTACGTAGAGTACAACAACACGTCTAATTTTTTGTACAATTTGTACAAACGCATCCTCACACAAAAATATATGTTCAGTCAAGAAACCTAGAATAATGACCTAATCGAAACCAATATGCTAACATCGTAAAACAATATCGCGAAAAACATGATTAATTTTTTAATAAAAAGAACCTAAAATAAAGGAAAATCACTAACAAATTATTTGATCTCTCGTTTCACTGGTGTATAAATACATTTAAGTACACTCACGTTTCTCTGTAGTGAAGAAACGTTAAAATCGGTCAGTCTGCGATATACAAAAGAACGAACGTTATAAAAACTTAATAGTATTGACAGGCCATATCGTAGATCCGTTGTGTAGCCGCTGTCGCGACTGGCGGATGGGTGTGAGGCTATCCGTAGTGTCCAAACGTTTTGGCACCGTCACTGAGTCAAGTCTTGCACCAAGGAGCTTATATACGAAGCGAGGAGAACCCTTAAAATACCTAAAATTCCCGATGGTAAATAGGAAGTTCTTTTTGATAACAGTTGCCGAGTTTCATTTAACATATTTTTTATTGCAAGGCAAGTCAACCCATGATACATACAAGTGTTGAGCAACTAGGCCAGGAAGTGTAATTAAAAGGAAAATACCTGGCCGTCCCCGGTCCTTGAATCGTGTCCAGGTTTTTATTGAATGGTATACATCTTAGTAAAGACACAATTTTGCATATTTCTAATAATCAAGTAAAGAGAAAATGAAACAGTTGAAAAATCAATCTGTTTGATTCAATTACACTGAAATTTTCATAGCGGGGAGTGAAAAATCTGTCAGATTAAATTTTAGACATATTTATACAACTGTCAATGGAATTTGACGTTAGTAAGAGCTCACGCTAAGCTTGTGCTCAAAATCTCGCCCTAAGGGTGTGTATATCAAATTTACCTACGACTTGGTACACAAGTTCCTTGCACTCGACTCAATGTCCGGTTCACACGGGCACGGCAACTATCGCACTGTAACCACAGTCACTGTCGGTCAGTCATCACTTGGACGGCTGGTACGGCGGGTAGCCCTGGTGCGGCTGCGCGGCGCGACTCCCAGTCGCATACAACTGCTGCTGAAAGTTGTGGAACTGCGCCGCGTAGTTAGGGTCCGCCGTCGAGGGCACCGCGAACCCTTGCCCCTTGAAGCCAGGGTTAGGTCCGCCCATGGAAGGCGGGAGAGGCTGGCCCGTTCCCATTCGCACGTTCCCAGGCCCCATTCCGCCTTTCACGCCTCTGAAGTTTGGTCCGCACATGGGGTTGGGGCCGGGCCCTCCGAAGGGGTCGCCGGCCATTTTGGGAGGTGAGTTGAACCCTGCGGGGTAGTGGGGCATCCGGAGCATGCCGCCCGGCGCTCGCATGACCCCGCGCATACCACCCTCCATGTCCATGCCTCTCGCTCCAGGGAAGTATTGAACGCCTTTACTGCTGTCCATTTGCATTGGATTCGTTACTCGCTGCAGGAAATCTAAGCTCGGAGGCCCTCTAGGACCGGAGTTGCATGGCATTTGAGGTCTCGTCGGTAAATACTGTATCGTGTTCGGTGCGCTCGCTTTCACTTGGACATTCGCGCCGTTGAAAGGTGGCATTTTTCCGGGACCACCCATTCTGGGTCCTAGCATTGATGCGTCGGGGCCCATGGGGCCCATAGGTCCGCCCATGGGTCCTCCGCCCATTTTTGGACTTAAGTTCATATCTGGTGGGAAATCGCCGCCCATCATACCTTCCATGGGGCCTCCCATTCCCGGGCCGCCCATGCTATCCATATGGCATCCTGGAGAACACAAAAAAGCGTATAAATAAGTAAGCCCTTAAATTAGATTGTTTCTGTGCATGTCTTTGGACCTAAGCGCAATGAATCCCAGTTTGGGCTATAAGTGTGATGTTTTATTATTTAATGCATTGCTATAGAAATAGGTAGACAGACTCTGTACGAAGTTCTGCAATCACCAAAACGACTTTGACTATCACATAATTACAAGTGCATACTACACACACAAACTCATGGGTTGTCGTCTCCCATAGCGATAGGCAGTGATAACGAAAAACCATTTGCCGCGAGCCTGACACAACTCTTCCAAACTCATCATATCTCGCATCCCTCAACGTATATTAATTGCATCAAAACGCTTACCACCTTTTCCCGCTTTTCGCCACTACGTGGGCCATGGCGTGATTACAAGATCAAAAACTCACCTAATTCGTTCATCATCATATGCGGGTGTCCATGCGGATGCATTTGATGATGATGCTGCATGTGATGCGGCGCCGAGCCGAATGGGCCCATTCCCCCTCCATTGGGCCCCATGGGTCCCCCGGGGCCCGGGCCTCCGCCCCCGCCGACCGTGTTGGTGAGCTGCTGCGACATCTGCGCGAGCGACGAGATCGGGTCGAAGGAAGACGTGGCCGGCCCCATGGGTCCGTTGGGCCCCTGGTTGGGGTTGATGGGTATGTTGTCCGGCCGGCTCATGCCGCACGGGCCGGGGAAGGGGCCGGGTAAACTCGTGCTGTTGGGGCCGCCGGATAACGTCGTCTGTGGATACAGTAAAGATGTATTTAGTGTCACACTCCAGGATCAACCGCTGGATCAGTGTTAGGTTTATGTTTTACACATTATGTGTGCCAATTTATTTAATATTCGGTGTTTCTATCTGTCCGGACTTTGAAGATAAATTATGAGATGTCATAATTCCCGATCGCTGGAGGGGCGAAGTGGAGAGGGATCTGGGCCGACTGCAGGCACACAATGGCGCGAGTTGGTACCGCAGCGGCATGACCTGAGGTCATCTTTTACGGAGGCCAGGACCTACTACAAGTCACTTAGACAGCGGAGTAAGTAAGGAATGTCTTACCTCTGTGTTATCGTCCATACTAGCGCTGGCGACTGTATTGACCGTGCTGGACGCGACGCTGCAGCTGCTCTTGACGCTGCCGGCGCACGAGGAGGCGGACGACGCGGGCGCGTACGGGCCCTGGCTCAAGCCCGCGTCACGCTGAGGCGTCTTGGACGAGCTGTCCTGACTCGACCGGTTGGACGAAGGACTTGGACGGGACTTCTCGTCTACAATTAAGAAGATGTAGTTATAAACTATAAGAACATGTTAAAGTTACTAAACTCGTAGCAATTTAAACAAGTTGAAAATGTTACAATTTGGTAAGATGAACAAGTGCAGATGGTTGACATTTGTACAATTTGGAAGCTGTACGAGTTCGAATTGTTGACAATACTTCAATTTGGTACGACGCAAGAACGTAAATTGTGGACAATTTTGGGTGTAAAATATTGACAATATTACAATTTGGTGATATATACTTGTACAAGTGCAGATTGTTGACTTGACACTGCGGATTGTTGTTACAATTCGGACAATTTGCAAGGTACACCACGACCACACGATATAAAGGCAACTTTTATAACAGTTCAAATTATTTACAATGTAGTGGTAAAATGTACAAGTGCAGATTGCTAATCTTACCAATTGTACAATTGTCAACATTCTGCATTTGTTCATATTATCAAATTGTAACATTGTCAAAAATCTGTACTTGTTCATCTTACCATATTGTAGCATTGTTAAAAATAGGTACCTTTACATCTTAACAAATTGTAACATTATTAGCAATATAATACGAACTAAAATTATAAAGAATATCAATACTTTATCTTCCAAAACTATCGTTACTTACCCTGCCCGCACTTGCCCGCGGACGTCGGTGTCTGTGGACTGGCGAAACTTGGACTCTGCTCCATGGAGAACCTGCCCGCTCTCTGCTCCGACAGCGAGGAGTGGGGTTCCGGTGTGCCAGGCATCATGCTGTAATTGATATTAGTTGCAGTAGATCTTGAGTATCACTATGCTTTGTTGTGCAATATAGTATATATCTAACTCTTAAGTTTCATAAGGTAAACACAACAGGCAATGTAATGTATTGTTTTTTTTTCCGGCGCCGTTCGTTTCATTTCCCACGTTACCTTAATGCTTTATTCAGGGACATCACTTTTATTAAAACGCCTGCGATGTCTAATAAACTGAAACATTCGCGGATAAAGTAATCTGATAGTTAAACGCAAAAATGGAGGTAAAGCTCACATATTGAAAAAGGTATTTTTGAATTCCTTTCAAGAGACCACCGTTTATTGACCTGACCACTACATTCATCACTCTTTCATTTCGTAATTAAACTCTGTCAAAAAATAGCAGGAATTTTCAGATAGAAATGGCAAATTTAGCATAAAAATTGATGACTCGAAATCTGTGAAAGGGTTAGTGGTAGATATTTAGTGAGAATATTTACTTAGCGGGTGATTTCTGATTAGAATTCGACTGTGGCGTCTGTCCTCCGTTGTTTGACGGCGGCCCGTTGTCCTTTAGCGATGTGTTCGGCTGTTTTTGTATCGTTAACTCTTGACCTGTTCAAAGTACAAAACATTCATATTTTGATATTGTTTTTGTAAGATAAACCACGACGTATGTTAGACCAGACACAGAAATTAAGAGTCTTGGGTTGATATTCATAGACAGTTAGAACGCTGACGTGAGCTCGGTCTCACGACTGTCAAAATTGTATTGAATCTTACAGTTATAAGATCGAGCTCAGACTTAGCTCGGCCATAGGCAAACGAATTGTCCGGCAGAGCAAGCTCGGCGCTGGTAGCATAAGTCAACACTAGCAATCGGCGATCGTGCGTTTGAGACAATGGTTTGACGACTCTACAGCGCTGGCTATGCTAGGGGCTGGTACAGTTCCATTGCGTTGTACGCACTATTAAATTTATGTAAAATAGGTCATCTTTAGTATAGTCAAAAATACATCAAGTCTGATAAATTGGCACTCTAAGCGACAGTAATACGGTTGCAATGCAATCGATTTGTATAGTTTGCGCTGTTTACTGTACATTGATAGGCAACGTTTAGAGACGCTAGTTCCGAAACGCCAAAGTACAAACCTAATAGTCATTTTGTTAATTTGTGTCTAGTCTTACTTACGTCATGGGATATCAATGCATTGGATGTAGTTATCACAGACAACGTAGAATGATAGAACAAAAATTAGCCATAGAGTATGAAGGTATACATGTTAGCACATTTTCACCAACCACCACCAAATGAAAACATAGAAGTAAAAACGCACACACACAAAACGACACATAAATGCAAAACTATATCTTTCTCATTGTATTTACGTAATAGTAGCGATTCGGAGTGCGCTTTTATAAATTAAATCTGACAAGTTTAAAACGCTGCCTTTATTTTCTACACTAAAGTTATAAAAATTACTTTTAGAAATGTCACATTTTGCCTAAATTTAAAAAACGCACGAAAGAATCTCAAATGTTGCAACCAGTATGTAAATATAATGGGTTCCTTAATTATAATATTGGTATAATATTGATGAGAAAAAGCGAGTGTGAGAATAAAAAGTACGACCACGAATATAATATGAAGAAATATTATATTGTTATGCCAAAGATGCTATGGGTCAAAAATTTTGACTTTTCGTGTATTTTGTACCGAGCAACTGATCGATTTGTGTCAGTTATTTTATTTTTTATTGGATAAGTCGTAGTACGGTCGAAGGTGTAGAGTTTTTAAGGTTGAGATTTTCTCAAAAACTACTTAACCTTATAGCAAGAATGCTTTCACTGTCAGTTAGATAAAAGTTAAAACTATGTAACTGTAAAAGAATTATTAAAATCGGTCCAGTAGTTCTTGAGAAAATCTCAACCTTATGGAGGCCCCCTGGATACTTATCTCTGTCTTCGTGTGGACAAAATTTGTCCAGTTATCGATACTGAATGATACCTTCGGCTTACTATAATATAACTATTACCTTTCCGATATACCGAGTATCAAATGACACGAAAATACATTAAAATTCGTGGTAGTACTTTTACCAGAAATTGTTTATTCTGACAAATGCTCAAAGGGTCATGTCACAAATATCGTCATCGTTACTAATTTTGCGAATCCAGCTCAAATAAAGCCACTATGCTAAAAACAACATAACTATAATGATGAAACAATTTCTTTAATTATCCTTCCCCTTAAAAAAGAAAAATAGCAATGTTTTCGGATTACTGTTTTTCTCCTCGTCCACTCAAGTAAAAAGTTGAAAGCTTAAGGCAGTTGTCCTACCGCCAGCGAGTAAAGCGAGTAAATCTCAGCTATTTTTTGGGAAAGAAACGTACAACTGCAGCGTTACTCGTTCGGCGACACTCGCTGAGCGATGAACTACCATTTAATTTTTTGATTGTTTTTCTTTCATTCTTCTTGCATTTCTTGCTCTACCTCACTTTTTTAATAATCTTATTTTCCCTAAATAGATGGTTGCCTGGAAGAGATCGATTTTAGCGATAAAACCGCCAAAATTGTACATGTATTTTTTGTTTGTTTCTGTAGTTGTTGTTTTTTATGAACAGTAATTGAACTATAAAAATATGTCGAGCGAGTATCGCTGCGTCTCATTAGTTTACACGGAATGTGCTATCTGTTGTACGGTTCTTTCGCGAAAAAGTAGCCGAGATTTACTCGCTGGCGGTGGGACAACTGCCTATAGTTGGACTATTGTAACTATAATTAATTTTGGATCAATATCGAGATTTACCGCAGCAACTGTTTAAGTTACCGAACAAGGTATTATTCCGGCAAAACGATGACGATAAGCGCTCGATGAGATGCCCCGTTTACCTTCAAACTGGTTGAGATACGAAATCTGCTGCGGCGACGGCACGGGCATCAAACTGGGCTCCTTCCCGCCCTGCTGGCTCTTCTGCTGCTGTGCGGCCAAGCATTGGAGTGTTCGCACAAACACGGCGTCGTCCAATTTCTCTAGGATCTCTTTTGTGGCCAACGTTCGTTCCAATGTTCGTCGGTCAAATGTTTAGTGTTTGTCACACGGGATTTCAAGCGTCAAGCGTTTTGCGGGGGAGGGGGGAAAACAAAAAATAACGCATTACAACTACAGAAAATAAAAAAATAAAACTTTATTTTTAGAAAAAAATAATGAAAAATTTAATTGTGGTTGGGAAAATGTCTAACACTGATGAAAAAGGCAAGCTTTTCTACTTCTATGGCTTCTATGTTGAGTAAAAAATAAATCCATGCGGTTTTTATTAGATAACTTACCCTTATTTAAATATCAATAGCATAGTGAATGAAAAGGATTTAACGAAATTACTAACAATACATAGGTACTTCTTCAAAAGTGTATTTTGTAGTTTTTGAATGGCACGTAAATGTCAGATGACGTAGTGAATCAGAAAGTGATGTGGAAACTTACATTATATTCCTTTTAATTCACTATTTTGACCCGGCTCGAATGTCATCCCAAACTTTTCTTCGAGCATGTTTTATTGGTGGTGTTAAGTTTAGAGATGACACCAGATCTAGATTATGTATTTACTACTATAAGGGTTAGTGTGACTGACCTGGTGCGTCCTGTTTGGGCCCTTTGCAGTGCGCGGGACTGTTGAGTCCTGAGCCGGCCCTGGACCCCTCCGCAGACATAGGCATCTGCACAGGCCCGTGTCCAGGGGACTGCGTGGCTGTGGGGTGACCTGATATGGATTCACAGACATTGGTTAGCAACGAAATCAATGTAGCTTATTCTGTAGCCTGTAATTCTGGCCACTAAGTCTAAACTAGTGTTGCCACGAATAGTGATTGGCCCGAATACCGAATATTCGGCAACGCTGTCGGCCGAAGCACCGAATATTCGGCACAAAATAGATACTTGTCGAGCGTGTTAACAAGTGGTCAGTAAACGAAAAACAATACCCAAACCTCTCGAAATTTGCTAGAGTTTATCTTTCGTCTCCTGGGAATAGCGTGTATAGTGAGAAGTTATTTTCTGAAGCTGGTATCATTTACGACGAAAAGCGAAATCGTTTGCTACTGACAAATGCTGAAAAGCTTGTTTTTATCCATCACAACTTACCACTGATCAATTTTACTTACTGAAGTATTGTAATTCGGTAATGAATACATATAATCTTGAGTAATATGACGTGTCTTTTTTTCATGATTTGGTATTCGGGCGAATAGTACGCATTATTCGGCCGAATACCGAATAGTAGCCGAATATTCGTGGAATCTCTAGTCTAAACCTAAACGCAGCTGTCACTGTCGTTCATATGCTACATCCCGTAAGAGCCTCGCTGAGTGGCAACTAAAATTAGCGTTAGGATAAACGGTTTTATTTATAATGGACTCTTACCTATAGGCACTGATGCTGAGCGGTGTAAGGGCGACGCGCCGTAGGGAGGTGGCGGCAGGCAGCCGCCACGTTCCGAGCAAGGGGATTTGACTTGTGTACCTGTAGATTATTTCCATATATATAATAAATAAAATAAATAAAAAAATAAAATATTACGGTAATTCTGTCATTTATTTTTAATTATTTAATCAGGAACTGGCAGGTTATCTCTGATATTCAAGTAGCACGCAAGCAAAGTGCAAGTAGCACTTGTTATCTTAGAAACAGCTTCTTGAGCCGCGCATGCAGTTTCTGTGACAGACTTGGCGACAGCGAAAATGACATGTTTTGTGTTTCGTTGATTAATAAGGAATTGGTGGTAAATCCAATCTCTGGCTAGTAATATTTATGTATATTCAACTCATGTATATTTATGTTTAAGTAATAAGTATGTTTATGTCCATATTTAAATTCAATATGAATATGTAAGTATGCACTATGCTAGTTATAAGTTTAATTAAAAGCGTCCAGTTCGTCTCGCCATCGTTTGCTGGGCCTTTTCGCGTTCCTTGATTCTAGACCACGGCAATTCACGGCATCCGACAAACAACACAGTCAGCTTGACCTTTTGTGCTACATCCACGATTTGTGATCGGGAGAGCAGGGTGGAGTTTCAGACGCGATTAAGCAGTAATAGGAAATAATATTTATTCTTAATTTGTAACTCACTGAGCTCATTGTCCATAGACTTAGGGTCGTCGAAGAATTGGTGGTGTATCTTCTGCCAGTCGATGTCGTGTGTGGCCGGGCTCTTGGGGCTGCGCAGGCTCTTGTGCATGGGCCCGGGGCCCGGCCCGCCCGGCACCGCGCCGGGGCCCAGGCCGCCGGGGTCGCCGGGACCCATCTGGACAGGAATACACATTACGTATGTCACCAATGAAGGCTTTTGAATATGACGATTGCAAAATTATTTGATAATTTTCATAAAATTTGTCTAAAGTGGTTATTTCGTGTTTTAATATCACGTTAAATTAATCAGAAAATGTTCGCGAATGACAATATGTTGAGATTTTTGGATGATTTCTGCAAGATCTGGAGTTTAGCTAGAGTCAAGAGTCCCACTACGACTTCGGGAGTGAACGTGACTGCTTTGTCCAGAGTGACAACGACGCTACGGCGACTCCTCTGGAGGAAGAGAGACGACTATGATATCTTGAATATTCTGTAACATGACATTGGCAAATGACGAACTCTCAAGTCCAACTAAATAAATAAATGCCATCAATAAATAGCATTTATTGGCATTTATACATAGGCTGTTAGCCTGTAAGTGGCAGCAAGACAAGTTTCCTACAAGTGTGAAAGAGACTCACGTTTCGTCCGCGTCCGTACTCGTCGCACATGGGTCCATTGGGCATGCCGTGGTGGTCTGGCCCGCAGTCGCCATGAGGCACCATGCCACCCATCATACTGTCCATCATTATACCACCTGCAAAAATGATCATAGTTAAGAACCTCAATACTAATAGGGTATTAAGCTGATGGGTGTTGAAGAGAAATCTGAAATCCGAAGATATTAAGCAGTTAAGTCCAGTGGTGGGTCCATGATCCATCTTTTTGTTTAGCAAAACGCTCCTTAGTATGTTGTTTGTATGGCGCTACTCGCTTGTGACGTCACGGCCACAGAAGTGCGTACGCTGTTGCTGTCTCTTTCTAACCCAACATTTATTTCAATTTTGTTTAATTTTCGATACTTGCCGTATTGACTTGATTTATTTAGTGCAATTATTTAAGGTAAAATGGTTGGGACCACTTGTGCCAAGGAAGGGATAGCGCTTGCCCCGCGGTTAACTAGAAAAAATGTACAAAATATACGTACCATTCATAGCGTTTAGATTAGGTCCAGGCATCATCCTCGGCCCCATGTGCGGGCCTCCCATCATGCACGGCTTCGGCCCTCCCATTCCTCCCATGGGGTTAGGCATACGCTGAAGGACAAAATACCATCATTTTATCATAAGTCACGTAATGAACAAACTGAGATATTTATTACTAATAAAAAAATCATTTACATTATTTTTACCCAGTACCTGTATAAACAAATGACAGTAGCAATTGTGAAAACGATCGTGAACCAATAGTCAATCAATCATTTATTTATTTTCTCATCACAAAGTACTATATTGTATGGTATTCCAAAAATCGGTGCGATACATTCGTAGGAGACTGGTGCCCGAAATAAGTTTTATTGCATAACTTGTAGTAACACCTCGATAGCAATAGCGCGGAGCGGCTAGCGGTTGAGAGCGAGACCCGTGCGATTACCTACGTCTAGTGAGTTACTATCGATTCTCATGCTTTCGACTTGAAAAATAAATAATTAAAAACTGAACTTGTCATTTTTTAATCCAACTCTATGATTCAATAGTATTGCTGAAGGCAAATCATCAAGCAACCACTAAAAATACACGGTGTATCAAAACTAAAGTATTAAAATTAGTACTATAACTTACCCCCATAGGTCCGCCGCAGCCTCTTCCCATATGCATATCTGTGCACATCCCCGTCTTCATATCAGGCCCGCCACAAGGACCCCTGATGCCTTTCATGCCGCACGGCCCCATCGGACCCATGGGGCCGTTAGGACCCATCCCAGGCATCATCGGCCCATTCGGACCCATCATACCATTAGGCCCCATCGAACCATGTCCCATTCCCATACCATGCATAGGACCTCCCATCGGGCCATTAGGACCCATACCTGGACCCATGGGACCTCCCATTGGACCCATGGGACCGGACATGGTGCAACTTGGGCCAGAGTTCATACTGTTTGACATTGACACCATAGGGCCTGAGTTCATGGGTCCATTGGGTCCCATAGACATAGGTGGGAAGGACATGTTCATGTTTGCAGTGGAATTTGGTGGGTTAATGTCGTTGGGGGGTTGTCCGTCGGGGCCCTGGTTGGGGTTGGGACCCCCGCTTTCTGGGAACAACATCTGTTGCATCTTGCGTATGGTGGCCAGTTGTTCCTCGCGGTGGGCGCGCTGTTGAGGCGTTAGGTTCTCATCGGGTATTTTCACGCCTGGAAATATTAGGTGGGATTTATAAGGCACTCTATACAATGAAATAGGCAAAAGTGAAGCAGAGCTGAGCCAAAATCAGAGTAGCGGAGACGAAAATGACAGCTGAGATTACTATTGGCGAAAGGCGCTCGCTCGCTGAAACCGCCCACAATTTCTCAGTACGGTTTGAACGACATTTGCATTCGCAAAAGCTCCGCAACTTCGCATTAATGACTGCGAATGCAAATGTTAAAATTAATGCGTAAGTTAAGTTCCTTGATTGCGAATGTGAATAAGCGCAATGTTCCTAATATACGATAAGGCCGCCTCTGTACAAATTGTTCCACTTACTACCTGTTTTCTATATACATGTTTCTTTGTGTAATAAAGTAATAAGCTAAAATTTAAAATATGTGCAATAACAGAAACTTATAAAAGAATAGACATAAAAACTAATTAAATACCTATATAAATATAAACTCTAATAATAATAATAAACCCCTAATTAAAATCACACAGACATACCAACTCCATCTTCACATTCTATCCCTCGCACTCTTCGTCTTGTACCCTTATTCTAGATGAAACAACCCTAATTATTGATATTTGACTCTGAGCCAGCCTTGGGAATAGTTTCTAGACCATTTTATACACAGACGTGATGCGGTTCTTTTGAGGAATGTTTCATATTCTGTCCCAATTGCTCCATTGTGTATGAAGTGTCTGTCTATCTATGTTAGTGGCCACCTACCCTTGGGTCCCTGGCAGTCTGGGCCCGCGTTGGAAGACTCCGGGGGCGCTCCACCGTTGTCGGAGGGCGTGCCTCCGCCCTCCGAGCACGGAGGCATCGGCCCGCAACCGTTGGGCATTCCGTTGGACATTACGGAGGGGTTTTTCTGCGAATGGAAACATTTTTATTTAGATTTCAATCATATATATTATGGCAAGTAAATGCGTTGTATATATGTTTGCACGTCAACATTTTTTTAAATTGACACTTATCATTCCGTTGGACGTTACGGAGGGGTTTTTCTGCGAATGGACACATTTTTATTTAGATTTCAATACAATCGTATATTTTATGGCATTGTCTATATGTTTGCACGCCAACATTTTTTTAAATTAATATTTAAATACCACTTTGCAAGGAAAAGGTACCAACGCGGATAAGAAAAAACTCTAAGCAGTACATCTTTTCAAATAATAACAATTATACATGATATGTAATAATTAATTGACGACACGTTAATTTGAACAAAACCATTGTAATCTAGGCCATATTACTGTCGCGTAGAGTGGTGTAGCTTTGACGAAACTTGGGTATGTATAAATGCATTTTAGTACCTAAAGTAAACGAACCGTGTTAAGTGATCGCTTCAAATATCAATGCTTGAGATCGCTTCGTTGCTAACAGAGTTAATAAGTTTTGAGAAAATCTATGAAGGCCCCAATACTTTTCTCTGAGGGTGTATCTGTCTATGCAGTAACAGTTGAATAATAGAAATGAGTTAATATAGAATACTCACGGTGTCCCAGGGCATTTCACCATCAGCACCAAGGCCGTCCATGACACCACAGGACGGGGTGCCCCCTGGAAACCCATCCATGGGGCCCATTCCGGGACCCATTTGGCCCATCTGCCCCGGCCCCTTCATCATCATCATCTGGTTTGGCCCGGGCCCACCCATTCTGTTAGGCCCAGGACCCATCATGTTAGGCCCCATGTGTGGGTTTCCCATGCCGCCGTGGCTCATAGGGCCCATGTTCGGCCCCATGGGACCTCCCATCATGTGTCCCATCTGGTTCGGGCCCCCCATCATGTTAGGGCCGCCGCGCATCCCGCCGCGGGACTTGGCCATAGCGAGGTTATTGAGCCACTGCGCCGGGCTTTGCTTGCTGAATTGGCCCATTTTTAGAGGATGTTTCTGTAAAAAAAACAATAACGATGACGAGTGCCAATTCTTTGAGTAATAATTCTTATCCATGCATTGTTGAAAACAGCTTAATAACCAGAAGTTTCGGCGGCTTTACGGTCATAAAAGTAAAGTTATGTTAAATAAATATAAATGTCCAGCATTATGCCTTATATTAAATTTTAAAAAACCTTATCTAAATGGTTGTGTGACAAGTGTTTCCACTCTATTAAGAATTTTTTTGACCATAAAGAATCCATTTCAAATTTGAACCTATTATTGTATAAGTTTGACATTGAATTGCATGTGCTCCGGTGAAACATGTATAAGCTACTTACACAACAATGTTAACCATCTGCATTTGACCATGTTTCGAGCAATAAATCATTTCATTTCGTTAAATTCATTAAGGTACGATGCCGAGACGGGCGGCAGACTGCAAACCGCAACCGTAAGCCGAATACTGTTTAATAGAGTTACAGCATTCTGGCAGTTTCATAGTTGCAGCTGGGGTCTGCGATTTGCAGTCTGCCGCTCGTCTCGCAATGGTACCTTTAGTCATTAGTCGTCCGTAACCCGGTGTATGAAATTCAACCAAACCCCTGCTCGTTCGATACATGGCGCAGGCGATGACGAATAAAATTGCAGTGATAGCTTACCTCTAGGTACTTCTTGGTCCCCGGCTGCGCGCAGTGGTAGCCGATGATGGACTGGTGCTGCCCGGAGATGACCGCCTCCGCGCCCTTGTTCGCCAGCAGGGTAGAGAACACGAAGATCTGGCTTTGCTGCTGACCATAACACATCGTTTTAGTATATTTCCTTCTACAGCTGGGTATCCTAAGGTTGAATGCCATAGTATTCGATATAACTGCTGCAAGTGCAATTGATCAGCGACGCCCAACTCAGGGGTGGCAGTCTAAATAATGAATGAATGGATCGAGTCTCGAGTATTAGGAGTTGTATAAATGTGAGTATAGACTAGAGCTGTTGCGGAGCGAGCGGTTTATTAAAAATAAATATGTAATATATGTGGACTGGGTTTATTTAAACAGAAAAATAATGGTTATTTACAAGATAATCTTGGATAAATATTTATAAATAGTAAAATGAGAAAATCAACCATTTCAAATCACAAAGTCACAGCTTTTCTTTTTAAAAACATTGCTATTAATTTTAAATTTAGGCGGCCAACTACAAAATGCGTCCAAAAGAGACCGCATTGTAACAGAGCAGAGGTTCTCAAACTTGTGTCGTCTACTTTAAAAATCAATTATTTTTCAGCTCACATTTTCTTTACTTTACCACAGTTTAAAAACCACAATGATATTTATTACTTTTTATTTTATACAATTAAACAGAAATATAAACTTACTAAATAAAATAAATGATGTTGTGTAGTATACCGGAGCCCAAATCAAGTATCTTATTTTGTAAACAAATATGATCGTCTAATTACCTGTTGTGATGTAAAACTGAAGGAACTGATTGATTGAATTTGTTCATCATTGTGAAAATAAAGTAATCCGATCTAATAATATATAAATAACTATGCAATAACCACAGAATAGCTTAAAATGTTGGTGGGGGGAGGGTAGTTTTTGTTTACAAAATAAGACACTTGATTTGGGCCTCGGTATAGCTAATGACACCGTGAGCCTTCTTTCGTTTCCTTATTTTGTGCCTTATAGGACCACTTCATTGTCCGTCTGTCTGTTAAGACATTAGTGATTGCGGCGCGACCCCATCTCATGGCCTAGGGTTGCGGCATCTACTCAATGTTACCTCCATACTGCCCGCCTGCTTGCTGATGACATTGGACGGCAGTGTCTGCGCCTCGCTGGCCGACATGGACCCCATGGACACGCCCGGCCCCATGGGGCCCGCGCCGCCCATGCGGCACGACCCCATCTCGGGGCCGTTAGGGTTGCGGCAGTTCGGGTTGCCATCCTATTGGAAATTTAACATTGTTGTAATATTGTTTTATAAAAAAATCATTCATAAGCTTAACACTTTATACTTATGCATACTAAAAACGCGAGTCGTTTTCGCACTTCGTTAAAAAACGTCAAGTTAGAAAGGGACCAAAGGGCTAACTTTAAATGGCTAAAATCCTTGATGTTTTATAAATACTAAAATTATCTTCGAAACTGGGGAGGCTATAGGTTTAAAAGCAATAATGTATTTAGTTTAAGATAAGATAAATATTCTTTATTGCAAAAAAAAAGTATTACACAAAAGAAATAGGCTAATACAGTTAGTATTACAATTGGCGGTTTTATCGCTCAAAGCGATCTCTTCCAGACAACCTTTGGGTAGAGAATTCGACGTATGAATAGGTAGCTTAGTTTAGTATTAAGATTTCAAAAACAATTTTTTGTCTCCAAATAAAATAAAAATAAACTACTTATACAGCATTAGTGATTTACGTTACGATTTTAAAAGACAACATCATAAACCTAGTGTTACTTCGCCCTTAAATCGTCTTTTATCCCTTTCACACATGTGCCTCGGAAGGCCGTTAAGCAGTTGGTCCCGGTTGTTGTCATTCGGCAACAGTCGTTAAGCCACGTCAGAGGTGGCCTGAATAACTCTGACAATAGGTTCGGTCACTACCACACGAGAAATAATAATTACATAGAGCCTACCTGAATACTCGCCGATCCCCTGAGTCCAGTCTGTGGGTCCAGTATGTCGTTGGAGTCTGAGGAGAGGCGTTCGGACTTGAGCGACCCCGGCCCGCCGAGCTCGCACGACGGAGACTTCGTGGGGTCACCTGGACAAACAAATACTGGGTTCCAAATTCGCACTAAATGATTATTTGACCCTCACGCAAGGAACCTTAGCCGATTACATCGATGACTCTTACATGCCAATTTTACGGCATAGGTGGCAACCAAAAATGAGATGCAACGTTTCAAAACCTTTTGACAGGTGGTATTTCACCGATAGATGAGATTTTCTTGTGATTTTTGACAGTTCTTGTGGTTTTTGACAGTTCTAGTGATTTTTGATAGTTCTTGTAATTTTTGACAGTTAACACTGGTATAGATGTGGACAATAAATCAATTTGATATCTTCATAAATTGGAGCGGGGTGAGTTGACCACTAACAATTTTGAAAGGTGGCATCTCACCCATAGGTGAGATTTTTGGAGGGTGAGTCGCCACCTAAGCCAATTTTTCGGGTCTCTGCCAATCAATTGTTTTGAAGAATTTTAGTGAATAAGTTACAAGGCGTTTGACATTGCTTTGATAGCTTCTAGGCGTTACGATCGCTAACTCTGCGCTTGCTAATCCCCCTGAACTCATAAATGCCTTGAGCGTAAGTTAAGCTGTTGGTCTCAGGTGGCAGGGTTTGAGCTGTACATCGGACGGACGTACCTACCGATCCGCCTATCTCCCCTTCTCCCAAATTCCGCATCCCAAGCGGGTTCAATCACATCATCGGTTTATTATGCAGCGAACATATGCGCGGGTAGAGAAGGTATAACCTCGAGACCTGCATTTTCCGTCGTCGTCAGATTGATTGCTAGTTGCAAACTATTTTAAGTACAAACTGATGTGGTTCTAAGCTTTTATTGTATACTAACAAACAATATGGACACTCAAGTTCGAAATAAACATTATCGGTATATCTTACCGTCGCTGTCCATGAGTCCGTCAATCTCAGTCTTAATGCCGTCTACGCCCATCTCTGCGCCGTCGTCCGCCCCGGCCTGGCTGTGCGGCTCCATCTTGACCCGGTGCGGCTCATCTGGCTCCTTCTTCAGCGCCGCCGGGGTCGGCAGCGACGCTGACGGCGGGCGCGACCCGTGGCCTTACAGAACAGGTTATTAAGGACGCTATCTGTCAGACCTGCGCTGAGCTGGGTGGTACGAGGCGGTGCCAAAGCGTACCGGAGTGTACGAGGTGCCGCCGCCTAAGTAAGGGCCCGGGCCCACGGACGCAGTGCGCGAACCGCAGGGCGCCAGAGTGGCTCGAGGCTCAGACGGGGAGGATGAAGGTGATCGACGAATGGATTAAGCATTGTGGGCTAGTACAGCCCACAATGGGGAGTGCTCGGGGCGCCAGTCGGGTCGCGGATGTATCGCAGTTCCCGTGGCTCGGCAAGAATGGCACGAGGTGGAACACCCCAGGAGGTTTAGTCGGTATTCTGCCCCTTCAGGGCGGTGAGCCCGACATAATCAACGGGGGAGCCGGGCGTGGTGGTACATGATTGCATGTTTTACCTGGGTTTAAAAAAAAGGCCCGCGCTGAGCTAGCTCAGCGATTTATAGCTTCAATTTGACAAGCGCGCGCTTCATAGTAAAATGTATGGAAGATTTGAGCGCAAAAATGGAGAATGTTTGATTTTGTACGATACGATGAGTTTTTTAGCTTTGAATGATATAAAATAAATACGGCGAAATTATTCTTTACACAGTTTAACTGGCCTCAGTGCTATAGAATTTTATTAGTTTGCTGTTGATATTGACACCAAAAAAGGTATATTCCGTCGAAATTTCTGAATTGTTGAAATCAATTTTTTCTACTTATCGAAAACAAGGGAAATTTAAAAAAATCACGCCTAAATTGTAGCAAAATATTATATTAAAAAAAATATTTTTCGACGAATTGATAACCTCCTCCTTTTTTTGGATGTCAGTTTAAAAACAAAACGTTTTGTTTACGACATGGGATGTCAGCCGTAAAGGTCGTTTCAAGCGTTTGCCCGTATAGCCTCTTTAAATGAGATTCAGCCAGTTATTTCAGTACTTGCTGCTAGACCCGCAACTTCGTATGTGTAGAAGTCTCTGGTTACATAATTTGTGTAAACGCAGTGTTCTCTTACCGGGCTCAGCGGGGTCGCTGGGCTCGTCCTTGAGACGGGCGCCCCCGCCCTTCTCCTTCTCCTTAATCATACCCCTGCGTGCCTTCGCCAACTTGACTGTCAACACAAACATAAATGCATTAAGCCGGGTATTCATTAGACATAACTATTAACAGTTCCCTCAATGTAAGGGAAGGTCTGTGTCCGAGCAGTAGGGCAATATAAATAGACTGATGATGATGATTAACATTTCACTGTGTTTCATCACCTTTTTTAAACAGTTGTGCAACTGTCGTAAACCAAAGATGATGAAACATTGTTGCAGTGTACAGGGTGCCCTTGAATTCATTGGACAAATTGAAACTGGGGTTTGTACTCATGCTAAATTTTAAATTGGTAAGGTTTTTTAAGTAAATCAAATCTGCAAAAAAAATTGAAGTACGTCACACAATAACCTTAGAAATGACCATCATGTCAAATTCCCGTGAAAGAAAACGTTGCAAAAAATTAAAAATACCTTAAAATGTATAAACTCTAAAGCACAGTAACAATGCACATCAAATTAATATTCTTTTTGATATTTGAATTTATTGTAAATATTTTTTTACTTTTCCCCAAATTGTTTAATTTACTTAAACGCTGTGCAGAATTAATGTAATGTCACAAGCCGAACCATCCATGTATTTTTGTCGAATGAATTAAAGGCCTCCTGTATATGTTTCCATGCTTCTCACTCTGAATGGGAAACAATCAGTTTGGAAACAAAAGTTGTCAAGCGTGGATGTGTTTAGATACATGGAAGTAGTGTTGAGCAACAAACACGTTGAGCTTTTCCATCAACATACATTCTAGCAACAACTGACATGACGTGTGGACGGTTCATCATCAGAAACTATTTTACAGTAAACATGTTTCGACACAGTGATGATCATATTTATAAACAAGGGTTCGTAATGAATAACCAGCTTAATAATCTGACCGTAAGTGCTGTACCACACCTTGGGTTGCGACAGAAGTACGGGGGAAGGACACGAGCGAGTGCATTCAGTTATAATGAATATAGTGTTAATTTTGGTTACTAACCAGTGGGGCCAGTACGGTTCTCAAAACGATCAAATCATACCATGTCATATAGCATGTGACAGCAGTGCTATTGCGTTGGTATAGCGATGTTTCTGTTCAGCGCACCATGACATATGATTTCATCGTTTTGAGAATGGTAATATACCATGGATACTATGCAGGATACCATGGGCTGCATTACATTGCCTAATTTTATAAAGTCTATATACTGCTGGTGGAAATATCAATTGAACTAAGGGATAAAGTACAACTGTAGGTATCAGAAGAAGCAAATAACCAGTTTTATTAAAAAAAAAACACATTAATTATATAAAAGTAAAGGCCCAAGATAGAGGAGGGGGGAGACCTTTGCCCAGCAGTGGGACGATTTATAGGTTTAAAAAAGGGGGGTACTACCAATCGACATAGAAAGAAAATTATATCCAAATGTACAAAAAATTGGGAGTTTGTTTGACCCTGCACGATTTCCACCATCAAAATACCTGTTTTAATATGGTAGACATAAATATGTTGGTTTTCATTACCACAGCTGTAACCATCTGTAGCGGTTCAGTTATCAATTCAACTGTTTTCTTAGGTTACCCCATTACTGTCTGACATTCTTTTCATACAAAATATGCCTAGGTCAGTTCTAGATTTAGATGTTTGTTTACATAACGTGGCTGTGAGATAAGTAGCTATCACACACAAGGGCAGCACGGGTTGTTTGTATGAGTCAAGAATATCTCTATGAATGGAGAGTAGCCTTGTACCACCGTACAGACAGAAAACAAACCAGAGGCGCGGCTTTCGTCACGGGCGCAATAGTTGGCACGTGGCCCACCGATTCCTTCGGCACTTCATTACAAGAATGTCATTACACTGCACCATACGATCGCGATATTATTATAAATAGAGATCAAAAAAACCTTGGCGACTGCGACGCTACCGCCCGCCGCTTCCCCCGCCGACGACCACTGCCCCCAAAACCACGATCCTAACCAGATATTCAATTAAAACCAGAACATACAGCGAATACCCATAAAAATTCCTGGTTTATTCTCCATACATAAACAATGAGATACATCGGGTGTCGAGCGACCACACCAAACGCACGTTTAGTCAGGCCGCTCTGTTACGCCAGCCCCGCAGTCCCCGACGAAATATATCTCGGGAGAAAGCGTCTATCAATATTTTATATCATTCGAGTGATCTAATTAGGGTATAACGATGGGTATGCAGCGAGAAACAAAAAATAGGGATCGCTGACATTTTTGTTTATGGTACATCGACGAGATCCAGAATCCACAAATAGAGAATAAACGTACACGATTACCGCCTCCCGACGGATCCACTTGCACTTGATAACACAAAACACCGTGTTTTTTCACATTTAGGTAAGTTTCATCGTCAAAATAAACCAGATTTTAATTAATTTCTTTGATCAGCGTTTAACACAAATCACCACGCACACACAACACAACATACATACATGCATGTTCGTTCTCGCACACATACACAAAACATACACCGATACTTACTATAGAGGTGACTATCACTAGTCGATAGAAGAGTTCCGTATATCGAAATTTTTATCGATGCGAATAGTTATACTTTTAGAAATAGTTATACCATTAATATATTTTATTCAATAAATAACTAACATTAAATTACAAAGTAAATTAAAACTACCTAAAATATTATTAAAAACTACTTAAAATACATTAAAAACCACCTAAAAATATACCTACCTCAAAACAATTTAAATATATTTTGTATTTCTTTAGTTAAGCGTAAAGTCAATCAGTTTATATCCTGGTATGCTGGATAAGCTCGCCCTTTGTGCCTTGTGTGTTTCTTCGGCATTTTTTATGTATTGTCTATGTCATGCAAAACTACGTTTTAGTAGAATATCTGAATTAAATATTCCGATACAGCTGTATCGGAATATTTAACAATGATGTCTTTAAAAAAACCTTTTTAACTATTCCTTCCAAGAAGGCCGAGTTTTTTTAGACTGTTTTTAGTTAAGTAAATTTTTAATGTATTTTAAGTAGTTTTTAATGTTTTAGGTATTTTTAATTTATTTTCTAAGATAATTTGAGTTTTTAACTATTTATCTATCAGGATATATCGATATTTGGGAAAAAACACATTTCTCCCATCTCTATTACCACAGACAATAAGTTACTTTTGTGCGTCTATGGAACAAATAAAAAAAGTGGGAGGTCTTTGGTTTATTATATCTGTCGCTCTCTCTCTAACAAGTAACTTTATGATAAAATAGAAGGAGATGAAACATATAAGACCAAAATGGAAAATGGGTGAGTACAGCGTGAGTTTGTCTTTGGTTCATATTCGGCTGAATGTTTTGGTTGTTATGTTTGCTTTGCCGTGTTTAAAAAACCTAAAAATTGTCTATGACCATTTACGGTGAAGGGAGGAGGGACGAATTTCGCTTCGTTGTCGTCTAAAATATAGAATTCCACAGTGATTTGTGATAAAATCGTCCAGTTCGGATTGAAATAAGTGACGTTATATGGTGCTGTGTATTGTGTGGTAATGCGTACCAGTGGCGTGGCTAATCTGCTGGTTATCACCGCTGATTACATTCCGACCGCTCCCTTGCGTTAGTACGTCAGTCGCCAAGTATTTTCATTTGTACTACTTGCCGTAGTAGGGGCCTAGTAAAAGCTGTTGGAAAGTGCACGTACGGGAAATTGATGGCATAAAAAACTATCACACGTTCTATTTTGAAAACGTTATGAGGTGATTGTGGAGGCTACGTTTCTGCGTTGGCCATTTTTCGGTGAGTCTCTCGTCGAGTATTCTTTCGTGTTATGGCGATATGCGCGAGGTTTAGTCGCTGAAGGCGTAATTTGTAAGCTGCTAAATAATATCTAATACAATAGCACTAATCTTGGAACCTGCCTATTATCATTATCACTGATAATGATTCCTATTGGTATCACATGCTTTACATGTGTAGATATGTCATGTTTTCCAGGAGCTTAGAGATATAAGAGGTTGTAGAAGTATCGGTGTGATACCTGGGAACAGGGTTTAATTCTTCAGGCCACACCAAGTTCCTCAGGTTTTTGGAAAAAAAATACTTCTACGTTTTAGAGTGGTTTAAAATTGTTAAACAACTAACAACACATTCACATTGGGATCTTTTACGATTCTTATAGGATCCACTGTGTGCCAATTTCATCACACATGCATAACATATACACAGTGAAGGTGATTCTGGCATGTGTAAAAAATTAAACCAACGGGTCTAAAAATGCTGCCTCCCTTTCCTACAACAAAGTTATGAAAATGAGTGTTACTACTTTTAGAAACAAATTTAGCTTAACACCATAAGACATAGTCACTATCATTATACTGTTTTAATGAGTACCTAGCTTTCATTATGCTTTTTTCATATTCAAATACAGCTAAGTACTATACCTACCTCTACTAGCTTTGCATGCCCTCTTTTTGAGCCTCCCGAGGCCCTCCCATTCACAACAGCTGTATTGTACACAACAATTGATGAGTTTCCTCTATTTACACACCTTATGTGTGAATACAATACACACACATACAATAAGACTTTATGTGATGGTTCTGTGACTAAACTGTTTTGTACATTAGTACTGTATTGACAGTTGAAATATTTTGTTAGTAATTAATATGAGAAGGTGTACAACACATCAATGGGCACTTTCCTGCAATGATAATAAGGTGTAATTTTGTGTGAGTTCATGTACTGTCTTGTTTATTTACAAAACAAAATGTTTTCTCTATTTATGTTGGAGGAAATCTCAGAATGTTATGATATTGATAATAAAATTATGACCTTCAAGGACATTATTGTATTTCACAGTATAAATAGTACCTACTTAAACCCAGGGGTATATAATTAATATAGGTAATAGGTATGTTATGTACTTACATATGAAACACCTACCTAGGCATATAGTGGTACTTTCATCTCTTACCTCTGTGATAGGTAGAATGTAGAAACCTAGACTGAATGAAAATTTAATAATAATAAAAAGTAAATGACAATGCCAGATTCTGCCCCACCATCAACCGCATGATGAACAAGATAATGAATAAATGTAAAAATATCTCCGTTTTTTATTAAAATTATTCGTTTGAAATAAAGTTTTGTACAAGTTGGGAGTCGAAAAATCAGCTTAATTAAGAATTCAGAAAATAGTATGAAATCGAAGCGAATTATTCATTGTTTTTCTTATCATTTTCTACTACTCTCGCAACTCCTACTGATTGTGATTAATGCTATATAAAACCTGTAATAAGTCCCCAACAAAATGATAGGTACAGGTTCAATGGTCTAGTAGTTTTGTAGGTGGGGCAAAGCTCCATTGAAATGTGGCAATGTCATTTGGAAGTTTGTAACTTCTTGATTGCTAATTAGGTTCCTAAATATTCCTTTTATCACAATTTTTGATTTAAATTTTTGAAATTCAGTGTTCATTTGATGTAACAACAAGCATGGCTTACCAATCAACTTATTTATTTCTTAACTAGGTACATATATAGGTGCAGTTAGGTAGTTAATAAATAAAAACAACCTAAGTATTACTGTGTAAAACTGGTAGCAGTCAGAATGATCCAGATACCATCTTAATTAATTATACCTCATATACACCATACCACATATTTGCGGTGTCTCCATAATTCTTCACTTAATTGCCTTGACAATTAACCCACATTTGAGTGCTGAGAATCCACTGAACAACTTCTCTGACTGTCTGGAGACTACAATGGACAATTACGACTTTCTTTCTCATTTCAAATACTTAATATGAGCTTACCATAACTTAATCGCGGCTTATATGTGACCTCCTTTACTAATATTAAGTGACAATTTCCTAAAAACAATTATGAAAGTGGTAGAGAGATGTTTGTTGGTTATTAGGATTCTATACCTCAAATGGAAATGGGATCAGTCTGTCTGTTAGTCTCTGATTCCAAGTCGCAAAATAGATACCTACATAGGCGAAGATTTGGAGACAAATTGAGTGTAAAGTCATTCTGACTTTTGACAATTGTAAGAGTGATGTCACACTAAGCTCACACTCAAAATTTACTCTGAATCTCGGCCATAGAGCGAATTTTCGCAATAGGGTCGAAGGTTCTCATTTATAATTGTCATCTTTAAATTGAACTTATACCTAGATAGATATCCTATGAACGAAATAAATGAACATGTTTACTTCTTATAATATGACTTCAACTGTTAATCAGTAAAACCATTGACCTACATTATAAGCCACAAAATGATCAAGTTATGTATTTATTCAACTGTGCAAATGATACATTAACTTTAAGACTTGTGGTTTTCTGAATGTTGTTTTTATGTTAGCTATGTTTTACATTTCTAATTTTCCCCTCAACCACTCCCAACTAAGCTTGTACTAAGAGTGATTCGCCATAAATAGACAGAGGAGCATGGGACGCTTGGCGCCATAATTAATAGTGCATACGAAATTGTATTATAAGTGAGGTAAATCTACCATAATTATTATCTATTGTACATAAAAATTAACGCAAGGGTTTTGGAAAAAGATATAAAAAACTATAAAGAGTTCTCTTACAGCCAACCTTAATCACTATCCAAGACTATAAGAAAATATCATCTAGATAAGGATTTATACACTTCACATCCACAATTTGTAACTTATATATTCTATTGCAGGTACTTCGAAACAGCCTACTACTCTACAATCGTCGGCCGCAGTATAATGGCATCTTTTAGTGCATTACTAACCCATTAGGAGGCCGGAGTATAGACATGATAAGCATACCACACCAATCATGGATGGCGTGAAGAAAATACACTCCGGCACACTGTATCGGTGAGTCTAGTTCTTATTTTATACTAGCATGTCTTATTCTTATCCTGACTAGGTGCCAATGTGGCGGTACTTCGACCCATTAGGATCGTTTATGCTCTCCCCTTTCCTTTATGCTCCTCCTAAAGATATAACTCAATAGGTCCGCTATGCAGCTCATGGGTAGGAGCCTATAGTCTTCTGGTTCCGAATAGGCCGACCCCTACTAGCGATACTAGCATGTTACATAGCGATGGAATAAGGGCGTTCTTATGTGGAGACCCCGGGAGCGTGGGCAGACCACTGGCCAGATGGTCCGACGGCATTAAGAGAGTTGCTGGTGTGGACCAGGAAACCATGGGATCGGGCCACATGGAGGATTCAGGGAGAGGCCCAGGAGTGGGCTACAGTATGCTGAGGAAGGACAAGAAGATACATCCTCAAACTCATCGTATCTCGCATCCCTCCACGTATATTCTATTGCAGCAAAACGACTTACCGCCGCCCGTTTTTCACCACTACGTGCCATGGCGTGATTGATGGCAAACCTCATCGCCGTATATGGCAGTTTAGATTTACTCTTAAGAAGGCGTATTACAGAATAGATGACTATTTAAACGATGAACATGCATGGTGTGTGTCGCCGGTTCCGCATGAAGGATAGAGTTTAGATTATTAACAATAGTAATAGTTGTGTAATACCTACTTATTAAGTAATTGTGTTATCATTATTTTAAAAGATGTGCTGCTGAGGTTTTTTGCCACTTTTTCTCCTCAGCGCAAAGTGGTGTAAATGTAAATTCAAAAAATATGTTGACGTGCAAAAATGTACACAACGCAATAAATTTGACTTTTTTTTGACTCACTACACAAAATCGATCCATGTTTTTAGTCAAACGTTAGGACAGTTGTTTCTCGTTGTAGCTAATTCTGTAGCGGCCATTAGGTCGAAACCTAATCCTAAACGCAATTGTCACTGTCGTTCATATGCTACATCGAGTAAGAGCGCGCGGGACGCCTCGCTTAGCGGCGACTAATATTGGCGTACACAATTTGAAATCGCTTACAATTGTCTACCTCCTCCCATCTGTCCGAATAATCGATATCTTATGTTCCAAGACGTTTTATAAACAATGAAAACAATGTAGATTGGGTTTCGTTTTCCAATAATTGCCTGTTTGGTGGAAATTTTCTTTAATAGGAGCTGTAAACAAAACACCGAGTTATTACGCGTTTATTTCTGTTGGAATTAGATGATAAAGTAAGCTAGTAATTTCCAAGCTAGACAGTTTAGCATAATATAGGTAAATCTGCCGCGGATGTAGGTTGTTTAAGCTAACAGACAATTAATTAATTTTTTAAATTAATTAATTTTTTAAATTAATTAATTTTTTAAATTAATTAATTAGCTGAATGCTGGCCGAGAAGAAAAATACGCTTATAATGGCGGACCTTAGTTTAATCGCGGATACCTATTTCATTGTCAAATTTACCAAAAATATTTCGACTCGTTTCGTCATTTTCGTATAGCTCGGGCACAGACCTTCCCGTACATCGAGGGAGCTCGGGCCATGAACCTTCACTGGGACCCAGAGCTGGTTGGCGGATTACACATGCCTTAGATTAATTCTACGGCATTCAGGCCGTTTTGATACATTCGGTAAATGTACATAACTTTTTCCTTCGAAAAAAACAACGAGGATAACTCATTGGTACATGGCTTACCTGGGCGGGGATCCAGTGACCCAACCACTGCGCCAACGAGCTCTTTGGATGCTCGCTTATATTCCGATGTATTGTTAAATTCAGTCGCAATTTCAATAGATGCCAAAACGTATTCAGCCCGTGTCTTGTCTAAAGTTGGTCCTTTCCTATCTCCGGCGGCGTAGTTTGCGACATTAATGATATCTACACTATACAGTTTCAGTACTCTGCGCTGCGGCATAATGTAGTCGCGAGTAGGGTTACCAACTATTCTTTATTTACACGGACGACTTCCACGCCGTCATGCGAAAGAAGACCGCATCGCTGCTGGCCAGAGTGCGGGCTAGCACCAACAGCATACTGAGCGTAATTGCCGATAAGTACGACTGCCCGATTATACGTCACGCGTCACGTCGCGCGTGTTGGTGGGCTTTGGTAACATACTTGGCCTACCAACGCCACGTCTATAGTGATGTATATTACAATAAACCTGCCCAAGACAAATGTACTAACTTAGATTTTAAGAAAATTGTTACTAACACAAATGGACCTAGTTGTCTGAATAAATAAATATTATTATTAAGAAAAACCGTGCAAGCAAAAAGTGCAAGTCGGACTCTCGCGCACCGAGGCTTCCGTGCAACACGACTTAACCCCGTAATTTCGCTCTAACGAAAAGATAAACTAGATTTAGAAATCCAACTTATCTTTGCCAATATCAAAATATTTTGTCCATACTTCGACGTACTCCTGATTAGTTGATCATCTGCAAATATTTTAGCGGCGATGTAATTTGTAATACCAAAAAAAAATATTTTTGGGGAGATGTAATTTCAAATTTACATTTTTCGAATTTTTTCCTTTACTTGTGCCTCTTGCCAAATTTCATTATTATAGGTCAACGGGAAGTACCCTATAGGTTTTGGTTCCATACAAATATGCGAGTAAATGCGACATATCTTTTGATTGCGTTGACGTAGATGTTTGATTTTTTCACGGCTGCATGAGATTGTAGGGTTCCTTTTTTTCCTTTAGAGGCACGGAACCAAACTATAATTCCCCATGCAATTGGCCCAGAGACATACAAAAAATTTACTATCAGATTCCTGATTTTCAAATGGCCTGTAAGTTTTTATTTAAACTGATTTCAATTCAGTTTCCACAGGTGTCTGTTTTGTAAAAAAAACGCAATAAGTAGTAAATGCCAGAAATTGAAGAGATATTGATAGTTAAAGTATCAATATCTCTGTAGGCAATATAACCTCTAGTTCCGTATAACCTCTTAAATTCTGGACAAAACCGGATTTTTCCGGTTGATGGTAACCCTAGCCGCGTAGTCCACATTGTTCAGCTTATTCTAGGTGCGAGTATTCTAATTACACATAATTTGGAGTTATGTTTTAGACTAATGTCAGGAACCATTACGTTCAACCCGAAAGCCAGTGCTAGCACCAGCGTGGTAGCTGAAATACGTAACTGCACTAACTACTAAGTTGCACTCGTTTTAACAAGAAACCTCCACTCTTGGCCAACTTTATTTTAATACAAATCCACGTTTATAATATAGTGGTAATGGTAATTTCCTAAAAGTCAAAGTCAAAATGTTTTATTGCAGTCATGTGGTTAATACCATGTTACATAAAAGGCCAGTACTACAGTAGTATTTCCTATTTCGTGTATTAAAAAATAATAGAAATGTATTCAGTTTCACATTACATTTTTCTCTTCAACCACTGCAAGTAAGCTAATTTATGAAACTCCATGAGATGACCTGAACATTCATTCCATGATTGGTAAACTATAATCTAAAGTATGGGTGTGACCAAAGTCGACTCGTAATATTTTAATCTTTAATAGGTGGAAGCATTCCAATTCCTAAGTCTACTGTGACCAAGGTGGAATAAGCCAAGCAGCAAGGTAGCTCATCGTTCAGTTTGTCAGCTTTCATATAGTTTCGTTCATTACAATAACTGCCGCTGCCGTGCCGTTCAACTGCCGTTGCCTTACCACCGATTTTTAGGGTTTTTAGGGTTTGGTACCTCAAGAGGAAATAAGAACCCCTATTTAATGTGTCTTTATGATATAATATACCTCTTTTTCAACTCCCGTTAGGACTTGAATATCACTTGTAGCGATTTCTACCCTTATATCGATTTCTGTGTTGTTAAGGTAGGTACAATTATATCCTCTCGCTGCAGACCATCGTCCGCGCCATGGTCGGCAGCGAGAGAGCGTGGGAGGCGGTGCTCACGTTTTGTGACACCGTCCTTTCACAGAAGGAGGCGGCGGAGAGGGACCGCGAGAACGACTCACTCGCGCTTCCAATTCGCCGCCGGCGAACGGGCCGCCGGCGGTTGGCTTATGCCCACCGCCTGCCGCCCTAACGGGGACCTTCGGGCGGAGGATCGGGGGATCCGCCGTCCGAATAAAACGGTCCCGAGCTGGAAGGCGCTCCACGTGTTCCGGAGCGCCTTCAGCGGAGAAGGGGGGGCGTTAGGCCCCCCGGAGTCGGGCCCGAAAGGGCACCCGCCGACAGGGCCGCGGTAGTTTTCGAAAGAGTACCCGTGGTCCTGTCCATGGTGGCGGAGGCGGAACACCCCAGGAGTTTTAGTTGGTGCAAGTCCAACATAATCGCCCGTTCCCCCGGACGGGCGGTATACATAATGTATTTCTCCTGGGTAACAAAAAAAAAAAAAAAAAAAGGTACAATTATATCAAATTGTACACAGTCTCTAAAATATCAGAAGATACCTTTCGCATCCTTATATACTTACTTACTCATCCGTCGGGGTAGGTACATACAGTCAGACATATTTATCTCGCTTCGTACGGTTAAAAATAGAGAGGCTCGCATTGATTCGCAGGTCAGACCACAATGGGCCTTTGTACATAAGTACAGTATAATGTTTTATATACCTAGTTACGTATATTTGTGTAAGTACCTATGTAAAACAACTGACCGCATAGAGTACCGTATACATTGTTCCTGTGATTTAGTCTCGAAGATGTATAATTGTAAATTGTATTTTAGAAAACTACATCTTTGGATCAGCTGTGAGTTTAATTAGAGCCGATTGAATACTATGATTATTCTTATTGGCTAGAAAACGAAGAATCTTCTATCGGCCCATTCCTAACCGTCCACCTGAGTTATCCACCTAGTTGAAATAAATAGGAATAAATACTTAACCAACCAACGCGGTAACGCCGCTGGTATTAGGGGCACCTTTGCATCGGGAACGATCAGAGGGGGCTTATTCGATTAAGTTTTTATTATTTTAGTATTACTTTGTACACATTGCTTATTACGATAAATACTGTAGTATTCGTTCTATTAATACATATATCAACCAACTATATAGTCCATCTCATTATAAAATCGTTATGAAATTGACAAAATTTGGAAGAATGTTTGCTCAATGATGTTGTAACTTGTAACGGCTTGACAAATGATTAATTACTAATATAGATAAATTCCAAGAGCAATACATATGTCACTTTGTACTACGGGAAAATATCGGGTTTTGACGGGAAATCGATAAATGAAACAGATTGGAAAGTATTCTATATAACAAGTAAATGTAATAACACTAGGTTATATAAATCAGTTATCGGTTTTGCATTGGCGTTACACGTTACATCTAGTTTTCTAAGAATTCTGTAGGCATCTATTTTTGGAGCACCTTTACGATTCGCCCATTGAAAATAATCTGAATCTTTCGAGATTTCATCACGTCATTCAATTCGGTAGCCCTGTGACGTTGGTTTCAAAGGAAACCTTGTCTAATCTTATTTATAGTAGCTTAATAATGCCGAGAAAGTTTTCACAATCATTTGGATTCAGTATTAAGTAAATTGGAGATGAAAATGTGAATTAATGTTTATTCGATTTGACCGAAAACCAATCTGATCCAATTTTGAAAATGTTTAATAGTAAAAACCGGTATTATATTTTAACTATCTTAAAATCCACTAAGCCTTTAAATACTAGCCTTTTTTTCTGACAACACCCGACTAGACAAAATCTTAATTCTTGAACACAGCCCAGGTTTCCTCGAAAAGTTTTAATTCTCAGAAGGTAGTTCGGAAGTCGCTCGCATACCAGTCACTCACACACGCTGTTTTGTGTCTAAACGTAGCAATGCAGGAAATTAATGAAATACTTTCCTCTATAGCGTAATTAAATACGTTCCTGTAATTAAAAAGAAAACCGTTATCCTTCACTTTGCGGCAGTCGACTCAGGCCTTCATAGACAGTTATTTCATTGTTCATTTCAATGAGCACGAACTCATCGTGAGCTCGCTCTTACGACTGTCAAAATTGTATGAAATCTGACAGATGTAAGACGGAACTAAAAATAAGCCCAACATAAAAGAAAGCAAGCGTGTTTATGTATGAATGTATCTTGCCCTAAAGGTACGTAGTGTGGGACGCCCCCCGACCAGATGGAGGGATGACCTTCGCAAGATCGCTGGCAGGGAGAGTATGGAGAGGGGATGGAGTAGGTTGAGTGGCTCGCTTTGGGAGAGGCCTACGTCCAGCAGTGGACTGATACGGCCTGATGATATGATGATGATTCTGAATCACCTTTGAGCGTGAGTTTGAGCTCGCTCTTACAAAATTAAGAGCAATATTGCCTCTGAATCTTCGCTTAATATAAGTTCATCGTCTCTGTCTCGTCTGAGTTTATGCACGAATGTGTCTCGGCTTAAAGTTCGGACGAAAAACCATGCATAGCTTTTAAAAGTCACAAAATCCGATGAAATATGCATTTTGTCCCAATTTTACTGTTCGTAGTTTCTGCATAATTTAGTGGAACGGATTGCACTCGCGTCGGTTTAAAATTTAGTGCCCGTATTAGCTTTGTGGAGCTGGGAGCGAGATTCGTAATATTCTCTCTTCTATTACAAATTCAATTTCTCTTCAGGATATTTTTGGAACCTGTATGCACACAATTTGATTCAGTACCATATCAAAATATTATGTAGGTATTATATTCTCTGCATTTAAAGTTCTGTTATACTAGGATCGCGGAAAACAAACATCTACATTTCATATTTTTACCCGACGACGAAGAAGGGTAATGTTTTTCGGTTGTATCCATTCCTTCCTTCCATCCTGTAGCCTAAACGGCTTCATGGATTTTGGTGTATGAAGTATCGTTAGATTCGTATTGATTACGGGAGTGTCATAGGGTATAAATAAATAATCAAAAGGGGATAGTTTTTTTGCAGTATAAAGACAACGTCAAAACTAAAGGGTATACGAAGCCGGGTCACAGCTAGTTTGCAATATAAATATGATTTGTTGCAATTTGGAGCTAGAATGCAGCCTGAATTCCAACCTCCGTCGGCCGTATCGATTTCGACAGCGTCTACCACAAGTGTACCATTGCTATGCTGGCGACGTCGCGGCGTACCAGACTAATTCCCAGCGCACCGGCTGCATTGACAACTGCGGGTCATCGACACTACGTCACTACAATGTTATTCAAAGATCGAAATCCTAATAATAATAAAATTAGATACAGTCTAGAAAGGTATTGTATAGGGGGTCAAAGTCAAATATTTTATTGCAATCATGTGGTTAATTCTAGGGTCTTAATAAGGATGCGATTTGCATAAGAACTACTTGACCGATTGTTTTTTTACTAGTGGATAGTTTAGAGTAGTTCGAATACAGAGAGATGTGTGCAGTAGAGTTTTTAAGATTGAGATTTTCTCTAAAACTACTTGACCTATCGCAATCATTATTTCACTGTCGTATAGATAAAAGCTAAAACTATGTACTGAAAAGAATTATTAAAAACGGTCAAGTAGTCCTTGAAAAAATCTCAAACTTAATACCTCTCCTGTACACTTTTCTGTGTTAGGCCGTACTACTGGTAATAAAACAATAACGGAGCAACTTTTCGATTTTCGCGATAAAAAAATTGGACTTTTCATAAAATGTCCTGTAGCGGCCAGTAGCGGATTTAAAATCGAACCAACCCGTACTCTGCGGCTAACTGACTCACACATCAATATTTATCGTGATCCGAATCGTGATTCGCGGGGTGCGTTGAGACTTATCAGCAAAAACATACGTTTTCACGCCAATATCGTGGCAATTTCAGCGTTTTTTTAAGATTCTGGTTGCACCCTTATTCACTTTTGATATATATTTGATAATAACGCTGAATTTGTCACAATATTGGTCTGAACCCGCTGATTTTAGCTCTTAATTCGGAATGCACCCATCTGATCGCCTTTAAACCACAATGTAAGGACATGCCGTCAATCAGCGCTGCGTGGGGCACTGCGTGTCCTACCAGCACTATGCTGAGCCTGCTGCCTATTGCATGAATTAGTTTAATTTTATTCATTATTATGTATTACTTTATATATGCAATAAAAAAAATATTTGATTTGATTTGAATATCGCGATCTGTATCACGATAAATATTGATGTGTAGACGTCGCCTCATGGTAGTGTCACTGACGAGGTCCTTATGCCAAACCAATCGATATTATATTTCTTGTGAGCCCTTTCGCCGCACGCCGCGAATTCGCTACAAATCGACGCCACAAATACATACATAATGAGCGGCAATGAGAGCTCTGAGCCGTGCCGCCGATTCGTTTAATTGCGGTTACGTAAACAACTGCAATGCTTCTACAACTTGCCATAGATATGGGGTACTTGTAATTGGTTTGCACATACTCATTAATTTAACCTTAGGTACACGGGGAACACTTGGTCACGTCATACATTGTAATAAATATTTCATGGCTCGATCGACAAAGAGGCAGAAGGGCAAAAAACAGACCCGCTGTATTGTGTCAGTGGTCACTAAAAAGTAATTAAACTACATTCATTAGTAATCAATTAAAAAATAGTAACAATAGTAATGATAACATATTAGGTAGTCGAAAAAGCAATATAGTTATCAATATTATCAAATAATAGATCAATTTTTTAAATGTTTTTAGGGTTCGTTTCCGTACATTAAATAAAGAAATGGAACCCTTGATGATGATGATGTCTGCCAAGAACTGAGAAAAATCTCAGGAACGCGAGGGTATATCAAGTTGAAATTAATATCAAATACTCAGGTCTGCAATTCCTTGGAGCTGTGAAAAAATCAAACTTCTACCTGCGTCAAATCAATCAAAATATACGGTCGTTTATGTCGCATATTGCTGCATGCATATTTTGACACTCACAAAGGAATTAAAAACCTTCCCGTTGACTGAGAATCATGAAAATTGGAAAGGGAAAAATCCGAAAACTATAAACATGCTATTATATTACTTACTTACTAGTTTGTTTGTACGGAATCCTCGGTACGCGAGTCTGAAACGATTAAGAACGTAGAAAATATACTTCTCTGTCGATACCTACCTACATTGAACATAATAATCCTTATTTTCTGACAAGAACATGGGATTAGAAAAAAATCGTAGGCGCAACTCTACTAAAATTCCACTAATGAGGAAAACCTTAGCTAAATGTCGCCTTATTATCAGCATTAAAAGGACAGTCTACATCATATTAACTGTAACATTTACGTGACAGTAATACGGCGTATATTTCAATGGTTTTGTATAGCTTGATGTGCTGTTGGCTGTACAGTCTTCGAGAGTACTAAACTTCGCTATAACTTTTCCCGATATTACATTACATAACATTTTTGGATAAGGATTTCCCTTTAGGCTCTATTAGTACATGCCGTAGTCACACTAAGAGATAACGGAAGTTCAGCCTATTCGAGCACCACCATGACACCATTCTGTGGTGATATATGGTATAGAATATGACTCGATAAACACATGCCGCGCCCGGTGGTCCGTACGGTAAAAAGAGTTGCCAGAAATCCTGCTTAGGCAACCAGAAATAGAGTTTATAAGTCCTTTACTTGTGTAAAACAAAGAAAAATATACCGAATATAGGTTTAGATTTTGTCATAAACTTATTGGAACAAATAAAAAAAATGGCAATAGGGTTGTTGACACAAAAAATTGTATTATTATCATTAATTTTACAAAGTATTGGAGATCAAATGTGAAATTAAAATCAGTTGAATAATAAAATAATTACAGGCATTTGAAAATCCCATACAATAATTGCCAAAATGGGACAAAATGCGACTTTGATCATTAATAATTCTGGTTTAATTTAAATTGGAGTATCGACAAACTATTTTGTATTTTCAGCAATGAATATCCCAATTTAATAAAAATAATTATTCGTCGTTTAAATCGTCTCCGGCGTCGCCGGCGTCGGGGCAGACCTCGGCGTAGGTGGAGAGACGATATCGTTAGATACAGGGATGGGTGGCTGGAAGAGGCTCAGGACAGGGATGGATGGAAGAGGAGGGGGGAGACCTTTGCCCAGCAGTGGGACGATTTATAGGTTAACAAAAAAAAAAAGTTTCAGCTGTTCATAAAATGAGACATTTTGCGAGAAACCAGTGAAACCCTGCTGAATCTGTTTTATAGTCGCAAAGCAGGCATCACGAGAATACGTAATAGATCATGCGAGCGTTGCAAAGACCTCTGGGATTTGGGGATTTCCCCGGGATCTGTTTACAGCGGCCATGTAATCTGCAATGGCCGTTTCATACATGATATTTAACTTCGACTTTTTGACAATATGTGGCGAATATCGTTTGTAAATTAGTTCATCACTATCGTTAGTAACTGCATTAGTATGATACACAATTATTTCTAATGTATAATTAGAAATATATATATATATATTATAAGTCTCCGGACGCTTATGTAACCGTGTACAAAATTGGCCTCTCAGTCTCCGGTCGTTAATACAAAATTAGCCTACGTATAGGTCTCCAGACTCTTCTGTATCGGTGTACAAAAATAGCCTGTAAATCTCTAGACCCTTATTATCTACGTACAACCAAAGCCTATAGGTCTCCGGGCCCTTATTATCTACGTACAAAGCCTCTAGGGCCCTTATGTATCTGTGTACAAAAGTAGCGCATTAGTCTCCGCGGACGCTTATGTACGGACAACAGCAGGTCAATGGTAACACTTGCAGTACGATTTTAAATCTTACGACGCTGATAACAAGAACGGTCCAAAGTACAATTGATCTGCTGTTAGCTGTATCTGTGTATTAAATTAGCCTATAGGTCGGTTTAAAATCTGAGGGTAGGTACAGTCGACAGCAGATCAATGGTAACACTTGCAGTACGATTTCAAGTCTTACGACGCAAATAATAAGAACTGTCAATAGTAAAAAGTGTTACCATTGATCTGCTGTCGACTGTACCTGTCAAATCGTTTGAGCGTGATTTAGTTTAAAATCATCCGTGAAACTTTCATGTATAGCTTTACTGGAATTGGTCACAAGTTTTGGGAAAACAAAATCGTAAATATTGTATGTATTAAAAGAGCTCGGTGGCTCAGTGGTTGGGTCAATGGACTTGCAATGTGGAGGTCCCAGGTTCGATTCCCAGCTAGGGCAGCCATGTACCAATGAGTTATCCTCGGTTTTTTCGACGGAAAAACTTACGTACATTTACCGAGTGCTCTCAAAAACGGTGAAGGAAAACATCGTGATGAAACCTGCATGTCGTAGAAGAAGAAAAAAAAAACTCTAAGGCATGTGAAATCCGCCAACCCGCACTGGGCCCGCGTGGTGGATTATGGCCCGAGCTCCCTCGATGTAAGGGAAGGTCTGTGCCCGAGCAGTGGGGCGATATAAATAGACTGATGATGAAATATTGTTTAACACACGAACTCCGTAAAGATTGCACTTGCAGTTATTGTTTTACGAACTTAACTATTGAAACTAGTAAAAACCGCACTTTGGAACTCAGCGGTTTTCTCGTCATCGAGGCGGCAACTACACCGTTTGTAAGCAACAGTGTCTACACAATTTTAGCCTTGTAGCGATAAAAACTGCTACAATGTGCCTTGATTTGATAGTACTGCACAAATAATTCAATTCAAAATGATTTATTGCAGTCACAAAGACCATATAAGTGTTAGTAAGTACTTAAAACTATGTTAGTGTTTACATGAGGTGTATTATGCGCCATACATGCGACTTAGGTCCGACTCCGAGACCCCGGGACATGTAAGTGTACCCAGTGGCTCAGAATCGGTCTGTCCATGGTATCCGCAATGCCCTTCAGGATGCTGTTAGGGCTGCCGCGAACCCGTCGCATCAGGGACGCGACTCTTTTGCGTATGATGGCATGGAATCCGTCTACGCCGGCTTCCGTAAACATCCCTGACGCGCTGCAGCATCGCGACAGCCCCATCAGCACCCTGAACGCATTGTTATATTGTACACGCAGGGCATTGTATGACTTTTTGGTGTAGTTGACCCACAGATTGCACGTGTAGAATGCTTGACAGTACGACCTGAAGAGGGTCGTTTTAACTTCCTTCGTACATCGTGCGAATCTGCGGGCCAACATATTGCACCTCACTACTTCACGACACAATAATGAAGTCAGATGATGCTCTAAATTGTAGTCATAAAGCTCTCCCTACCGCATCAAGATCCCAACAGAATATCAGCGCTAAACTCTTGGGCACATGCTGAGTTGAAACGTTTTTGGCGCAGCAGTACTCCTTATGCTACCTTTTTATAGTTGACGACCTCAGGTAGTGCGGTAGCGAGCCTTCTTCCGAGTTCGAAATGATCTTCCTTCGAAACCGTTTACATACGAGAATAATTTTTCCTCGTTCGCAACTATTGGTTACGAAAGGCCGGTTACGTAGGCCGATGCGCGATTCCCAGTCGAACCCGGTGCGGACCTACCACTATTTCTGTAGAATTTCTCTCGATCGAATTTTACAAATCCTTGTTAGGGTCATATGTATAAGGGTGCTGTTTGGTTGGCAAATAAACTTTTATTCTATTCTAAGTCGATTCAAAATCTACAACTTCAACTTCTACGATTCTTCAAGATACAATTCTAGATGTTCCGGTAAAGTAGTATCCAAATGAAGAGGGACACACGTAAATAATTGAAGTAGGAATAAAAGCTCGCAACTTTGAGTGTTTTAGGAGTTCGCAAGTACAGTTAGCTTCATATAATATATAATATAATTATAGATAGTTTGCGACGGACTCGTGTGACGATTCCAGAATGCGGCACTCTAAATTGAATCGATGGAATTTCATGTACAAGAGACAGTTGTAAAGCGAACTAGTCTGTAGCTCGGCCTTAGGGTTCTACTAGTGAAGCATCTCTTAATCTAAAATATCTACTGGAAGTTTTGTGGTTTAAGATTCTTTATTCCCCACAAGAATTTATATTCACTCACACGAGAAAACACAACTTAAAGTAGACGTATACTACTTTTTACATAGTAGTTTGTGGGAATATCTTAACCATCCTACATATTTTCCAATGAGTTCGACTGTACCGAGCGTCTGCCCCAAATTAGATTTGCAGTTGGAATGGGCGTGTTCCGAAGTTTCCCGGGGTTTCCGGACGATTCCAAAGCGGTCCGGGTGAAATGGCAACGCTGTTTTGCTTTCCGATTTACTAATAGGAAACTTTATTACTTACATTAAATATTGGGAGTCCATAAATCAGCTATAAATCTACAATTTACTGTTACCTTCCTAACATTTACCTACCTACTCTGGAAACACGGTTAGTCACGATAAATCCTTCTGATTGATCCCACAGACGTTTTCTTTAGAGTGCAAAATAAATGTACAACTCGCTAACCTTTGTTATTTACTTAATAACGCGTTTACAATGTTATAGTTAACATTATTGTATTTTACTTTTTGACTAAGTTATTTATTATCTGACGATCATTTTTACAAATAAGACTATATTTGACATACTGATTATTATTGTATAGTATGTTATTATGTAAAAGTGAAATAAAGGAATCTAATCTAATCTAAACAATCGTTGGTTATGTAAGAAATATCGCACCCGGTTGACATTTACCGAAACTGACGCACTCTGAAGTGAATGTCGGTTGATTCCAGGCCGACGTAACTTAAAATTATCATCATCCCATATCAATCCACTGCTGGACGTAGGCCTCTCCCAAGGCGCGACATTCAACGCGATTCTCGGCATTTGGCTGAGGTCAGCCCTGTGTTTAGTCGGGAGGTTGACCACTACGTTTTGTTCTTGCTACTCGAGAATCCATCTTCATCGGTTGTCGGTTCTACGACAGATGTATCCAACCCACTGCCACTTCAGCTTGCTGATCCTATGCTAGTCATACATCAACTACTTTTGTACCTCGATAAAGTATTTACTTACTTAGCTTGATCAAAGACCCGAAGTGGATTTTGGCCTCCGAAACTAAAACGCGCTAGTCGTGCCGGTTCTGCATCGTCTGTATCACGGGTGTGCCTGCAGTCGGTGCAGGTCCTTCTCGACCTTGTCCCTCCTGTAATATCTGGGGCACCTGATCGGCTGACGGATACTCGGTTGTCCCAGATATGCTCTCTTTACAGCACTCTCTTCTCCCATTATCTCCACATGACGTCGAGCTGACTTGTTCTCGCCTAATATAATGTTCGGCTCGGATACTATATTATAATTTATAACTAACTCATTCCCGTAGAGTATGTAGAGACAATGGACTTCCATCTGCGATCATGATGACACACAACTCTCTTCCTCCACACTCATCAATCTCTTCATGCACGATTTGTAGTGGCCCTTTTTAAAAACATCGTCAATGTTGTCGACGTATGTCCTCCTCGGTCTACCTCTGCCGTCCCTTCCACTTTTTAGTTTATTACGTACTAATGATACACATCTAAAACGTTCATCAAGTAATATTCCATAGAATTATACGTATACGGCACGCGTAGTACTGAGCCGTAAAGCACGTGCCAGCACAAGTGGACAATTAGCCGCTAGCTACGCTTGCGAGGCTAATTCGAGTCATTCGTACATAACTTACGGTACCTAACTATACTGGTAACTTATGTACGGTGGCGACGAGGCAATCATGCGTACCAACTTGTTTTAGCGGTAAGGGGCTCTGCAGGTCATATTCATATACTTCATTTCTAACCTTTATTGTAACATGTATAGTGTTTTATTGAGTAAAAATGAAATGAAGATATCTAAATCATTACAGAGCTCTTGGTTATGTTAAGGACCATTTATATAGTAACATAACACGGCTCAAGCACGGTTCAAGACTTAGTAAAATTAAAATACTGTAGAAAAGTCATTGCAACTAAACAGCGACGAGACAAGTCTGAGAGCGATATTACTATAACCAAATGTTGGAGACAAAAACCACCTTATAGAAGCACTTGTTTATTGAGAATGACAAATATAATAGAAAATACACGAAATTCAAAAAATTATAAAAACATAGTTTTAAAGCTGCCAGTGTCGGCAACATGGCGATAGTAATATCGCTCTCAGACTTGTCTCGTCGCTGTTTAGTTGCGTTCACAATGAGAATAACGCTAAAACTAGATTCAGCTAGTTTTCACGCTAGCCAATCACCGGATGGCATTGCCGCAATTTCAGGGTGTTTTGAGATTTTGAATCCACTCTATTGGAGACAAAAAAAATTCCGTTTGACCGAAAAGTTGACGGTATTGCCAACGTTCAACGTCAGTAATCCACGAAACGCAAAAAAAATTGTCGATAGAGCTGCGTTCATAGATAGAGCAACAATTTTATCGCAACGTTAAAGCAACCCCATTTGTAGCTTGTTGTTAAAGCAAAATGAATTTAAAAGCAAAAAGCTTCGTTTCTGAATCCACCTTCACGCGAAATCTACTAACCACAGTCTACGAAGACGAACTCCCCGCTAACAATATGAACCGAAACTGCAAAACTAGCTAACTAACCCGTAGTTATCAACTGTGACAATAGTTAGCGCCATATTATTGCGGACAAGCTTTCATTGGAGTTAAGGATGTTGCACTAGTTAGGCAGTTATACCTGAGGCAGGTCACAGTATTAATACGAACTGTACTGCATATTCACCTCGTGTTTAGGTAGTCAACAGATTCAGTTTGATAGTGTTTATAGCAATTACATTTAGAGTTTAGATTAGACTGACAACATTACGCAACAGAATCTTGGCCATACACGAGGATCATACAAACTCATTCCTAAAACGCTGGTTGGCCATGCACCGATGTGAGAACGGCAAATTTTAATTTTATTTTAATATGGGTGTATAACTGTACATTTTGTGTAAAAGTTAATGCCTGAATTAAAGATTATTATTACATTTCACTATTTACATTTACGTTGACAAGTATTGTTTATATTATTTTCCGAAATAGACATAAAATAGATGGTCAAACATTTGAAAGTGACAAACTCTAAATTCCATAGATGTTTGACAGATATAGTATAAGTAAGTCCCTGGTCATAGTTTTGAGTATGAGTGTAGGTTGAGTTCTGTCAGTTTTTATATACTTTTGACAATCGGAAGTGCGAGCTCCAAACTGTCATAATTGTCCATTCCTTACCTGTGTTATTAAGAAATACATATATAGCTTAGTTTACTTCAAACTCCACCCAGAGACTGAGAAATCGATATTGTGAAACTGGAACCTCTGTTGTCCCCTCGTCTTAGCCATTAAAATAACTTTTAATTTTTTAATCTGCGAGATTACCGGCTGCAGCGCGCCTTGTCTCGCAAACCCATTAAATTGATTAGACTTGCTGTTACTTTTATATTTCTTGGCATTACTTAATTGGGTTGGGTACTGCAATAGCTTCTGTATTATGTAGTCTTAGTTTTTTTATCCGACAACGCAAGAGGAATGTTATCAAATACCTTCAGATGTATCAGACTGCTGAAAGGAGGACGATTATGTTTTTCGAGTGTATTTAATATTTATGTTGGTTCCTTGTCTCCGATAACCTAAAACACCAATCCGCACTGAACCTGCGCGATGAATCATGCCCCGAGCTCCCTAGATCCTAATAGGCTATTGTTTTTGTAGCCTAAACGGCTTATGGGATTTTAATATACCTATGCGATGTCGTTACATTCGTCTTGATCACAAGATTGACATGAGTAATTTTTTATGCTGGTAAATAAATTCACTTGTTTTATTACATCAGCCACGGTGGTTAGCTGCAACTGCAAGCCTGCAAGGCCTTTTTTAGGCGCTCCTGTTACTTGTTATTTGAAACCAAGTGAATTTACCTAATACAAAAAAGACAGCTGTTTTTTTTGGCATAAAGTAATGTCCTTAGGGCTTCGTATAGTGAGATCGGGCTATGATTTGCGCGGTCTCACAAATTAACCAACATAAATACACTCGAAAAACATTACCCTTTTCGCTCAAGTCCTGTCAAAGTCTGCGTGAACGAAATTTTTGAACTATTTTTCCGAAAAAAGCTAGTAAACATCATTGCGGCTCTGAACAGAAAACTTATTCATCCGTAAAAACTCGTACATTTTTTTATTATTCAGCCCCTGTTTAAGCGCTAAACCTCCTTGGCGCAAGCCCTGACATGATTATCTCGTACGGAACACGTAGAATATTACTTACAAAGGCATTAATGGTTCCACAACTTGTCTCGCGGTGTCTAGTTTCGTAGATGATCGCGTCGCGTCCCCGTTACGTTACTCAACCCTCAGGGAAGATAAATTGCTTTGCGTTTTTCCCAGTAGTTACCGTTACCGACACAGGTGGTAAATAATGTACATACAAATTGTTATATATAAACGGATATCACTCACTTATATTGTTAAAGTCGGCAATTAGACCGACAGTTTCGACCGATTTCGACGGTATTGAACCCTTCACCTCTGGTGTAGCAGTCCGGTGCGTTATCTATTTCGCCAAGTCTTAATTATTTATTATTATTAAATTTTTTTAATTTAAAATAACATATAATGATTTTTAATATTTAAAAAAAATTATATATATAAAAAATGAAATTAGTCAATTAATAGAACTCCAATAAATAGAGACATTCACGGACATTTCCTGATTAACTTAACATGATCATTAATCACTAAACAAGAAACGCTAACGTCAAGTCGCGCGCTTTTGAATCATTCTACGAATTACTGTTAAAATCTTCGAATTTCAAAATACGACGACTGGCTGAGATTCATAGACAATGTTGTTGAGCACGGGCATAGCACGAGCTCGCTCTTACAACTGTTTTGTCAAACGTCTATGATATTTGTAAGATCGATCTCACGCTAAGCTTGTGTTCAAAACTGTGTGTGATGTTGTTCAAAACTGTCAATGAATCTTATCCGGCTGCGTTTCCACCTGCAAGTAAAGTCGCGTAAGTTGCATGAAATACTTGCAATATCGTTTACATATCGTACTAATTTTCCATTTTTCTTCTACAATAAATGTCTTGCGAGTAGCCCGCGGATACTAAATAATATGGATCTTTGAGACCATGTTACACCTGCTATCTATCGCTTTCGTAACTATTCACAGGAAGTGCAAAACAAACGGTCGCGACAGCACTTGATACGGAGTTTACACTTGCAAGTTGCTGTCGGACATTACTCGCAGAAGTTTTCTTGTAGGTGGAAACGCTGGCTGAAGCTTAGACTTAGGTATTCTGTTTGTTTCGGAACGCCGCAAATAACACCAATACCGAATAATACCCCGGCCGGAACAAATAAATCTCTAGCATACAAATATTAATTAATTATGCGGACGTTCGGGACGGGCGGGGCGGGAGAGTGCGGTATTTTGGCGGATTATCAATATTCATCACAATTTTGCTAGCCCCTGCTTCACAATTGCGTACCGGATTGATTATTGTTAAAGATTCCAAGAAACAATAGGTTGACAAGTGTTGAATGTAATAGGCATTTGAAAATCAGGAATCTGATATTAATTCCATATACCTTTTACCAAAAACGAATGTAACACTACTTTTACCATTAATATCTTACAAATTGATCATTTGATGGATACAAAATGTAAAAAGCAAAATAAATATCACGATAAATGATAAGTTGTTCAGTTATCGATACTGAAAGCCGCTCTTTGGTTTCTTAAATTATACCTGTGGACAATAGCGGAACTATAGGTTAATTGTATATTAACTACATGATCGTATTGAAACTCTGAAGCCCTGAAACAGTTCTTGTTTCCGAGAAAGTAGGATATAGCCCTGAAAAGGACTGTTAAGACGTATCCAGGATTCTTCGACGATCTTGTCTTCGGTGATCTTCATTCCGCTTGCAGAGGAGCTGTCGCCACGCTGGTGCTCCAGCGATGCGCACACTTGTTCTTGCAGTACAGTTCCAACACTAAAGAACTAATAGTACTGTACTGATCTATACTGATGATCACGAACGTTCTAGCTTCGGGTTTTACGTACTATAGACTCAGACACACGCGTTATAATTTTTACTGCGCTTATATAACATACATTGACAAGTTAATTTAATACAATAAAAACCCGTTACGACGTCAATAAAGCAATAAGCTGATTGCTTTATTGATCTCGGTATTTTTAAACCGAAGCATGTCAACAACCGGTGCACTTTTATCAGCTAACCGGCGACATGTCGACTGTTGCGGCCGCGTAATTGGAGTCATTTGTGCCGTTAAAGTGCTATTAATTGGCCAATTTGGATTTTATCAGTTACGTGTTAATATGAGGTCGGATTTAGCTGTTTTGGGGCCGGAATTTTAGTTGTAAATTTTCGCGGCGAATTTTCTGTTACTGATTTGCGGATGAAGATGACCAGGTTAATTTTGGAAGCCCAATATTGAGGATGCTATGAATGAACAATCGATATGAAAAGTATTTTTATGCAAAAGTTAATACCACTATGATGAGTTGCTAAGTTCGCTCGCTATCAATTACGTAAATACTATTCGGAAAAGAAATATGTAGTTGTGACTAGGGGTGCAACAAAACTCCCACAGGGGTGGGAGTCAATGGGATATTTTACGGGTAAATAGTATAAATTGGACCTATGCGAAGGTGGAAAGACGATCTCAATCCAAATCTCTCAAATTCTCCTCAGCTTTGGCACCTTTTCCTTGCAAAGTGGTTGGTATAAATGTTAAGTTCAAAAAATGTTGTTGTGCAAAAATATACACAACGTGCTGACTTGCAATAAGGAGATTTGAATTCAAGGATCTAGGGATGGGAGGTATGCAGGAAAGGGACCAGTGGATGAGGAGTGGCTCTTTGCCCAGCAGTGGAGTAAATTATAGGTTATATTAAACAAGCTAACTGTTCCTTTGTATTGTTGCAGCAACGGTCCCGTGGAGGGCGCGTACGGGCCGCAGCACAGCCCCGTGTCGCGCTCGGACGCGTCCACCGAGGACGCGGAGCTGTCAGCTGCGCTCGCGCACCAGCACCACCTAGCCATGCAGGTAAGAACATATTCACAGGGTCCCAAGACGAGAGGACGAAAGAGTCCATCGGTCGACGTACTTTTTCTCAGAATTAGACTGTTTTTCCGCCAGAGATGTGCTTATGCCATGGATGCGTTTGATATAGGATTTATATTATAGGATTAATATCAATTACTAAGGTGAATTATCTACAGGCTCTTCGTGATGTAAAAAGATCAAGCTAGTCTGAATCTTGAAAATATTCGACAATTTAAGTCGCATTGCATATTTTGATAGTCAGAAACTTTAGTAGGCAGTTGATCTGGTTTATAATGAATAATGAGGAAGGGCAAACAAACTAACGGGCCAATGATGGTAAGTAGTCACCGTCGTCTATAGTCACCTGCTTCAGAGGATTTGAAGGTGCCGTTGTCGTCCTGAGTAACACCTCGTAATTACACAGGGTTGTCACACTCCTGCACCGGAACACAGTTGCAGACAGTCCTACTTTTCTCCTCGTCAGTTCCCTCACTTTTACTTGATAGCGTTTCCAAGATGATGAGAGGACATGCTTAAACTGAAACTGCACTACACTCGGCATCGTCTCGACGCATAAAGACTTTTCCGGTAGTCAACGCTTGAAAGCTATTTCCATATTTCCTTGCACGAATAAAACTTACGCATAGATTAGTGCGAACTTCATGTACGACCGTTTACTGTCATACTAACTTATTTATTGCATACGAAGCGGGTAGCAGGAACAGATAAAACAGTTAGTGTACACTGATCGTTTGTGCGCGTCTCTGCAAGCAGGCGAGATTTGGAACACTTCCAAATACTCACAATACATCTTAAACTTTAATGTTTAAGTTTAATGTCGTTCTTCAAAACTTATCTATTGCTAAGTTTTGCCGGCATTTGCCCTCAACTTTGTTATCTAGTCTGATAAGGATACCTTGAGTGATCACCTATTTTTCAACCTCGTCTTTCAATGGTACGGTGGAACACAGAGAAAGGTATACAGGAGAGTTTTTGAGGTTGAGATTTTCTCAAAAACTAGTTAACCTATTGCAAAAATTATTTCACTGTTTGATAAAAGATAAAAGTTTAATCCTATGTAACTGTAAAATAATTATTAAATTCGGTACAGTAGTTCTTGAGAAAATCTCAAGTTGGCCTCAATAAGGTTGAATTTCTCAACCTTATTGAGGCCCCCTTTATACTTATCTCTGTCTTCGAGTTGTTTAGCATCTTCAAAACCGGCGTTACTTTTTTGGGAACATAATTAGTGCCAAATTTTGTCTATGTGCTTGCAATGAACGATATTGGATCTTTGAGCAGAGTACCATGAGTCTAGTACTACAATGTTGACGTAAAGTTAATTCCTGTAAATACATTTATATCTCTTCGTCCGGCCATGGCTCATATTTGGACGTTACCTTCAGGTTAATGCAGGAAATAGGCGGCATTCCTGCTAGCAGCATTTAATTGAGTTGTGATTGTGACTGAGTTTACCTTTTCGGAACGTTAGTTGCGACATATAACATTGTGTTCAGTGTTCTCCTGGCGCACCAGACGGATGATCAGCGGAATACTCACCCATACACAACTTAGGCTGTGAACTTAGTCTTTGTCGCCGAAATCAGCTGGGACTATATCATCATTATATATGTCTGTTGTTGCGAAATGAACTGTACGGATTACTTATGTACTATAGAAATTAATGATTCTGCCATTATTAACGAATTCCCTAATTCCCAATAGGCGGGTGACTACCCGGTGGTCGGCACAGGAGTCGACCCTGACTATGGGCAGTACGTGTCGTCCCCAGCGGGGCATTACAACCACATGGGGCACCTCACAATGGCGCCGTCGCAGAAGTACCCGCACGTAAGTTATTTATTTAGTTTATTATCGGACTCGACAGTTCGTCATTTGTCAATGTCATGATTATACAAGCTATTATAGTCTTCTCTCTTCCTCCAGAGGAGTCGCCTTATCGTCGTCACTCTGGATGAAGCAGCTTGACCGTCACGTTCACTCCTGAGCTCGTAGGGACTCTTGACTCTAGCTCGAAACTGCACATCTTGCACAAGTTATGCGAAAACTTCAATATATTGTCATTCGCGAAAGTTTTCTGATTAATTTAACGTGATAACTTTAGACAATTCAATGAAAATAGTATAATAAAAGACGCATACGTATTATGTTCAGTTTGAAGATGGAATGAAAGAGGTTACAAAATAGTGCCATGACCAGGATACGATAAACGATTAAATCAAATCGTGGTTGCAGTTAAATCTTATTAACTAATATACTCTTTTGTATTTAAAATCATATTATATTCTAGTGAATGAATGATGTTGGATTCTTAATTTCTTACATAATAAATACAACACAGTTGTGTTATACGTTATCGAATAACGTTTCTTATCTGAATTATTTCAAGAATTACGAATTTATCGACTTGTGGCTTTCGTTTCAATTGACTTGCCTATTATCTATGTAAGAAATTAGAACATTTTGTAACCGATAACCTAAGTATGTAGATTTCAAAATAGTTTTGTAAATAACTAGATAATTATAATCTGCAATTTCTATGAAGTGAAGTAACATCTTTACAAACGTACCTAGTCATATCATCTTTTATTGACTTATGTTGTTATTCCTAATCACAACTAACCTTTGGCCTACGATGTAACCCAAGCTTTTCTAGCCCATATTGTTCTAGGATACAAATCCGATCTGTAAAGCTAAATCTAGAATTATGGCTAAGATCCGGCTCTGAAGTATATTTATTCGACTGCCGGATGGAGTAGGGTATTGTTTTTAGGACGTATGCATGTCTGTTCCTTTGTTTACTGGAGAGTCCCGTAACCCGTAATCTAAAAAAAAATCATTTATTTGCCACATTATCCAGACATAAAAGTTAACATTAATTATAAACTTATATCTCTCATAGATTGTAGCAAAAAGCCTGAGAGTGGTTCAGTCCTAAATGTAGCATCTTAACGACCTGATAAGTTTTAATGCATGACACGTATCTTTAGAATCGTCTTAAAGACCGGACTGACATAGGTAGGATATATTTTATTCTAAAAACCTATGTTTTTGTATATGTATTAAATAATTATAATACTATTAACATTGAAATCATTTTCTTTTCAGGCTTTTTGTATTTTCCCCCGATATTAATTTTCCTTGAATCGTAATAATTAAAAAAAATAGACCACTCTCTCATCTCGTCTCCTCGTATCATTTCATTAGGTAGGTATATATCATCAAAATTCCCAATCTGCGGATCTTTCTATTTTATTTGCCTTAGGCCGTACGTCTAGTTTACGTCATTGTAAGCATTATTTGTATGTACAACAGATCAATGGTAACACTTCCAGTCGGTGCAAGTCTTGCGACGCAGATAGTAAGAAAGTGTGCTTTGTGCTGTACAATGGTCTTCCTATCCTCAGGTGATGGACTCTGTGTCTGTGAGCGGCGGCGGGAGCTACGCTGGCGCAGGTGGCGCCGGCCACTATGGCACGTACGGGCATTACGGCGCTACGGCCTACCCCGCACAGCCGGCGTACATGGTTGAGCCGCCACCACAAGTCCCGGCATATATGGGACAGGTACGTCCATATGTGAGATTTGATATACGGCTATCACAAATATATGTGTATAGGAGAGTCGTTAAGGTTGAGATCCGAGTCCATGAAACACTTATTATGTGAATGTGACTCGCTGGCTAGGAAACGAATAAGTCTTATGGGGTCGGCCTACCCGTAACCAGAAGATTAGTGGAACCAGAACATTACTCAATAGGTTAGCTGTGCAGCTCATGGGAGGGAGTCCCATTCATTTCCGTCCCAGTCATTTCATTTCAAATGATCCCAATGAGTCGAAGTGTCGCCACATTGGCACCTATCAGGATAATATAAGGTTGAGATTGTCTTGAGGAACACTCGAGTGATTTTTAAAATTATTTATATACACAGTCCTCGCTGTACGCTATTTAGTAATGATTTTTTACTCTGCCTACACATATGGGAGACGAGCGTGAGTTTATGTACTCGTATGTATGTAACTTTTATTTTGTTGTAATGGACTCGACAGTTTTATGTCCTCCAAATCAAATACTTAACCTAATTTTAGCCTTTTGAGTGTGGTGTTATTTATTTAGGTCTGTTTTACATTATTGGCTTAAACTTGAGTAAACTTTTGGGATTGGTATTTAGTATTTTGTTAGACCTAATCAAATCTACACATAACGTTAGAGCTGCTTTTTTCTCAGACAGTTATTCTAACCTTAATAACAATTGTGTTTATTCACAGGAGTATGTGGAGGGAGGCGGAAGTGCCTCGCCAAGAAGTGCATCCCCCGGCGCCATCCCTTCTCAACACAACTTACATTTACAGCAAAGGTGAGTCGTTTTTTGTGTATCCATTTTATAATTTGCATGCCATTTTACTACTTCTTAGGACGACTTTTGTGGTGATACGATGCAGCTTCTATAAGGACTGGATGCAACATCTATACCGCCGCGATGCAGCATCTATACGGCCGCGATGCAGCATTTATACGGCCGCGATGCAGCATATATACGGCCGCGATGCAGCATCTATACGGCCGCGATGAAGCATATGCAACATCTGTACAGACGTGATGCAACATCTGTACGGCCGCGATGCAGCATATAATATACAGACGTGATGCAGCATCTGTACACCAGCGATTCACCATCTATGCAACCGCGATGCCGTATCTATCTATTCAGCAGCGATGCAGTATTTTTGCAGCCGCGATGCAGCATCTATACAGACGCAAAGTAGTCGAATCGAACTTAATTATTATTTGAATTTTATTAAGTTTGTACCACCATGGTTGTCAGGGTACAAATGTTTTTGAATAATTAAAGAATACATTTGTATTGTAGGTACGATTCCGCATCATTGGAGCAGCTGGGCCGCCACTACTGCGTGACGTCACCGCGCGGCGAGTACGCGGGCGACGCGTACGGATACCAACACTACCCCACCGCGTACGACGCAGCGCCCAATCAGATGCCTTTCAAGGTATGATAAGACTCACCACCATATTTCCTTATCATCATTAGTCTGTATCTTTTTTATTAATGGACTCAACAGTTCGTCATTTGCCAATGTCATGTTACTGAAAATTCAATATATAATAGTCTTCTATCTTCCTCCAGAGGCGTCGCAGTAGCGTCATCACTCTGGACGAAGCAGCTCGACAGTCACGTTCACTCCCAAGCTTGTAGCGGGACTCTTGTTAAAAGCTTGAAACTTCAGATCTTGCTACAATTATCCAATAAATTCACCATACTGTCATTCGCGAACACTTCTGATTAATTTAACCACTGTAGACATTAAAATAAATATTATCAAATAATTTTGCAACCGTCGTTTCCCGCCATTTTCAAGAGAACCCTAGTCTGTATCTTAAACGATGGACAAGGACATGCATGGTGTGTGTCGCCGGTCCCGCATGATGGATCAAGTTTAGATTCCTAATAACAGGAATAATTATGTAATTACCTAGTTATTGAGTAATTGAATTGTTATTATTTTAAAAGATGTGATGCTTAAAGTTTTTTGCCACTTTTTCTCCTTAGCGTTGGCAGCTTTTCGTTGTAAAGTGGTGTAAATGTATATTATATATACATGTTGAGTAAACCTTTGGGTAGCCGTGGGATATCACAGGGTAATAAATAACTATTTTGTTGCAGGATTCCCAGAACGGCCTCAGCCTGGGCAGCGCCGGCGGGCAGTCCATGTATGGCGACGAGGAGGAGCTACAGAAACAGATGGCCGGGATGGCGTTAGGCGATTACAATGGTAAGTTTTAATAAAAATATTACAGCTGAAAACATAGGTATGTTTTCATAAATAAGGCATCACATAGGGCATCAATAAGGTTGAGATTTTCAACCCTACCATCGCCTTACTATACTTTTCGTTACACCCTGTTTATAAACCATTTCGAAATCACATAAAACGGATTACTTTTGCTACTCGTAAGATCCGAGTCACTGTAGCTCTATTGAAAACAAAGGCACGCTCTTTTCGAATAGAGCTACATAACGGTGGCACATCACTTGGCTATTCGTATTCGCTATTAGGTGTTTGTCGTATTTGTCAAATACTTGACGTACATAAGACGAATTTTCGGCAAGCATACCAACCACACATGGCAGTTATGACAAATACGAATAGCCAAGTGAAGTGCCACCGTAAGACATAAATAATAATAGACATAAGTTTATCTCCATTTAATATTTGGATCCCTTTTGATTTGACCATGATTATCTTCGCAGTGCACGGCGGCGTGGCCGTCCGCGAGGAGGGCGGGCTCCAGTGGCGCGACCCCAACCTGCCCGAGGTGATCGGCTTCCTCAACTCACCCTCGGACGTGGTGAAGGCCAACGCGGCCGCGTACCTTCAACACCTCACGTACATGGACGACCCTAACAAACAGAAGACCAGGAGTTTAGGTGAGAACACAGAGACAGAGAAAAGTATACAGGCTCAATAAGGTTGAGATTTTCTGAAGAACTACTAAACTGTCGATGAAGCTGGGTTGAGATTGAGACCCTTGTCGCAACGGCAACACAGCCGCTCTATGTTTATTATCGTAATGTATAAAATAAACTGATTAATTACTTACTAAACCGAATTTGATAAATTATTTTACAATTACATAGTTTTAACTTTTAACTATCTAACAGAGAATTCTTGCAATAGTTTTTGAGATAATGTTAACCTTAAAAACTCCCTACCTTGACATCATATGATTCCTGAAGAACGTTGACCTTGGGAGCGAGATATACTAACTCGGTGCACGGTCACAATATACATTTGAGGTTGCAGTGACCCTTAAGCTTGAACCAACACAATGGTATCAAATAAATATTTTTTTTTTTTTCGCTTTTTGATTGTACCCTAACAAGCACACTATCACAAAAGACTATCCTATTGGGTAATGACAGGCTGAAAATCAGCGCTGCGTGTCCTACCAGCACTATGCTGAGCCTGCTGCCTAGTGCATGAAATAGTTTAATTTTTTATTCATTATTATGTATTAATTTTTATTTGCAATAAAAAAATATTTGATTTGAAAGAATAATAACCATTACCCTGATTGATATAGCCAATGATTGAACGGAACGGTAATAACCCCTTAAAAATGCGTTTTGAGAATAGCAATAGCTCTATTAATCCATGTATGATTGTGTCCCAACAGGTGGCATCCCCCCACTGGTTCGCCTCGTATCGCACGAGAACCGCGTTTTGAGAATAGCAATAGCTCTATTAATCCATGTATGATTGTGTCCCAACAGGTGGCATCCCCCCACTGGTTCGCCTCGTATCGCACGAGAACCCCGAGGTGTGTCGCAACGCGTGCGGCGCGCTGCGCAACCTCTCCTACGGGCGGCAGAACGACGAGAACAAGCGCGCCATACGCGACGCGGGCGGGCTGCCGGCGCTCATGGCGCTGCTGTGCCGCGCCACCGACATGGAGGTGAGTTGTGCACGGTGCGACAGAGACAAGGGACAGCCGACAGAGTTACGTGCCGGGCGAGATAGCAGCATAACGTGCGACAGAGAGACTTGACATGTTACCGAGCAAAATATCCGGCGATAGAGAGCGACAGAGCGATGAACGTGACGCGCTACAATGCGGCATGTCGGGCTACAGAGCAACAAGTCTTCTGCTTGACGCGGGCTTTTTTTCCTCACTTGGCCGCATGAGTGGCAGCCATTGTACGTGAAATGGTGCAAAACCGCACTAGTTGAGCCAGCCCAGCTCCCTCCAGAACGCCAGCAGCCTGCGGATGCTGCATGCGGTCTGGGGGAGGGACCCTGGGTTGTTCAGGATCTGGGCTCGTTGTTCTGCCAGCCCCTCGCACTGCAACAGAACGTGGACTGGTGTTTCCACAGCCTCTAAGCATCCCCTTCAAATTGGATTGTCGGTTATACCCATATTGAACAATTGTTTGTTTAGTGGACAGTGGCCTGTGATTGTACCTATCACAGTGCGCAAGTCGTTTCTTCCTAAGCGCATTAGACTCTTACTGAGACGGGGATTTGGAAGCGGTAAAGCCGCAGAGCAGCATATCGTGCAACAGAGTAATGTGTCATAGAATAGGGAATAGTATCGTGCGACAGAGCGAAACCAAAAATTGTAGAATACAAACTATAATGCGCCATATTTCAAATTATTAAATGTACACAGATTAAACTCACTTGTTTGGTTGAAGCATGTGTTTAGACAGTTTCGACCGATTTCGACGGTCTTTTTCAAGGTGAACGCACCATGCTCTACGGAGCAACGCTCTATAGTCGCGTTAAGATATTTTAATATAATAATTTGAAGTCAAAAATCCTTTGAAACTGACTATCCTATACTATAGTAGTATATACTTTACTAGATGTGCACCACTAGTTATCGCTCTCCCCTCCGTCCGCATACACTATTGTCTATGTCCTGTTGTTCCAACAGGTGAAGGAGCTCGTGACGGGCATCATCTGGAACATGTCGTCGTGCGAGGACCTCAAGCAGGCCATCATTGACGACGCGGCGCACGTCATCGTCAACAAGGTCCTCATACCGCACTCGGGATGGCACCCAACCAACCCAGGAGACACGTACTGGTCGAATAGTAAGTGCCAGTATTTAATTTTATAAAAATCAACTCTTTTTTTCCAGTAAGCACGTTGTGTACATTTTTACACGTAAATTTTTGTTTGATTTTACATTTACACTTTGCAAGGAAAAATCTTTTAGAATAAAAACAATTAAATTACTTAATAACTAGGTAATTACATAATTATTCTTCTCTTATACTCTCGTATAACCTCGCTAGTCTCGTAGAGGTTGGTCGATAATTTCCGTGAATTTTAAAATCTAGACAAGCCCATTATTGCAAACAAAATTTCTGTCATTCCATGTTGCTGTGAACTACAGGGTGCATATCTATATCTATATTATGGTATATCTTGAGACCTAATAATGTATTAATGTACATTTTGACATATGTATGCAATTAAATAAATTGAAATGAAAATATAAAAGTAATTAGGAGTGAAATTGTTCCACTCCTGTGACGAAGAGCAACAAAAAAAGGTGACAGTGTCCGTCTGATACTAACGTCGTTCATTGTCCGACCAAAGAGGATGAACATCCCCAATAGTCACTTTGATAATGCAATCTTACACCAAGCATTTCTCCCCCTAGTATTCCGCAACGCTTCCGGCGCGCTCCGCAACGCGTCATCAGCCGGCGAGTACGCGCGGCGGCGGCTGCGCTGCCTGCCCGGGCTCACGGAGGCGCTACTCCACGCCGTACGCACGGCCATACAGGTCAACGCGATCGGCACCAAGATCGTGGAGAACTGCGTGTGCGTGCTCAGGAATTTGTCGTACAGGTAATAAGAGTTGTAGTGGCGAAGGCGCAATATGACAAGTTGCCAAGTAGTCATGGTGCGAATTTATGAGATATGGACTATTTGCGTTTGGTAGACATTTTGCGAAGTTGTCATTTTGCTCCTAAGCCGTTGTAGTAAATAGATTTATTTCGTTCATAATGTTCGGAATGGATGTGTCGTTTGTGTGTGAATACTTGTCGTTAATGGGTGAGTACGTTTCGTTGGGCGAATGATAATACTCTTTTTTTCGTGTGGTTTAGTGACCAAACTTATTTGTCAGAGTTATTCAGGCCACCCGTAGGCCTTTGACGTGGCCTGACGACTACTGTCAAGCGACTATAGCCGGGACCAACTGCTTAACGTGATTTCTGAGGCACGGAGGGGCTCAGATAAAATTGTCATTGGCGGTCACCCATCCAGGTCTTGACCTCGCCCAACGTTGCTTAACTTGTACGATCGCTTTCAACATGTACTGGCAACTGGACTACGAGCCCCTCAATTAGCCCTTTAATACTCGTTGATGGATGATTATGCGTCGTTGAAGGATGAATACGCGTTGTTGGTGTATGAATACTTATCGTTGATATATGATTACGCGTTGTTGGTGTATAAATACTTATCGTTGATATATGATTAGGCGTCGTTGGTGGTGAATGCTTGTCGTTGATGGGTGAGTACGCATCGTTGAAGGATGAATACGGGTCGTTGATATATGAATACTTATCGTTGATATATGATTGCGCGTCGTTGGTGGGCAAATACTTGTCGTTGATGGGTGAGTACACGCGTGGGTGATTACTTGTCGTTGTTCTGTGAGTACGCTTCGTTGGTGGGTAAATACGCACAGCAACATCATTGGTACCTCACCAAACTTATTTAGGCTTTGTTTCACGGCGCGGGCACCACTAGTGCCTTGTGCACTTTGCCGATGAATAAATGATGATGTTTCAATTGAAAAAGTATAGCATGTTGTGATAGATTTGTCGTGTACTATTAATTGTGTTATTGTTCCGTGCAGGTGTCAAGAGATTGAAGATCCGCTGTACGACACGAGAGCACCGCCTTCACAGTCGCAGGGCCAGGCCAGGATACAGGCGAGCGCATCCAAAGGTAATACTTGTAATATATGCCCAGGTGGTGTTAGTTATGTTAATTAATTCCGGCATTTTTGAAAGTTTACGTTGTTCTTTAATAAAATGTTAAGTGAGAAAGGGGAACACGTCCACAGTCCAGTGCCCCATATATGGAGCACGACGAACTAGCTTCACGAACCCGTGCCCCACATATGTGGCACGATGGATAATGTATGTGCCTACCAGATCCCCACTAAGGGTATTTTTTTCTGAAGGTAAGTGAATACGATGTCCTTGGTGGATGCTGCTGTCCATTCACGTCCTATTGCCTTCAGAAGAGTGCTGTGTTGAAGTGCTCGCAACAAATTTGATGTAATTCGACTTGTATAGCTATAGAGATTGAATTAATAGATGAGACTTGCAAGGAAATGAAAACATTTTTGTACGGGGACTGTGAACGTTTTAAACCATGGAATAACATTAAGTCACGGCTAACAGCGTAATCATTAGCCATTGTAATGAAATATTATTGTTCCCAGGCGAAAACCTCGGCTGTTTCGGCGGCAGTAAAAAGAAGAAGGAAGGCTCCTCTTCCTCTAACTCCACCAGTCCTCTCGGCAAGAGCGAGCAGGACACGCCGCCCCTGGGAGACACCACCAGCAACTCGCAGCTCGGCTACAGCGTACCCAAGGGCACGGAGATGCTGTGGTCGCCTGAGGTATGGCAGACAATCTGTAGTCCAATTTTGGTCAACATCTTCCTCTATCCTGTCGCATTTGCACCTGCAAGCAAACTCGCGCAAGTCTTGCAATATCGTTTACACACCGCAACTTTCCTGCAACTACTCGCAGGAAGCGCTAAAGAAGCTGTCGCGATAGCACTTGTTACGGAGTTTACACTTACAAGCTTCTGTCGGACTGTCCAACATTTATTGCGACTTATTTATTGAAGTTTTCTTGCAGATGGAAACGCGGCCTTACTTATACATAGAGGGTCACAGACCACTTACCCCATAGACCTGTAACAGGAGGGCGCCCGTGTCTGCCCGCACAATGAGCCCGAAACTACTTCGAGATACTTGAACCTACAGATATTATCGACATGGACGTATCTCTTTAATACGGAAACCCTGTCCCCCGCTTCGTATGCAAATGACATTGCCAGATTCTGCCCCACCATCAACCGCAAGATGTACAAGATAACGAATAAATGTAAAAATATCTCCCGTTTTTTATGAGAATTATTGGTTTAAAAGAAAGTTTTGTACAGTCGACGACAGAGATAAGTATACAGGGGGCCTCAATAAGGTTGGGATTTACTCAAAAACTACTGGACCGAATTTTATAATTCTTTTACAGTTAGATAGTTTTCACTTTTATCTATCAAACAGTGAAAGAATTTTTATAATAGGTCAAGTAGGTAGTTTTTGAGAAAATCTCAACCTTAAAAACTCTGCTGTACACCTTTCTCTGTGTTCCACCGCACAAGTTGCGAGTCGAAAAAAACAGCTTAATTAAGAATTCAGAAAATAGTAAGAAATCGAAGCGAATTATTCCTTGTTTTAGTTATTCTTCTATAGGAGTTGCGAGAGTAGTAGAAAATGATACTGATTATGATTATGCAATATGAAACCTGTAATAAGTCCCCAACAAAATGATAGGTACAGCTTAAATGGTCACGTAGTTTTGTAGGTGGGGCAAAGCTCCATTGAAATGTGGCAATGTCTTTTGTACCGATTTCATGTCTATTGGTCTGTGTAGGTTATTTCAAAACTTTCAACTGATATAGAATTTGCGTCGTTTAATCAACATGATTGCAAAAAATAAATAACAAATAACACAATATCTTCATAATTTGTAATTTTACGGCTCCCATACTTTTAATGGTGTACTGACATTATGGCTACATCTGCAGCAAAGTTAATAACAATTAAATGAAATTTATTAACCTCAAACATATATTCAACCGCCACATTTCCCTCCGTCCAGGTGGTGCCCCTATACATGGCGCTCCTCCAGACGTGTTCGAACCCGGAGACCCTGGAGGCTGCCGCCGGCGCCCTGCAGAACCTCGCCGCGTGCTACTGGCAGCCCTCCATCGACATACGGGCCGCGGTCAGAAAAGAGAAAGGTGAGCAGGATGAGAATACAAGTAGGTGCAACGATAGACAACCTTTATTAATGCAAAGCTTCCAAAACGCAAAATTTCTTGCATGATTCAAACTTATTTAGTTGCAGATTAGTGCTCATTCTAGAATGCGCGCGCTAATAGTAGTCGTATCTAAGCGAGGCGTCCTGCTCGCTCTTACGCGATATAACATATGAACAAAAGTGACAGGTTCAGGATTAGGATTCGACTTAGAGGCCACTACAGAATTAGCTATATTGTCCAATTTCCAAATTGTCAAAAGCGAGAGAACATTATCCAATTTGCAGAAGCATTAGGGGGTGGTGACTGATGTGACCCTCGTCCCATATCTTACATAAACAATAATACACAATACTCTAAGGCTGTTATTCGTAAACGTGATTTAAAGTTACGCCACCGTTTAGCCACCCTGTCCCTTTTTATCTTAACATTTTTTAACGAATTGCGAAAGGGATAGCAACACGATTTAAAGGAAGTGAGGTTTATGAATAACAGCATTAGGCTGTGTAGTAACGTACAATAGAGAATGAACGCAATGTATTGTAAGTTTCTTTTGCTAGAAAATAGGAGATAGTTACTCGCTTTACTCGCCAGCGGTGAGCAACTGCCTTAATTATAAATATTTCACCACTGGTGAGATAGAAATGCGGTTTCTCTGAAATTATTACTTTCATATATATAAAAATTCTGCTTGTAATTTTGTCGATTATTTCCAATGTATGACTTCTATCCACAGCTTTCTAGATCCTACAACGGGTGATGGCTACATGGGCCTATTGCTGAGCTTTGCATGAGGACCTTGGAATGTCTGATGAAGGCTTTACTTTTGTATCGTGTGTTCTTTGGGATAAGTTTCTATTGATGGAGACTGTTAGATAGTTCACAGCTGTAACCCATTTACTTCAACCTAAGGCGTATTCGAATGAAATTATATTTATTTCCAGAAGAATGTGTATAACAAATTATAATTATATAAATATAACGTGGACTAAAATAAAATATATGTAGGTTAAACACCACGTTATTAGGTTATAGGACGATGGTAGTAGGCCATTTTTTGGCAGTGAGGGCTGGAACAATGTAATACAGAACGAAAATCAATACTCAATATATTTATTGCATTCCATAAGTTATAATACAGATGTTCATATAACGAACATTAAAATGTTACAATGTTCTTAATGGAACTTGTTTAGGCACAACAATACAAGAGAGAGACGACATTTATTGTTCAAATATAATGCAATTTGCAGTAACTAAGAAGTAATAGGTAACAATTGTTGATTATTATTTTTTCTCATTAGAAATTCCTCTACTGTGTAATAGCATTTAGCATGTGTGTTGTTTTAGCAGTCGTATGAATGTTTTTTTCATTTGTTACATTTTTTTTTAAATCTCATTCCTGTCGATCAAATTCGCATCAACTGATCTCTATGAACAAATCTTGACCTAAAGAGCACCCAATCCGTGCTTTCATCAGACTTTGCAAGACTCGAAGGCAATATCCCCCAACTAATAGAATACAATAAGAACCATTATTCTTAGGTCTCCCAATCTTGGTGGAGCTGCTCCGTATGGAAGTAGATCGCGTGGTGTGCGCTGTGGCAACAGCTCTGAGGAACCTGGCGATAGACCAGCGGAACAAGGAGCTGATCGGGAAATACGCCATGAGGGATCTGGTGCAAAAACTGCCCAGTGGGAATCAGCAGCATGATCAAGTAAGTATTGCCTACTTTGATGTTATTTTTCAATGCTCTGCAAGATAAAGGAGTGGAATCGATAACCTACCTTCAGTAGTGGAGATGCACATCACAAATAATAATATTTTATATCAAATTGTTATTAATTTATTCTTATTTTTATGACTAACCTTGCGCAAACAAAACTGTGGTGAAGCCAGTATGAGTAGTAGGCCCATAAGATTGCACAGAAAAGTTACCTGTAGTTTATACAAATGACATTGCCACATTTCAATGGAGCTTTGCCCCACCTACAAAACTAAGAGACCATTGAAGATGTACCTATCATTTTGTTGGGGACTTATTACAGGTTTTATTCAGCATAATCACAATCAGTAGGAATTGCGCGAGTAGTAGAAAATGATAACAAAAACAATGAATAATTCGCTTCTATTTCATACTATTTTCTGAATTCTTAATTAAGCTGTTTTTTCCACTCGCAACTTGTACAAAACTTTATTTTAAACCAATATTTTTTAATAGTAAATCGTTATCTTGTTCATCATGCGGTTGATGGTGGGGCAGAATCTGGCATTGTCATTTAAATGAAATGAAATAAAATCCTATTTTCCTTCAAAGGGCACATCAGACGACACGATAGCAGCAGTGCTAGCCACACTGAACGAAGTGATAAAGAAGAGCGGCGAGTTCTCGCGGTCGCTGCTGGAAGCGGGCGGGGTGGAGCGACTGCTCAACCTCACCAAGCAGAGACACCGACACACTCCGAGAGTGCTCAAATTTGCGGGTAAGTCCAATAATGAAGGAAATTGTAAACTTTTTGGAGTCGGTTACAAGTGGTGCTGTGACCAGATGATCTAATGTTTGTACGTTTGTAGTAATGCATTAATTTATCTGATAAGAGTATTGATCTCCTATAAACAACTAGATACACAGTCTGCCTTCTAAAAATGTCCGAGCGCAAAGAAGGTCCAAATGGATGAATGGACCCTCATTTGCTTTAATGGACATTAACAATGGACCCTTATTTGAGACGTTTTTTAAATTGTTTTAGACCTTTGTGTATCTAGTTGTTTATAGGAGATAAATGGATAAGATAAATGATCTTCAGACAATTTTGGTTAAGAATGATTAACTTTTCACGACTTTCCTCCAATGTTTAACTCAATCGTTATTTCGAGTAAAAGCGGTTGTAACGATACTACTACGACATCTCACAAGCTACCATTACAAAAACGGTGACCTCTGTGGGTCGAAAGCCCAACTTCTTGGCTGCTCTTTTAAAATAAGATCATGTTACTACATATCCAACATGAAATTGAAGCCTTCCGTATTGAATTAAAGTGATACCTTGTCCACTTATAAAACATAGCGTGGAAATAATTAGAAATACTACAAATTAATCGTTAAAAACTTTAACCTGCGACTTTGTCATTTCATGATACGCTCTTACCAACTGAGCCACCACAGGCCGCAGTTCGAGCAACGAAATCTTTCATCGTTTTATACATACTAAATGTGCGCAACGCCGAGCATGGCTTAATGCGTAAATATTAAATCTGAGAAATGCTACACTTCAAAATATCGCTTGCCCCCCAGGCCAAGTGCTGATGACGATGTGGGGTCACACGGAGCTGCGTGAAGTGTATCGCAAGCACGGGTGGCGCGAAGCAGATTTCCTCACGCCGGCGCGCGCCTCACAGCCTAGAGGGAACTCCAATAGCAGTGGTATGTACGCTTAGGATTGGTAGCTTCAGTCACTTCATAAGGATATTTACTATAAATCAAATTATCAATTTTTTCCTCATCCACTAAGCTGAAAGCTTGTAGGAGCGGTCACTGCAGTGGTTCAGATGTGCGGATCGAAACTGTGCCGCTTGCACAGCAGTTTCAACCCGGCTCTAGTCATTGGGCTACTGTCGCTTGTTAGGCAGTTGTCCCACCGCCGGCGATGAGCGAGTAAAACTATCAACTATAAAACGAGTGAGCGAGTAGCAGTGGCGAGTATAGTTTTTTAACTCGGCTATCAGCGAGTGTCGCTGAGCGACGGTCGATTACTCGCTTCACTCGCCCACTCGCTAGTGTAGCTCAGCGAGTGAGCGAGTATCGCCGGGCGATTGGATCTACTCGCTCGGCGACAAAATAGCCGAGCGATTACTCGCCGGCGGTGTGAACAGTCGTCGATGAACTGATGAACTATTAATATATGCATCTCTTTTGTTTACACGGAACGTTGTATCTTTTGTACGTTTCTTGGGCGAGAAAATAGCCCGGATTTACTCGCTTACTCGCCGGCGGTGGAACAACTGCCTTACTCCATACATAGATATTATATAGACACGAAATTCATGTCATAGGCCTATTTGAATTCAAAAGAGAGTATAGGAAGTATTCAAATGCATAGGTATGTGACCGGAATAAAGCTCGCGATTCACACATTAAAGTCTATTTCGCGTCATATCTCAAACAAAAGGGTCGCTTTGTCGCTATCAAGTCGCAATTACATCGCTATTTACATTTCAAATCATTTGATGGATACATAGAGTGAAGTGTTGTAAATACATTATGTCTGTCTGTAATGTATATTTGTATAAATGTGAATATTGTCGTTGTGTCTGTGTGTATGGCATATCACTATTTTCATACTTACTGCTATGTGAATCTTGCGCTAACTCCTAACACCGTGTCACTGTTAATCTTCTCTTATATCGGGCCGTTTGTCGAAGGATCACAAAAACCGAATGTTTTATATTAACGATTATCTACCTAGCCTAGAGTATGATTTTTTGATAAAACGCAATTATATTATGTTAGTATATTTCCTTTAGTTTGGTTTTTAATGTCACATACTTAAATAATGCTTTCTAAATAAACGGAATTGAATTGTAAAATATAAAATTTTGTACGGTTTGTATAATTCAATTTTAAAATAGAAATATAAATGATAAAATAAAAGTTGTTTCACTATTCTTAAAATTCCTCCTTTATTCCTGTTAAACTTGATAAATAAATTCATTTCTGAACTAAAAAAATAAGTCTCAATAAAAGACAATTAAATATTATGTTAAATTCGCTCTTTCGATCAGGCAGGCCAGGGACAGCCATATAGTCTTATCAACACAGTATATCGAAACCTCGATCCATAGACAAATGGCTTCCGTCAACTTAACCCCACCGAACCGGCTTAGCGTGAGATTCGCACGGCACCATGTACATAACGCTTACCACGTGCTTGGGAGCAGGTCAGGGCACGCCATCATCCACCGTCACCGGCGCGCCGCATTCGCCAAGCAACGCCAACAGCACGCTGAGCCGGCCAATGGCGTCCACTGGCGGCACGCGATACGAGGACAGGACTATACGCAGGCACCGCGAGGTAAGACCAGGGTTGACCTGACTTCACGAGGTAAGACCGGGGTTGACCCGACTATAAGCAGGCATCGCGAGGTAAGACCGGATAAGACTTGATTATATGCAGGCATAGCGAGATAAGTCCGGAGTTTACCTGACTATACGCAGGCTTCGGGCAAGACAGGATAAGGCTTGATTATACGCAGGCATCGCGAGGTAAGACCAGAGATGACCAGACTTTAAGCAGACATCGCGGGGTAAGACCAGAGTTGACCTGACTATACGCAGGCATTCAAAAGTAAGACAGCAATTGATCAGAATATACACAGACATCGTGCGATAAGGCCGGAAATAACCTGACTATACGCAGGCATCGCGAGGTAAGACCGGAGGTGACCTGACTATACATAGGCATCGCGAGGTAAGACCGAAGTTGACGCAACTATTACAAAGTCATTATCAGGTAAGACAGGAGTTGATCGGACTATTACGCTGGTATCGCGAGATAAGAACGGAGTTGATCGGACTATACATAGGCATCGCGAGGTAAGACCGAAGTTGACGCGACTATTACGCAGGAATTACCAGGTAAAACAGGAGTTGAAAGGAGTATATGCAAGTATCGCAAGTTTAACCATTCTACTTTTTCAATGTCTTAAATCATCACAAACCTTTCACTGCACCGTGGGTCTGCGTGCAGTATTTAGTAATCATTATTCAAAACCTACATAATCTTATTTCTAATTACATAACTCTATATTTATTTCAGAACGATGACATGCCCCCGATGGACGCGAATAGCTACCAAGAAGGCCTAGGAATGGGCAACCCGAACGGGCGACCTATGAACCTACAGGGCGTGCAAGCTCAGATGCCGATGCCGCCTAGCAGTCGTTAGCCGGTGCCGGGTTCCGATTCGGCCGCATGTGAGCCTCGGCAACACGTTTAGGGAATTCGTGAGGGTCAGTTAGAAGCGCTGGTTTGCACAAACGAGTCTCAATCTTACGTCCTTCTACGAAAAGATGGATTCACGTTGAGAACGCATTGAGCAAACCGCGGTAAAGTAAAATAGCTTGGATGTCTCGATATTGGAAAGTTTTTAAAGGATTTCAAACTTGCATTTTTATTATTTTGTTGCTCTTTGTCTTGTTGATTTTTGAGCAAAGTACTGGCAATGTTTCGTATGAAGATTTATTGCATTTATAACGAAATGTAATGTACAATTATTATTTAGAACCCAGCTACAACACTGAAAGAAATATGTTTTGTTGGCCACTTTTTAGTTTCGATTTCCAAGATTTTTGTTTAACCGTTTATAACACCGCGCACCGGTGTCTGCCTTTGTCAACTACTGGGAATAATCAAGCACTACTGAGATGGTTGTTGACCTATTCAAACTAGTGATGATTTTTGCACTCATCTCTGGCTCAAAACAAGACCATGGCATCAAACAAGCTTTAAAACGAGCTATTACTTATTACACCGACTATGCTTAATATTTATGTGGCCTAAAGCTTACGAAATACAGCCGACCCGAGTGTGACGGGCGCTCTACGCAGTGTTAATACGGCATAGATTGCAATGATTGACTGTACGTGAATGTTTTGATGGTAGAAGTATTTTGTTCACAAAGATCGTGTCAATTCCCCATGTAAATAGTCGTGCCATTTTGTGTATTTTAAACGTAATTTTAAAACGGGGTTTCATGTAGATTTATTGTGTATTGGAATTTTCTATTTAAAGTTGAGGCTCACTGCGATTGGACACGTTTGTTATTCAGTTTATAACTATAGGATATTATGGAAGTGGAAATATTATCACACGATAAATCTAAATAAATATCTATTTAGACTAACGATGGGTACAATCCGGGTTCAAGTTCAATTTAGACCTGGGTTTAACCTCACTTTAGGGGTTTAAGCTGTTCGAATCCGTTACTAACTTTGTCGATGCTCTCATATTTAATAAATAGATATTTATTTGTGATTTCTAACTCAATATAACCATTACTGATACTTATAAAGTTAGTTAAAAAGTCAACTAATATTAAGTTAATTGGGATAGACATTTCATATATTCGGTATTTGAATATAATTGTTATTATTTAACATAACATTTAGTAATATTATAGCCAATAATCCACGCGGCCCAACGTATTAACGAAATCGAAATATACACAAGTTATTAATATAACGTTATGCTATTTCGGTTTCATAGGGCTGAATAGTTCTAATTAAAACTATTATTATTAATAATAGAATTTTGTAATATTTTGTATTCATTCCACAACCCTCTATGAGTATTGTAATATAGGTGTCTATGTCCTCTATATTTAAGGAATATCCGTCTTATATTTAGTGTTTAAGGTGCAATGTAGTGGGACGTTCGCGGAAGCTTTAAACCTTTTCGTTTGTAGGCTATGTCTTATGTGTCTTACTTTGATTACTCATCTGCAAATATACCATCATATACAGCACATTCAGCCCATTTAGAAAGCGTATATGATATGCCGTTACACACAATCTTAAACAAAATCAAAAATACCAGACTGCTTTTTGGCATAAAATGTATCCAAAGTCAGTCGTGTAATCAAAACGGATCTAACGATATCATATAGGCTAACAGAAGGCTACAAACTTACATGCACTCGAAAAATGTTCACTTTTCGGCAGTTCGGTAATTTTATTTTATTTTTTATTAAACAAAGAACGCAATCTTTACATTGGTCGCCAAACTGCAATGCAGTTTGTTGGCGTAGCTAGCTCTCTTATATTATATTGTGTTTTACCCAGAAGCACACTCGACAGCACAACAATGGTAACATTCGCAGCACGAGTTCAGCTTCTGTCTAATGGGACCGATAATAAGGACGGTCCAAAGTACAAAATCGTAATACCTCAGCCATCAAGTATCTTATTTTCAACTTTTATGTGATTATTAGACAATCATTTCAAACTGTTATGTTTATTATATCGAACCAATGAAGTATTTATGGCATAAACTTGCTCGGTTTCAATTAGATGACGATGATGTTATGTGGTCGGGCTACTGAAGGTACGAGAGAAGCTAGCTTTTGTTTACTTTACTTTATTGTACAAAAGAAATACATAAAAGTATTAGGAACAAAAAAATATATGTACACACACAGGTTGTTTAAAAGTTTAGCAATATTTTAAATTACTAATAAACTATTTATTCCACCGTTCCAAATCAAAGAGCGGTCACCACAATAGTCCAGAAGTTGGGATCGAACCTGCGACTAGCTATTGAGCCTCTGTTTGGTTATCTGCAGCGATGTGTCATCAAAGTAAGTGTGTAGTTTGCATACTAGCACGAAGCTCTACTGTTGCGTAGTAAATTGTTAACGAGTGAACTTGCACTGTACTTATTTGTGGTCGATTTAGAATCGATAACTATGGCATACATTTCCATGACAAAGCGCAATTATTTTTTTTATAATTAATCACAATGTATTTTATATTCAACAGTTTGCTGCAAGTTTGTAATCTAGTGGTATTTAAAATACGACATGACAACATAAGGAAAATACGAAAGTCAAAGAAATCTGATGTTTTTTTCTGGAATATTCAAAACGAATTTTAGAAATGCATTGATCTTGTATCCAGCTTGACAAACATATATGCTGTTAGTCACAAACTTAGTTTAATCTCACTTCCTCTGCACCGTGTTTGGTCACTTTCACACTTCGTTAATATAAGTTCTAAAGGGGCCGATGAATGCTTAAACCGTGGAATAACGACATAGTACGGTGGAACACATAGAATGGTGTACAGGAGAGTTTTTAAGGTTGAGGTTTTGGCCAATAACTGTTTGACGTATTGCAAAAATTCTTTCACTGATTGATAGATAAAAGTTAAAACTATGTAACTGTAAACGAATTCAGAATTTGAATTACGCATTATCCATGCTCGGTGAATAATTTAGAACATGATGTAAAATAATTATTAAAATCGGTCCAGTAATATATAAAAAAACCTCAACCTTATTGAGGCCCCCTGTATACTTATCTCTGTCTTCGACCGTACGTTTAAGTCGTGTTTATGGCTAACAACAATAATGTGCATGTGGAGAGATCGAATCATTATAATTCTTATGACTTTGTGCACTTAATAATGTATTTCTTGTTGACTCTGTCGTGTTTCTTTAAATTTGATAAACAGCAGTGAAAGGTGTGTTGTGAAGCAGGCAGCTTTAATCTGTTCTCTATGGTTTCCCTCCGTTTTTAGATGTTAAAGCTAAGCGTACAGTTCTAAAACTGAGTTCTATTAGATTTTGTCTTGGAATGACGATAGGAACAAAGCTTCTTTTACCATAGAGGCATGACTGCGTATTTTATAGACTTGAAGCCTAAACAATGAATATTTTCGCGTATTCTGAAGTTAAAGGTGGATTCGCAATGACAGATTTAAAGCCAAAATTGTAGCGTTAAAACGCGGTGTAGTCTTCGATTGTGACTTTAGATTTATTGGTGATCATTGTGACATTATTTTATACCAAAATAGTGTAATACAAATATGCAGTGATGCCTCAAGAATATCGACAAGGACTGTAAATGCTTACACTTATGAAATTTTAATTTAATTTCCATAGAATTAACTATTTATTTTATATTAAAAACATAATTTTAAGTTTACATTTTAATTATAGGATACGATAAGGTAAGGGATTTTTGTGAGAGCATTTTTTCGCATACATTTTATGCACAATACTGCATTTTGGCGTCCGTGGGAGGATGACGTGACTGATATACCTGGTACAAAACTACCCTCATTCAGTGCATTATAACGTTTTAAGTGACCGTGTATGTAAGTTTTTGTATGATATTTTTATTATTATAAAAGAATGTGTAAGCGAAATGTACAACAATTTTTTTCAATACGAACATGCTTGCCAGGGCAAACGTCGCTTCTATGAAGCGAATTTTTATATATAAATGTAATTTCATTTTATTCCCATTTATATGTAGATTAAGAGATTTTTATTTAATCGTAATTTTTTAAATTAATTTATCGTATAACTTAGAATGAGAATATTAGACAATTTGTAGGCATTACTAGGCATATTGTGTTAAAATATAATTGTATAACTTTTATTAATAATACATACATATATAAATTTTATATAAATCATCCCTTATTTAAGCCTGTTGTATAGATTTGTGTAATGTAAAATTCTTTTTTTTATTTTGCAACTATAAATATAATCATTTTTTAACTTCCATATAAAGATCTCCTATGAAGTAATTATTTAAGCAATAGTAATTTCACCTCGAGATCTTATGTAGACAGTATGATGTCTATGGTCAATCATAGATTATAGAGTTGTTGGAACAGTAATACTCGATTATTTATATTTAATTTATAAAAAAATATATTGAAAATTTTATTTAACTACCGTCTTATAATGTCGCTGCGACACTAGTAGTAATTGAAGAGCTAGATGTGACTGAGATGCCACTGGTATTGCAACCAGTGAGGACTAAGTACTGGTTATGGCATCTACGTGACATACCTATAGCTCGATAGTTTTGTCATACGTCATGTTGTATGTAGCTTTATTAGAACTTATTGCATAAAGATACAATTATAATTGAAGAAATTATTATATTATACACTACACAGAGAATTAAATTAATGATTTTATATTTTTTTGGTTTTCTTTTGTTTTCCTGTTACTTTTATTTTATACACACTTTACACTACTATTATTATTGAGGCCTATACTTAAATAATAAAAATAAAATAATGTAAGATTTGTAGTGGAACGCAGGTTTCGTGAATTCTTATAATAAATGGATTTGTGAAACAAATAACAAGACTCAATAATGGAATTTTTAAGATTTTGGACAACTTTACCACATGTAAATCAGCTTAAGACATCCAATAGCTTAGTTCAAAGTGGCTTCCATACATTTTCTTTGATTTCATACGTTTATTTAATAGTCGTAGATCACACAGTTTTCTAGTTAAAAAATAGTACTTTTTTACAGGATAAATTGTAATTGGGTACTAGAACAACGTAGTAATTAAACTTTTAAGTACTTATAATTAATTACAGTAGATCGAAGATTTTTATCAGTGGTAATGAAAACGAAATGGGGATGAAAGACTATTGTTTCTCAGTGTAAACGAAATATGAAAATTGGTTATTGGAATCGAAAACGTAAATTAATTTTAGGTCTTAATTATACTGGGATTAAATTAAGATTGGCTCAATTCCAACTACTTTGATCATGTTAAGACTTCAAAAATCATAGATTTAGCATCTATGTAGAAATGTGCAGTGCACATGCACATAAGTTATTAAAATGCACTTGAGATGTCGAATTTGATCATTTTTAAGTGGTAGAGTATACTGCGTCCCTTTTAAATTTATTAGCAAAACCATACCGGTAGGTACAATACATGGTATTCCGCCTCTTTCTAACTCCTGATTTTTAAACGGTTAACTACATATTTGATTTTTCAAGTAATTTCAATACTCTGACTAATTACAATGACAAGATTAAGGCCATAGTCGTAGACAGTTTTGAGTTTGAGTGAAGTTTGAGTTCGGTCTTACTTACAACTGTCAGTTTTCATACAATTTTGACAGCCGTAAGTGTGAGTTTGTGGTCAAAACTGTCCATGACTATCGGCCTAAGAGTCCTAAGGCCCATATTAATAAATCACTCTCAAGCTCAAAAGTCAATCTTGAGAACCTCAAGATGGCGTTCCTATTAATAAACGTAACTTAGGTGCGCGTTTAGGAATCGGGTATCACGTGAGTAACGCCGTATTAATAAACAAAACTCAGTTCTCAAGAGAACTGTCAAACTCACATTTAGAACGTATTTGCTGATTGCAGGCGAACCGCGACTTGAGAAAGACATTTATTTATTTAGTACTACTACAATATCTTCACAGGTATCCCCAAGACATCACGTGATACGCCCTCAATACGATGGAGATCACGTCTTGAGAGTGTATCAGCTGAATTGAATGAGCTTAGACTACTAATACGGGCCTAAGACTCAACTAAGTAACTAGATACCTACGTATGTTTATTTTTATATTCTTTTAGAAAACCATCCCTTATTTTCATCTTGTCGAATTACAATGCTAAATCTATGATCAAGAAATACCTAAGTGAACACTGACTTGACAAAATCTAAGTAGACATGAATCTCCCCATCTGTATGAATGCTCACGTTTTTATATTTATCAGTAGTGTATTTAATATTAAACAAAAAATTAATCGGTTATTGAATTTATAGATGTAATAGACATTAACAAAAGTTGTATTGAATATTGTAAGATGCATTTTAGGACGCACGGTTTTGTCGGTGATACCTATTGTACTCTTTTTTTACTATACGTATTATTAAACTGGTTGGTTGTTAGGGTTGCAGAAGAAACCAAAAATGGTCATTGAGCTAAATGGCGCTGGGGGGACGAAACGCCTATATCTCCTCTGAATCTCAATCGTGTTTTTAGACCCGCTGAAGTCTTGGCCATTCGTTTCCTACGGGAAACTACCTAGCAGCTGTGACTGCTAGGAATTCGGGAAACGAATTGCCATCAGCTTTGTAGACCCGCAGGTGCCTGTATCGACTTATGCGAAGGTTTAAACTTATTTCTGATTAATTTATTCACGTAACTACAGAAATAAAAAGTTTGAATAGTTTTATGACGTCTTAGTTCTATAGGTTGAACTAAAGTCCGTCAATGATGTCGTGCTTGCCGCGCCCACGAGGTCCAGGGGTTGGCGGGACGAGGGAATACGGTCTCGGAGAGGCTGCGGGCGATGTGACGGGAGGGCTAGCGAGTGCGACTCACACGGCTGTCTATAGATAGAGTTACCTCATCCCCACACCAACCCCTGTTACCTCATAGGTGCGGCAAGCACGACGTTGACGGAATATAATGGGAATTACATATTATTGTTTCGAAAAAGGCGGTACTTTTGTGTGAAAATAATGTGCAAGTATTTGATTTGTTTGAAACGTTCATTATAGGCGCACGCACACCATCAAGGGCAAGTGACTTTGACTTTCGTTAATGATAGTAGAATAGAAAGAAAATTGATTGACATTTAGTAACGAAAAAGCAACTGTCAATCCCATACATTTTTCTTTCTGTTCTACAAGCGTAACGACAACTAGTGCAATCGGCAACTATTAAATCCAGAGAATTTAAAGAAAGCTAGCCTATATGGGTTTTAAGTTGCCCAGCCATCTAGTCCATTCGTTTACGGCCATTTTTGGTTTGTTCTTCGGTGTTTTGGTGTGTCTCGATTGCTCGAACATCGTTATTGATAGATCCGCGACAGTATTATTCAGTAATCTCATGTACCAACGTTGCTAATACACTTAACTAATACATTTAAATAAAATGTTGGTTTTATTTGCTATCCTATTACTTGTCTATCTAAAGCAGTTGTTACCTACAAGAAAACTTCTGCGGTCGGTGGTTGTATTGTAATAGGTAGGTACCTAAACCGAAGCCCAAATCAAGTGTCTTAGTTTGTAAACAAAAACTACCCTACCCTACTAACATAAGCTGTTCTGTGATTATTGCATAGTTATTTTCACATTATTAGATCGGATTACTTTATTTTCACAATGATGAACAGGTTCGATCAATCAGTTCCTTCAGTGTTACATCACAACAGGTAATTAGACGATCATATTTGTTTATCAAATAAGACACTTGATTTGGGCTGCGGTATACTTATTTGTGGTTAGTGTATTGTGGTTGTGGCATGTGTGAATCAAGCCTGGGATATCGGATTAAATCTGTTTGAACCATACTCAATTCAAATATTAAACTATTGTTTGACAAAGAGTTACCTAACTCGAAATTGACGCCGGGTTATCTTTGGTGCAAGAGAAATTTGAGATTTATACGGGGGTTAAGAAACTAACTCTAGGGTTAATCTTATATTGCAGTGGGTTATCTTAGATATATGATCTAGCTAAAGTTCATAGTTTGTCCTAACTAAAACCTGCGAACAATTCTTCATGTAAAAAGCTATTAAAAATGCTTGCAGTACCTACGATGTATAATCTACAAGTAGTGTATATTTATGGAGGCTATTCCGACGCATTAATCTACCCAAGATCTTAGTAGGCTCGCGGCCCGGCCGGCGATTATGGCGGTAATACAAGCGCCTATTAGAGATGTTAAAATTACACCTCACTTGTGACTAAGTATCGGACATGGGCTGCTTTTATGGGCTACGATGCGACTGCGAGACGATTTGGTCACGTTAAAGTATGTGTTCCTCCCGATATTGTCAGAACCGTAGTAACAGATTACCAAATTAGGAGAAGAGATAGAAAAATGAACTGAGATGATAGGATGTTTTTTTTATCTAGATCTAAGTAGATAGGTAGTAAAATAGGTAGCTAGGTATGTACTATGTATACACCCAAAAAAGCCAAATACGGCTCATGGACTTCTAAATCATACATCTAAGTACTTAAGTAACTAAGTATTAGCCCGTGTACAGACGCATATCTATTGGCTTCACACTACACAATGCTGTCATTTCCTACACCAGATTAAAGATAGCAAATTAGAAAATGCACGACGGAATTGCGATTGCATAATAATTTGGACACGGAGGAAATATTCTTGTACATTCGAGGAGGTTGTAGACATTTGGGGGATCTGACCGTTCAGAGAAGGAAGTAAGAAATATTTTATTTCGTCACAGCATGTACCTAAGTAAATAGGAATATACGAGTACATCAATCAAAGGTGCTGATTTGATGATTGGCTAACTGCTGCTCCGAAAAGGAAGGATATCGATCAATTGTTTCGCCGACAGGGAAATAAAATATAAGATAAGATAAATATTATTTATTGCAACAAAAGAACTAAGTACTTACACAAAAGAAGTACTTATTACAATTGGCGGTCATTATCATCTACTATACTAACGTACAAACAACTGAACAGTATATCAATGGTAACACTTGCAGCACGAATTCATCTCTTATGACGCAGATAATAAGAACGGTCCAGAATCCAAAGTGTTACACTTGATCTGCTGTTAGCGTACCTATGAATGTTCCGGGAAAAATTACCTATCGCACCTGTCAGAAGTTTTCTCTCAACGACATCGGCACGACGTAAACTCTCGGTGGTTGTAAAAGCTAGTCGCATGTCCGACGTGGGCGATTGAACGTTACACGAAATGAGTTATGGACATTTTATGCGCCAAAGCCGACATCTTAATTAACCAGTTAGACAACACCCGATTTGAATTGCGATTTGTGACCATCGTAAATCGTAATACGAGTAGAAAATGTCGTAAAAATGATTACTTTTTGAGTTACGCGTAAATATACCTATGCCTAGCTAATATTTCCTTAGTAAAGGCCTTATTGCGCCCTAGTGTGTTATTAACTAATCCTACATTAAATCACAATAATGCGGATTCTGTTATTACTTTCATGAAAACACATTTCCTCGACAACCATTTTCTGTTTCTTTCAGAATCCAGTTTTTATCAATTATAATTAGAAAGCCTAAGGCCTCATATATAATTTTGACAGTTATAAGACTCACACTAAGATTTATGGACAGTTTTGAGCGCAAACTTTGAGCTCACTCTTATAAATGTCAAATTCCATAGACGTCTGTAAGAGTGAGCTCACAGCTAAGCTAGCGCTCAAAACGGTCTATCAATCTGGTCAAATAGTAATAAGATCTCGGTCTAAGGTCGAGCTCAAAATGTTCTCTATATCTTTGCATTTCTGGGATTTTACACGGATTATTTAAAAAAAAACATGATGAGAAATTTCTAGCCGTGGGATTGAACCTGCGATCTTGTCATCCCGTGACACGCTGAACTCGGCTGAACTGAGCCACCACAGGCCACGCCATGCCCACTGAAATTCTTTAGGACTTAAATTATTCACATTTTACTTTAATTAGCGATTAGTGAAATTCATCCTAAAGGAACGTTACAAACGCCCGAGGTTGCACTTGATATGCGATGCAATAGACTACCTAGATACTTAACTACGCAGTGCCAGTTCCATCTAATTTCATAATGATTTGCTTCTACATGTAACACAGTTTACTGAGAGGTTATTCTGCTTCGTAAATCTATCGTAATAAGTGCAAAATAGGTGTGACGGGTGCGCCAGCCTTCGGGCAAGCTTGGCTTACAGTTGGACCTATTAGATGGCTTAATAGGACCATATTAGGACCATTATGTCAGTTTACCTATCGAGAGACACGTTTAGTTTTTTTTGTTGCCCCACTGCTGGGCAATTTCCCCCTTCCTCTTTCACTGATTCCTGTCCTCTGACAACGAAGTATACCTACTCAAGTTTATTTAGTATTCTATGCTCAAGTAGAGTTTGCATGTACGGAATAAGACGTGACGTCACTCCTTTTTACTCTATATGGTTTACTGTTTTTTTTAATGTCTGGGACTGTCGTTTTTAAATGATATTAATGTTACGAGAATTGACCATCAATATCACTTTTTAAACTTTCACGGTTTGTATACGTTTATCTAATTAATATGACCATCAATATCTCTATAAAAATAATGAAAATAATTTAATTTTCAATAAGTAGGTACATGTCGTTATTTATTTATTTTAAAAAATAAAGAATATTTAATTTATATAATTTTCTAAATAGCTGCTAAATTTTAATGTGACGACTATTTCAAACTTTAACTGTAACATAAGAGTACGCTACATCATAATCACATTGTTTTTGGAAGTGTAAAGGCATTTAAGGCCTTCGACCCTAAATATCACAGCTTGACGTTTAACCAGTAGTTACCGGCGAAACGGTGTAATAATTTACATAATAATATTAATAAATAGACATAAAGAAGCCTATAATATCAATCATACAAAATGTTTGAGTGGGCGGCTATTATTTGAAATGCCGATTGACATTTTTATATTCACGATTATGTTGGGATTAAAGGATTTTTTATATCATTCTGTTAATAAGGTGACGCCATTTGTTGAGGTTAAACATCTATAATGGCTTTTAACATAAAATTATAAGTAGGAATTTTCGCTATTGGTACTCGTAAATACCAAATGGTTACAAACAGTTTTTCCAAAATCACAAACAACTATTGAAATATTTAATTAAGTAGATTATTGCTATTATTAACTGCTGTATACTTTTCTGAGTGTTTGCCCTCACCTAAGTTGGTTATATTCGGTGTTAGGTATTTATTTATATAATTTAACGTCGTTTTAAGTTAATATTATTTAAAAGCTAATAAAATACAACTTAGGTTGTTAGCAGACATTACATTTGAAGGAAACAGCATTGGAAGAGAAAGGGTTCAAGGAAGTAGCATAAACAACTAAGTTGGGAACTTTTGCTCGGCCCCGCCTGTCCCAAGATTCATACATACCTAGTTAGTGTAACTTCGAAGTATCTTATGTAAGTACTTAAACAAGTAGACATCTAAACCGATGCACAAATCAAGTGTCTTATTTTGTAAACAAAAACTACCCTACCCTACTAACATTTCAAGCTATTCTGTGATTGCATAGTTATTTTCGCATTATTAGACCGGAATACTTTATTTTCACAATGATGAACAGGTTCGATCAATCAGTTCTTCAGTGTTAAATCACAACAGGTAATTAGACGATCATATTTATTTACAAAATAAGACACTTGATTTGGGCCTTGTGCTGCGGTATACTTGCGAACATTACCATTGGTAGGTAGGTATATTAGGAATGTTCTGTTTATGGGTAACCTGCTGGCAACAACTGGATCCCTAGCCCTGGCAATTTAAGTTGTAGCGATTTCAGATTGCGTATGCCGTTAAGCGAGTCGTCCCGTTCGCTCTTACGCGATGTAGCATATAAATGACAAAACAGTTGCGTTTAGGTTTCGACAGATGGGCGCTCCAGAATTAGCTACTTACCGAGATTTTAAATTATTAATAAAACTACAAGTCACACTTTTAGTTGGTAGCCGGTATTAGGTGTGATTCTGGGCCGCTAAATTAAAATCTAAACATAAACGTGGCGTTTACATAGTTGTGTAAGTGAGAATAAGTAACCGTAGGTATAGGTATATATATATTTTCGCCCTCCACTCCAAAATACGTATTTAATTATTAATTTTTAGTTTAGTTTATATTTTTAGGTTAATATTCTAATAGTTATTTTTAATTTGTATTGGTGTTTTATGGATAAAGACAGTTCATTATTCATCAATCAATTTATACGTTTCACTTAGGTATTTCCTACTATTTTTAAAGTTTACGAGAATTAAGTAATTTAAGATTTAGTAAATGTACACTAGTTCTATGATTACCTAGCTACAGCTGTATGTACTGGAACAAAGGTTTGCTATCTAGACTAGCTAGAACTTACCTAGAACACTAATGAAAATGTCGCAGTGAGAGATAGCGTCATTAAAACTGTATTAAACGGCTGCTAGGGACGCCATAGATTAAATATTAATTGTTACCTTCCCTCGCACAGTAATTGCCTACGTTAATTATAGCAGTAAAGACGTAAAAACAATTGAAGATAACCTAATTTAGTCAAGAAACACCTGCAGAGGTTCAAAACGTAACCAAGTTAAAAACCCCATTATAGTTTTTTTTAATTAAGTCAATGGTGGTCAAGTAGATCAACTTCGGGCTACGTGACGAAATATCGAATAATATGACGCCTAAATGACATTGCCACATTTCAATGGAGCTTTGCCCCACCTTTGGTCACCTACATGACCATTGAAGCTCATATATCATTTTGTTGGGGACTTATTACAGGTTTCATATTGCATAATCATAATTAGTAGGAGTTGCGAGAGTAGTAGAAAATGATAACAAAGACAGACAATTATTAATATAATTCGCTTCGATTTCATACTATTTTCTGAATTCTTAATTCTGAATTGTACAAAACTTTATTTTAAACCAATAATTTTGATAAAAAACGGAGATATTTTTACATTTATTCGTTATCTTGTACAACTTGCGGTTGATGGTGGGGCAGAATCTGGTATTGTCATTTGATCCGATTCATTCGATCCGTTGACATTTTGAAAATGTTGTCAATGTTGGCTGTTTGTTATGGGATGGTGAAAGCCTTTTTTTTGTTGTTGTTGCCCAGGAGAAATACATAATGTATACCACCCGTCCGGGGGAACGGGTGATTATGTTGGACTCGCACCAACTAAAACTCCTGGGGTGTTCCGCCTCCGCCACCATGGACAGGACCAGCCTAGCTTTTATACTGGATACATAATCGTTCGACTCCGTTTGATCAAAATATCTTACCTACCCTCGGCCTCTTGTGTAGTAACTGATAGTGCTATAATCCATTGCTCGGTTACTGTGACAGGAGTTATAGGTAATGTTACTAATGAAATCCAGCAATGGAATATAGAAATGGGAATGGGTTTGCTGTCACCATAAGATCCACAATTAGACCGCTAATTGGTGACTCGGAAAGCACGTTAAACACTTGGTTTGGTCCTGGTTGCTGTCGTTCGGTCACTAAACAACGACAATTTTAAATTCCGAACGAGATGTGATCGCGAAGATTCCAGGAATGGCGACGAAAACTTCAAATCCGAAAGTAGAATGCTAAACTTTAGAAATTGTGGGACTGAGACGAGCAGACGTTTACATGCACTCGCGTTAATGTCACGTGGAAAACCTAGATATTTATTTCTGCGGTTTGGTTGACATTCCGTCCTAAGGGCTAGCGTACAACAGAACGGCGACGGCGGATGAAGCCGTGTACCGCGCTAGTGGACGGCGCCGTCCGCCGGCACGAATGTTGTCCGCCTGTGACCGGCGCCGGCCGACATCGTGCACCGGTAGACGGTGCCGGCAGACGCCGTGACACGCCAAGCCGTGCGACGGCACGGCGCCGCGCCGTGACGTTGTACGCTGGCCCTAAGACATGTGGGAATATTTAATCGATCTCATTCGAGTCCCTTGGTGCGATAACCGCTAGGTGGCTAGTATGCTTTTCTGTACTATCCTTTCTCACAAAATATAAACGAATCCCGGTCGTGACCTATTCAGATTTTAATTGAGAACTAAACCATTTTTAAATTACAGCTAACAACAGATCAAGTGTAACACTTTGGACTTTGGACCGTTCTTATTATCTGCGTCGTAAGAGTTAAAATTGTACTGCAAGAGTTACCATTGAACTGCTGTTGTCTGTAGGTTTATGACGCCGCAACGGAGCGTCAGCGGCAAAACAAGGGAGCGGTAACCACGTGGCGTTCAGTATGTCTGTTATCCTGTGTGTATGCCAATCTATGAGATTTTCATACATTACAACCACTGCCGCTGCCGTTACCTTTTAATGAGTTTCGCCTTTATTATTTGTGTCCCATAAAATGGCAATAAGGCCGAATCCAACGACATCAACGGCTAAACTTCGCGACTGCAACAATTTAGCTGAAATTAGGGAAGTGGGTCAGCGCAGGGGGGTGGGGCAGTACCCCGCGCGATTCATTGGAGACACGTAGGTACAGTCGGCACCGGGACTTTGCAACTTTTCTTAAAGTAAACTGCTGCGCTATAAGAGTTGAAATCGTACAAGTGTCTATACGCTGTTGACTGTGCAGTCTAATTTGTGAATGTGTAAGTAGACGCCTCTGTAACTTGAAGGTAGCTGAATGACAAGACTTTAGAGGTTCCTTTAGTTGTGTGTAGAAGAATAATTATGTAAGTACAGGATTACGGTAATTCGATGGCATCCTTTGAAAGTGTACCTACTCAAACGAAATACCTATCTAGTAAATAATTTATTTATTATTATTTTTATTCAATTACGGACAGACAGCTCATCGCTGATGTGTCCATTGCACAGTGTGTTTGTAAAGTCTATCACTTAGTGGTATTATTCTTATTAATGGGTTTCAAATAAGTGTTCAATTTGTTTTTGAATGTGTTAACTGAGACGGCAGAGACAACATCGTCCAGGAGTGAGTTCCAGGCCTGAACAACTCTGTTGCTCAGGAAGTGACGTAGGTACTGCGACATTGATGCTCTGATCTGCTCTGATTTAATATACATAAGACACAATCACACCTGTTCCATAGTATAAGTAGGTAGGTATGTACTAACCTATGCGATTCTGCCTTGGTCATAAAATCTAAACTTAAACAGGATTTAGGTTAAGCTACATTGCGTATAACGACATAAAAAATGTGACTATTTTACATTTAACCAACTGGAAATGCGTGAGTCCAGTTCCTCGTGTCCAGTTGGCGACTGGCCCATAATCGTGAGCAGGATGCCTCACTTAGCGACGATTAAAATTTGCGTGCAAAAACGTGGAATCGCCACAACCGTTTGTAGACATATTAACGAGAAATTGGAATTACCGTTTTTAACTTTGAGGTATGTTGTGGTCCCAATATTTTGATAACACTTTGGACTTTAGACCGTTCTTATTATCTTCGTCGTAAGAATTAAAATCGTACTGCAAGTGCTACCATTGATCGGCTGCTGTCCGTACCTATCGTCATTAATAACTATATATTTAAATCTCTTTATAAATAAGTAAATAATCTACAACCTGTTCCACTATTTACAATACGATTTCATTTTAAAACTTAGTCTATTTGGCTCCGAAACCACAGCCATGCAGACAACAATCTCGGCCGCTATAGCCCGCGAAGTTGTGCAGGAAATCTTGCTGGTCCGTGTTAGCATAAAGTAATACAATGCGAGATCACGCCGCTCCCGCCGCCCTCCGCTCCCGCGGTAAACGCAGTCGCGAAGTCGCGGGTTCAATCGCCCATTCCGAGCCTAACTACTTCGACAACTCTGTACGGTAGCCATGGCTACGAAAATATATGGACTAACGAGTAAAGATTATTTTTTTATTTACAGGTCGTTAAAGCATGTTACATTTCTAAATAAATACATGTATAAAAATATATAATGCCAATTACATAACAACACAAAATGAATTTCATTTAACATGTACCAAATATTCTATAGTATATATAAAAATGTGAATACAAAATAGATAACATAACACAATCCAAAAACAAAATATGGGTAACTATAAAATGACTGTCTATCTGTCTAACTGTGTGTATGTAAGTTGGATTCACAATTATTAAAATATAACTAAATAAAAAGCCACAAATATTGGCGACGCTTGACCAATTATAAGTACATTAGAGAGCAGCATTAAATTAATTTAAAGCTTAATTCACAGTTCACAGACAACACCGCGATAAATCACCACCACAATTTAAATTGTCAGCTAATAATTGTCAGTTAACGTCAATCACGCAAGGAACAGCACCATTTTCATTTTAAAGTCTCAATTTCATGTTGACCAACATAAGTTTGGTAAGTTTATCATCAACAACATTTATAAAAAGAAGAGATTTAGAAAAAAAAACATTTCCGGGTAAGTAAGGTACAGACAGGATGCGAAGTTCCATCGTATTCGTAATTGTTTTAGCATAAGTATATACGACATACATTTGGTAGTTTATTAAAATTATTGCAATAACGTACGTAGCGCATGTACTTGTTCAAATGAAAACGTTAACGAATTCCGCGAACAGTCCGCGAGTAACCTGAACTTATAGTCGCCCTAAAACTAGTAACAAAAGCTATTACCTGTTACAGCGAGGCGAGACGCGACTCGCTAACTCGCAGGCGCGTCCGTTCAACGCGGGAATTGTCCCGTATACGCTCCAAAATATGCTCACCCGAGTTTATGGTGGAAATTTCAAGACTGCCTTTGAATCTGAATTAGACTTTGAAAGACTTTATATTCAAAACGGTTTTAGAAAATAACGTAGGTAACTATGTAAGAACCTAATACAATATAATACCTATGTACAGGGTGTAACGGAAATGGTATATGCAGTAGGTACACCCTGTATATCTCAAGTCATATGCATAATGCGGATCCAGTGCAAGTTGGTGGATTACACACCGTCTTATTTGCAGCTTTACTTATGATGTTATTTATCTTAGTCGTTTACTTGCCTCGAAGTTTAAATTGTTTCACATCTCCTTCCTTTAATTCAATTAAAAAATTTACGTGATTAATACAAAAATATCTAAATTTAATTAAGCCAATAATTTATTTATTTAAATCCCATCAAAAGCTTTAAATTCCGTTCCGTTTCGCTACCCATTTATCAAACCTGTAGACAAAAATTTCGAGCGGATTACATCGGTATAATTCTAAAAATGAATTATTATGATTTAGCGTAAAACAATGCTTAGCCGTTACCGTTAAAGCCTAGTGATCGATGGCTGTGCGGACAGTGCGATAAGCGGCATATTATTAGATATGTGCGATAACATATCGAGCATTTGAAAATAGATTCAATTCCATTAATGTTTTTTTCCCTTTAATTTCAATTAACTTTCAATAGGGTAAAAAATAATTTCCGTAATTTAACAAAATAGATAAATTGCTGGTCAATTGTGAATACAGAATTGAAATCAGTTGAAAAATAAGATAGTTATCTACAAACATTTAATAGAAAACAGATAGTAAGAAGTGACGTCACGTCTCATTATTGTCAAAAAGGGATGAAGCACAACTTTAACCATCAATATCTCTGGCGTTAATTGGAATATCGAAAATTTAATTTTAGCCAAAAAAATAACTAAGTATTGGAATTTGTTCGATCAAGCAGAGCCCTAAATATGACAGCTTTTAACTTCTGATAAAGATTCCGTACCATCCGATCAAATTCTTATCTCGCATCCCAATGACAACCTATGACAATATTTAACACCATAAATATTAACAAAATGAAATATGCGCAACTTCATAACTTAACCTTGTAGCCTGCTTAACTTTTAACATAATGATAAGCCGACCCTCACTCCAGTTAAGGTAAATGTTTACTTACAGTGTAAGCTGCATATTTTGCAGGATTACCGCTCGCATCGTTAACTTATTCCACGTAGGTAATTGAGTGCATTTTTCGCACGGTTGCGATAATAACACCTCATCTGAGTTGCGTGTGCATTGTAAGTTAGTTTTTTTAAGTTTATGTCTATGATTTTGAAGCAATTAAGATTACTTAGAGGAGTTGAATTTAATTATTTTTAATCATGTCAGTAAAGTTTTAGATGTAGCTGATATTTTTCGATGTTTTAATGTAATTCATTTGCCAATTTAGCCACATAATTTTTACATGGTCCATTATAACTAGTTTTCATTTTATCTAAAGATTTTGATTGAACCATTGCTGAAAGTGGTGCATGACCGCAATGTTTGTGTTTCAATATCATTATTTTCTGATTGATTTTTTGGATAGCTTTTATATCTAGTCTTCGGTAAATTTTTTGATTGTTTGTTTTGTTATTAAGTATTACATTCGGGATCACTCAATATAATTGAAAATATATAAACTCGTATATATTTAAAACGCTGTGAAATTTTTATGAATAAATCTGACTGTACTAAATAATGCATGGACCTATTGGGAAACATTTTTATTATTATTATAAAATGTCGTGGTCTTCTTGGGAATCAATGTATGAACTTAAATTTTTTTAAGAACAATATGATAGTGGACCTGCTGGGAACGACCCAAATAAAGAAAAGGAAGCATAACTAGACAAAAATGTTATCCCTGGCTTTTTGAAAATGGCGGGAAACGACGGTTGCAAAATTATTTAATAATTTTCAGTTTAATGTCTACAGTGGGTGTTTTGTGTTTAATATCACGTTAAATTAATCAGAAAATGTTCGCGAATGACGGTGAGGTTATTGGAGAATTCAAGCATGATCTGAAGTTTGGCGCCATGGTCAAGATTCCCACTACGAGCTCGGGAGTGGACGTGACTGTCGAGCTGCTTCGTCCACAGTGATTGACGCTACGGCGTCTCCTGTGGATGAAGACATGAAGACGCGGCTGCCCAGGGTGATGACGCTACGGCGACTCCCCTGGAGGAAGATAGAAGACTATTAGGTATACAATGAATTTTCTGTAGTAACATGACATTGGCAAATGACGAACTGTCGAGTCCATTAATAAAATAAATAATAAATGTTATCCCTTCACATATTGACTGATAGGCTCGTGACCATGTATGTACTAAAGTAAACCACAATCGTTCGGTTCACGTAATAGCGGCCCATCTGTTGGATTAATGTCGCGCGAGATTACAACTGCGCCGTATGATTTATACAATTCAAGCGGCTGCCTGTGGATTACGGCCGCGCAGATAATGTGTGACAGAAGCAGTTACAATCACAATTACAACACATTTGTTGGTGCACGTTTTCAGCTGTGTATAACCTTCAGCGTAGGTACGGTGGAACACAGAGAAAGGTGTACAGGAGAGTTTTAAGGGTGAGCTTATCTCAAAAACTACTTGACCTATTGCAAAAATTATTTCACTGTTTGATAGATAAAAGTTAAAACTATGTAACTGTACATGAATTATTAAATTCGGACCAGTAGTTTTTGAGAAAATCTCAACCTAATTGAGGCCCCCTGTATACTTATCTATAATTGCTGCAATGGCATCAAAATAATGTCTATTGTTCATCGTGAAGAAGCTAGACTCTATAAATGTACCTAGTAGGGACGCCCCCCGACCAGTGGGGCTATTACGGTTCTCAAAACGACCAAATCATACCATGTCATAGCAGCCGTGAAAGGGACAGTGCTATGGCATTGGTATAGCGGCGTCTCTGTTTGGCGCGACATGACATGACATTTCATCGTTTTGAGAACGGTAATAGGGGGGGCTGATGGAGCGACGACGCAAAATGTCTGACAGAAACTAGATGCTAAAACCGTGTATAGTGGTGCAGTTTGGTAGAGGCCGGTACTGGACTGATACGGATTGATGATGATGATCTAGCGACTTGGATTTTCAGTAAGTTTCGATGACGTTCATACGACGCACGCTGATGCGAGCAAATTCTTGGGTTAGACGCTAGTTCGAAAACTCATTAGATCGAAAACCGCTGTAGCGAATAACGCTATTGCGAAAAACTCTTTTGTTATTCATAAAGCTAGTTAAACCTCATTTTCCTTAAATCGTATTCAAAAAAGGTTAAGATAGAAAGGGACAGGGTGCCTAAACGGTGGCGTAACTTTAAATCGTTGATTTCTTTAATACAAGTCAATAAAGCAATTCTTTTTTTCTGTTTTAAGATTTGTGCATGTCAGCTAGATTAACCCAATTGTACGCCGGGCCTAACCCCCTAACTCCCGCTCTATCACTATTTTATTACTGACTCATCATCGGTCATCGATTTGTCCATACAGGACAAATCGGTCCCCGTATACTCTTATGTACCTAAGTATGTAATATGACACCCAAAAGTAGTAAATAACAAAGCACTGTGGATTACAAGATCGTTGTGCCTACATCGTGCGCCACTGATTACCGTTCCGTGTCTTCGCTAATTTGCCTCACAATAAAGCCGTAACGGCGAAAGCCTCCCCGATGTTACTTTGCGGGTAATGAGAGAAAAACACCGCGCATTGTGTCGGCACAAAGAGATACTGGTTTGGGAAACTTTTAGCATTCAATGGAATGTCATCAAGGAGAATTATCATGAAAAAGATAAAGCTTAATGAGGATAATAAGTTGGTATGAGTATGAGGTAATATATTAAAATAAATAATCTTACATTTACATGGTGTAACTGAAAGGGTTAGTCGAAGGAAGGGTGTTCAGTAGGTATCGATAACTGAACAACTACTTAATTGTTTTTGACTTTTTGAATAATAAATAAATTATTGTCCCCAAATCGATCCGACGATCAGTACCAAATGTAGGTATGAAAAGTCCAATAAGTATTTGTAGCAGAACAAAGTTTATTCATTTATCAATACAACTCGTCTAATCTATTCTACTAACGTTAACGAAAGTAAAAGTCACTTTAGCTAGTCCCTCTGAACACGGCTTAAAGTTAGGTACTTACACCCTGTAAAAACCTAATTATTTAGAAATATCACTTTTTAAACTTACACGGTTTTAATTAGATAAAACAGGAATTACTGTGTTAAACATTTATTATTGATGTCTCGATATTTCGACAGCATTACAGCCATCTACTCGTGATCATGATGGCTGTAATGCTGTCGAAATATCGAGACATCAATAATAAATGTTTAACACGGTATCTAATTCCCGTTTTATCTAATTAATATATTTAGGATTTGTCTTAATATTCATAACTAAATAGCCATCCAATAAGCAAACCATTGCTATAATAACCTATACATTATAATCCCGCACAAGTGATCCTATAACTCAATTGGCAAGACAATGCCTCAGGTCCCTGTCACCGCCCACACCCCACATTACAAGCGACTATATGACAATAACTCTGTCTATCGGCACTATTCGGCACATTGGACATAGAATGGTGAGCGATGGTGGGTGCGATAGAAATAATTGACAATAAGGCTGCTTTTCCACCAGAGATGTGGCTATGCTGCGAGGATGCGAAAGCTATACTATGAAACTATGTGACCGTTTCCACTAAAGCTAGATGTGTAGCGGAGCGAGTAAGATGTGCTATGAAGATCCGCCGCCGCGATGCAGCTGTGCGAGGAGGATGCGGCTCGATGCATCGATCGGCAGCCAACTGATTGATTGAACCTGCTCGTCATGTTCAAAATAAGAATGTGAAAATAACTAAGTATACAATAATCAGAGAAAAACTAAAATATTAGTAGTTTTAGTATACAAAATACCACCAACAAAAAATAAAGTCATAGCCCAAATCAATCAATATTTTGTAAACAAATATGATCGTCTAATTACCTGTTGTGATGTAACCCTGAAGGAACTGATTGATCTAACCTGTTCATCATTGTGAAAATAAAGTGATCCGATCTAATAATGTGAAAATAACTATGTAATAATTATAGAACAGCTTAAAATGTTACTAGGTAGGTAGGGTAGTTTTTGTTTACAAAATAAGACACTTGATTTTGGGCTTCGGTTTAGATAGGTTCATTCAAGTAGGTACCTACTTTTTGAGAAAATGTCATCTATACATATAATAAGACTGTAAAAATGTTGTGTCTGTACATTGGATATTTTTGGAAAGAATAATTTGTAATGTGTTTTAGGATCGATACTGATGCCAAAAAATAATTTTTAGAATTTTTGTCTGTTTGTCTGTGACTTTGTGCAAGTATCACGCCATAACTAATGAAGGGATTTTGTTGGGAGTTTCACTAGGAGATAGCTGAAGTATCCGGACTGCTCATAGGCTATAAGCCATGGCGGTATGTGATGTGGAAACAGGGATCCACAGAGGAAGATCTGCCTCCTGATCTCCTCCGTCCTCCTCCTCCTCTACGCAAACGAAGTTGCGGGGTACAGCTAGTCCTTAATAACTCTCCTGTACTTACACCTTTCTCAGTGTTACACCATACCTACGACTACGAGTATTGTATAAGGGTCGTCGACAGATTTAACACGTTGTATAAGGTTGGTATTATCTAATGATTAGGATCGCACCTGCCTCGCCTGCACAGTGGGGCCGCGCTTGCGCAATAGGCCTGATTGACACCGCGACCCACCGCTCCCAGATGTTGATGGCATGCAGATACATTCGGCGTATCTACTGGTAGACAAGTCAGCGCTTTGGGCGCTTGAAATAGCTATGGACGAATAGACCTAAACCATTTGGGTTGGGTGACATGTTAGTTCTACGCGGTTACCCATAAATATGATTTTTAAAGTTATTCCACGGTTTAAACCTTCGGTCCCTTTCAATCTTTTTTAACAAAGTGTATACGGGGAAAACGCTGTTTAAGAAAGGTGAGTTTAAACTAAGTTACTTTACACTTTGTTACTAAAACGGAAAGGGGGGGGGGGGGGGTGGATCAGATTTTTTATAAACTAGGTGCTTATAGAAAGAACGAACGGGCCGCGTAATTTTTAGTTGTAAAAATATTGTATTGCAAACAAATGGGAAAAAAATCGATTTTATTATTCGATAGAATTTTTAGTACTAGATAAGATACTTAGTAGGGACGTCAATATTGTCCGGGGGGGGGGGGGGGGGGGAGGGGGGGGGGACCTGCCCTCCCCTGCCCCTACCTGGGTACGCCCATCTGTATACCTATATGTGGCTAACAGCAATAACATATAAGTTACACTCTATCTTATTGTTGATATCGTTGGAGACGTAACTTTGTAATTTTATTATTTATAGAAATATTCAAATAATAGGATCAAGGGCCGTGATCCCACCACACGTTTGATGAATTAAGTTTTTTAATCAAGAGGGTTGCTGGCTCTATGTGGACCAGGATACTTTGGGGATCGGGCCACATGGACGATTCATGGAGAGGCATTTGCCCAGGAGTGGGCTGCAGTGTGCTGAGAAGGAAGAATAGATAAGACGCAGGTTTTCTCCTAAAGATAGCATATTTCAAAGCATTCGAAGCCTAAGTTTGTCCACGATAAAACCGAGGGAAAATCATTGGCACAAGTCTTACCAAAACCTATATAATCAGCGCTTTATAGCTTCATGTAAAGGCGGTAGCGTTGGCTCGGTATCTCCTCGTAACCGCTTTGTATCTGAATGTTATAATGTTAGACGTTCACTCGCAGGACTGCCGTTTGCATTTACGCAACCTCGGGGTGCGCCGGAGTGTCGATAAATTGCACATTAGGTCGCCTTTGTGATAAAATATCAGCGATACGGAGTGTAGCTTATATATACTACCTAATAAACTTGCACAGGATTTAACTCTGATCAGGGGAGTAGATAAATTAAAATAATGAAAACTCCTTTGATTTATAGAAGATATATTTTGATAATTTGCTTGATTCATTCACCATGTAAGTTAATTACCGTACTTTCCCGTTATTAACCGTATGAATATTTTTCATTATTTAATAAAAAAAATCACTTTGTTCATGTGCTGCTGGAGAGTTTATTGCCACTTTTTCTCCTCAGCGTTGGCACCTTTTGTTTGCAAAATGGTGTAAATATAAATTCAAAAAAATATGTTGACGTACAAAAATTTACACAAAGTGCTTACTTGCAATAAAGATATGACTTTGACTTTATGTATCTTATATTCGAGCACTACCACTACGATTTGTTTTCACTACACTACACTAACTCAAAACGATTAAACCCATATGAATATAAACAACAAACTTTACAAAATTCGTCGTAATGTCAGTCAGTTTTAGTTAGTTTTAAAAGATATTTACTGTAGTAAAACGTGCAAAAAAACCTTTTAAAACTTATTCACTGTTATTCAAAGTATGAAATGAAACGGTTAAAATGTTGTCTCTCAAAAATACGGTAGTCGAATCTAATGGGAGGGTCATAAACCACGCGATTCATTATTTAATAAAAAAAATCACTTTGTTCATGTGCTGCTGGAGAGTTTATTGCCACTTTTTCTCCTCAGCGTTGGCACCTTTTGTTTGCAAAATGGTGTAAATATAAATTCAAAAAAATATGTTGACGTACAAAAATTTACACAAAGTGCTTACTTGCAATAAAGATATGACTTTGACTTTATGTATCTTATATTCGAGCACTACCACTACGATTTGTTTTCACTACACTACACTAACTCAAAACGATTAAACCCATATGAATATAAACAACAAACTTTACAAAATTCGTCGTAATGTCAGTCAGTTTTAGTTAGTTTTAAAAGATATTTACTGTAGTAAAACGTGCAAAAAAACCTTTTAAAACTTATTCACTGTTATTCAAAGTATGAAATGAAACGGTTAAAATGTTGTCTCTCAAAAATACGGTAGTCGAATCTAATGGGAGGGTCATAAACCACGCGATGCCGCGGGCGGTCACACAGGCCTCTAATACCTAATGTGGAACGGGACGTTTTGGGTATTGTCTTGTAACAACTATTGTTAAGATATCGTGACATTTAATATATGTAATTTGGACAAGGACTAAAACTAACTAAAAATCTAAGAACTTAAAAACAAATATAATAATTATCTACCTACAGGCACATCGTCGAATTCAGATACAGAGTTTGAGTATTCACTTACCGCCGTCTACCAGAGAATAAGAGAATCATGGTGGATTATCAAGTGTTTTTGAATGACTCCCCTCAACTTGCAGTCCAAAGCTAGAGTCCAGATCCCCTAGCTAGGCTAATGATAAACACAATCCTTCTCCATTCCCTCCCCAGGAAGGGTTATTAAAGTGTTCGAACTTTTCACTATGGAGGTTGGCCTTGGCATAGTCAGGTGGCACTATCTGGCGGATGTTGGAAAACAGCGGCGCAGGATGGAGCCTACGTATTAATAACTCATCTATACCTACACCTTTATCTATGTGCGACCTAATACAGGCTTATTTTACATGTTCATAAAGCGGTACTCTTGTTACAATAGCGAGACTATATTTGCTACAATCGTGATTCGAGACACTACCACAGCTCTCTAACTCTAACAGAATCGGGTCTTCCCACGTTTGATTCGCCGTCGTACCTATACAGTCAATATCACATGAACTTACACATAACCATTGCAATTTATGCGGTATTATCGAGGCATAAAGTTCACTGGATGGTTTAGGCTGTATTTCAAAACCGGTAGCATTGCGCTATGTTAGGTAAAAGTATAAATTTAAAACAGCAGGCCCATCAGTTGGACAGCGGGAGGCAATCTCTCAACTCACTCGCTACAAAGGGTTCCGTGGGGGGATTTTAGGCGTGACGATGCGATCACGATTCGATTGTCGCATACTACATAAGCAACACCTATCTTCTTCTTGTAGTGGCTCACGAGCGGCAGTTGTCTTGAGCGAGCTGGAAAAAACTCTTCAGCGCTCGCTATGATCATGATGATTTTTTTCCGTCGCCCCGGGCCCCTTTTTCTATCATAATTAATTGGAGGATTTCGTGCCTGTCATTCCGGAATACCTTATAATAAATGTAAATGCGTCAATGCACTTGAAACCCTTCTTGTCCCTCCGACTTAAGGAAGTTTGGCCGCCGAGACTTAGAGACAGTTTTTAGGGCGAACTTAGCTTGAGTTCGCTCTACTGTTGAGTTTACTATTCTACTCACTAGTCTATGAATCTAGGCCCTAATGTGAGATTTTCTACTACTATCATAATAAGCCGAAACTCAACCTGAAATTCATACATAGGTTTGAGCGTAAGCTCGCATTTACAAACAAACGTCAAATTCCATAGACATTTGCCTGTTGCAAGAACGAACTCACGCACTCAAAACCGCCTATGAATCTATCGCGTTCAAACATTGATCTCCTATAAACAACATACACAAAGGTCTTACTAAAACAAATTTAAAAACGTCCAAATAAGGGTCCATTGTTAACGTCCAAATAATCCCCAATAAAGCAAATCAGGGTCCATTCATCCGTTTGAACCTTGCGCTCGGACATTTTTAGAAGGCATACTGTGTATCTAGTTGTTTGAGGTCTCTTGAAAATGGCGGGAAACGACGGTTGCATAATTATTTGATAATTTTTCTTTTAACGTCTACAGGGACTATTTTGTGTTTAATATCACGTTAAATTAATCAGAAAATGTTCGCGAATGACAGTATGGTGAAGTTATTGAAGAATTCAAGCAGGATCTGAAGTTTGGCGCCATGGTCAAGATTCCCACTACGAGCTCGGGAGTGAACGTGACTGTCGAGCTGCTTCGTCCGCAGTGATTGACGCTACGGCGTCTCCTGTGGATGAAGACATGAAGACGCTGCTACCCAGGGTGATGACGCTTCGGCGACTCCCCTGGAGGAAGATAGAAGACATTACATTGAATTTTTTGTAACATGACATTGGCAAATGACGAACTGTCGAGTCCATTAATAAAATAAATAAATAATCTAGTTGTTTATAGGAGATCAATGCGTTCAGAGACAATTTTGAGCGTGATTTTAGAGTGAGCTCGCCCCTACTAACGTTAATTTCACCGTTTCAATCGTACAGTATAAACAGTTCCATAGTTGCAAGCCTTATTGACGACATAGTTGGCCCATTATACTGTCGGTTGTCAGAGTGGCGACGACTGGTAATGAGGAGTTAATTCCTTAGGCGAAGGCATTCGACAGTTGTGCGCCCTTAGCCTAGCGGACCCACAGTAATTACAACTGGTAATTTACTCGCATAGTTCGTGAGGAATGACTAGGATTTGCAGAATTTTATGCAGTTGTGGTGGGCATTAGTGGGCGCCGGTGAAGCAAAGGGCAGCTGCTTTCCTTTCTGGAGGAGGTCGCTTTGAGCGATCAGGCTTTTGCACAAATTGTAATAATTAAATTATCGTATCTATGGTAAACTATAATCTAAAAGTTTGGGTGTGACCAAAGTCGACTCGTAATATTGTAATCTTTATTAGGTGTGACCTACGTAGACGCATTCCAAGGTGTGATCTACGTCTACTGTGACCAATGTGGAATAAGCCCTGCATCTCGGACACGTGCTGAAACACGAGAGGTACTAACTCCTCCAAGTCATAATGATGGGAAGATTGAGGGGAAGAGGTGGGTTGATAGAAGGAAGAAATCGTGGCTCCGTAATATAAGGGAGTGGACAGCGATAGCCAGCGGCGAAGAGCTTGTCCGATTGGCTCAAGACAGAGGGAGATATGCGGAGCTGACGGCCAGCCTTCAGTAGTGGAGAGGCACTGCAAGAAGAAGATCTCTGTACCCAGTTTAGCCACTAGTCACAGTATAAAAATGCCTGGTTAAATATTCTTACATTTTGACGGTAAAATGAAGAGATAGAATCTGTATATTGTGTTTCGAATTTGTCGAAGATATCGACAAGTATACAGGGGGCTTCAATAAGTATACAGCCCTCAGTATACAGGGGGTCATAAAAGTATACAGGGGGCCTCAAAAAGTAAACTCTGGACCGAATAAAAAAAAATCAGTTACATAGATTTCACTTTTATCTATCTATAACAGTGAAAGAATCCAATTGGCAAGTAGTTTTTGAGATAATCTCAACCTTAAAAACTCTCCCATACAGTCCGTACACCTTTCTCTATGTTAGTCCGTACATCTGTTTATAACCATTTACCTATGTAAAGCTAAAGTTAGGTTAACTAGGTATAGACCTAGAACATTATTAGGTACATAACTCAGGTGAGCAACAATCCAATCGCATTTGCGACGTGACGTCACAACACGCCCGCTAATCTCCGGTCAATCATATCTTGTGGTTATTAACACCTCTATTAATAGGAACACCCTCTACATGCGGTTACGTGACTAAATTACTGATTAAGATTACAAATATTATTAAGGAGAATTTGCCCATATTTACACTGAAAGAAAACTATATATGCTCGTTTAAAAAAGCGTTTACCTACTACAATGACAGACTCTATATTTATACATACAAAAAATAAGTTAAGTTGGATAAGTTGGATGGGGAAGGTTTAATGGTGGGCTAACTTATAAGTAGGTATATGAGTGGAGTTTCAGTTTGGTAGTATAACTGTCAGTTTTCATATAATTCTGACAGTCATAAGTACGAGCTCACGTTGAGTTCGTGCTTAAAACTATTAACCTAATTGTGAAAGACGAGAAAGGGTTTGACAGACAAATATTAATAAATCGAATATTAGTTGATAGGTAATTAAACTAACACCGATACCTTTTAAACCGATATCATTATTAAATAGATCTTTGTAATCCAAATCGGTTAATTGGTAAGACAGTCAAGTATTTTGTAACTCCCATAATTCACTGAACAAATCCGTGAATACCTATTTCTTGTTATCGATCACGGAATAGCAGAAACCACAGCCTTTCCCGTAATAATGTAACACTAAATCAAATGGTTTAATTAAATGAACAATATCTTAATTTAGTTTGGAATCAGAGCCCCTACCACAGTATGCTCGCTCGTTGGGACTTTATGAGTATAACAAGTGTTGTAATACATCATCAGTTTGTTATGTATCTGTCGTGGTCAGATCGCTAAATTGTCAATTTCATGAAATGGTCAACCATATCAGAAGCAAAAGGAAATGCTGCCAGCGTCCTGGGCAGCATTCCACAGAACGGGGATCTCGACGACGTTTTCTTTCTTTAGTTTAGACTTTTATTTTATATTAATTAGTTTTTTTTGCAATATATTTTGAATTTATTGCAAAAACTGTCGGTCTAATTGCCGACTTCAACAATATAAGTGAGTGATATCCGTTTATATATAATAATTTGTAGTAATGGCTCACTATAGTTTTAATTAAACTAAAATATTCAATTAAATAAAAAACAAAAACTCGTATCTCTAGCTATCGTGGTAGAGGCAATGTTGCATTCATTTCCTAACCGCACTACTAAACGGGATAAGGCCCAATATAGCATTAATCAGTTACTGTTACATTCTAATTCTAAACCTCTATCCTTGCACTGTCGGACAAAATAAGTAGGTACACCTACCAAGCACCAACTACATTACAACTTGTAAACTGAATCAATAACTCCTTCGAGTTTGTGACTTTACAAGGTAAGCGGAGTGTTTCCGCTTTAAAATAGTTTGTCTGAAAGGGACTAGCTTTACTTTATAATTAAATATTTCTAGTACCTAGGTATACATGTATCTAACATAGGTATACCTATACCGCAGCTCAAATCAAGTGTCTTATTTTGTAAACAAATATGATCGTCTAATTACCTATTCTGATGAAGAAACTGATTGATTGAATATGTTCATCATTATGAAAATAAAGTAATCCGATCTAATAATGGGAAAATAAATATGTAATAATCACAGAGCAGCTTAAAATGTTAGTAGGTTAGGGTAGTTTTTGTTTACAAAATAAGACACTTGATTTGGGCTTCGGTATACTTACATACACTGATTAATGTTTCTTCAAGAGCTACTGGAATGATTGCATAATTCTTTCAACTTTAAAAAAAGTAGTTTATGGTAAATAAATTCATACTAACAAGAATATTTATTTTATATTCGTAGTAGCGTTTAAAAAAATACTGTAACACATATGGCCCCATATAGGTATCACTATCATCATGCATAGTAAAATCCACGTATTTGTTATAACTTTGTTTGTCCTTCACTGCATTCTGTCCTACCTTTCCGGCCAGTATCGTGCGTTGACATTTGATAACAATCCGCATTGCAAAACAGCCTATCTATCTCCTTTCTACAATCTTAGCTTCAACATGGGGGAGGGAGACAAAAGACCCGCTTTTCCGTCATTGCAGCAACCTGCGCAGGAGTCGATTGCGGCGCAATTGTAATGCAAAGCGGGTCGTTATCTAAAGGAGGCTGAAATATTCCTGATTGACATCTGTCTGCCTTTTAAATGTCGCTAATGAGTTGTACGCATACATGTGCGTTTGTTTTGTTGTAAAAAACAAAGCAATTATTAAGTAATGCGAGTTTGTTTGACATGATGTGTACTAATGAGGTTGGGTAATTGCATGGCGCAATTAAAAAGCTGGATTAACTTGCAATAAAGGACGTTGATTGCCTTGTTATAAAGTATGTTACTACTCATGATGCTGACATCTGAAAATTATTTTGAAAGAAAATTCGTGAAACTATTACAGAAAATAGTGAGTTTTGAACTTCCCCCATATGAATAAGTTCATAAGAAGAGTTTTAGAAAAATGTTGTTGTATAAAAGTGTTACAAACATTTTTTTTTCAGATTTTGAATTACGCATTATCTTATCCATGCTCGGTGAATAAATTAGAACATGATGAAAAAATTCTTGCCGTGGGCAGGACTCGAACGCATCATATTTTTTTTAACGAAAACTTGTTTAATAATCTTGTAAACTTATCCAACCTCCTAGGGGGAGTCCCTACTGGGTTACGGGAGATTTTTGCACATAAAAGGGGTAGTAGGTTTTTATTAGGCAAAATAATTGTAATAGGACAATGCGTTTCAAGGGGAAAAATCCATGAGGGCGGACAGCGGGAATCCGAAGGCCTATACTGCCATTTCGGTGGTCATTTAAGTAAATGTAGGAAGTACTCGGATACAAGTTTCGTCGACCCAATTAACACCAAACTCACAAATAGATTAACACTGTTAAAACACGAACATTCACTAATTTTAATTAGGTAGGTGCTATTAAAATCGTGGTAATAATTTAAATAAGCAGCAAAAAGGTCAGAGTAGGCCTGGTAATGCAATTTAATACATTTAACAATACAAATTTATGCGTTCAATCGTTAATTCTGCAAAATCATTGAAATCGGCTGTAATTTCATTCAATAAAGACCAGAATTAGATGGTTATTAGAAGGTAAGGTACAGTTAAATGGTTAATCTTTGTCGTTGTGCGCAAGCGCATAATTCGTTGCAGATTAGCAATAAATTTGTGGCAACATATAGCGTTACGTTCTAAATCGCAGGCCGTAGGGCAGCGTTAACTAATGATTATGGTTCGATTACGCACTGAGATTGGTACGAAACATGTACCTAATAGGCATTTTAATGCGAAACCTTTTTGGTACCTAGGGCTAAACTTAGAAACTACCTGATCAGGTATTTATTGAAAATTTCTCAAAAACTCCTTGACCGATTGTAAAAATTAGTTCGATAGTTTATAGTAGAGCATACTATACAGGGTGGCCTTGATTCATTCGACAAAATTAAATGGATGGTTAGGCTTGTGACATACATTAATTCAAAACAAATGTGGGCAAGAATAAAAAAATATTTACTATCAAAAAATTATTAATTTGATGTGCATTGTGCATCATTACTGCGCTTTAAAGTCTTTTTATATTTTAAGGTATTTTGAATTTTATGCAACGATTTCTTTCACTGGAATTCGACCTAATGGGCATGTCTAAGTCTAACGTCTTGTGCGACTTGTGACGTAAGTCGTTCAATTTGTTTGCAGTTTTGATTTACTAAAAAGCTTTACCAATTCAATATTTATCATGTGTACAACCCCTAGTTTCAATTTGTCGAATGAATTCAAGGACACCCTGTATAATTCTAAAGCTTTTTTAAAATCGCCCTGGCTGGGAATCGAACCTGGGACCTCCGTATTGCAAGTCCATTGACCCAACCACTGGAGCCACCGAGCTCTTTTAGCGGGATATCAACGAGCTTAAAGACTGGGGTACACTTTTCTCTGTGTTACATCTTACATAATATAGAGAGCAATCATGAAAACGCAAACCGTACACCACCCCACTTATCCTCCCCGGCATCAGGTTAATTTGGCTCGCAGTCGGTTTGCGACATCGCGCCTTCGATCCCGCTGGTATCAGATCGTATCTGGCGCGCGGCAGTAAATACGGCCCGGCTCGGCTTAATGATATTGTTGTGACACCCTGACCCGGGATGGTGTAAATGTTAGCACATTACCTTCGGGTACAGTTACATGCAAAATGAGGCTCGGTACAGCTGTGCTGTATTGCAATAAACATTGGGGATGTTGGTTTACAAAAATACCTACTGCATAGAGGAAGTCAAGAGACGGAAGCTCGAATATTTCGGTCACATTATGCGAAACCCCCACCTGCTGCAGTTAAGGTTGGCAGGAGAGGACTCTCTTGGCTTTGCGTGATTGGTTCGGCTGCAGCACCGGCTCCTTGCTCCTGGCAGCTGTTCAGAGGGTGAAAATTGCAATGATGTTGTCAAACCTTCAATGAGAAGAGGAACGTTAAGAAGAAGACTGCGTAGCTAAACCGATTAAGGCTAGAATCTCGCCTGATGTTAAGTGACGATGATGCTAATGATGAAGCACGCGGGCCCAGTAAATGCCTATTCAATCTTGCCTTAAAAATCCCAAGGTTATAATGTGTCAGGAAACACTAACACCATTCCCTAGCCGTTCGAATGAGAAAGGATGAAGAAAAAAGTTTCGAACGACCAAGTGGGATGACAGTTGAAGGCGTCTGGCAGCTCGCAGAGGTGATGGAATGGGGATGCAGGAATAGTTCCCATCATCGGTTTGAGAGCATTCGGCTATGTTGTTTTTAAGTTATCTTTAAATGTGACTGTACCAGTTACGTATTCAGCCGTTTCGGAGTGCAAATAACAGGTATTAGTAACAGCGTAGATTACAATATATACCCTAGGTATACTAACTGATAATTAACGATCAGCTGTGTAAATGTTATATTTATGGTAATCGAGTTCATGTAAACATTAGAAGGGAGACCGGGTTACGTGGGATTTTTGCCCATCCGGTAAAAGAATTGTAGATTTGTCATTGAATTTTGCGAAATTATGCTGTTATTCATAATCATAATTTCTTGATGGTAAAGTTGCTTAAATATTTTCACATTATTAGATAGGAGTACTTTATTTTCAGACATTCATTCAATCAGTTCCTTTAGTGTTACATAACAGTCCCTATAGCCATGTGGATTTTACTTTCGTGAACGCTAGTAGAATGGAAAGAAATATGTAAGTATGGGTTTGACATTTCCTAACGAAAAAAGTATCCTAAATGTCAATACCATAGGTACATTTATCTTTCTATTCTAGGTAGGTAGGTATAACAAGTTGGCTAGGGTGGTAATTATAGACAATCATACTATATGTGTTACCTACTTGCTGTGGGCTGAGGTATGGAATATATCTATCTTACTTGAGATTTAGAGTTGCTTAGATTTAAGGCGTACCAAACCTTTGCCTAGACACTCTTCGCTTCCCTGAGGTATTTAACAAAAGATTTAGATTTCCAATAAGCGCGCACTAAATAAGGCTCATTGCATTGAGGCGAATCTAATCTGACATTCGCCTTTAAAGGTTGTATGGCAGCGGTGTATGCGCATGCGCACAGTAAATGGGCATCTGGTGTCGGATCTGCGCTATTGGGAAACGGTTGAAACGATTCCGATGTTGTTCTAAGTGCTCGATACGAGATACCATGATAGGGGGAGTTTTATTTATTTATTTATTTATTGAAGAATGCGATGGCTCTGCTTCCTAAATCTCAACCTAAAAGGCTCTCATGTAGACCTTTCTTTGTGTTAGACAGTACAATACGGCCGAAAACGAGTTGCTAAATCCAGATCTTATTATTAGATAGTAATCAAGAAGCAACTTCCGCGACATACGGTTAAGGCGGACATTGTAGTGGCAATTACTACAAGCGTATAATAACCGCGCGATAAACATAAACAGCATTAGATTTAGCGGTAAAGCTCCCCGCAACAAATCAAACGCGCCGCGAAACGCCAACTGGCTAATATTGTCTGCTGGTAAAGCGTCCTGCTCATTATACGACAGGGATGAGAATGTCGCGAAGATTAAGGTCCGGTATTCTGAGACTGATGGAAGGATGACCTGTGGCTAGCAGAGACTTGATGCAAAAGGCTGACAGTCGGGTTGAGTGGCGTCCTTTGGGAGAGGTATATGTATGTCGTGGTCATATCGTTAAATTGAACATTTCATGAAATAGTCGACCATTTCATGAAATGGTGGCATTTCACGAAATCGTCAAATGTCTATTGGTCATTTCATGAAATAGCTTGGCCAGATCAATGAATAGAAAACGTTTTACGATATGTCCAATAAACGCACGGCTATTTCATGATATGACCAAACACAATTGACCATATCGTAGAAAAATGGCAAAAACTACCGCTAGAGGCGCTGAGAGCGCGCTTTGTCATTGGTTATGTTTGTGTGCGTAAGTAAACAATGCGGATTCATGTTGAAAAGTGAATAAATATGTGCAAATTATATAAGAAAGTGTGTTGGAAACTTGAATAAGTGTTACTATACGAAACGGTGTGAATTTTATGACAGTCACGCAAAAACCAACCTCAATTTACAAAAAAAATCTTGGGAATACATTTCACAGGTTAGTACCTATTTAAATGACAATATTTAGTTTATATCCTTTTAAAATCTCATCTAAGTATCTAAAATGTACTTATTTACTTTTAATAATTGAATCCTAGAAATTTAACATACATAATTTTCATTTTTAGGTTATACAACAAATAAAGGAAAGTAGGGTGACCAGGCAACGAAAGTCGACGGACTATAATTTACTGGATTACAAAATATTACATCATGGAAAAACTGGAATTACAAGTTTTTAATATACAAGAAGAAATGCATTGATGATCCTAATATTCGTATAATTACGATGGAGAAATATTTTGAAATACTAACGGAATTTCATAAAGGTATACCGTATGTGAAACGAAACGTTTTAACGTTCTATAATATTATAATAAAATTTTGTACTTATTTTATTAGGTAATAACTATAATAATAATAAAAAACATTTAATAAAAACATCTTTATTGTCCTTTTAATGTGTTCAATATGAATATTTCGTATATTTAAATCCAGTGGACAATTGGTTTGAAATGCTTGTAAGAATTTTGTAACATACCTATATATTTTTTTTAATTTGGTACTGATTAGAACAATTAATAAGTTCGTAATAAGTATATTTTGAATTATTATTACTTACATCCTTAATGGGCACCCTACATTAATGATCTGACCAAACGTCGTTGGACAAATCGACGAACGTTGACGTTTAAACGATATGCCCAGCGCAACATGACGATTTCATGAAATGCCACCATTTCATGAAATGACTGACGATTTCATGAAATGCTCAATTTAACGATCTGACCACGACATGTACATCAGTGGACAAATAATGATGATGATTCAGAGTCAATGTCTAGCGCGAGCGTAAGCTTAATCAAGATCACATTCTATGAATTTCGGCCTGTCGAATTTCATAGACTTTTGACAGTTGTAAGAGAGCCCACATTAAAAGCTCGCACTCAAAATTGTCCAGGGTTCGACTCAAAGACATTGCCGTGACTCGTGGTATCGACTTGAATAAAAATTGATCGTGAAGAAATAATTTTCCAACTTCTTTCTTCATTCTCTTGACAGAAAAATAATTAAATCACTTATTGAAACATTGCCGTTTAGCCAAAAGATTTGTGTTTGAACACAAATCAGTCGACCGATTAGTTTTGGGAAGTAAAACCGGTGGTAGTGGCGACGCAAGGCCAGTCGTGTCGTGCATGGGCAGCTTACAAAGACTCGCGGGAGCGAACTAGGGTCGCGAAGCGGCATTCCCTCGTCTCGGAACAGTGTCTTGGAGACGTCTGGCTTTTATCAATCCTTTCTTTAGATGTAGTTGATAGAGTATTATGTGATAACCTAAGCAGGTAATTAATTGATTCTAAGATAATGACTAGAAATTTTCGTGACAGTAGGAGATGAAGAGGAAAGGAGGTAGGCGTTCATGCCAAAGCAAAATGTTCATGTATGAGCTAAAGTGTTAAGTTAAGTATTTAATTTGAAATAGTGCAAGCCAAATTTTAAGCCTTTTAAAGGTACATCATCATAGATAGATCAGTAGACCTAGTAGGTCATGTAGGCATTTTTATACACGGAGGATTTTCATCTGTGTATAAAAAATCCTAAGCCTCTCCAGTCATTCGCTGTGAGCTATTTACGAAACTTATTTATATCATATTCATTACTATAACTCTAAATCGACGCGCGGTAAACTACAGAACGTGACTCTTGCCTCTCACTCGCCCACCAGCCCTCTCGTTCGCGCATTCCGATCTTTGTAATATGCGATTGCGCCGATTTTGGGAGATTCCGATCGAAATTTGATCCGATTCATTCGATCCGTTGACATTTTGAAAATGTTGTCAATGTTGGCTGTTTGTTATGGGATGGTGAAATACAAACGGGTGGAGCTTCGAATATAGGAATTTATGGGCCGACTCATTTCAAATTAATTTATTAGTTTGACAGATTCAATTGATTCGTAACACTTTGAACAATTAAAGAAATAAAGGGAAGCATCGTATAAATTAGGTACTTACCTATATTTACAAATTGACGATTGTTCACAGATAACCTTTTATTTTAGCATAGTTTTTGTCCTCAAAATGACGAATATTTATTTATTTAAGCGTATGGCGTAAGGATGCAGTAGGAAAACAAAAAATAAAAATAAAAAGATCATCCCGTCCATAAAATGACGAATAATAACTGTAGATACTCTATTTACTGAGTCGTGATAAAAATTGTGTATGGTGTGAAAGGTAATGGTATAAATAACATTTAAGAGTAAATAAGTACCTAGTTTTTACAAAGTTATCGACAATAAAAATAAAGTCGACACCATTTTTCATGTACGGTGGAACACAGAGAAAGGTGTCAAGGAGAGTTTTTGGGGTCGAGATTTTCTCAAAAACTACTTGACCTATTGCAATAATTCTTTCACTGTTTGATAGATAAATGTTAAAACTATGTAACTGTAAAAGAATTATTAAATTCGGTCCAGTAGTTTTTGAGAAAATCTCAACCTTATTGTGGCTTCCCGTATACTTCGACTGAGAAGTCATCATAGCCAGGTATTCGGTATTAAACCCAAAAGGGACGACCAATATCGACAACCACTTCTTCAATCTGCCTATCCGCAGCTTCTGTACAAGCATAGAAGACAAGGGTATGGTACCCGTTTTACGAAACATATTGCCCATCTACCTTTCCAAGCCTTTCGTCACAAAAGAGCATACTTCTCAAGAATCTGATATTAATCCGAAATATTTATGTCGTCACAATGACGTCACGAGGGGAATTCAATAAACCTCGGCCGTCTGCCATAAATTCGCATCAAAGCCGAAGGTACGCCGTATTTTAGCCGGACCCCGATATGCATGTAAGATACACGAAATTAATATTCATCCGCAAGAAAGATCGCTGACAACATCAATGTGGTATACCGATTGAATAAACCGTAATATGTTACTGTCGCCATGCATTACCTGAGAATAACTTTGTGTGTAGGTACAGTCGATTGCACATCAAGTATAACACTTTGGAGTTTGTATATTATTTTCGGCTCTATAAGAGTTGAAAATTGTGGGTGCCCCAAGATGCAGTGAAGAACTCATGTCAGGAGTATATGGTACACAGACCACTTACCCTGTGCCACTTACCCAATAAACATGAAATCGGTACAAATGACAATGCCAGATTCTGTCCCACCATCAACCGCATGACGAACAAGATAATGAATAAATGTAAAATATCTCCGTTTTTTATTAAAATTATTGGTTTAAAATAAAGTTTTGTACAACATGCGAGTCGAAAAAACAGCTTAATTTTCGGATTTTGTTGCCTAATAAAGATATTTCTATTCTATTCTTAATTAAGAATTCAGAAAATAGTAAGAAATCGAAACGAATTATTCATTGTCTGTCTTTGTTATCATTTTCTACTACTCTCGCAACTCCTACTGATTATGATTATGGAATATGAAACCTGTAGTAAGTCCCCTACAAAATGATATATGAGCTTCAATGGTCACATGCCCAAAGGTGGGGCAAAGCTCCATTGAAATGTGGCAATGTCATTTGTACCTATTTCATGTCTATTGGGTAAATGGTCTGTGGCTGTCACCGTCAGATCCACAATTGGGGGGTTTGTTTCATTGAGTGATTTGAAAGTGACACGTAACTTATTATTATGTGCCACGTGATGAGTGAAACTTGTGTCAGTCATCGAGTATCCAGCAGGCAATAACGCGAGCCCCGGGACGCCGGACTAATGATCACAGCAACGTACCTATTCCAATTTTCGAAGGCAGCGAAACACGGTAGTCAACAAAATGACCAATTTGTGTCCGAACGGAGCAGGGATGGTCAAACGTATTGGGAGCGGGGCTAAGGGCCGGCGTACAACGTCACGGGCGCGGCGCCGTGCCGTCGCATGGCGCGGCGTGTCACGGCGTCTGCTGGCACTGTCTACTGGTGCACGATGTCGGCCGGCGTCGGTCACAGGCGGACAACATTCGTGCCGGCGGACGGCGCCGTCCACTGGCGCGGTACACGGCGTCGTACACGGCGTCGTCCTCCGGCGCCGTTCTGTTGTACGCTAGCCCTAAGATAAAATACATATGTAGGTACAGCTAACAGCAGATCAAGTGTAAACACTTTGGACACACCGTTCTTATTATCTGCGTCATAAGAGTTGAATTCGTACTGCAAGTGTTGCCATTGATCTGCTATTGTTAGTACCTACAACAAATATCTCAGAATTTAGTTTATGCATTATGCCATGCTAGGCGAACAAATTCAAATGATAAAAAAATTCTTATCGTTCAGGACTTAAACAGACTCTTATCAACGGAGCCACCACAGGTTGTCGGCATGTGGGCCGACCACCGAAATTCTTCAACCAAACAAATATATCGGTCATGCAAGTGAGGCATGTATGATGATTTCGAACAAGAATTGCATGTTTAATGATTTTTTCCCAGGTAGTCATAGATGTATAACAAAATGTAAAAAGGTGTGACTGTGGAACAAGCGTCCACAGTCACAAAGACAGAGAAAAGTATACAGAGGGCCTCAATAAGGTTGAGGTTTTCTCAAAAACTACTGGACCGATTTAAATAATTCTTTTACAGTTACATAGTTTTAACTTCAATCTATAAATAAAATAAATAATAAAATAAATCTAACAGTGAAAGAATTCTTGCAATAGGTCAAATAATTTTTAGATAATCTCAACTTTAAAAACTCTCCTTGCAGGCTTTTCTCTGTGGTTTACGCAGTCGCTAGCGAGCGGACTTACGTTGGCAATTCATTGTACTGCGAAGAAGATCCGTACATTATTATCCCGCGGGCCGCAGTTTACCAGCTCTGGTCGAGAGTGTTAATATTTACGACGACACTCAATCATGGTTATTGCGTCGAATAATTTTACATTTGACACGGCCATTAATAAATAATTTAACGATGTAGTTATTAGCCGATGTTAAGCAAAAAGCTAATGTTAATGCAGGTTAATTATTTTATGATAGAACATTCTATTAGGCAAAATGACGAGTTTTATACTTACGCGATTTCTTTATGAAGGCTGCCTTTGAATCGCAAATACGCAAAATTAAATTATCTATGTTATAGACTCGACAAAAATGAAAAGATTGTACACAGGTCCAAAATAAAATTAACGACCCTAATATTTGTATTTACATTACATATTTACGAGTATATTATGCACTTCTTTATTACATGGGCTAATTTACTATATTTATATAGGTATATATTTTTCTTCTTTATTTATACATCATTACATATTTACATAAAAAAATCTTTTATAAGTTCGGTGTGTGCGAGATTGTCGTGCTAAATTATAAAATAAAATTATACTTATTTATTTATTTTATTAATGGACTCGACAGTTCGTCATTGCCAATGTCATGTTACAGAAAATTCAATATATTCAATAGTCTTCTATCTTCCTCCAGGGGAGTCGCAATTATACTTTATTGTCTGTTAAATATTAAGAATGAACAGAAAGATCGAACCGCAACACATTAATTTACAGTAGGTAGGTATCGAATTTCGACTAATTCAATCTATCGATAATCCTCCATCGATTCTGGCCCCCTGCAGGGACATCTCTAAATTATTAATTTTAATAAGCGATTTATTCTTATTTCTAAAAATAGCTATTTACCTATTGTAGGTTTGTATTTTATTTTTACAAATACCAACCCATATAAATATTATTTATGTATTTTACCATTTGTAAAGTTATATATATGCATCATATCGATTTTATTAATACAACATAATTGTAATGTCAAGCAAGTAGATAGCCGTAGATTCTTAATAAATTCATTTAAAAATAAATGAATTACATTGCTCAAAAATATTGGATAATTTGAAATGAAATTGCTTCCGATCCTTCAAGTAACTGTTCATGCAAAATTGGTATTTAAATGGTATCTATTAAGCATTCCATATGGTTTTTGTGCGACTACCGTCCAATTAGACGGCGACTCGACAGATATGAATATGAATAAAAGATGTTCTGTCTGATGAGACAATATATCTTTGGCGGCGACAGTCCATCCCTCGTTAGACGACTATCGATTTTTATCGATAGATCTGTGTAATCTTACATCTCTATTATTATTAGATTGCCGCAAGATCTTCTTGACTGATTGTAAAAAAATCTTTTACTACCACTAATAATTATATGTAGTTACTAATAATAATTCATCATCATTAGTCTATTTATATTGCCCCATCTCGGGCATAGACCTTCACTTATAAGGAGGGAGCTGGGGCCTGATACACCACGCGGGCCCAGTTGGATTGGCGGATTTAACATGCCTTAGATTTTTTTTCTTCGGCATGCAGGTTCCTTCACGGTCTCTGCTAATAATTACTAATAGGTAATTATAGTTTGAGTACACGCTATGTAATTGTAAAAGTCATTCAAGTAAGAGAAAATTTCAACAACCTGTCATATTTTTCTCTGTTAGGGCGAGTTTCCACCTGCAAGTAAACTCGCTCAAGTCTCGCAAGAGTTACTTGCAAATATCGTTTACACATCGTACTAATTCTTGCAATTTGCTGTCGCGATAGCACTGCTACTGAGTTTACACTTGCAGGCTGCTGTGTCGGGCAGACTTTCGGAAAGTTTTCTTGCAATTGGAAACGCGGCATAATTATTTTTGGTATCATGTCATTTGAACATGACCAATTTTAACATGGTGCTGAGACACGAGAGGTACCAACTCCTTCAACTCATAATGATGGGCAAGATTGAGGGGAAGAGGCGGGTTGGCAGAAGGAAGAAGTCGTGGCTCCGCAATATAAGGGAGTGGACAGCGATAGCCAGCGTCGAAGAGCTTTTCCGACTGGCTCAAGACAGAGGGAGATATGAGGAGCTGACGGCCAGCCTTCAATAGTGGAGAGGCACTGCAAGAAGAAGAATTTTAACGTCTTTTCTACAATTTTAAAATTAAAACTATAGTGAGCCATTACTACAAAATATTATATATAAACGGATATCACTCAGTGCGCGAAGAAACGTCACCGGCGACGCGGGCGTGGCGCGTTCACCTTGAAAAAGACCGTCGACATCGGTCGAAACTGTCGGTCTAATTGCCGACTTCAACAATATAAGGGAGTGATATCCATTTATATATAATAATATTTTCTACACTTTTAACATATAAACATAATAAGCACGACAACGGTCGTAATGGACAGGGCCGTTTTTGGCGACATTTTTCCGAATCAAATTCTCGACATAACTTCACGTTATCGCCTTTGTGTTTTGGTAAATATCCAGGGCTGGACAAATTTATTGTACACAGATAATCTGCTCAAAATGCTTGCAATTTCAAGGATTTCACTTTATAAGTGGGCCAGTCGGCGCCTGCTTGCAACAATGTCTTGATAATAGGAGTAAAGTAGGCTGTGGATCGATCGGTAATTATGACAAAAACAATAAAAACAGGACCTCTTTTTACCCATGAATTAAGGAATGACCAGCCTTGTAAGTCATATTTATATCGCGGAGTCCTATTTTTTTCTTTTTTTACCTGACTGCCTAATGTTTTTCTTTATCACTAATAGTACGGTGGAACACAGAGAAAGGTGTACAGGAGAGTTTTTAAGGTTGAGATTTTCTCAAAAACTACTTGACCTATTGCAAAAATTGTTTCACTGTTTGGTAGATAGAAGTTAAAACTATGTAACTGTAAAAGAATTATTAAATTCGGTCCAGTAGTTTTTGAGAAAATCTCAACCGTATTTATCTCTGTGTTCGACTCATAAGTGTGATTCTGTCATGGCTGCCATGCCAAATCTAACGCAGCTGTCACAGCCACTTATAGGCTACAATCGAGAAAGAGTGAGCTTTAGGGATGATTAAATTTAGCGTTCCATACTCTGGAATCGCTACAATAGGAATGGTCCATAACGAATGTGCTATGATTTAAAGATTTTCAATGGATTTCTTAATACAAACTCGGTCTCAAATTAAACCACGGATTATAAAGTTTTATTGATAAGGGCCAATAATTTTACAATAATTTTAAAAATCTGTCCAGTATCGTCAAAGTCTAATGAGGCCTCCACACTTACTTTTGGACTATAAATAAACAGCGATTCCTGATTGCGTACGCTAATAATAGTCGCAGCTAAGCGAGGCGTCTCGCTCGCTCTTACGCCACGCAGCATATGAACAACAGTGACAGTTGCGGCAGGTTTAGGATTCCACTTAGTGACCGCTACATAATTACGTAAGCATTGGTGTAACAAGTAGGTACTGTTAGTAAAAATATATATTCGATATAAATATAAAGTTCCATTTATAAGTAATTCATGCTTTTTAAAAGTTACGGTACAAAGTTTGTTTCAATCAGCCAGTACCGCAATATATTGTGAGATCAATAATTAAATTACACATGCATGCATAAAATATCCGTTATTGTATTGCGATGGCGATGGGATCACACCAGGCGAAGCGATTAACCGATTCCAGATCTTGATTCGACCGACAGCCGAAGAGATTTTGGATGGTGTTATGTAAGAAGGAGGAAATAATTTTAGTTGTGTTCGAAGCTTGTTATACAAAATTATTTTGTGGTCATGCCGTGTAAGTATATTGACGGAATAATAATAAAGGAGGCTTTTGAAAATGGCGGGAAACGACGGTTGCAAAATTATTTGATAATTTTTATTTTAATGTCTACAGTGGTTATTTTGTGTTTAATATCACGTTAAATTAATTAGAAAATGTTCGCAAATGACAGTATGGTGAATTTATTGGATAATTTGAGCAAAATCTGAATGAAGTTTCAAGCTTTTATCAGTCGCTACAAGCTCGGGAGTGAACGTGACTGTCGAGCTGCTTCGTTCAGAGTGATGACGCTACGGCGACTCCTCTAGAGGAAGATAGCATTTAAGACTATGATATATTGAATATTCTGTAACATGACATTGGCCAATGACGAACTGGCGGGTCCATTAATAAAATAAATAAAATGGTCGAAAACAGAAAATATACGGCCTCAATGTTAAGGTATCAGTTTTCTCAAGAACTACATGAACGATCGTAAAAATTCGTGTAGGTACTTGTAGATAGGGTACTTGGGGTACATACACACTATGTAAATGGAATGATTTTTTTATAAATAAACCAGTCAAGTACCTTTAGATATAATGCACACGCACACACACCAACAACAACATACAGAATTCTATTAGATATAAGTTATTCATTATTAGTCATTTACAAGTTAATTACCTTATTTTTGGCATTGACACTACATTATGCGACATTACAACCCGATTGGAAGGCGTTAGCATCCGTTATACAGTTTTTTAAACTAGTACGGTTGTTATCGTTTCACATTCTTGTAAATTGTTTCCAAACAATGCTGTTATAGCTATAAGTTTTCAATCAAGAAACTCTGTTCTTAAATTCTTAAGTCAATAAAAACCTTATTATTATTATTATATAATCTCAAACTTAATAACTCTGTACACTCAAAACTGTCTATGAATCTATCGGCCAAGGTGTTATCTCGCGACTTACGACGACTATTTGTGTCCTATTACTTGTTGTAAGACCGTTCTCACAGTAAGTTTGCCTTAAAATGTTCTCTAAATATCACTCGGCCATATAGTATTTCAACACAGTAACTATAATAACAACAATTAGTAAACTTTAAAATACTTACTACTTTTAACAGAACACAACCGTTATTCCGAATTCGAAGCGAGTGGTACTGTATACAGAACGCGAACCATTTTAGTGGGCGGGCCATTCTGTTAACAAATTACAATTAACTTGATTTACGTACTCCATAAATATTACTTTAAATATTAAATACGATGAGCCGCGGAACGTTCTTTCTTCGCATTGCATACTTAGATTAAAATACTATAGATGCACTGGTTACATTAAAACATCGGATATTACATTATCCGAGTCATAATCTAGACATCCAGTCGAATTCACGCGAAGTCCTGTGCGAAGTGACTGTATGTCCGACGTCCGTGTTTTGGCAAAATAATTTGACAGCAGTTCGTAATAAAATTAGAAAACGTAACATTTATGGCAGTTTATGGCTATAACGAAACGCTAAAATATCAGCGTAAAATTGCGGCGTTGTCTTTTATTTAAATTTACCTTAAAATCAACGCTAACCGGTAGAAAAAGGTTGATGACGACTAAAAGATTCGCTGCTGAAAGATTCTTTGAAACTTTTTCTCCTCAGTTTGATACCATTTCCTTGCATAAATGTGTTAGCTGAACCACAAATTTTATTTACTTACCTTTAAAAAAATGTTATGATTCTAAATCTGATGAGATTGCACTATCCGATGTTGTAGTGCAATATTTGTTGTTCCATTTCCAGCGCTTTGACTTTGCATCCATATACCTATTTCTTATCTAAGATTGCATGTCGCTAAACTTTGTTATGTAAGTATTTATATTTTTTCAATACAATAGGGATGGAAGAGTAGCTGTCTCGCTCTAAAACGAATTCGGTTGTTAAAATTTAATGTACGGAGGCGTTTTGAATCGATATTGCTGATTTTAACAGATTGTAATATTAAACATATTTTGATTTGTGTTTAAAAGGTGCAGGCATGTGTATCAATAATATTTAAGTACTTACTTATCAATGTAATTGAAAAATGTTTATTCGGATGAAATTATTACAGGCACTACAATTTTAACTAAATTTTAAAATGTAATAAATCTATTTCCTATCTACTCAATATACCGTAAAGTGGGGTTACTTGCACACGTTTTTCGTACATTTATCAAGATTCAAAGTGAAAAAATAAAGTTAGGGCAACAAAACTGTGTTCATCGTACCGACCTAACCGTAAGGAATACATAGCTATCATAAAATTTTGAAATTATGAAATACACACATTAAAAAAAATATATAAAAGTGGTGTTCAAATAGCCCCATTGATGGGGCTATTTGAACACTAAATGTTTTTTGTAGGAAACTCTCTTATTTTGCATGTTGGATGGTCAAATTCCCCCGTAAAATGTTACAAAAAGATTAAGGAATGCATCTTTATGTAATAAAATACATGTTTTACGGAATTAAACATGAAAAAAACACAGTAAACTTTATCAAAATTGTATTTATTTATTCTTACAAATGTTTCATTAACAGTGAACCTTATAATTACTTTAAACAATCTAAGAAACAAAAATTAAACATCAAAAATGAAACAAAAATAAAAAAAAAGATGGAAGAGATTGTTAAGGGAAATCCCCAATTCGCTACAATAGCCAGGGTTTCAGAAATCAGCTGCTCCTCAGACTTATTTAAAACGGTCGGGTGTCCAACGGGCTTCATATTTCTTCCAAGCATCTTCCGTACTAACGTTGGCCGAGGCACTTTGAATGTTTCTGCGGCCTTTTTCTTTGACATCCCCCCTCGAACTGCGTCCATAGCTTTTTCCATGTCTTCCATTTTGTAATTCATGTATGGCTTGGACCCTGGAGTATTTTGATACGTGCGCACCATTTTTAAACATTGACTTTCTATCAAAACAAAAATAAATCACAAGTAAACATATACACCACTGCATCGCACTTTTGTGAGACAGGTTAGAACACGTTGCACATGTGTTCATGTAACCCTGGATGTTCAAGTAGCCCTGTTTTACGGTACTTACTTGCATCAAACAATATTCTGTTCTATAAATATGATTAAATGATTATCGTATCTCCTTCTAGAAAATTAAATAGGTAGAGTTACGCAGATGCCTCAATTTCCGTGTCTGTTCGTGTGTCCGTTCTTATTAACTTTTATTTTAATAACACATTGAATATAGGTACTTACCTAATTATGTAATATCCGGGTTCGTGGTTCTAATACATCTTGTCTAATTGTCCCATTCAGAGACGTCCAAACGTCTTACAACTTTCCAAATTGCCTTATCGGAGTCAACAGTTTAAAACAATGTACACACTTTTTTGATATTTGAAATTATCTACCTCGAATTGTTGACTATTGTTACGACTACAAAAATTTTACGCTTCATAATTTAATATTCTTAATTTACAAGCCATTGTCGATCAAGTTTCCACATATGTGATAATGTTTATAAGGTTTATGACGTCACTTACAGATCCAACAGCCTTATTTTCTTTTTTTATCAATTTAATAATTTAATCGATATCGGTAACCCGTTCAATCATCGATCGACAGCTCTACGTTATCGGGGGGTGCGAAAAAGTACACAAATCACACGTCTCGCTCACTGACGTTTTTTTTTTATACTCGACACACGGGAACGCGTTTTGCCAGCCAGTATTTTTTCTTTTTAAAACTCCTTGCATGTTTTTTCTCAAGAGTTAATGCCGTTTAGGCTGTGTGGCTGTATAATATGGTGTTATGGCCCTTATTTCGACTTTCGCTTTCAAAAGGCGATCAATGGTTTTGTTAAATCGATCTTGTCTGGATGAATCTGGCATTTATAAGCTAAATATGAAAACATTTTTAGAGATTTTTTTTGCTACAGTCGAAGACAGAAATAAGTATAATGGGGCCTCAATAAGGTTGAGATTTTCTCAAGAACTACTGGACCGAATTTAATAATTCTTTTACACTTACATAGCTTTAACTTTTATCTATCAAACAGTGAAAGAATTTTTGCAATAAGTCAAGTAGTTTTTGAGAAAATCTCAACCTTAAAAAGTCTCCTGTATACCTTTCTCTGTGTTCCACCGTACGTATACGCTATGCATAACGAAAAGTTATTATAGCATGGAAAAAAAATTAATCCCTAGCCTTTACCTACACCTCTAAGCCTAGCTGGTACCGCGTCTGTGCTATAGGCTGTCCTAGGTTCAATTCCCGGTCTCAAAGGTGCTTATATACTCACGAGTCTAGTGTACCTAATGTGTGTAAATCGTTTCAGTGTCTCTAGACACAAGAAATTCAAGTTTAAAGCATTAGTGTGATATCTTATTTATTTATCATCAATTATTTATCAGGGCGCGTACTACAAACGAGTTAATAAGTTAAATTAATACCTAACTATACGGTTTAAGCAAACGGTTCCTTCTAACTTTGTTGATGTCCAAACCAAATCCTAGTTTAACCTCAATTCCCCTTAAACATTTTGTCCCTTTCACACTTCGTTAAAAACGTCAAGTTAGAAAAGAACCGAAGGCTTAACCGTGGACTAACTTTAAATCACGTTTATGACTTAGAAGTGTTATTTGCAAATACATATCAAATCAGAAGTATAAAAGGTTGTAGTTATTTATGATTCCTGCTTCGTGTAAAGATTTGTTAGGATTTGTACGTTTACGATGTGCATGAGAAATCGCAAGTGAACGCTGACCGTGCCCGGACCGGTCCATTCGTTCCAGGGGATTCTGCAACAGACTTTGTGCCATCTCCTTTAAATCTAATGGGATCAATAGGATTTATAATCACAAATTCTAATATTAATACGATTTAATCTCACTTTTTGATTATTTCAAGTACGGATAACAGCAGATCAATGGTAACTTGCAGTACGAATTCAACTCTAGCATGGCCTCCGATTAAAATTTGCATACAACACAGCGAGTTTAGGATCTTTCGAATTCGCTGATAGAACACTCTGGGTATCGCTATTGGCTCACTGTAGTATTATATCTAAAATTACTCCCCCCCCCGGTTGCTGATCCCTCTGGATCATCTTTTCTCTGATGATATTGTGCCATGCGCCATCTGTTCCTATCTTCGGCGACGTGAAGAGCATCGTAAAAAAACCGGTAATGAGATTGGTACGGATCTGATCGGACCAATGAGATTCGTCAGCGAGGTCTCCTTCCAACTACCTTGCTAGTCACCATTAATCTTTCCAGGTTGTCGCCACTCTTCCTAGCAATATGACCGAAGTATTCAAGAATCCTTTAGAGGCAGATGGTTGACAGCCTGGTTGTTATCCTAAGTAGCGGAACTAGCCCGTATTAATAGTCTGAGCTCAAACCCAAGAGCGAAATCAGCTGATACACTATCAAGACGTGATCACCATCTCAAGTATGACATTGATTAATAAACCAATCTTAATGTCTTTGTCAAATCGTGGTTCGCCTGCAATCAGCAAATACGTTCTCAAGTGTGAGTTTGACAGTTCTCTTGAGAACTGAGTTTTGTTTATTAATACGGCGTTACTCACGTGATACCCGATTCCTAAACGCGCACCTAAGTTACGTTTATTAATAGGAACGCCATCTTGTGGTCGTTTCCAAGATTGACTTTTGAGCTTAGAGTGATTTATTAATACGGGCCTAAAATTCCACTAAGTGGCAGCTGTGGTTTACGTATTCGCTAGCGAGTGAACTTAGGCACCTCCTGGCACAGGATATGCTACGCTCGATGTGAATAACCCTCGTTCCGGCGCTAATTGGCGACGCGCAATCGACTGCATTCCTGACACCTTGGCAACGTTGTCGGCCGGGAACGACCAGAGACTTACTCTTATCTATACAACTGCCCCCTAACCTGGCTTTGGCATTCGTTACCGCTAGTAGAATAGAACAAACATATCGAACTCGAATTCGGCTAACCAAAAAGCAAATATCTAGCCTATACATTTTTACTTTATTTTTCATTTATTTATTTTCGCAAGAATCTGGCATTTAAAACGTTCACAGTCCCCGTACAAAAATGTTTTGATTTCCTTTGTAAGTCCCGCCTATTATTTCAATCTCTATACAAGTCGAATTACATCAAATTTGTTATGCGAGCACTTCAACACTGGATGGAGCACTCTGAGCACTCTTCTGAAGGCAATAGGACGTGAATGGACAGCAGCATCCACCAAGGACATCGTATTTACATACCTTCAGAAAAAATAACCTTAGTGAGGATCTTGTAGGCACATACTTTTTTCATCGTGCCACATATGTGGGGCACGGGTTTGTGAAGCTAGTTCGTCGTGCTCCATATATGGGGCACTGGACTGTGAACGTGTTAAGTTTGGTACCTAGTCTCCACACTAGGATTCCCTGTGTTTATTCTACTAGAGTTACAACTGTACCACCACCATGATTGCTAACGTAAGTTCCACCGCTAGCGAGTAGGTAGGTACTAGGTAAACCGAAGCCCAAATCAAGTGTCTTTTTTTGTAAACAATAACTACCCTACCCTACTAACATTTTAAGCTGTTCTGTGATTATTGCATTTTCACATTATTAGATCGGATCACTTTATTTTCACGATGATGAACAGGTTCGATCAATCAGTTCCTTCAGTGTTACATCACAATAGGTAATTAGACGATCATGTTTACAAAACAAGACACTTGATTTGGGCTGCGGTTTACCTACATCATTATTTTTTCCTGCTATTTTCTTTTTAATCTAGAGTTAATTAAACTCCACCTAACATGGTATTTACGAAACTGACTCATGTTAATTTCATCGGATTTAATGATTTCAATAAAAACGGAAATCACATTATTTCTTTTGATTTTGGACGTGTATTAAAATTGAAACCATTCGAGTTTCGATTCAGACGAGCCGTTTTTATTGGTCCAATTAAAAATGCCGCTGCGTTCGCTCGCCGCGCCGCCGCCGCCGCAGCCGTCCGTAGCACTAATCTGCAACATCTAATGGCTCCTGCGCTGTGTAAACTTAAAATGTAAACACTTTTTGTGGGGTGACCATTCGACATATAGGAGCAGGACCTGTTGTACCATTGCCAGTACCTTTAATGGTACAAATGGGATTAATTTGTCCCATTTGTACCAAGACGCAAAATACAAGTATTTATTACGGCAGGGATTTCGAAAGCTTTAAAGAGTACAAAGGTAGTAAGAGATAAAAATTTAAATCTTTGCTTAGGAATATATCTAGTTTAAAAAGTGAAAAGTGATATATCTAACTAAGGCGATGTGTTCTTTCGCCGTTTTTTATAACTATCGCGGTAAAGAAATCAAATCTTCGACGAACATGTGGAATATTTTGGTAAGTATTTGATATCACTGAAACACTAGGCTACTAGGTATAGCCATGCCCTCTAGACGGTCAGGTCATTAACGTGTTTACCACAGTTTCTGTAATAATGGAGGTGTATACCCTACCTACGTATTAGGTAGGTACTTTACAAAAGTTACTTAAGTATTAAGTGAAGTTAAGACAATAGATAAGTAAACTGATGTAATAATTTTAGCCAACGGCTATGTCACGGGAAGGACAACGTTCAAGTACTGTTTTTTTCCAGTGTAAATGCAGTGAATCCATAGTACTTATGTAAGTATTTTTAGGACATTCTTCACATTAAAGAGAAACGAATTGAATAGTGGATTTTCTAAGCTCTCCTTTAGTATTTTCTATATCTATGGTCCCCAGTGAGTGGCGTACGAAACCATTTAACGATAAATCCTTTTCAAGTGAAATCTCAAGACTTAAAGTGAACTTAAAACTTAAATCGTCTTAAAATTGAAAATGCAAACTAGTTCCCGACTTCGTCCCATCGCACCGGATACCCTTTGCTTTGTTTCTAGTTTTAAAGATGGCTTCAAGTGATTGTAGTTTTACACTATGAAATGGTTTGTGCAGTGCTATGTTATCTATGTTAGTTGATAATATATAATAATTGGATTGTACCCCATTAGATTGAGTTTAATTCTATCGATGAGCGCTGGTCCGAATACTCGTATGGTCGAATACCATTGGCTCGAATATTTGTAAAGTAGATACAAGTAGGGTCGACCATTCGTTCAGTCGAAATTCGTAGCATCGAATATTTGCAGAGTCGAAAGCCATACGCGGCCAATTACCGTAGGTACATAACCCCTAGCCAAGTGGCATTGACTTTCGTTAACGCTTGACATTAGCTAAAGAAAAAGCAAATGTCAAATTAATTTTTTTTCTATAACAACCACTAAGTATAGGTAGCGTTAACGAAATTCAATGCCAAGCTAGATGCTTGCTGGGCTTTACTTTCGACCCTATACGACAATGGATACCTTTGACTAATTAAAAACTAAAGACTAATGTGAAAAGGTATATACGCTATATAAAATATACTCCGATCATCATTTCTAGCCAAAGACTTTTTTTAATATATTAAACATCATGTAACTTTAGACTACTTCGTCACTAACATAAGTACTAGGAAAATGACATTCAATTATAATTAAAGTTAAAACTATGTACTAAATAATAACGTCGCCAGCCTTTTGGGCACTCTTCCGCAGGGCAGCGATTTGGCCCCAATTTTTTATTTATAAGTATATAATTATTTGTTTTTTATTAATATTTTGTACATAGTTTTAACTTTAATTATAATTGAATGTTATTTTCCTAGTACTTAACTTCGTCACTAACTCGTATTATGGTCACCCTACCCCGCAGGTACCTTAATATTTCATTTGCAATCAAAAAGGTTTGGTGTAATAGCCACATAATTATTAATGCCGTGTGTCCGATGATATGCGCGCAGATTAGCACAGAATTTATATGCAAATGCATTTCAATGCACTTTTGGCACGAAATTCGTAATTATTTGAGATTCGTAATCATTTTGATGATTTCGTAATTTTAATTTAATATTACGGTTCTGTACAAAATCGTTGTTAGTCGTACGTGAGTTATTTAAATTGAATAATCCTAAGAGATAATGGGGATTGTACCTCATGGGATCGAAATTCGTTATATCGATGAGGCGCTGGCTCGAATATTTTTGGGATCGAATATTTGTTGAGTCGGTACAGGTAGAGTCGACTAGAAGAGAGTAACTGAAAGAAGAGAGACGATCATGTATGTTTACAAAATAATACTCTGGCAGTGGGCAGACGTAATACAGTGTTTAGTTACTTTTGATACTGAATTTACATACGATATCAAATACCAAAATGTATTGCAAAGGTGACAGCCAATAAAATGTCGATTCTCGACTTATTTGTTTAAGATTTGCATATTTTTATCGGGGTTCAGTTGAAACATGATATTTTGAAGTTTATTTAGTGTCGGTACAAATTATAGTAAGAAATCGACTTTATACCTAATCGGTAGATATGGTCCCAGAATGGTATGGTGGGCTAGAAGGGTCTTAGTATTATCTGATGGTTTGAAGTAAGGGCCAAGTAGGTATTATTATGGTCTACTAGTACTACAAACTGACGAGCAAGAGATCGATGAATATGGAAGTAGCAAAGGTGGTGTGGATCGCAGTAGATGGAAATTAATCTATGCCTACCTATTCCTATGGGCTCTGGGAGACAGACGTGAGTTATGTTACATTTTTATATGATTTTACCCCATGGGATCGAAGTTCGTTCCATCGATGAGGGCTTGTTCGAATATTCATGGGGTCGAATGCCACAGGCTCGAAAATTTATTAGGTCGAAATTTTAAAAAAAGTAGCTAATCTAAATCTCAACATTTGAGTCCGCAATTTTCATAATTGTTAATTTATAGAATGAAAATCACTGGCTTCAATTCAGGGAAGAGTTTAATTGAAATAAACTAGAACTTTCCAATTCGGGTGATTTGTTTCTAGGCAACCTTATACCCCGAAAACGCCAAATCAAAACAAACTGCTCTCAAGAGTCCAATTAGAGCCATAGACACAACAATTAAAATTAATGAATAGACCTAACAAATGGTCTATCAATATTCTAGTTCATAGCCTAATCAAACCGATGACTTTGCATAGGTCAGTTTAGGATTATGCTATTATTTTGTGGTCAGTGCCGTCCTCAAGAAGTGCAAATGGTGCCCCCAAGTGCGGAATTATTCAACACGGAAATTGTTTGATTATTCTTGACCCGCTCATTAGTTATATTTATTTGAAGAGTATTCTTGGCTCAGAAAGATTGTATTTCCTAAACTATATTTATTATTTTGTGTCCTTTTTGTGTACCATAAAATATCAGGTACCAGTGTACCTACATATTAGATTTTTTCTCTCTATATATTTGGTGGGAGGTCTTCGCCTAAAGAAGGGTTCTATCTAGGGTCCGTATGTAGTGTCCAATATTTTTCAAATATTAGACACTAGATGCGTCTCTGTCTAAGATCGCATTCATCAAAAAAAAATATCGATTAAAGAAGTGTCAGAGCGCCAGTTTTATTTCTGCTGCGTACAAATTTATGCTCGCCGACTAATGTCTGGGTGGCTAATAACCGGACCGGACGGTCGTGAGACGAATCGGACCGGTTGGTATACTACACATTTAACGATAAGCGATGAATTGCTGCCTATCAACTTCTAAATTTAAATTCACAAGAACTTCCATCTCCGTGTGAAACTTCACGTTGAAACCATACCGAAGCCCAAATCAAGGGTCTTATTTTGTAAACAAATATGATCGTCTACCTGTTGTGATGTAACACTGAAGATACTGATTGATTGAACCTGTTCTTCAATGTGAAAATATAGTGATCCGATCTAATAATGTGAAAATAACTATGCAATGATCACAGAAATGCTTAAAATGTTAGTAGTTTTTGTTTACAAAATAAGACACTTATGATTACGGTACATTTCTGTTGCCAATCGCAGATCAAAAAAAATTTAACAAATATTTCTTTCTTTCTCAATTTAGTCTAGGGATATAATGTTGCCGGGGTTCTCCTGTTAAGTACCAGGTACCTGTGTTAGGAGGCCCCGCTCTTCCACCTTATGGTCAATTCTAATGACAGAGTTGAATGTTAGAGCTTATTAAGCTCAAAACTAAATAAAGACAAAGGAGACAGGTGAGCTTTTCAGAACAGGATCGAATATGATATAAAATGTTAATTATGATTATACTTACATGAGGTTTCTGTCTCTTAGCTGGTAGACAAAGGGAACGGAACGCCACACATTCCAAATGATCTTTGCAAACCTCTTTCGCTTCACCCAACAATCCTGCATACTCGTCAGTTGCTTCGATTTTCTTAAACAACCGTGTAGCAAAGTTCTTTTAATGCCCTACACAGCCTCTCGACGGGGGATCAGCAATAATTGGTTAAATCACTTAGGGTCGCGTTGTTTCGTCTGCGAAAGTTTCCAATAACACTTAGGATTATAGCTCTAAGTCTTTATGAGACAGTTGACTTGACTCGATACATGTAAAGTCGACTTTTCGTTTCGTCGAAAGTATTTGAATCAGAAGCTTTATTTGTAGATTTGGGTAAATGTGTACAAAATAACGGTGTTTCAGTTTACAAAAAATGTAGCACCAAATCCTGCCTGTCCGGCGTACAATTTTACATTAGGACGAATAAATATTAGGTACAATTATAACCACATTATTCACTAACCTAACATTGACCGCACGATTTTAGGCCCTGAGATAATTATTTTAAATTTCGACGGAAGGGATAGTCGACTCTACATAGCGACTCAACCAATATTTGAGCCTATGAATTTCGACCCCACGAAAATCCTTATCGATAGAATGAATTTTGTTCCATGGGGTACGGTCACAGAGCACCTCCACTGCTCTGTGGGTACGGTCTACACAGAGAAAAGTTTACAGGAGAGTTTTAAAGGTTTAGATTATCTTAAAAATTACTTGACCTAATTGCAAAAATTCTTTCACTATTAGTTAAAAGTTAAAACCAAAAAAGGTTACCTATTAAATTCGGTCCAGTAGTTTTTGAAAAAATATCAACCTTATTGAGACCCCCTCTATACTTTTCTTTGTCTATCTTTATTTAAAGTATTGAGACATTTCATTACTATTACGTCACACATAATCTTTGACTAAGTAGTCAGCCTGTCACATAAATATCTTGAGGGGTTTGGAGGCCGCACCATGGGGAGGGCAAGGTCAATGGCAAATGGGTGGGGGTAAGGGGGTGGACGATTGCATCCTTCCGCTGGAAATAGAACCTTTCTTGATGGTAGTTTGTGACTCGCCTTGGGCACGAACTAAAGTTTAGCTAGGTAGATACAGTTTAACTCGGAGAAAATACGGGGTTTAATAAAGTTAAGATTTACTCAAAAACTACTTGAGTGATTCCTAAAATTATTTTACAATTACATAGTCTGCACTTTAAACTAATTACTAAAAAAGAATCTTTATTAAAATCGGCCAAATATTTTTTGAAAAACACTCAACCTTTGGCCTTGCGCCAAGGAGGGTTCAGCGTTGGGAATTTTCATGGCTGAAGTCGCCAACTTATTGCAGGGGGCATTAGTGAGTACATATATGTACTGCGACTTTTTTTGTCTGAGCTAGACAATCAGTCAATCACATAAAGTGAGTACAGTTACTTTACTTAACGGCCAGAGAGTAGAGCCTAGCCTTTTTTGCAAAAATATCTACAAAGCTTTCTTCGAGAACTGCTCTATAAAGCGATCTGGAACTATTACAAAGCGGTCACTGCTGAGATATATCACGGACTAACCATCGATTTACAATCTTAAAATTGAATCGAAAACCATCGGTATGGCCGCGCTGAAAGATCCGCGCAATCCTACGTCCGTAGACGTCTACTTGTAACATAGGGTTGGCAAATAGGTAATTTTACACTGCAGCATGATTATTTAATTTTTAGGTTACGTGTTAATTGTGGTGACGTCTCGGAATATTTAATGGCAGATAACCAGACGTCGATCTACATATTTATTGCCGGTATTATATTACTGAAATAATTAATGCTGATACCTATAAAATCCACGAAACCTGAAGTTATAAGAGTAGATTACAGCCTGACTTTTGTGTTAGACGTTTTAGTTTAGACTCCCAGTAACGGCTTGTACAATAGGGTTTAATAACTTTTTTCTTTCCTGGTTTGGTAGTTAATGGACACATTTCAAATTCGTCAAATTCATGATTCTGTGTATGTATGTTGGGGCTACGAATGTGTGCATGCATGGTGTTGTCGCCGGTTCCGCATAATAATTATGTAATTACCTAGTAATTAAGTAATTGTTACTATTGTAAAAGATATGCTGCTGAAAGTTTTTGCCAGTTTTTCTCCTCCCGGGTTGGCACCTTTTCCTTACAAAGTAGTGTTACATTTATACCACTTTGCAAGGAAAAGGTGAAAAAAAATGCCGTGCACACACAACAGTCACAACACACAACGTGCTTACTTGCACTAAAAATGACTTCGACTTTTGAGTGTATCTTATTTAAAATAATTGGCAAAGCATAGTGCCAGCCCTATTGTCGCCATTCGCCGCCATTTATCGCTAGCCGCCGCCATTGCTCCACATTAATGGTCCGTAATGAGCGTTTAAGACGCAGCCCGAGAGGCCCGGCGATTGTTTTATCGCAGTAATTAAGCCACGCTGATCTATAGATCTCGTAGATCCAAGTGTAAACAGTTGTGTAAATTGATTTTTTTTTCTCCCAGCTTCGTGTAGTGTCGGGGATGTGACCTAATTAGAATAGGTGATGGATTGGAGGCGAGGTTTTTATCTTTAGTTAGTCTTGGCTTCGTAGAATACATTTTATTCTACGAAGGCAGCGAGTTACTAAGTATAAAGATATACTTAAAGCAGTTTTAAAAAATCGTCTTTGCTGTGTTCTACAAAAGACTCCCAGAATTACAAAGTCAGTCCAGTTTCCTTTGTCCTGATCTAAATCAAGACAAAATAAAATAAAAATCAAGATATAAAAATTATTTTAGATTAATTCCTAAATTTATTATTAAATAAACCAAATAATTCTTCAATTGAATAAAATACAGACGGACAATATCAATGATAACACTAGAATTTCGACGAATAAATAAATAGACGACGTTTCGTACAAATCTATGTTAGCCGATCGGTGTAAAATGTAATAAAGATCGTAGCCAGTGCTAAATCTGATTATTTTTCCCCTTGATAACGGGAATCTCGCTTACAAAACCAATTTTGAAATTCGGTACACTACTAAATCAAACTGCAGCCATATGTACAGTCGATAACACATCAAGAACTTATTTCAACTGAACGAATAGTAGACTGGTGCATCGACTCAAAAAATATTCGAGCCAATCATATTATAGCTTTCGACCGCACGAATATTCGAACCAGCAGCGTACATTTGCAATCCTATAGGCAATCCACATTACGGCCTAAATTACAATGATGTAGGTTGTTGTGCTGTGAACTGTGCCTAATATTTTTCTAATTATTTGCCATATAGGATTTCAAAAGAGAAATTGTTGATTGTGGAGCCCTCGTAGTAGGTAACTGAAATAAAATGAAACCTTCGATCCAACAGCAACATTTGTCCTTAAATTAATCCAGCCATTTATAAAGGCTAAGTTATAAAGGCGTCGTATGAAACAGTAGTAACTCGTACGAAATATCAATTGGTGGTGTGTCGCTTTTTTTATAGCAAGCTCTGTAAAACATTGGTCTCGCGTGTTATAGGGCCTTATGTGCTGCTGGCACGCGAGTACGCTCGCCGGCAAAAGTGATTTGCTCTGTTTTCCCTCGCATTTATATTTTCTCCCCACTAATACGATAGTTAACGTAACTGGCATCTTTATTTTTCTTTTTTGTTACTTCTATATAGCGTTTTTTTGTTGGTGTCTATTTTTTATGTAGATACGGTCGACAGCGATTGTACCCCATGGGATCGATATTCGTGCAGTCGAACGCCATAGACTCGAATATTTATTGAGTCGATAGATGTAAAGTCGACAATTCTTTCAGTTTAAATTCAAAATGCACGATAACCTACGCCAAGCTATGGCAGTATTAGGACGTATTACAATCCTGTAGCGTATATAGAGTGTCCGTTTGTTACATTCTTGTGCTGTCGACTGGATTATTTTCAGCTGGAAAAGGTCGTTTGATTCTATTGTTTTCTTAGTTTTCATTTTTATTTATACCCGACTGTCGTAAGAGTTAGTGTAATGTTTTTCGAGTGTATGCATGTCGGTTAGCTTGTGGTATCCTGAAGCCTAAACGGTTGATGAATTTTGATGTTAGAATCATATTAATCAAGGAACAGACTTAGGATATCTTTTATGCCAAAAAAGTTTTTGGTTTTTGTTACAAGTAATCAGGTAATAAATAATAATAATATACCTAGGTAGGTGTGTGACATCATCGCCGGCCATAAAAAGTTGGCTACTTTTAATTATAAGTAGGTAGCCTGCGCCTAATTAACATAACATTTATGTTCCGACTAGTACCTTAAACCCTTTTATATTTTTTAGAGGCAGCGCCTCCGCCGCGAATGATCGAATGTTTCGGATCCATGTTACACGTAAAGTTATCCGATGTGAAACGTAGTAATTTGTTTAGCTATTTTCAAATGCAAGATGATGGCAGAACGATTACGAAGAATAAGATTGAGTGTATCCCATGGGACCGAAATTTATTCTGTCGATGAGCGCTGGCTCGAATATTCGTGGTGTCGAATGCCATAGGCTCGAATATTTGTAAATCGACTTCCTTTTATCAAGTTCATCTCTTTTACTAATCGTGTATGTGTGTGTGAGAGAGAGAGTGAGAGCTCGGTGGCGCAGTGGTTGGGGGTCAATGGAAATGCAATACTTAGGTCCCAGGTTCGATTCCCAGCCAGGGCAACCAATGAGTTATCCTCGGCTTTTCGACGGAAAAACTTACTTACATTTACCGAGTTCTCTCAAGACGATGAAGGAAAACATCGCTGCATGCCACATAAGAAGAAAAAATCTAAGGTATGTGAAATCCGCCAATCCGCAGTGGGCCCGCGTGGTGGATCATGGCCCGTGCTCCCTCGATGTAAGGGAAGGTCTGTGCCCGAGCAGTGGGGCAATATAAATAGACTGTGATGATGACTAATCGTGAATATGTCCTCAAAAAAACAAACTAAAGTTTCTTCTTCCTCTCATTCAATAATTTAAGTTTGTATAAAATGTAGGTACTTTCATATTAACCATGGGTTTAGAATATAGATAAACTTCAAGAAAATTACGAATAGGGCTTGCTTGCCTTATGTCATACATCTGTGAGTGTTTTTGTAGAGACCCATTTATGTCAATTCGCCGTCTGTATAGCGAATTGAACAAATAAATTCACAATTTATACCAAATCTGTCCCTTATTAATTATCTTGAAAACGTTCACATGCTATCGACGACGTAGGGTTGCCAACCATTTGGCATTAACAGGATTTTTTGTTTACATCCGGGGGGACATTTGTATCTGCTGTTTAGGTTACTGAGATTAGCGTAGACGGATCAAGTTGAAATTAATACCAAATACTCAAAACTGCAACCTCATGCAGCCGTGAAAAAATTAACGTTCTAAACGTAGAACGTTAATTTTTTCACGGCTTTTCATCCAAATCTTTTGATTGCGTTAACGAACGCAATCAAAAGATTTGGCCGTTTGTGTCGAATTTTGGCGCATATTTGTATGAAAACGCAAAAAAAAACTCAAAATCTATAGGGTACTTCCCGTTGACCTGTAATCATGAAATTGGTCAAGAAGCTAGGTCTTACAGCACAAATAAAGGAAAAAATCCGAAAACTGTAAATTTGGAATTACATCCCCTCAAAAATATTTTTTTATTATTACAAAAATGTCGATATATAATATTTTGATAATGGTAAAGTTGGTCACTAAATCAAATTTATCTTTTCGTTAGAGCAAAATTACAGGGTTAAGTAAATTGTTTGCACGGAAGCCTCGGTGCGCGAGTCCGACTCGCACTTGGCCGGTTTTATTATTTACTTATATGAAACTATCAAAAAGTGAGAGTAAAAATAATAATAAAAATTTAAGAAGTTAAACGAATACCTATATATAGATCCTTATCCCAGGTTAATATTAGTTTTGGACAGCCCTAGGTGCGTAAAAGGCAAGTGCAATTGAACACCGAACAGAATGTCGTGTTGTGGCAACATAACGCGCGGCGGACGCTTTAAAACTAATTATTTTTATTTAATTTTATTTATTGAGAGGTACAACACGCGAGAATCGAAGGCTCTCATTAGATATGCACACTATGTTTTATGTGGTATGCAAACGCTTTCGTAATTCCGTAAGCTTGGTAAGCGTAGACTTTATATTTTATGAAATTATTATTCAGTTGCAGTTACAATAACCTATGAACAATTATTGTCATATTCAATTTTAATAGATCTTTATTTGCTTATCACAAATAAGGTGTTACATATACTCGTATGTATAGTCTATCTCAGATAAAAGCACACAAAGGCCCTGTTATGGCTGACATTTTCTCATTAGGTACCTACTTGACCCATTGTACGAATAATGAACCCGTGTACATAGCTTGTGTACTCTAAAATTACTTCAGTCACTAAGCACTACTAAACTACATTTTATTTCAGTTCACGTAGTTAAAGAATTAAAGATAAATTATTAAATTTAAAGCCGCCAGCGTTCTGGGATCCCTCCCTGCCGCACGGTTACGGCAATAACTGATGTAAATAATAATTGTGTAGATATGTTGTTTTCTTTTTACTTATTGTATTTTAATCGTACTAAGTGACGACGCTACGGCGACTCCTCTGGAGGAAGAGAAGACAATAGATTATAATATGATCTCTGTAACATGAAATTGGCAAATAACAAACCGTCGAAAACCTTAATAAAAAGATTAACCATACTTATAGGTACTTACGATTCCATAGCAAGTACACACACGTAATTAGTCCACAGTCTCTCACGACGGGAGTCGCCAAACCCGTCCCGTTGACCACAGCTCCACAATAAAGACAAAAATGGTTGTCTTGTAGCCCGTCGCATGAATAAACATCGCCAGAGCCCTCTGCTTTAATTACTACAAGTTTTTAAATGCATATCCAACACGTTTCTATATGAAATATGTATCGAAATGCAAGTTTGAGAGCGATGAACCAATAACGATGCAATTTGGAGAGAAAATGCACTCAAATGTTTTGTTTCAATGTCATTTGTTTTGATGGGAAAGCGAGCATACTTGAGATGACCGGCGACAATTGGTCGGTCGTCAAAAGCATCGCTGGAGGGACAAAGTGAAGGGAGGGATCTGTGGGGCTATTGCAGTTCTCAAAACGATAAAATTATACCATGCCATGAGGTGTGCTGAACAAGAGACGCCTCTATACCCACGCAATAGCACTGTCCCTGTTACGTACGCAATGACATGTCATGATTTTATCGTTTTGAAAATGACAATATAGTATTCAGTGAAGGAGTTTTTTGACGAACCATTATGAGGACTGACATTTATATTTTTGTAAATTGTAATAATGTTTTTGGTAAATAAATGTATTTGTATAATAGCCAACTGCAGGCACACACGTGGTGCGAGCTGGTACAGCGGTCTAATTGTGTAACTGACAGTAAGTTCATTCCCATTTCTATAAGTACTACATTGCTGCCTTTCAATAGTAGCATAAAAATTATTGTCACAGCAACCGTGCAATTCAAATTCAAATGATTTATTGCAGTCGCAAAGACCATAAATGTTAGTAAGTACTTAAAACTGTGGTTCATGTTTACAGGATGCGACTTGACTCTGAGACGCCGGAATGGATGATAGGAATGGGAATGGGCTTGCTGTCACTATTACTTCCACAATTAAACCACAGGACAGCAATGTGACGTCTTCTCGTTTCGGAGGCTAATTCACACTTCGGGTTGCTTAGCCATAGGAGTTAGTTCTAAAAGGAGGTATAAAGAATAGAGCTCAGCCAGCGCCTGAGGAAGGCGACGGGTGACCCTCCTGCTGGCGGCTTTCTGGCGCAGAAGCTAAGCTTAGCCATTCAGTGCGGGAATGCCGCCAGTGTGATGGGTAATTGGGTACCCTTCCAAGACGGCAGAATTTTTTAGATAGTTTTTAATTTTTATATGTAAGTAGTTAGTTTTTAATCTTGTACGTATAGTTTTAATAAAGTATATATATTGTAATATAATATAGAGTACTATATATTTAGTATAGTATGGGCTATAGTATATTGCGAGCCTTGGACGATGACGTGACGAATCGCGTCGGATGGCGGCGGACGCGGCTGAAAAGCAGCTTCCTGTCGTTCATTCGCAGGCGCTGCGCGGGCGCATGGCGCTGCGAGGTGCGAAATAGAATGGAGGCGGTAGCTGTTTGAATTAGTCTACTGATTGTACTTACATTATAACTATGTCGTTATAATAACTAATTAAATTACCTACCTGGGTCATTCCTGGTGCAAAGTTCTTCATCGCTTTGGTTATGCCAAACCATGAAGAAATGAAGTCCGATCCTGGCCGGGCAGGGCCCATGGGTGGAACCGAACTTCATTGTATTACTTTATGTGCCCAATGATAATTTTAGTTCTGAGTATTAGCAATCCTGTAGCCTAAACCGCTTGATGGATTTCGGCGTATGCGGTATCGTTAGATTAGTCTTGATTACGGGCGTGTCATAAGGTAAAAAAAAATAATCAAAAGGGGATAGTTTTTTTGCAGTCGGTTTTTTGTTTTGTTTTTTTAAATAATCTCAATTACATTTAACATTTATTTAAATAAATTACTTAGTAAAAAAGACAGTGGTCATGGTGTGGCTGGCTGTGTGCGTGCCGTGCACGCGTACTCTGTGGTGTTTATGTATGACTACTTTGTCATCAAACTGTCTAACCCATATATCAGTGAATCTAACCCTGGTGAAAGACATGCGCAAAACTTTGTAAATATGTATACAGTTGACAGCAGATCAATGTTAACATTTGCAGTACGATTTCAAGTCTTACGACGCAAATAATAAGAACTGTCAAAAGTAAAAAGTGTTAACATTGATCTGCTGTCGACTGTACAATACGTCGATGTTCATTGCCGGCTTTTCTTGACGTCGTAATAATAGATTGAGGTATGTAGGTACAAAGCTTTCAAAGGTAAGCATTGCAGAGATGATTATTACTGTTGCGGAATAAAAAAGGATTACTTACCTTATCCACGTAGCGAATCTGTTTCCCAGCTGAGTGGTCCGCCCGCCACGGGTACACATTACCGATCGGTTACGCGCGACTAGCGAGTGTCGGCCTAGCTATAACTATAATGCGATTATACTAATTACGATAATGGCGCACCACGCGAGATAAATTAGACTTTATTAGTGCTTTCACGCGTGTGAATGACACTTTTAACCGACTGACGAATGACAGAATATTTCTCTCTCGTTTTATTAATTTTGGATGAATTTCGGAAGGGAAATAAAAATACGCCAACAAAAATCTGAGATTTTTTTAAACAAGCTCTCTATTTAAAATATCTTACATTTCTATATATCTATTATAGTTTTAGTTTTAATGTTCATCATCATCATCATCAGCCCGTATCAGTCCACTGCTGGACGTAGGCCTCTCCCAAAGCGCGCCAATCAACCCTACTCTCGGCCCTCTGCATCCAGTCCCTGCCAGCCATTTTGCGAAGGTCATCCCTCCATCTGGTCGGGGGGCGTCCCACAGGGTCAATTTTGTTTGGCAGCCTCCCGTAACCCGGGGATTCTTAGCACCCCCTGCCCCGCCGTTACCGTAGCCGCTGCCTTGGCTAGGAATAGCGGGGCGGCCGGGAACTGGGGGCCGGGGCCTTGTGGTGTACATCATGTTTGGGAGGTGATGCCCGTAATCGCTACGCTGGGCAAGCGGGTTGGCGATCGCAGAGCCGGCCACCTCTCGCCGGTGGCGCTGCTGCCCGTCACCGACCTGCTGCACTTGGCGCCGGCACGGTGCGAGCTGGGTATACCGCCAACTGTCGGTCGCCAGAGCCCCGTCCGTTGGTCGGCAGGGTGCACCACGTGCCGGTGAGGTTGGCATTTGGGTGGCCAATATAGTCGGTCCCCACCCCTTACACCACGTTTTAATGTTAGATTTTGGTAATTTTATTGTTATTTCTTTGTATTTTCCTTATTAACTCAATAAATCTTTAATTTTCATTTTAAAAGACTTGGAAATGGTATGTTTGCGATTTTTTCTTATCGAGCGAAGTTCGTCCAATCGTGTATCGGTATTCATCAGTCTCTAAATAGACACCCCAAGATTGATAATTTTTTTCAGGCATTTCTATTTAAGCCGTAGTCTTCATAGAAATACTGAAAATCCACGCACATCCAGCCTTAAATTGTCCCAACTTATCTCATGGTCCGAATGCCGGCAAAAAACCTAGAATGCGAATACAATGGAAAACAAAGAGATTTAAGCTTTGGATTGTAAAGATCGCATTTTAATGGGGATTCTAACAAAATACTATGGCGATTCTAACGACACGACATTGTTCACATTTTGGAAAACATTCGTGTTTAGAAGTCTTAAATGCACTTTGTTCTTATTGTCTGAGTTGAAATCTTGCTTAGGTACTTCAATATTGTTATGCTGTCGAGTGTACAAACGAAATCGTTATTTGAGTATAATAGCGATGTTGATAAGTTTGAAAGTTATAAGTAGTATTTTCATCAATTTTACAAATTAAACAAATTTGAAGTTCATCTGTGGAAACAGATTTAAATTCAGAAGAAAAATAAATCATTTTTTATTTATAGGAAAGTCTAAGAAACTACTTAGTACTTTAGTACTAGTAGTACTAAAGGCCAAACCCGCGTTTGGCCCCAATCTCACATAATGGTAATGACCAGAGTAAGAAGTGACGTCACATCTTACTAATTCCATATAAACTCCATACTAAATCTGTTTTGTCAAAAAACAATGAAGCACGACTAAAATTTCGAAAAAAAAATCAGATGTATTTTCCCATCGTGATCAAGTGATATGAGTTTAAGCAATACAACAGTTTAGTTACCTACCTTATTGTTAAAAGCAAAAAGCTACTTATCGTTTACCTAATAAAATTTTAAAGAAAATTATAAGACATTGTCACAAGTTGTGATTGTACGATTCTAGTACTTCATGACAAAGTTTGACGGTTGCCGAACTTCAGAGTTGTAAACTTTGTTAGGTTTTCTTGTAAATGATGTTGCAAAACGTTGAAATAGTACTTACGTACTTATTAATTTTTTTATTATTAAATCCTACGGAAGTTTAAAGTTCTATGTTTTCATTTATGGCTGAAGGAAAGCATTTAGCCACGGTCTATGGAGAGAGCCTAAAGTATACTATTTTATATGGGGATAGCTTTTTGTTGTCACGTTCACTAACATATGTCAGTCATTTTGTTAATGATCGACTGTCCTTTTATTAAAAATTGAAACAATGCTAAGAAGCCTAACATTCCCACATTTCAAATTCAAAGAACCTTTCATTTCAAATTGTCGCTTCATGGGGTCTGCTGGAAGAAATCTCTGATAGAGATAAGTTACGCCCTTTGTATATGTCTTTTCTTATCTATGTTACAATGTAAATATCCAGTGTGTATACAATAAAGTGTTAATAATAAGAAGAAGAGAGTAGCGGACAAGCGAATAATTGTTATGCAAGTACGATGTAAATATGGCTTACTCCATAAGCCGTTTCTTGCTTCAAGGTTCTAGATTCTAAAGCATCCAGAATGCTCCCAACTTGTGCGGGATTGACAGCCGACTGATTGATCGGCTAGTGCTCGACTGATTGATCGGACTGCGGGTCTAGGGCACTGAATGAATAATGCCTACTAAGTACAGAAGTCGCACTTGTTTGATCTTCAAGGGTTCGTCTTAATATCCTACCTACGAAATTACAGGCATGGGATAATGCACCTAATCGCCGCGTGGAAGAGTGGTTATTACCCTGCCAGTCAAAAGTTAGGTTGTGTACTATTCATATTTTTTTTCTCTCAAATTGAAAGGTGAGGCGAAGCTAACTACCTAGCCTAGAGCATAAATAAAGCCCAAGCTATAGCGTTCAAGCCCTGTCAAAGTCAGATTATTGCCGAAAAATAGTACTTACAAAAATGATCGTTCAAAAGTTCGATCGTTTTTGTGCAAGTGCACAAAACTTGAACGCCTAAAAAGGCCTTGGTCGGTCGGATGTTTTATAATATCTCAGTAGTCAAGGTCACTCCTGAACTTGGTAGTGGGACACTTAAATTAAGCTCGAAACTGCAGATCTTGCATAAAATTATTCGAAAACACCAACATTTAAAATTACCACTTTAGAAAATTAAATGAAATTTATCAAATAATTTTGCAACCGTCACTTTCCCGCCATTTCCAAAAAGCAAAATAAAGTAACATACAAACATTAGTCGGTTCTCTTTCCACACAGACTCTATTGACGGACGCCTGGCTAGGGCTTAAACTAGTCTGAGCTAACGAGTGCTTCAGATGTCTCCATTTGTGGACAAAAACGGGCCTCGTGAGTAAGACCGCTTCGGATTGAGAACGTAACTTTGGTTATGCTGTGATATTGTAGAGGTAGATGGAGGCAAATTGAAAGAAACGAACAAGCCGAAATTAAATTTTAAAGTTAGACCCATACCCGACAAACTGACTGAGAGCAGAATGAGGTGGTACGGCCACGTGATGAGGAGGCCGGACGACCACATGGTAAGAAGAGTCCTGGAAATTGCGACCGTACCAAGAGGCCGCGGCAGACCGCGCTTGACGTGGACAGCGGTCCTGAAAAGGGACCTGGAAGCAGCTCAGGTGACACCAGAAACGACCCAGGACAGAGCGTCCTGGCGAAAACAGACTAGGAGAGCCGACCCCAAATGACATGGGAAGTGGCTAGGGCAAAGAAGAAGAACAAGCCGAAATTAATTTAAATAAAACCGGCCAAATGCGAGTCGGACTCGCTCACCGAGGGTTCCGTGCAACGCAACTTAATCCTGTAACTTCGCTCTAACGAAAAGATAAATTAGATTTAGAAACCAACTTATTTTTGTTATTATCAAAATATTTTGTCCATACATCGACATACTCCTGATTAGTTGATCCCTTTGCAAATATAAGTTTGTAATAACTATGAAAAATAAATTTGGGGAGATGTTATTTCAAATTTAGTTTTCGGACTTTTCCTTTACTTATACTTAGACCTAGCTTCTTGCCAAATTTCATGATTCTAGGTCAACGGGAAGTACGTTATATGTTTTGATATTCTTGCATTTTTGACCTGAGTATATATTTGGTATTAATTTCAACTTGATCCGTCCACGCGTTTCTGAGATGTCTTGACAGATGGACAGACAGACGGACAACAAAGGTATCCTATAAGGGTTCCTTTTTCCCTTTAAGGTACGGAACCCTAAAAAGAAAAATATAAGTATATGTCGTGCAAAAATATTAAAATGTACTTGTAAACTAAATTTTGTCTCTTTAATTTGATTTCGATTACCTTAATGAGTGTAAAATCATCAAAATACATACCACTACCATACTTGGATTTATAGTTTCCTCAAACACATTATGTACGTTCTCAGTCGGTTACCGTCGACCGGCGCGGGCGCAGGCCTGTGTGGCAGTTTTTGTACAAGTTGCATTTTACGCATAACTATGCAATGTGGTCCGGTCCACTTCGACTTTTGTTAATAGCTATTGACCGATGTTTGAGTCTTGTCAGAGTCAGATTCCTATACATACCTAGTAAATTATAAGGAAATACTTCAGAGAGCCAAGTGGCTGTGACTTTCGTTAACGCCAGTAGCATAGTAAGAAAAATGTATGCTATTGCCTTCATTCGACAAAATTAGGTGGATGGTTAGGCTTGTGAGATACATTATTTCTGAACAGCGTTTAAGTAAATTAAACAATTTGGGGAAATAATAAATATTTACAATAAATTCAACTATGAAAAATACTTACTTCAATATTTTATTATTTTGTACCATGAGTCCATGGCGTCCTTATTAAGCTTACTTTAAGGTCGTCATGACAAGGATAGCGAGAGACAGAAAGAGATGGAAATCTTTAGAGGAGGCCTTTGTCGAAGGACAAGCTGTTGCAGGGAATAACCGATCGTCGTTAAACGGCTAAACATTAACACAAATTTATATTAATGTTATTTATGTAAATAACATTGTAATTCGTAAATGGCAATAAAGGCTTATTTTATTTTATTTTTGTTTAAGGTCGTCATGGTACGAAATAATAAAGTATTATTGAAGTAAGCCTGCTATAAGAGTTCATGGTAAGGGAGCAGGTTGGCACGGCCCTCTGTAAGGTTAAACTTTAAAACTACTGCGTCACAAATTCTGCGGTCCTTTTAATTATTATTGGCAAAGAAGTAACCGCGTTTTAGTTTTTGTAATAATTCGAGTTCATAATTTACATTTACACGTTTGTAAAATTGTAACTATAATCAACTCTGAATGTATGGAACCAAAAATCAATTGCAATCTGATCCAGACAGTAATTTCCCCCATATTCGCGTAATAGAGTCGGCTGCCGCCGTCTGATTTGAATCTAATTTACTTCTCCGCTCCTCTCATGTACAGTCGACAGCGCATCAACCTATAAATACTCAGTCCCAATCCTATTTTCCATGGATGTAAACAAACATGACGTTTGAAAGTTCACCAAAAACAATATCAGACTCATTAATGATTGGAAATTTCGATCGTTTCACTCCGAACAGACTCATTTGAGTCGTACATATGTTGTTAGCATGTAAGTGGCAGCAAGACTCTCTGGCGGAGCCTGAAAAACAGCACCCGTGCTGAGGCCTCGACCCATTCACTTATTATATCTATTTTTAGTATTACGATATATTTTTGTATAATTATGATTAATGGTGAATAAAGTTCTTTTATTTATTATTATTTTTATTTTTACTGACAGTTTTGTCAATAATAAATTTTGCTGGCTAAAGCAATGGATTGTGATCATTAGTAAATAGTAAGTGCGGTTAGTGGTTTGTTTACATCCTTGGAAAATTGGATTGGGACAGAGTATACGCAAAACGCAGTGGCACACCTGAATGGTGACGTCCCTGGTTCGTGTCCCGGCTGTGATGAAATTTTTCTCTGTTAAATAAGTATTTAGATATTAGTTTCTGATAGCAAATTTAAGTACCTAAGCAACATAATCTTAATCCTAAGATTAGTACCCTTTCTCTTTATCACAACATAAATGTTCCTAAAGTCATCGCTCGGACTATAGTTTTATTTAGTAAAAGATAAATGACGTCATAATTCTAAATCGCCCCCTTTGTCTGACCTAAAACCCTCTAAAAGGTCTTTTTTTTGTAATCGCAACAAAAAGACGTTTGAAAGAGAATCCTATCGAGCACTTTCTCTCCATTCGTTTCCTCAATGCCAGCAATTTTGTCCGAGAGATAGCGCTTTAACCCACTGTGCAATTACGTACTGAATGGACACACGTAAATCAATGTTAGTGGTGTGTGCACTTAGATTTAGAAAAATATAGATGCTAGGTCAAAGAAAATTGCACTAGAATTTAAATCATATTGCAGAGAAAAGTGTACAGGAGGGTTTTTAAGTTTGAGATTATCTCAAAAACTACTTGACCCATGACATTAATTCTTTTACTATTAGATGGATAATAGTCAAAACTATGTGACTGTAAAGAATTATTAAATTCGGTCCAGTAGTTTTTGAGCAAATTGCAATCTTTCTGAGGTTCCCTGTACACTTATTTCTGTCTACACACTGCCTATTCCTGCCTTTCATATCAACTTATATTTACATAGAGCTTGCTGGAAGAGATCTCGTATAGAGATAAGATAAGCTCTTTGTATCAATTTAGTTTTCATTTGTATAACATCCGTGTGTTTGTTTGTATACACGTTGTAAAGTGTAATGAAATATCTAATAGTATTCTCACTTTTGTTTGTGGCGAGTGTAGTACAGTAATTGTAATCGTCGCTTACCGCAACATTACGCTCATGTAGCATATGCCTTACAATGACAGGACCACGACAGAATCACACCTAAAACACTTATTTGTTGTACTCTAAAGCTGTTCGATTCATAAACGTGATTTAAAGTTACGCCACCGTTTAGGCCCTGTCCTTTTATAATAATAATAATAATAAAAGTCATTTATTCACGACACACACAATACAGTTATAAATTGAATAATAATACAGTAATAAACCTATTACATATGAGATTATGTGTGGGTGAACGGGCGGGATCTCAGCACAGATGCTGTTTTTCAGCCCCCGCCCGGAACCCTTTTCTATCATAACATTTTTTAACGAAATGTGAAAGGCATAGCAACATGATTTAAGGCAAGTGAAGTTTAACTAGGTTTATGAATAACAGCATAAGGTTTCAATCCTGACTTGTCACGTTGTAGAAGCAACGTTTTAAACAGAAGAAGCCCCGGTGACGACCGAGAGGTTTTACTTTTCGATATTATACTGCAATTATTGTTGTGCCATTTCCAGCACATTTACCTTGCATCTATAGTATTTTCATATAAGTGCCCTGCACTTCTTTTAAATGAAACACGTGCATGGTGAAATTATTTTTTGAAACCTTGCGTCGTCGGATCGCGATCGATCGGTGAACTAGTTACATCCATATAATCTCACACCTGATTTCCGTAGGGGTAGGCAGAGACGATGGACTTCCATCTGCTGCGATCCTGGCACACAACTTTCGCTTCCTCCACATTCAACAATCTCTTCATGCACGCTCGTCGGTTTGTAGTAGAACGCACTTACTGTGAACTATTTCATCTATTTAATCGATCGAAATACACCAACGTTGATGTAATTTAGATAGTGAGTGCGACTCTAATTCTCGATATTTGTCTAATTTAATTTATTTATACTCAGATAACATTTGATTGATCTATTATAAGTTAGTAACAATGTTCTTATTGGACTATGTTAGCCAACTAAACCTAAACTAAATCTCAAAATAATAATAACAAATCAATACCTATATCAAATTACAATTATTATAAACTAACAAAACCGTTTATAACTACTTTGCGGTCCGTGTTACCGGCACATGTGTGGTGACCCAGTATTTAAGAATTAAAATAAAATATCTAAATAAGTATGTTCATCTTAAAAATATGCCTGATTACAAATATAGATAGGTACCTAAACTTAATTCACTTACTACTCTCCAATGAGACTCGAAGTACAATTTAATCTCTATAATAACACACATACAGACAGCAGCATGTCAATGGCAACACTTGCAGTACGATTTCAACTCTTACGACTCAGATAATAAGAACGGTCCAAAGTCCACAGTGTTACACTTGATGTGCTTTGATGTGTACGGTGGAATACAGAGAAGGTCACACAGGAGAGTTTTTAAGGTTGAGATTATCTCAAAAACTGCTTGACCTATTAGAAAAATTCTTTCACTGTCTGATAGATAAAAGTTAAATCTAAAAGAATTATTAAATTCGGTCCAGTAGTTTTTGAGAAAATCTCAACCTTATTGAGGCTCCCTATATACTTATCTCTGTCTTCAACTGTACAAGCAATAATAATAATGTCGCAGACAAGAAAACGGTCCAAACTTGATGTGTTTTCGACTGTACCTATTCATTGAATGACCACTACAAACTCCTGTCTGTTATTCAAAACATCCAGGACACTAATTTAGATTCTGGCCGTAGCACGAGGCCGGCCTAAAAGTAAATGAGAGATCAGTGGCGTAGCTAGGCGTGGGCGAAGCGGGCGGTCGCCCACGGCCTCGCGCTTTAAGGGGCCTCGCGCAAGCGAGGCCCCTTAAAGCGCGAGGCCCCTTTCACTCGAAAGTTCGTGTGCCCAACTACCAACTACTACCCACAGAGCAATAAGAATACTACGAGCAATAAAAATGACCTGCGACAAAAAAGATACCAGCGACACAAAACTTGTCCCAACCTTCCTTTCTAGTAATCTTGAAAAAATCTATTATTGTTGTCTATGTCTTTGGGGATTCCCCGATTTTCGTTCGGTTTGCATTCCGTCGTTCCATACCTACAGCCCGGCGTGTTGCGTTTCGTTGTGATGGCGACTGATTGATTGCATTGATCGTGTGATTAGTGTGTAATGAACATATAAAACAAAATATTATTAAAGTTATTATCAAGTCTATTATTAAATTTTACAGTGATAGTAAATATCTATCATTTCTTGAATATAATTTGTTTTGTTCATTATTCTGGCTGAGCTGTGCTGAGGGCTGAATTTTTTATACAGAGTAATCTAATCAACAAGTAAGTAAAAAGTATCCCGTAATTAATAATTATATTACATTTTCATTAATACAGCCTGGGCTTCTTCCTGGTTAAAACTTATCGTTTTTTCAAATGATAATGCAATGAAAGAAATTAGAAAAGGGCCTCGCTGATGCACCTTCGCCCACGTCTAAATTAGTCCACGCTACGCCACTGTGAGAGATACTAAAAGATACACTACACTAGGCTAAGGTAGCGACTTTAGTGCATGAGAAGGAGGAACAAAAATTACCTACAATCACAAACCACTTACTCCATATACCTGTAACAGGAGGGCGCCCGTGTCTGCCCGCACATGAGCGCAAAATTGCATCGCGACACGTGTAAACTAAGGATATTATCGACATGGATGCATCTCTTTAATACGGCACCCCTGTCCCCCGCTTCGTCTCTATGCGCTCATAGTTGACAGAATTTTTCGCTTGCAAATTACCGGTTTCATGTCTATCGAGTGGTCTATGTGTCGATGTGTAGCATTACGCTGATATTAAACCGCGTACAGACGGATAGGGGCTATCGAAAGAATTCTTTTGCCAGTCCAAAGCCTTTGACTTGCGTTAATGCTAGTAGAATAGGAAGAAAAATGTGTGGGATTATTTTCGTGAGCAAGTGTGATTACAAAATTTTTGGCGTTAAAAATGTCAAAGCCGTTAGAGGGACTGGTCAAGGCAGGCCAACATTTAACGTTAGCTACAGTACAATATCGATGTTTCGTCCAAAAATGCATATAGGTCGACCAAACTTTGCCGGTTTCCACCAAAGCGGAGAGGAGACGAAATAAGATATGTTTTGTAGAACCAATCAGATTTCGTTCCTTCTCCTAAGCGGAGAGGAGGTTTGAAAATAACGAAATCTGATTGGTTATTATAACACGTCTCCTCTCCTTTGGTGGACACCGCGCCTAAGTCATAACCCGCTCCGCCTATAATCCAGCACGCCCTTATTCTAACAGCAACACTCTATCGGGCGTCTACACACGTCCCTTCGCCATTTAACTCGATTGATGACGTCACTATGTCCTTTTCACTGCCACATTTTGTGTACGTGAGTTTCCCTGACCAGTTGGTCGAGAACTCTATGTACAGTTGATAACATATTCACTTACACAAAACCATTGAAATATGACGTTGACTGTACCAGTTTAGTATTAAAAATTACCTACGCTGCAAAGAAAGTATTTAATTGATAAATACATAAACTCCTGCGTGTTTCCCGTAGGGTATCCAGAGACGACGGACTTTCATCGGCTGCGTTCTTTAGCATATAACTATAGCTTTCTCCACATTTATAAATCGCTTAATGCTCACTCGTATTTGTTGTAGTATAATTATATCCTTTTGTCAGAAACCGCCAAAATCGGTCGGTACGTTGACCGTCATCTCTGACCGACCAACTTACCTTTAATTTCATTCTAGAGTCTTCTTTAATTGATTCACTATAAACACAGACCACTTACCCCATACACCTGTAACAGGAGCCCGTGTCTGCCCGCACATGAGCGCAAAAACACGTGTAACCTAGAGATATTATCGACATGGACGCATATCTTTAATACGACAGCTGTCCCCCGCTTCGTCTTCGTCTCTCTGTGCTCATCGTTGACAGAATTTTTGCTTGCTTTGTACCGATGTCATGTCTATTGGGTAAGTGGTCTGTGATTATAAATTATCTAAAAACCAGCGTAATATTACTTTTCAATCCTCCAATCCTCAAAGCACACTGTTCGTTCTCTAATGTCTCATGGTGGCACTTCACTTGGCTATTCGTATTTGCGCATTTGTCATAATTGCCATGTGTGGTTGGTATTCTTGACAAAATATTCGTCTTATTTGTATGTACGTCAAGTATTTGACAAATACGCAAACATCAAATAGCGAATACAATAGCCAAGTGAAGTGCCACCATCACAATTTGACTTCCACGACTGTCTAAATGGAAATGTAGAATAAAATAAATGAAACTTATAAAGCAGCAGTTAATCCATTCAAATAGCTTAGTAACAAACCACTTTGCAAGATTAACCTAGATCTAGTATTATTATAATAATATTAGCCATTTTTTGCGGCGCTACCATAGATAGCCGGATTAATCAAATAGAATGTTTCATCTTACAGAGAGAATATTTTCATAGGATTACAATATCTAATTCTTGCCTCTTAGAAATAAAAATTCCTTAATTAATCTTTTTTGGAATTACGAGTTGTAGTAAGAATTGTACCTACATTAGGCACGGTGGAACACAGAGAGAGGTGTACAGGAGAGTTTTTGAGGTTGAGATTTTCTCCAAAACTACTTGACCTATTGCAAAAATTCTTTCACTGTTTGATAGATAAAAGTTGTATTTATATTGTCTTATCTAGTTAAACCTCACTTCCAATAAATAGTGTTGCTATAGGTTTATGAATAACAATTAAAGTAGCGATACTGGATATAAATTTTTAAAACTAATTTTAGAATTATTAAAGAGGTTAGCAAACGAGTAGTAGATGCCACTGGTGGCCCAAGAGCTGGCAGCTACCTCGCGCAACGGATTAGCATCGCGATCCAGCGAGGTAACGCTGCCAGTGTCTTGGCTACTCTTCCTGTAACTAATTTTTTTATAAATAGTTTAGATTAGGTTTTTTAAATATTGAATGGTTCTTTTTATTTTATATTGTACCTTTTTGAAATAAACAAGTATTTTAGAATTACTCGAAGCTGATACGATTGCACTATCCAATATTTTCCACTTCACTTGTTATTAGATGATTTCTCTTCTGGTTTGTTTGTGCATTTCTTCCGGCTCCGGCTGACGACGTTATCTGAGGGTAAATACAATTGTGTCGAGAGGCATTCCGAGTTTTCTTTTACTCTGCATTTTCTGTTTTTAGATGACTATTGTTTTAACATTGGTAATAGGTGTGATTCTATCGTAGCCGCCTGTAGCTCCCTGATTTGCTCGCTAGCGACTGCGTTAACTACAGTTGGAACGTAACGTTTAATATTGCAAAAATAGCAACTTTTAGTTGCCTTTGCGTGACTCGCGTCTCTGTGACCCATCTTTTTATATTGAATAGAAGACAAACTTATAAAACAGATGGTTACCGTCTCTTTCTGATGTGAATGAAAGTGACATTAAGGACGAAGACCTGTCCCCATACAAAATTAAAGTATATTTAATATAAAGTATCTATAAAAAAATAAAGTATAAAGCTCTCTCCATAAGCGCGAAATGTTTACCTTCATGATCAAGAATTATACAGGGTGTACCGTAAAGGGTATATGAAGCCGAAGGGAGGGTGTTCAGTATAGGTAACTGAACAACGTTTGTTCTAAGACTTTTTGAATAAAAAATAAAAATAAATTATTGTCTCATACAAATCGATCAGCTGACCGGTACGAAATGTATGAAATGTCAAAAAAATAAAATCGCGAAAATCGAAAAAAATATATATTCTAAAAAAACTACCCTACTACTACTACTAATAATATTTTTAGTTTTTAGTTATTTAATGTTAGTTTTTAGTCATTTTATTATTTATAGTAATTTTAAGCTTTATTAATAAATGTAATATTCTTACTAGTTTAAAAAAAAACTACCTATGTAAGTAAATAGTTCGAGCCAACGTAAAACTTTGACATCGTTTTATCGAGCGCCTTGTCATGTGTACAGTCAGTTACAAATTGCTTTGAAAACAACAATGGCGCCCAGCGACAGCGCGGTCGGAAGTCGGCAATTTCTTCGGCAAATCGTCAATATTTTCTTACGGCCTATAATTCTACTAAATTACCTAAGCTAATTTGGAATTAATAGCGGCCACGAATGCTTGGGAATGTCATCGGCATAGGTTGTTGTTAAATTGATTTGTAAGTGCTGGAAAAATAAATCATCATCATCATCAGTCTATTTATATTGCCCCACTGCTCGGGCACAGACCTTCCCTTACATCGAGGGAGCTGGGGTCATGATCCACCACGCGGGCCCAGTGCGGATTGGCGGATTTCACATGTCTTAGATTTTTTAAATTCTTCTACGGCATGCAGGTTTCATCACGATGTTTTCCTTCACCGTTTTGAGAGCACTCGGTAAATGTACGTAAGTTTTTCTGTCGAAAAAACCGAGGATAACTCATTGGTACATGGCTGCCCTGGCTGAGAATCGAACCTGGAACCTCCGTATCGCAAGTCCATTGACCCAACCATTGAGCCACCGAGCTCTTCTGACCACCGAGCTCTTCAAAAATTATTTTAGATTTATTAGTTCACCTCAGCCATAACATTATTTATTATTATATCAAATATGTACAATAACCTGACAATAACAAAAACTTATAAAATAATAGACATAAAAACTAATTAAATACAATATAAACTCTAATAACAATAATAAAAAACCTAATGCACACATTAAAACCACACAGACATACCATCTCCATCTTCACATTCATTCATTCCATTTTAGATTTATAGTTTTCTTCAGAAATGAAATGGGATAAATATGTGTTCCATTGGTCAGGCATGATGGGTGTATTGAGAATATTGACTTTTTCTATTTTACTCTTGTGTACCTTGAAATATGCTTTAAAAATCGATGGTGTATTAGAAAACCCATCACACTAAGTGTTAGATCTACTACTTTTTTAATAGGTGGAAGTGGAACACAGAGAAAGGTGTTACTCTCACCTCTTATAGCGATCCAGTTTAGGTTCCTAAACTGAACCGAATCGCTATTTGCTACAATGACGTTTGACATCATTGGAGCAAATTGTCAGTTTAGGAACCTAAACTGGATCGCTATAAGAGCTGAGAGTAACCACCCCGCAGGAGAGTTTTTAAGGTTGAGATTTTCTTAAAAACTACTTGACCTATTGCAAATATTATTTCACTGTTTTATAGATAAAAGTTAAAACTATGTAACTGTGTAAGAAATTATTAAATTCAGTCCAGTAGTTTTTGAGAAAATCTCAACCTTATTGAGGCCCCCTGTATACTTATCTCTGTCTTCGACTGTACCTACTTTTAGGCCCTCTTGCAAAAGAAGATACCCCTAGAGTTAACGACTTAACTCGAGAAAAATGTATGGAGTTTTTAAGTCGTTAACTCTAAAACTATGGTTTATTGTAACTGGGGGTTAGAATATCTCAATAAGTAAATAAAGATAATGACAACCCTTTCGGATCCATTTTTACTCCTTTTTTCTTCCCCATTTCGTTTTTCTAACTTGTTATTATTATTATTTATTTTATTAATGGACTCGACAGTTCGTCATTTGCCAATGTCATGTTACAGAAAATTCAATGTATAATAGTGTTCTATCTTCCTCCAGGGGAGTCGCCGTAGCGTCATCACCCTGGATAGCCGCGTCTTCATGTCTTCATCCACAGGAGACGCCGTAGCGTCAATCACTGTGGACGAAGCAGCTCGACAGTCACGTTCACTCCCGAGCTCGTAGTGGGAATCTTGACCATGGCGCCAAACTTCAGATCCTGCTTGAATTCTCCAATAACTTCACCATACTGTCATTCGCGAACATTTTCTGATTAATTTAACGTGATATTAAACACAAAACACCCACTGTAGACATTAAACTGAAAATTATTAAATAATTTCGCAACCGTCGTTTCCCGCCATTTTCAAGAGAACCCTAACTTGTTATTGTGGTAACTGCTGATTGTGACACTTGTTTATGTTCTTTATACTCACTTCCTCATTGTTTTAATTGTTGTTAAAAACCTCCGCGGAACTCCACCGGAAATCCGGTCTCAAATGAGAGTAACTAATTCTAAGCTTTATAAAAGTTTACACGTAAATCTTTTCGTTGTTCACTCACTTGTTTGGTGACAGTCGGAGTTTGGATTTGTTCTAAAATTTATTCTCCTGGAAGGCAGCCATTTTGTTTCCTGTTACGTCCGCTGTTTGAATTCTAAATAGGCTGGAAAGTTTTGCGTGCGTTTGCCTTTTTTCGGGCGACGAAAAAAGTTTGTAATGGTTTCGGAAAATTAATTCTGTGTTTATTTACCTTTTTAATTATGAAATCAACAAACAATTAGTGAAACCTTTTATCAACTACTCCTGTGAATATTTAAGGGGCAATGTAAACATGCATCTAATGATTTTATACCTAAGCCCAAAGACAAGAGCTTAAGAAAACTACTTCTTAAATTTTTATAAACCTAATAAAATTTATTCCTTGAAAAGCACGCGGAACGACATTAGCTACTTTTTTATGAAAATTCTAATTAAATAGTGATCACGTTAAGTTAATTAGGAGATGTCCGTGAACGTTTCTATTAATTGGAGTGCTCGAAAGAAGTCGTGTTTGTGGAGTTTTGTGCTCTTAGTAAGGTTTCCTTTGCATAACTTGATGGTAGCGTGGATCATTGAGTTATTTCGTTTAGGGGTTTGGGAGCCTACGCCTAAACCTACGCACAACCGCGTAGGTTTAGGTTAGGTTATCTTCGTATATATGTATGTATTTATAAGAATTCAGACATTCTACTAACATCAGACCAGGCTGTATGCCCTAGTTGGCTTTGCCTTTCCCTATGGGAAGAATGAAAAAAAAAATTAAACTTGTTTTTTGGAAACCTTTATCCAAAGTAAAAATAATAAGACGTCGTACAATGATGTCGGTTATATCCCGGCTCTTTATCAAATTATTTCGTAAATTCCGTCAGAATCGCCTCGCGAGTGCTTTACCGTGTCGGTTGTCAGTCAGTATCGGCCCGTTTGGACAGACCTTTATATTTCTGACAGAAATCGCTGACATGAGTGTAAAAGGCATTATTTCTCTGAGGTAAAAGGCAATTAAATAATGCAATTTATAGTTCAATTGTCAGTTTTATGTATTTTACGGTGGTGAAAATGGCTTTAGAATAAAAATAGTTATTTCCTAAGTTAATTATGAGCAATGCATGGTGATTGGAAATTCGATACATTCCTTAAAAGGGGTGATACTAGAGGTGGTTTGCAACAAATTACCTCGTGATTTATGACCTTTTATTTTTGAGTTAATGGGAATTTTAGGCATGCATTTTTTTTAAGGTAATCTCTACTTTATCAGCTTTCAGAAAAGTATTATTTCAATGCTCAGAGTAGAGCAGTTTTTGAACATCAATTTGTACTTTTCAACTGATTTCAATTCTGTTTCTAGGGAAGGACTGTGCCCAAACCGTGCGGGAACATTTAAATAGACTGTTGATAATGAAAGCTGAAAATTGAAATCTGCTTAACATAACCTTAATTAACAGTCAACTGCAGCCTACAAAACAGCCCACCACCATCATCAGCATATTTTTATGTCTCCACTGCTCGGGTACCTTCCATTACACCGAGGGAGCTTGAACCATGATCCACGCGAGTCCAGTGCAGATTGGTGGGATTACACATCCCTGATTTTTTCTAGAGCTCGGTGGCTCAGTTGTTGGGTCAATGGACTTACGATACGGAGGTCCCAGGTTCGATTCCCAGCCAGGGCAGCCATGTACCAATGAGTTATCCTCGGTATTTTCGACGGAAAACTTACGTACATTTACCGAGTGCTCTCAAAACGGTGAAGGAAAAACATCGTGATGAAACCTGCATAGTGCATATCGAAGAAGAAGAAAAAAAATCTAAGGCATGTGAAATCCGCCAATCCGCACTGGGCCCGCGTGGTGTATCTTGGCCCCAGCTCCCTCCATGTAAGGGAAGGTCTGTGCCCGAGCAGTGGGCCAATAATAATAGACTGATAATGATGATGTTTTTTTCATCACGATGTTTTCCTTGAGAGCATTCGGTAAATGCACGTAGGTTTTTCCTTCGAAAAAATCCGAGGAAAACTCATTGGTTGACCTGGCTGAGGATCGAACCTGGGACCTCCGTATCTTCAGTCCAGTGATCCAACCACTGAGCCACCGAGCTCTCTGTAAACACCCCACAAACAGTCGTAATACATTACAGCCGCAGACTGAGAGCGCACCTAGTACCTGAGCGCTGAATGCTGAGCGCTGAACACGGCTATTGTTCACGATGCACTTTTTGTGAAAGCACTACAAAGCCACAAGGCATGCACGGAGCCCGTGATAGACAGACGTACAGGATGATGGATTATGTATCAGTGCTAAATACTTAGTTATTTATATTCTTTTTTTTTCTTAAAAAAAAGTACATTTTCGCCAATTTAAAACATCCAATATCATTCTATCAGGCGTTGCTAGATTTATGTATGTATCACTTAAATGCATAATACATCCATTATTTGCAAATATATATTATGTTGCTAAGTTAATACTTAAATAAAAAAGTAGTGTAAGTAAATATAAATCTTATAAGACTTAGACATTATTAGATTAATCTATATGCCTATAATGATAGATATAATATTCGACTTAATTAGACGGATCTCTGTACTTTTTCTTCTCAGCGTTGGAACCTTTCCTTGCAAAGTGGTGTAAATGTAAATTAAAAAAAATTGTTGACGTGCAAAAACGTATCAAGTTGAAAAAATTAACCTTTTACGTTGACGCCATCAAAAGGCCGTTTATGTCGAATTTTTGCACATATTAAAATTAAAAACTAAGGGTACTTCCCGTGGACCTAGAATCATGAAATTTGGCTAGAAGCTAGGTCTTACAGCACAAGTAAAGGAAAAAATCCGAAAACTGTAAAAATCCCCCCACACTTCTTCCAACATGAGTTGCTTCTTATTTTTGCAATATGACAGTTCGAAAAATATAATATATTTCTAAATACTCAAGTTTTGAGCTCACCCTGTACTCTGCAATAAGGGAGAGTGCAGACAGCTTTGTTTCGCATCATTCCGATATAGCTGTCTCGGGCGCCCGCCGTGACGTCACGTCATTTGCTTTTAATTACGGAGAAAGAGATTGCTCGTTTGTGGGTGTATTTAGTATTATGTGAGTGCACACTGCGGCTAATATTTTATTGTAAACGGGGAATCGTTATCGGCTTTTATACAGGCTGTACTTGAATTCATTTGACAAATTAAAACTGGGGGTTGTAGTCATGATAAATATTAAATTGGGAAGGTTTTTTAGTAAACCAAAATTGCACAAAATTTTTATTAAGTACGTCACAAGTCACACAATTACCTTAGAAATTACCATTAGGTCAAAATCCAGTGAAAGATATCATTGCAAAAAAAAAATACTTGCTCAAATTATCCAATAAATTCACGATACTGTCATTCGCAAACATTTTCTGATTAAATTAACGTGATATTAAACACAAAAAAGCCACAGTAGACTTATAACAAAAATTATCAAATAATTTTGCAACCGTCGTTTCCCGCCATTTCCAACAAAAACCTAAGTAGGTATATGTAATTCAAGAAAAAGTATTTTTTTATTTCGCATTTAATGTAGTTTCTGTAGTTCCACGGCGTTAACGTTTACCTACTCCGACAAGCACACTCGCCCAAACTAAGTCACAAAATTACTTTTTAATCAATTAAACCCACCCGCCAGCAAACAGCAGGGATCACTTCACACACGCAAATCAGTTCCCGCGTGTGAAAAGCACCCTTCCCCTTTGTTTGTGCGGGGATTTCTCCCGGATAACAATGCCCGGCCGATACCCGGGCTTTGTTTTCACTTATCCCGGAGTACCCGGCCCAGCTAGGGGGCTTTGGTATCGGTCACATTTCTTGGAAAATGTTATAATTAAATTTTTAAACTTTTTGTTCGATTTAGTGTCACGTTCTAACAGCAGATGAAGTGTAACACTTTGAACTTTGGACCGTTCTTATTACCTGCGTCGTAAGAGTTAAAATCGTACTGCAAGTGTTACCATTGATCTGCTGTTGTCCTTACATATGGTTTTATATAGAGAAAAGTATACAGTGGGGTGACCGCGACTTCCAATCGTTATCGTAATCGCTTTCAATTTGACACATGGACGCTATACATTGCTGCTATGTTATTGCAAGTTTTAACAAACGACAACGAAACGCAGCAATGTGTATCGTTCAAGTGTCAAAATGAAAACGATAACCATAACGATTGAAGTCGCGGTCACCCCCCAGGATATTTATAAATAAAGTTTTTTTTATTTTTTATTAAAGTTGGTATTTGCACAAAAACTACTTGGACAATTGTTAACATTCTTATACAAGTACGTAATGTGCAAACTAAACTATTAACTGGTGAAATAATTTTACAATCCAGTAGTTCTTGAGAAAATCTTATGTATGCTTTTATCTGTTTGCGAAGAGCTTCATTCATCCGGCTGGTGACAGACTGCACAAGCAAGCTGCAGTGGCAACCTGCAGCCTTAGAGGATAAGATACACTTTGGGTAAAGTTAAAGCATTATAGCATTTTAATAATCAAAGTCAATAAAAAAATGTTTTTTAAGTTATATAGAGCCTTTTCATATTTTAAGGTACTCCCGATAGCATCACCAGTTTCAAGTCCACTTTCGGCTTCGGTTTCAATCTAAAACAGCTGCCATTAAAGCTCTAAAGTCCCGGCTCGTTACTCAGATAGCCCCGTGCTGGGCGCGTAGTTCGCGCGGTTGTTTGCCCAATAGGTATTTTTGCTTTGTTATAGGAAATGATGGACGCAACTAGGCAATTAACGTCCTTGTTGAGATAAATCTGCATTTCTATTTATTTGTTTGCGGTTGTATTTTTAAGCCCAAACGCAAAAAGAGGAGTGCTATAAGTATGATCTTAATATCTGGTCAACCCTTTGAAGATCTTAGCTCTTTTTTCTAGTAGGTATTTGACAATGGATGTGAGCAACTTCCTACATGATGTCCTGTTAATTCAATGACGTTATAAGAACATGGTAGCCCTGGTCTGATGCCGCAGCATCACATGGAATCAGTAGGATACCTAACTATGATGAGTTACAGCAGAGGTATCGTGTTTGGACTCATTTTAATGGTCTCAATGAATATGAGTCGGGGTGTTTTTGATATATTGACTCATATATTATCAAGTCCGTTAATCCGTCCACTCCTTTATTAGGGTTCCCATTGCGAATTACGTTCTTGTAATTTTTGACGAGATGTCGTGGTTTCGATCAAACGATCAAATGTAGCTTCGATAAAAAATAGTTTCGATGAAAAGTTGTCGATCAAAAATGTTTCGACCAAACGTAATTCGCAATGGTGTAGCCCTTTTATTATCGTACAGTCGACAGCAGATCAATGGTAACACTTTTTACTTTTGACAGTTCTTATTATTTGCGTCGTAAGACTTAAAATAGTACTGCAAGTGTTACCATTGATCTGCTGCCGACTGTACCATGCATGGAACAACGGAAAAAAGAGGTATCATCGGTTGTCAGTGGAAGAAATTCCATTCGCATGTTCTAAACCCGTGATTATCTAGCACAGCAACACACATTTAACGGCATCTTTCTTGCCGCGTATATGGAGAATGTAGAATGATATGCCCCCTGATGTCTCTCCGCAGAGCTCTGATTTGGAATGCTTCAAGAGAAACGTGAATAGAACCCTTCTAGGTTGGCAGATATCCAGCAACGTCTCTGGTATTGCAGGGGTCTCTAGGCGACGATGACGGCTTACCATCAGGTGGTTCGACTACAGTATATGAAATTGAGTAGAATACAACAATATATATAACCGCAACTACAGCCTCCACCATGGTAGACGAACAGACAGTGAACACAATTCAATTATCGGCGACAGAACACCGGTGTCGAATTGTCAATGTTTTTGGCCGATGGCTGTCGGCAGCAAGGTTCCATCAACGTTTTTGTTGTGCTATCTGTTATTTGACTGTACTATAAAAACATACAGTCAGGTTACATAATGGAATATCCAGTTAATCCCGAAGAATACGCTTTAAAAGAAAAGGGGATAAAGTTCTTTAAAGTCGGTAGCGAATCAGCAAGCCTCTATGGATAACCACTTATGACAAGTTCAGAGTATCGCATGCTAAATCGTCGCTAAGCAAGGCGTCCCCACTATAATGCGATGTAGATGATTGCGATGATTACTTTCCGACTCTACTACGATAAGAACTCTCCTAGTCAAAACAATTTGCTTCATTAGCAGACATAAAAAGTCATTTTTCTTGCAAGGTTTAGGGTTCCCTTGATTAATTTAAGTGACCTGTGATTTTAAATAAGCTCTTTCAAATTTCAGTCGCTGTGAGCAGTTCAATTATCACCATTATCATTAGTTTACTGCTGGCTTCTCCCAAGGGGAGCACTCAACACTCAATTCTAAGCTTTTTGTCTCCAGTGCCATCAGGGTTGCTTATGTCATCCCTCCATGTGGTCGGGGGCGTCCCACAAATACGTTTACCTTATTACCTCTAACTGCTGCCCGCCTATACTTATTGGTAATCAATGAACATTAAGTATTCACAAATAACCCATATAGTAAAACAAAGAGGAAAAAAAAAAAAAATACTTCAGATCAGGTAAATACCGAGGTATCTATTTATAATTAATGTTTATTTCAAAAAGGTACCTACAATATAAAATAAAAAGAACCATTCAATATTTAAAAAAACCTAATCTAAACTATTTAAAAAAAAATTAGGTGCAAGAAGAGTACCCAAGACACTGGCAGCGTTACCTCGCTGGATCGCGATGCTAATCCGTTGCGCGAGGTAGCTGCCAGCTCTTGGGTCACCAGTATTTATTATTAGAGGTACGGAACTTTACATCGTCGTATCTTTCTCACACTTGACCACAAAATACATTAATGATTGGCTTCGTTTATTGAAAATGTAGGCTCCTTTATGTTTAAATTCCCTTCAGGTATTCTTTGAAAAATAACATTTTATTTACGTAAAGCTTCTTTTACGAAGGTTTTTCATTTAATAAATATCAAAGATGAGCATCAATCGTGATATTTTACCCGAGGAACCCGTTATTTTCCCAAAGGATAGGATACTTTATGTTTTTATAGAATTATACATAAGTATTCGTGGAAACTTTGCAATTTATTTTTTATTGTCTTTGAATAGTCGACATTTCATTTAAATACAATAAATATTAAAGTGCAAGACGTAGATATGCAAATCGTCATACAAGATGTATGCAAGACGTCATGTTAACATGCACCCGCCTTCATGTTAGTTCATTACTCGTAAATAGTTTGCTTACTTCGCGTTGCTCCACTTTATTTCACTTCGCTTCACATCACTTAATTCTAATTCACTTTACTGACATTCAACTGCAATTGGTGTCAGCAACTTGTTCGATTAACTAGATCAATCATCTTTTTCTCAATGATTTTGAAAAAAATTCAACATTGCTGAAATGTAAAAGGTCTCAATTCCGATTTGTCACTAAAAATTAGGTATAATTGAAGTTATTTTACATGGACAATGTCATTTGCCAGCTTTATTACAGCGGGCCGCTGTTATCGGGGCAGCTCCTTACTTTGCTGGGCTGGCAGAAGGTACGTTACAGGGGAGATGGACTATACGCGATAAACTTCATAAGAACACAAATATAATATAAGGCACTGTGCCGTGCTCTTTACTCCCCCACATCGTCTGTCTCACTCTTGAGATGAGACTGGTTGCGCCTTAATTTTAACAAAATAAGGATTATGACGATAAGATGAGGTCGATTTCAGATTTGAACTTGACAGCACATCAATAGTAACATTTGAAGCACAATTGCAACTCTTATGATCCAATAAATTTGTGTTCCAAAGAAAGGGTACAGGAGAGTTTTAAGGTTGAGATTGAGATATTCCCAAAAACTTTTTGATTTTTGAAAATTCTTTACAATTACATAGTGTGTACTTTTAACTATCTACTAGCAAAAGAATATTTACAATCGGTCATATAGTTCTTAAGAAAATCTCAACCTTATTGATATTATTGGCCCCTGTCTTTGTGTGGAGTTTGTATGCAATTAGTAAGACGTGACGTCACTTTTTAATATCAGATTTTTGATTGTTAAATGCATTTAAAATCTCAGATTTTTCAATCGACTTCAATTTTGTTTTCATAAGCTAAGAAACTTGCAAAATTCACGTAAATAATTTAATGTTCAATACTTGTCAATGACACATAAAAGGAAGCTCTCTCCACGCTTCCGATCTCAGTCACCGCTCCACACTGTAATTGAAATCGTCTGCCAGGAAACGCTACAATAGAATTTTTGCAAATGGAAGTATAAAAATGTCTGGTCTGCGTCTAATTCCAGTGTCCTCACGGAGGCAGAGGTGCTAATTCTGAACGTAAATTGGTTTTTAAATAAAACTCGTACCTGGTCGGTGGAATTTCAAAAAGCATTTCTGCGGCTTAGCCTATTGAACTTTTGATTGCAGGTTTTTCTTTTGGAGAAGCGCTTTCGATTTGATGAGCAATGTCGTTTAGTCTAAAGAACTGCTATTTCGTCGGGGATATCCCAATACCGCGTGATTAGTACTCATGTCATGGAAAGACTTTTATAAAATAAGTTTAGCCAACATTTTCATATTTAATTTTCTCCTCATTCACTCCAATAAATGAAAATTTGATGTTACTAACAAAATAAGTTGAATTGAACAGTCGAAAGCATATGAGATGCATTTAGATTATAACTTTGTACTTAGTTCGTTCATTTAGTTTAGATTATATAACTTAGTTCGTATTTTTGAGCGAAATATCAAAATAAGTTCTGACGTAGGCAGTTTTGAGAACAAGCTTATCATGAACTCGCTCTTACAACTATCAAAACTCTATAATTCTATTAAATATCGAATTAGATTTGTAAGAGCAAGCTCACGCTAAGTTTGCTCTCATAAATGTGTATGAATCTCTACGAGTGGAAAATTGTACTTCATGTAGGTACTTTGCATCCTACCGATAACGTGATGTGATTTTGTGATTTTCTTCGTCTCGAAATTCGTTACAAAAAGACCCACTTGTGTTTATAGATAAAATCATTATTTATTGTTATTTTACAAGGAAATTGTTCATAACGACCCTGCAGAGGGCCTTAGGGTGTTGAACTAATGACTCTATCGACAAAGCAGGGATGAACAGAGTCTGTAACAAAATGTATCGATAGAATTTGTATTATGGAAAGTAAGTACCGACAATAGAAAAACGGCTCTTTTATTCTTTGCTCTCGTAATGGGAAAGGAAAACATCGTAACCTGCACACAGAATCTTTTGTGTGAGAAATAGCAATTACACATTGACAGTACCTATTATTGAAAATTAAACTAGTATCATAATTTTACAAATTAGACATAAACTGAACGTCAACTGTGGAAGCAGAATTCAAATCAGTAGACAAATAAATTATTACAGGCATTTGAAATTAGTAAGTAAGACCTGACATCGTACAAACTCAATACTAAATTCGTTTTTCCAAAAAGGAATAACAAGTACAACTTTGACCTAGAAATATCTCTGGCGTTAATTGGAATATCGATAAACTAATTTCTGATGTAGATATTTTCAGCATAATCCCGTGAATCGATTTATGCAATAGAATTGTATTCAACATCTTCATTGTAAACTTCATGCGTGAAGGAAACAATGAAGATATAATGAAAGGAACAAAAAAGTGGAATCAAACCTTGGAAGTCCGGATATCTTAGTCTGGATGTCTGGTTAGCTAGAGTGATAAAGCACGTGATGGTGAGGTCACTGACCGTTGTCGCCTATTGTTGGGCTCACTGAGGTATGTAATTTCAATGACTCTTTTATCGACCTAATTGCAACGTATTCGCACATCGCTAAAGTACCTTGTAAAAATGGAATTCGCCGGTAGTTTATATGAGGGCTGTTTGTTATCGTAAAGTAACGCCTGCGCTGCTAATGAGATGCAATGCTTGCGTTACAATGTATTGTGGGTTGGAATGATTGGAGGTACAGGTGGGAAGATAAGGACCCAATGAGGTGTATTCAATAAAATAAAAACTGTCATTTTTGAGTACAATAGATGGCGTTACCAAAAAACCTAACGCCAAATTATTTCAAAGTGTCATTAAAAATGTACTTAATTGATTTTTTAAATTTATTATGGCATGGCCCAATGCCCACTCTTTGAATTCACATTACAAATAGTTTAGTACATTTTATAACTTATTGTGTATTACTCCGGTCAAATAATGACCCAGTATTGGGAAAAGAAGGCCTACAACATGTCACTTTCAAGTTTTTGTTTCATCCTTGTACTGCCATCTAGTTTTAAACTCATTGCGGATTGGCGAATTACACATGATTTTTCAATGAAGGTTTCATCATGATGTTTTGAGAGCATTCGGTATATGTACTCGTACGTACGTGAAGTTTTTTTTTGTTAACCTATAAATTGTCCCACTGCTGGGCAAAGGTATCCCCCCTCCTCTTCCATCCATCCCTGTCCTGAGCCTCTTCCAGCCACCCATCCCTGTATCTAACGATATCGTCTCTCCACCTACGCCGAGGTCTGCCCCAACGCCGGCGACCGTCCGATGGCACCCATTCTGTGACAGTCCGGGCCCATCGGTACGTAAAGTTTAATCCTTCGAAAAAACTTAGAAAAATTATTGGTCGTATCACATGAGCACAAGCAATGTGTGAAAGCTTGGATGTATGATAGATCAATGATGAGCGTATCAGGAGTGGATTCACAGGATTGACATTTAGAAAATCCTAATAGAAACTTATAAGATTATAATTCAATCTCCGGGTAGTCCGCAGATAAATGCAGTGAGTTCGACATTATACGTATTTTTATCAAAGAAATCACACGAAAATCATACAACAGTGTATTGAGTGCACTTAACACGGAGTTAGAAGCGGGTGTTAAAAATGTAATGTTTCAATCGCCATTCTTGGAAACGAGTCAATTGGTTCGATGCCGCAGGGTAGTAACAGCCCCTACTATTGGTGACGGGAAATGGGTACGAGTGAGTGCGAGCAAAATGATCGAGATCGTACGGATAACAGCAGATCAATGGTAACAGTTGCAGTACGATTTTAAATCTTACGACGCAGATAATAAGAACGGTCCAAAGTGTTACACTTGATCTGCTGTCAGCGTACAAGTTCTTCTTGTCTAGTATTTTAAAACACATTGTCTAGTATTTTAAAACACATTGTCTAGTATTTTAAAACACATTGTCTAGTATTTTAAGACACAAATTATATCCTCTCAGCGGTTTGGGCTTGTTGTGTTGGTATGAAATACAGCCTACAGGTTTAGCTAGTACACCAGTATCAAACAAAAATGTAACATGCGTAAATAATTTAATATATATAATATATTGGTATGTACTTTGTTGTGAGAAAATAAAGATTTTATTTATTTTATTGATTATTTAGTTTCGTCGACGCGGACTTTTCGACTCGAGAGATTTCCTTCGTTTAACGTGAGGTATCTGTCAAACGCAACTTGACACTCACCTTTTTTTGTCCCAGGCAAAACACGTTTACGTGTACCACCACGCCCGGGGGAGCGTGTTGATTATGTCGGGCTCGCCGCCCTGAAGGGGCGGAATACCAACTAAACTTCCTGGGGTGTTCCATTGTGTCATTGTTGCCGAGCCACGGGAACTAAGTACCGGTTTGTGTATCACTTACCACCTTCAAATTGACTTGTATTGGCGACAAAAAATTAGGACTTCGAAGCTATTTTGAGGATTTGATTCTTCTTTATCATCAGCATATTCCAGCCCACTCCTGGGCATATGCCTCTCCATGTAATCCGATCTCAAGTCTTTCTAGTTCACACCGAGCCGGCAACCTTTTTGATATCCTCGGATCATCTAGATCAGCGGTTCAGCGGTCTGCCCACGCTCCATCTACCTTCTGAAGGATTTAATTAAGGCCATCTTAATCGAGGACGAGTCGAAGAAGTTTCGAGTAGCTGACTTAGTTGGGTGTGAGAACAGCAATGGTAGGGGCGTTTTCAGCTAGCGTGACTACCACGACCACCCACTAGGTGGCGTGACCCGCTGTCCCAGTTTGACACCCTCCCCTGCACCCTCTGTTTGATTGCATCCTCAAAACGCGGATAGTTGCCATATTTATGTTGTAATCTTACAATGTTTCTAACGTTTATGTTGGCCTAGTACATCTTCGTTCAGACCACACCGTTATCTGTAGCATGGACAGCGATACTAGGATTGGTGTAACACTAAGGAGATGTCATTGCAATGCACGGTGTTTTACGATGAGCCAGGATCGCAGGAGATGGATGTTCACAATTTTTACGGTTCCGTGCCTCAAAAGGAAAAAAAGGAAACCTTATAGGATCACTTTGTTGTCCGTCCGTCCGTCCGTCTTATAGCACAAGTAAAGGAAAGAATCCTAAAACTGTGAAATTACTTCTCCCTAAAATATATATTTTTTGGTACTACAAACTTATATTTGCAGATGGTCAACTAATCAGGAGTATGTCGATGTACAAATGTAGGTAAATCTAGTTTATCTTTGTTGCGTTGCACGGACACCTCGGTGCGCGAGTCCAACTCGCAATTGGCCGGTTTTTTACCTACTCCTATAGCAAACAAGCGTTGGCGTTTGTATTACTTATTCTGTGGCTTTACCTAATGATTCTTATTTTATTGAGATAAAAAACCTATACAGCTTATAAAAAGCCAAAATACCTTGTTTTTAAAGAAAAGCTAACTCGCAAAGAGGAGCGAAAGACTGCTGTCATCACTCATGTTCTATTACAACTGTAAAAACTTAAAATAGGAATGTCTAGGCCCTCATGGAATACCTAATTAATGCTTAATATTCGGGAATTTACAATTTTTCTATCAAGGCACTAACTACTAAAATTAAACGTCTGAATAAATTTATAGCAATCTTGGGGTGACTGATGAATACACGATACACGATTGGACAAACTTCGCTCGATAGAAAAAAATCGCAAACCCCATTCCATGTCTTTTAAAACCTAAACCGAAATAGTTATTCGTACAAAATATATATCAAAATGTAGGGTATTATAAATACGAAAGATTGTTTTAAAAATATGTGACTTTTATTGGCGTATTTTTATATCACTGGCAAAATTCATCCAAAATTAATAAAAATACAAATATGGAATCATTGTGCCGTGCTCTTCACTCCGCTGCTGCGGGAGATCTTTTGTCTCGCGCTCAAGTTTGACAGCTGGCAGCCCCTTAAGTGCCGTGATTATATACACAAATAATTTATCCGACTTGTTCATATAAAGATTCTCCTAGAATTCCATCAAATCTCGATTCTCACGATTATATTTATTAGCGTAACGATTCATTCGCTCTCAGGTGGTGACTCACTGTCTGCCATCATGCTGTGAGGTCGCCACGGGTGGTCAACGGTACCAGAATGGTTTGAGCTCCCCATGCATACGAAATTTTCTTAGAATCTTATGTTAAATATATGTATTAGTCATGGGTCAAATAGCAGTAGTTGGTCGAAGCAATGGATTCTTCAGTAGAATTTTAGCAATTTCTATGTCAGCGTATTCGGAACTTTGGCTTTTTGGAATAATAAAGTATTAACTGATTATTAGCGATTTTAACTCTCTGTTCACGAAGACTTTTCTAAATGACAATGCCAGATTCTGCTCCACCATCAACCGCATGATGTACAAGATAACGAATAAATGTAAAAATATCTCAGTTTTTATAATAAAATTATCGGTTTAAAATAAAGTTTTGTTCATCAAGCGAGTCGAAAAAAACAGTTTATTTTGACTTCATAAAATAGTAAGAAATCGAAGCATTGTTTTTGTTATTCTTCTATAGGAGTTGTGAGAGTAGAAGAACATGATACTGATTAGGATTATGCAATATGAAACCTGTAATAAGTCCCCAACAAAATGATAGGTACAGCTTAAATGTTCACGTAGTTTTGTAGGTGGGGCAAAGCTCCATTGAAATGTGGCAATGTCATTTAGTGGGCTAACTCTAAAAATATGCGCACAGGTAGGTAGAACCGTTACTCAATTTATTAATTTAGTACAATTTTCATTACAAAATAAGAAATGCGGATAAACAAACACATATAGTTTAGGTTTAAAATTTCCGTATGTGCCGTAAATTGAAGAACAAACATTTAAAAAAAATCTTGGAGACATTGGGGAATAAAAATAAAGTATGAAATGTAGAGTTACCCAAAATGCAAGCATGCATTAAACTCTATGCATACTTTTCTCTCTTTTTTTCTGGCGCTAAAGTCCCGTCAATGTCATTATTATTGGCGAAAATTGACATTCCGTGACACGGCTAGAAATTTGGTCGCCAAGAAAGGCATAATGCAGAAAATAAATTCTGTACTCCATGCAAGTTTGTGGATCAGCGTAAATAACCCAAATATCCTTTGCCTCGAAATATAGACAATAAAAAAATACATATAAAAGAACTCTTGTTTTTTGTAACCCCTTTTCATTAAAATATCTCCATTGTAAAACGAGTATGTGAGTGAAACAAAAACGTAAATGATGTGTCGGTACAATGTTTAGAATGACACGTGTGACGGGGGATTTGGCGGGCAATGCGTGAAAGAGCGCGCTCGGCTGAAAAATGTGTTTTTTCATCTTTCTGTGACGTTGACGTGACGTGTCCTTGTTCTGACGACTTGTATTTCTAAATTAACGTTTGCTTTGTTCTTAAAATAATAAACAGTCGAATGTGACAGTTTCTATATCGATCTTGCCGTCTTCGTCAATTGTTGCAATTTTCACACCATTTGAAATTGAATTTGAGTTCCATTTGATGACCCGAATTCTAGTAATTTCATACTAAAAAAGTTAAGCAACGTTGGGCGAGGCCAGGACCTGGATGGGTGACCGCTAGTGACACTTTCATCTGAGCCCCTTCGTGCCTCGGAAAGCACGTTAAGCAGTTGGTCCCGGTTGTTGTCGTTTGACAGCAGTCGCACGTCAAAGACACGGGCGGCCTGAATTTATTTATTTAGCAATATATGTATGTTACACACCATTTATATAGACTCGAATACACGACTAAGTATGCGTTGGCGTGGAAAGTATAGCGGCCCAAATAGACCGTAGCCTGTTCTAGGGCCGACTAATTTAACTTAGAATAACTTTGACAAATAGGTTTGGTCACTAAACCACACGAGAAAAGAAAAAAGATACTAAATTGCTGTTGTAGTTTACGACTACCCTTTTCGTAAACACCCAAGTTGACTTATGGAACTATTCAATCAACCCTTTGAAGCACGATATGCAGATGTAGTGTACCAGGTATATTGAAATGTAGGGTCCCAGTTTGCCTGCTCAGTCAAATATTGACGCAGTGCCTGTTTGGCCAACATGACGTCTGGCTTATAGCTACCAGAACCAACATCTAGACCTAAAGCCCTAGGGCGTTAAGTAGACCTATACCGAAGCCCATATAAAGTGTCTTATTTTGTAAACAAATATGATCGTCTAATTACCTGTTCTGATATAACACTGAAAGATCTGATTGAATGTACCTGTTCATCATTGTTAAAATAAAGTGATCCGATCTAATAATCTATGCAATACTATAGTCACACAAAAGCTTAAAATGATAGTAGTTTTAGGTTATAAAATAAGACACTTTATATGCGCTTCGGTTTAGGTACGTTTTCGTAGGAAAATAAACATAACCTATACTCACGCGTGATTCCCGTCTAAGGGTAGGCAGAGACGATGGACATCCATCTGCTGATATCCTAGCACACAACTTTCGCTTTCTCCACATTCATCAATCTCCTTCATTCGCCTTGACATAGGAAAATAATCTACCTAATTTATAATCCCGAAAATGTGTTATGTAATTGAGATGTCAACATCTAATAGTCGCAGGTTCGAGCATGTATCAGTTCACTGCTGAACGTAGAACTCTCCCAAAATCTCCTAAGATCGATCCTTATATTATAGCACAACCCAATGTTTACATTGTTGTTTTTTTCAAAGACTTGATTTATATTTAAAATTGTTCTACGATTACATAGTCTGCACTCAAAGTGACCTATCTAGTTAGTGAAAGAATTTATACAGTCGGTCACTTGTTTTTAAGAAAATCTCTACCTTATGGGGGAATAAGGTATGCTTTTCTTTCCCTGAGTAGTTAAAATTGCCTTTTACACGAATTTAAGTAGTCTGAAATTCTCCAATCATTTCCAACATCACAAATACAAAAATTGAGCAGTAGATTTCCCGCAATTTTTCATGTCCATTGTACAAATGGCGTACATTTAACGGAATGTTTTCCCGACCGAAGTTTCAATACAAGATATTAACGGACCGAAAAAAATTCCGCCCGACAATGGCGCGTGGCAAATAAAAATAATAAATGCGCAATTCTTTAGGCAGGGCTGTAAAACTGTCGGTCGCACTCGTGTCCTTGAGCGCATACCCAGGGTTTGATACCCCTGGAGGGCTTATAGGGATTGATGCCGTGTCAGGGCTTGCAAAATGTTTTAATGGCGTTTCAGACTCTTGAAAATGATTCAGAACATTATTAGGAAGCAGCTGTTAGGTCGGTACTTTTCCCGCCACACATATAAGATACATGAAGAGACATATGGCCAAGAACAGGCAAAAGTATGCTGGCAAACAAGATGAGAAATATGTATAGTAGAAGTGTAGGGAAGTTATTTATTTTAATGTTACTCGTAGACCAAACCCGCGTTTGGCCTCAATCCCACCTGATGTCAAGTAACGATGAAGCCGATGATGAAGCACGCGGGCACAATAAATGCATATTCACTCTTGCCTTAAAGATCCCAAGGTTATATATGCCGGGAGGAGGCTTCCGAAAATAGCGGGAAACGACGGTTGCGAAATTATTTGATAATTTTCAGTTACAGTCTACAGTGGTTGTTTTTTGTGTTAAAATAATCAGAAAATGTTCGCGAATGACACTATGTTGAAATTATTGGAGAATTCATGCAGGATTTGAAGTTTGGCGCTATAGTCAAGAGTCCCACTACGAGCTCGGGAGTGAACGCGACTGTCGAGCTGCTTCGTCCAGAGTGACGACGCTACGGCGACTCCTCTGGATGAAGCCAAGAAGACGCGGATACCCAGGGTGACGACACTTCTGCGATTCCCCTGGATGAAGAGAAGACGATATGATATTTTGAATATTCTAACATGACATTGGCAAATGACGAACTGTGGAGTCCATTAATAATAATAGTATGTGTCAGGAAACACCGATAATATAAGATGCATAGTCATGGAACCATGGTTCACGAAGGAAGAAATGCGATTTTTTTCCCTTCATGCATTGAACTAATATAACAATGCTAAGCCATTCAGATAGTTCAACCGACCTTTTGTATATAGAGGGTGTAACGTAAAGGGTATATGAAGCCGAAGGGAGGGTGTTCAGTATCGGTAACTGAACAACTTTTGTTCTACGACTTTTCGATTTTAGCGAATTTATTTTTTGACTTCTCATATACTTCGTACCGGTCAGCTGATCGATTTGTATGAGACATTAATTTTTTTTTATTTTTTATTCGAAAAATCCTAGAACAAAAGTTGTTCAGTTACCGATACTGAACACCCTCCCTTCGGCTTCATATACCCTTTACGTTACACCCTGTATAGTTTTTAGTTTAGTTTATATTTTTTGTATAACAAGAAGATGTGCCCTTGTTTATAAAAATATTGTTATTGTGTGCGACACTAGAATAATTGTCATTTACCACTCGAGTGGCCGCGTGAGTGATCGTCTCATCACAGCCCCCTTACCTTTAACTCTTATAGCAGTATTACTTTCATAATACTTTGTTACTTCGTACAATGTCGACCTTAATGAGCTTACTTTAAGGTCGTCATTGTACGAAGTAACAAAGTATTATGAAAGTAATACTGCTATAAGAGTTAAATGTAAGGGGGCAGGGCCTTTTGTGATTGTTCCTACATTATTATAATACACCGTGAACGTTTAGTGCTTGCTTTCCGGAACAACAAGACGACTTTGTCTCGGTAGTACAGTCAACGACAGAGATAAGTATACAGTGGGCCTCGATGAGGTTGAAATTTTCTCAGAAACTACTGGACCTAATTTTAAAATTCTTACATAGTTTTCACTTTTATCTATCAAACAGTGAAAGAATTTTTACAATAGGTCAAGTAGTTTTTGAGAAAATCTCAACCTTAAAAACTCTACTGAACACCTTTCTCTGTGTTCCACCGTACCTACAGTCTAAAACAGAGAAAAGTGTACAGGAGACTTTTTAAGGTTTAGATTATCTCAAAAAGTACTTGACCTATTGCAATAATTCCTTCACTGTTAGGCAGATAAAACTATGTACTTAACTGTAAAGGAATTATTTCGGTCCAGTAGTTTTGGAGAAAATCTCAACGTTATTGAGGGCTGAATACTTTTATCTGGTTTCGTGTGTAGGTACTATCGATTTATTAAGGTCTTGTATTCATGGATTTTCTGTTTTTCTACTTAGGGGGCACTAACTACAAAAATTAAATGACTTAAAAATATATATAGCAATCTTGCGGTGTCTAACATAGCGACTGATGAATACTGATACACGATTGGATAAACTAAGTAAATAAACTGTAATGCTAAGCCATTCAGATAGTTCAACCGACCTATTGTATATATAGTTTTTAGTTTAGTTTATATTTTCTAGGTTAATATGATAATAAAATGAATAATAAGACGCTGTAAAATATTAATGTTAGGAATTAAATTTACATATCTTTATATTATATCATTTATAGTAAATAAATGTTGCTATCCCTTTCACACTTCGTTAAAAAAGGTTAAGATAGAAAGGGACAGGGGCCTAAACGGTGGCGTAACTTTAAATCACGTTTATGAATATAGTATGACCGTCTAAATCAGTCTTCGCCTGCGCGGTACAGGATGCGGGGGTAGGACGACAACGGGGACCGAGAGAGGTGCGGGGGCGGGCGAACTGAGTTGTAACAGAAATGCGCCTGCCGCCCGCACCTCTCTCGGTCCCCGTTGTCGTCATACCCCCGCGTCCCTGTACCGCGCAGGCGAAGACTGATTTAGACAATCATACTATAACAGCCAATGTGTTTAAATAAGGGTGTGACCTTGTAATTGTATTTGTAATAAATATTTTACATTACATTACATTTTTCACAGAAGAAATTACGAATACCCTTACCATGTCTTTTCTCTTGAAAATTGTGTCTAAACTCTAAACTAAAACAGATATTACGAGTTATGAATTTGAGATCATAATCTCTTGCGCGTAAACTCAGCAGCCGAATTTCGGTCGTGGAACTTCGGCTTGCTTACGATACGTTACAAAGAAAATACAATAAGCTAGTTTCAAGGGCGAAGGGTCTAGGTGTTAGCGAGCTAGGTCACTAGGCCGCTCCCATAAATAGCAATAAATCTACCACTTGACTTTGACAAATGAATGTGAAATTCTAGCGCGAGGTGGTGTAAGTCACACGATTTTATTATTGGGCTCATGTTGGGCTCATGTTTAACGGTATTTTTTGTTGACGGGGGGAAATGACAATCAAATTCAAATGATTTATTGCAGTCACAAAGACCATATAAGTGTTAGTAAGTACTTAAAACTATGTTAGTGTTTACATGCGGTGTATTACGCGCTATGACATGCGACTTAGGTCCGACTCCGAGACCTCGGGACATGTAAGTGTACCCAGTGGCTCAGAATCGGACTGTCCATGGTATCCGCATTGCCCTTCAGGATGCTGTTAGGGCTGCCGCGAACCCGTCGCATCAGGGACGCGACTCTTTTGCGTATGATGGCATAGAATCCGTCTACGCCGGCTTCCGCAAACATCCCTGACGCGCTGCACAATGCCAGATTCTGCTCCACCATCAACCGCAAGTTGTACAAGATAACGAATAAATGTAAAAATATATCCGTTTTTTATTAAAATTATTGGTTTAAAATAAAGTTTTGTACAAGTTGCGATTAGAAAAAAACTGCTTAATTAAGAATTCAGAAAATAGTAAGAAACCGAAGCGATTTATTCATTGTTTTTGCTATTCTTCTATAGGAGTTGCGAGAGTAGTAGAAAATGATACTGATTATGATTATGCAATATGAAACCTGTAATAAGTCCCCAACAAAATGATAGGTACAGCTTAAATGGTCACGTAGTTTTGTAGGTGGGGCAAAGCTCGATTGAAAAGTGGCAATGTCTTTTCTAAAGATATCATTGGAGAGGCCCAGGTCCAGGTTAACGCCGCTCCAAAATCATAATTACAGAATTGTTAAATTCAGTCAATACTTTTTTTCCTGTACACTTAACTTTCAGAGGTAGAGGATACCCCTTAAATCAGAAACACGTAAATGCTTTTCACTTACGCCTCTTACCTAGATAACGATCCAATGAAAAAGGCACTGTTTATCCCCACATCTAAATTTAAAAAGAACCCCTAATTACAGTAAATCCTCGTTATGCGCCAAAAAGCTGAAAATAATTAGAGAGCCTCCCTTTTTAACCCCGTACGCTATTTTTTTAATACACGGAATTCATTTTTAATAGGTTAAGGTATATTTAAAAGCGTTTTTGTTGTGAAGCAGGGGAATCCCCACGTATCTTCTGCGAGTGTGATGTTCTCATCCACATCTCTGTCATCGTGAAAGGAAATGAAATGGAATTGATCTTCCCTATGTTCGGTAGACTGTATCCTTCCTTATACATAATAGCTGTTATTCATAAACGTGATCGTTTAGCTACCCTGTCCCTTTCTATCTTAACCTTTTTTGACGAAGTGTGAAAGGGATAGCAACACAGTTTAATTCAATTTAAAAACTTGAGTGACCATGTTGTGTGTTATATAGGCTAATTGGTGGAATAACGTCATGTGATGAAGGTTACGGATCGCAGCTATTATGCTTTTTATGCAACAGCGAAAAAACATTCAAGACCAAAGAGACAAAGCTGCCGAAAACTTAAGAAAAGCCACAAAGTATTGTAACTAACTGCAGGATACATAAAGTTGATTGAGACAAACTCTAATATATTTATAACACTGAACTTAATCTAGTAATATAAGTATATCACTTAACTTCGACGGTTTTATAACTATGTTACGGTATATAGTTATATCCCTCGGGATATAACTATATTACGGCTTTATCTATCTTACTGCGACATATACATTGAAAGGTTAATAACTATGTTAGTACTTAAAATAATCTTTCAGTTGTAAAGCAATCTCAAGGCATATGAGTTTTAGCCCAATGCCTGCAGATTGCGCAGCATAGTTTACTAGATACCGCATTCAGGATGCCATTGGGACTGTTTTTTACTCTATTTAAGGAAAGTGGGGTTAACTTGGTTTATGAATAACATATAAGTATGACCTAAAACACAACGGATTAAATAACTAAGTAACGAATTGTCCCTCAATTTGTGCCCAGCTCATGTGTTTGTTGTCGGACAAAGCGCCGAAATGAGTTGTCAATGAACCCGTGTCAGGAACAAATGAACTGAGGGTAATTGAATAAATAGTTCGCAATTTAGAGCCAATCCCGTGATGTGTAGTGTAACGGACTGGATTTATAGTAAAAATAACATTGTCATTCATTCATTCATTCATTCAATCTGGACAGTGATTGATCAGGGGGCCTATGTCAGTTCTCAAAACGAATTCTGATGAAATAATATAATGAAGGGCTTTTTGAAAATGGCGGGAAACTACGGTTGCGAAATTATTTAATAATTTTCTCGTATAATGTCTACAGTGGGTGTTTTGTGTTTAATGTCACGTTAAATTAATCAGAAAATGTTCGCGAATGACAGTATGGTGAAGTTGTTGGAGATTTCAAGCAGGATCTGAAGTTTGGCGCCATGGTCAAGATTCCCACTACGAGCTCGGGAGTGAACGTGACTGTCGAGCTGCTTCGTCCACAGTGATTGACGCTACGGCGTCTCCTGTGGATGAAGACATGAAGACGCTGCTACCCAGGGTGATGACGCTACGGCGACTCCCCTGGAGGAAGATAGAAGACTATTTATACATTGATATTTTTGTAACATGACATTGGCAAATGACGAACTGTCGAGTCCATTAATAAAATAAATAAATAATATAATGAAATGACATTTTGAACAGAGATGATGCCACAGACCACTTACCCCAATAGACATGAAATCGGTACAAATGACAATGCCAGATTCTGCCCCACCATCAACCGCAAGTTGTACAAGATAACGAATAAATGTAAAAATATCTCTGTTTTTTATTAAAATTAATGGTTTAAAATAAAGTTTTGTACAAGTTGCGATTCGAAAAAAACAGTTTTTAAGAATTCAGAAAATAGTAAGAAATCGAAGCGATTTATTCATTGTTTTTGTTATTCTTCTATAGGAGTTGCGAGAGTAGTAGAAAATGATACTGATTATGATTATGTGATATGAAACCTGTAATAAGTCCCCGACAAAATGATAGGTACAGCTTAAATGGTCACGTAGTTTTGTAGGTGGGGCAAAGCTCCATTGAAATGTGGCAATGTCTTTTGCAAGCGAAAAATTCTGTCAACAACGAGCGCATAGAGACGAAGCGGGGCCAGGGGTGCCGTATTAAAGAGATGCGTCCGTGTCGGTAATATCTCTGGTTACACGGGTCGCGAAGCGCTCATGTGCAGGCAGACACGGGCGCCCTCCTGTTACAGGTATATGGGGTAAGTGGTCTGTGGATGACGATAACGCGATAGTACTGTCACTGTAACATTATATCATCATCATCGTCAGTCTATTTATATGTCCCCACTACTCGGGTACAGACCTTCCCTTACACCGAGGGACCAAGGGCCATGATCTACCACGCGGACCTACGCGGATTGGCGGATTTCACATTCCTTAGATTTTTTCTTTACGGCATGCAGGTTTCATCACGATGTTTTCCTTCGCCATTTGAGAGCATTCGGTAATTGAAGGTACGTAAGTTTCCTTCGAAAATAAAACCGGTCAAGTGCGAATCGGCTGTTGGACTCGCGCACCGAGGGTTCTGTGCAACCGGTGCAACGCAACTTAACCGTCACCGTAATCTGAGATACCTATAGGTACTGACATATATACAGACAGACAGACGGACGGACGGACAACAAATTGATCCTATAAGGGTTCCTTTTTTTCCTTTTGAGCCACGGAACCCTAAAACCGAGGAAAACTCTTTGGTACATGACTCACCGGATGGAGACCGAATCTGGGACCTCCATCATAAATCCTATAGCTCTATTTTTACAAATTGAATTCACCATCAAATCAAAATATCCAGCAAAAACAGGTCCCCATATAAATAAAAATGTAATATTGATGGCCACTTTAAAACTTTTAGCAGATACGTTCTCTGGATGCCCTGGATAGATTGTAGAGTTCCATTTTATTTATATTTAACTTATCTGTTATTGGAGCCACGATATAAAATTGTAATGGTCCATGAGAATGAGTGAGGTCGTGACCTGCATTAGTAGTACAGAAATACTGCTATAAATAGGTTACTAACCGTAGGTTGATTCACCTAATTGTAACTACTGAATGTGGAATGGAATTGTAGAAAATTGTAGGTTCTAGTTAATGTTGATTCAGTATCAGAATAATATCTCTTTATTGCAAGTAATTGTGTGTAAATTATTATATATAAACGGATATCACTCACTTATATTGTTGAAGTCGGCAATTAAACCGACCGATTTCGACGGTCTTTTTCAAGGTGAGCGCGCCACGCCCGCGTCGCCGGTGACGTTTCTTCGCGCACCGAACGACGCGGGCGTGGCATGAAATCGGTCGAAACTGTCGGTCTAATTGCCGACTTCAACAATATAAGTGAGTGATATCCGTTTAATTAATAATAATTGTACATGGAATTAAATAATTGAAATGAAATGAAAATGTTTATATATAATAATTTGTAGTAATGGCTCACTGTAGTTTTAATTCTATAATTGTGTGTATTTTAGCATTTTTTTGGAATTTACATTTATACCACTTTGCAGGGAAAAGGTGGCAACGCCGAGGAGAAAAAGTAGCGAAAAACTCTCAGCATCTTTTAAACTAATAACAACACAATTTCTTAATAACAAGGTAAGTAATTAGTAATTCTAATTATATAACTATTCCTAGTATTAGCAATCTAAACTATATCCTTCGTGCGGAACCGGCGACACACACCGTAGAGAATTTTGGAACCTATCATACTTATGTTGACGGTATGTGATTCAGAATATGGAAACTTTTTCGGAGAATGCTACCTACATATTGTGCCCGCTTACCTTCGCTCCGGTATGAGGGAACCATTCGAAAGTCGGTCGAGTGAAAAATAAAATAATTTCACGCTCGAAAACGAGGATTAACGAAAATTAAGCCGATAATTGCGCATTTCGGCAAGAATTGGGTCAGCTCGGTCGGGCTCATTACATGCCTCAATATGATGGATTTCCGCGGAATTTTTTTCCTAAGATAAAGACAATCCCTGTTCTAATTTGTATTGCTAACAACCAGAGCCACGTTCGTTTCTAACTTAAAGTTTTTCCCAAAATACAGTATAATTTCTATCTACTTTTCTTTGATTTTTTTTATTGTATCTAATTTAATGTAAATGTAATGCTATACTTTTTAATGAATAAAATTAATAAATAAATCTAGAGCACCAGTTTTGGAATCTATGTCTAGTTATGTAAAATGTACCGAATGTGGAACGAAGTGCGAAAGTGATAAAATACAGTTGAAATGTTAAACTAGGTTCAACACTAAGTATTGGGGATATTACAATTATTTTCTTAATCATTATAATCCCTTAAATGTTCAAAAATATTGATTATCTGTCTACCTATCGCCTTAGGAAAGTAGGTAATAATAATAATAATAAGTTTATTCATAAATAAAATTAACTACTTATAGACAGTTTACAACAGCTTAGATGGTTACTTATTTTATTTATTTATCAGAAATCAAACAGTCTTAAATATAGTTTAACAATTTTAGATTAATAATTATGGATGCCAAAACAGATTTCATATTTTATTACAATGATTAATTAATAACAGCTAGAAGTGGGAATGGAAGGGAGGGGGAAGGGGGGTCTATGTATTATATACTATTTATTATATATATATATATATGTGTGTGTGTGAGTGAGTGTATGCGGGTGTGTTTAAATGTATATATATTTAATGCAGATATCTGGTTCTAAATTAAGATATAATCTCTCAACCCTCAAATTATTCCTGTACGATACCTATGTAATAAGATTTACATGGTTGAATGTCTAGATAATAATTTCGGTGTGACGACCAAATGGAGGGATAACATACGCAAGGTGACTAGCAGGGACTGGGCGTAAAAACCTAGACATGGGTGTAGAAAATCTAGAACCTAGAGTCGTGTTGAGTGGCGTGAATTGGGAGGCCTACCGTCCAGAAGTGGACAAATACGGGCTGATGATGACATGCTGAAATATTTTATGGTCAAGAGAAGCCAACGGGAGATCTTATGTGAATATTAAAACCTTGATCTAAGAAGGTTTTCCCCTAAACATAATGACTTCAGATGTTATAAGTAAAAGGTTTCGAAAAGAGCCTTAGAAAATTTCTGGCCGTTTCACACCTGAATTAATACCATTAAGTACGTACAGTCGAAACAGATAAAAGTATACAGGTGGCCTCAATAATGTTGAGATTTTCTCAATTGTAAACATTATTTCAATAATAGATAGTATAGAGTAGACAATATGGCACCTAATTGTAAATAATGTTCACAAATCAGTCGTCAAGACGTATCTACTATGCATTTGAGAAAATCTCAGCCTTAATAAAGCTCTGTACACATTTGTCTGTGTAAAACCGTACCTTTTAAAAATCTGTGATATTTTTTATTATAATAATATTCTGAAAAAGTAATTTTCTCTGAAACGCCAGCATTTCGTACGATTTTTATCTCGTTTTCAGTAATTAATACGTCCCGACTGTGTCCCAGAATAATAGCGTGGATTATTTTAATAATTATTTTAAAGTAATCAGATTATCGGTGGAATTTTATTTTAAATGTATTTCGCCTGCATTTTGAGATGTACATGTAAAATTTTGTTAATTAATTCAGTTTACTTCGTAATTATAACAGGCAATCCTCCATACCGAAATAAGATAATTATACTTACTCGTCGTTATTATTAAATAACATTTAATTACCATATACTTACGTACGACCTATAAGGACGGTATCTCACGTGTTCCTCCCATAGGCATAGTCGACGTACGGATAACAGCAGATCAATGGTAACACTTGCAGTACGATTTTAAATCTTACGACGCAGATAATAAGAACGGTTCAAAGTTCAAAGTGTTACACTTGATCTGCTGTTAGCTGTATTATTCCATCTGCTGTAATCCTGACACAACAGCTTCCTCCACTTTCATCTATAGACGACGCTACGGCGACTCCTCTGGATGAAAGCAAGAAGACGCGGTTTTCTCCTCTGGAGAAAGAGAAGACAATGATATCTTAAACATTCTGTACATGACATTGGCAAATGACGAACTGTCGAGTCCATTAATATAAAAGAGATAAGTACATATTATTTAGAACATGTAATGTAACTTCTGATTATTATACAATTATTAAGATTCATAGTACGGTGGAACACAGAGAAAGGTGTACAGGACAGTTTTTGAGGTTGAGATTTTCTCAAAAACTACTTGACCAATTGCAAAAATTATTTCACTGTTTGATAGATAAAAGTGAAAACTGTAAAAGAATTATTCAATTCGGTCCAGTAGTTTTTGAGAAAATCTCAACCTTATTGAGGCCCCAGTATGCTTATCTCTGTCTTCGACTGTACGTACAACTTTGGTTGGTTCATCCTTCTTCTTTCCCTGACCTCTTTTTATTATAATGGCCCTCGAGGCAAAGTGGGGTTTCAGGCTGACCCTCATAATACTGCAAGGTAAGATATTATCTTGTAACCGGCCAATAGCAGTAACAAAGCGTCGTTTTAAAATATTATCCTCACATTTTGTTATAGGGTTTGTAATAGGAAAGAAATATTTGTAAAGTTGTATAGACACTAGCTGTACCCCACAACTTCGTTTGCGTAGAGGAGGAGGATGGAGAGGATGGAGGAGATCAGGAGGCAGATCTTCCTCTCTTTATCCTTGTTTCCACATCACATACCGCCATGGCTTGGATGGATGGATATTTCAGCTATCTCCTAGTGAAACTCCCATCAAAATCCCTTCAGTAATTATGGCGTGATACTTGCACAAAGTCACAGACAAACAGACAAAAAATTAAAAATTTGCGTTTTGGCATCAGTATCGATCCTAAAACTGGTCTCCACAACACAGGGAATCCTAGTGTGGAGACCAGGGACCAAACATACAAACAAGAATAATAATAATAACTAATTTTTTCTTGTATTTTGTACCTACCTATTTTAAGTTAAATTGTTGTTGCGAAATAAATAAATTATTATTATTAAAAAATATTACAATTATTCTTTTCAAAAAGTATCCAATGTACAGACACAACTTTTTTACAGTCTTATTATATGTATATGTCGCAGTCAACTGGTTGAAATAGACGTGTGATTGAACAGCTAGCACGTTAATTGAACGACGGCATCCAATCAAACAGCTAGTTTAATCAAATAGTTAGCGGGTGGTTGGATCATTACGGCGCATAAAACGTTCAACACCTCAGCTGACTGAAAAGCCGCTGTAGTGTTGACTTCGTCATTTTGTTTACAAGATGTCGTCGACAGCTGATATTATATGAACATTGCGAGTTGTTTTATAGTGGAAAATTATATCCAAGCATTAAAATTCAAATATTGCAGCAACATACCAGTGATTTCAGTGAGATAATGCTTAAAGAAAACTTTGAAATAAATTAAGCGATTAAGTATAAAAATAATTATCACGGTAATTTGATCGTAATTTGTTGATATTTTGTGTGAATAATGATGTTTCAAAATTAATAATAACACAGTTAGTATGTCTTGTGATCATGATGACTGTAACGGTGTCGAAATATCTCATAATTCAGTGTAAATCGCGGTAAGAACCTGTTACTAAAATTTGTAAATTGACTTCCAACCAGTCCGCTGAGTGGTTGAACGTTGTGTTCAACCACTCAGCTAATTGACACTTAGATGTTTGGTTGGATGCCGTCGTTCAATCAACGTGCTAGCTGTTCAATCACACGTCTATTCCAACCAGTTGACTGCGACATATAGATTATGATGATAGAGAAATGTACAGTAAACGTATTTTGCTTATGACAACGATACGAAAGGAATCATAATACTATAAGTACGTGATGATGATAGAACCCATCATCGCATTGCATGCAAGGGACTGGACGAGTAGTGAATTAAAAGGTCTGGAATAAAATATTTACCGTCCACGTTATTGAAAAATTTTGAAATGTCAGCGCGCAAATTGAATTGTTTCTGCAGGCAACATTTTGCATGCGAACGCTGGGGTGACCAGTGAGTCATCTTTCTTCGGACACTTAACTTTGTTAGCATTTCCTTTGTTGTCTACACTGGGAACTATATAAACATTTATACTCTTTCCCAACTAATTCTACTGGTAGAATTACACATAAATATGTAGTCACGACATCTTATGCATTGTTTATTGACCCGATTACAATTATAAAAAATATGTCATTCGAAAATAGAGAAAAGTATACAGGGGGCCTCAATAAGGTTGAGATTTTCTCAAGAACTACTCGACCGATTCTAAAAAATCTTTAACCAGTAGATAGCTTCGAGTACACCCATGTAATTAATGTAAAGAATTTTAATTTGTCAAGTGTTTTTTGAGAAAATTTCAACCGTAATAACTTTTCTCATTGTTAGATCGTACTTCAATATTAATAATATTGAAAAATCTAATTAAAATCCTGTCTATAAAATGCAAAACCTGGTGCAGAGGCCCAGTCCTCCTTCGGTGGAAATGCGCTGGACATCGGCGGAGCTACCAAACGCCAGTTACGTACAGTGCACATCAAACTATATGGCTGATCTGATTATAGTCACTCGCCCTCTGCCTCACCTCCACTAGAATTTGTACTGCGATGCGACTCGACACTATGTTCAGATCCGTCATCAAGTTTAACGCGTTCTATAAATACCTTGCAACAAGTGTTTGACAGCTACGCAGCATCGTTGATCGCTAAATGTCCCATGCTACGGGCGCAGCTGGTCACCCTACTGCAGGATATAGAGAGGGTGGAAACCGTCGAATCACTTCATGCCAATATCTTGCAAGGATTTTGTTTAAATTTCGTTTTTAATCCGGTAATATTTTATACGAGGGGACGCCTAAAGCCTGGCGAACGGGTCGGTAAACATTCAAATTGGAAATTGACGGATTTCTGTAAAAATTGCGGCTTCTTTTCATATCAACACAAAAATTACATAAACACACATAATTTTTTTATACCTACTGTACTTTTATACAAAAAGTACAGTAGGTATAGAATTTTTCATACACCGACGGATATCACTCACTTATATTCACTTATATTATTATATTCGGCTTGCTACAGTTTTAATTCTAAAATAAGTATAAAGAAGTTAGAATAGAATAGAATAGAATAACATTTATTGCCTATTAAGTATATACATATAAGAAATAAAAACAGTCTTAATAAATTACAATGACAATTAACAAACATATAACTTAGGCAAAAGGTTTAGGCTTCAGCTGATGCTGACACAGAGTTATTAAGTTATTCACAAGTTATTATCCGACTGCTAAAATAGGGAAGATAACGTTTTTCAAATATGTTGCTTTATGGCTTTTTAAACGGCTTGTTGAATTTCGGTGTATGAAGTTATTTTAGCGATTCCTAAGTTTTGCACGCTGTTTTTAATTGTCGCTAATCGAGGAGCCCAGCGTTGTACATTGAGTGACAGTTGAGCTTAGGTATACGATAAGATTTGGTTACCTTACATAGAAGAACACCTATTGAATCGTTAAACATCTGCTCTTGTATCACGAGGCAGCATTAGCTATCGACGCAACGCCGCGGAGCTGCCAAAGTGACATTATTACAAGGCGTTTGACAGCTCCGCGGCGTTGCAGCGATCGCTAACGCGACTCGTGCTAGCCCCGCTGATCGTTAGACCAACATAGGATACATTTCAATACCTTTACTAAATATATAAATAAATGTGAATATTATTTTATTTTTCACAAGCCGGCGACGGTTTGCAATGTAACTCGATAATATTTTAATCTTGAAATATGTTTGTGAAATTAGACTGTACCTACGTCAGCTGTTGGTATTCCGATTTCCAAACATGTAAAAATAAAAATCCCCCTACAGCATTTTAATCTCATAAAAACACAAAAAAATATCACATCCCGCATGGTAACACAATGAGTCAACCGTCCAAAATTTAATTCGTTCCAAAGTTGCCAGCCTAATTCGTTTACCCATTCGGGAAATTAAATAGATGGGTAATTTGGCAACCCCATTAGTGGGGCCCAGCGATTTAAAGCGAGGAGACACGGGGCACAAACCAGGGGTCAGATTTATGCGTAGGGACGGGATTTATACGATGCGTTAGTTGGATCATAAAACAAGGCGTTTTTTTTGGTACGGACTACCTACTCAAATTACGTAAAGTAATGGAAACAATATTTATACAACCTGATTACGGGGTATGTTGCCACGCGTCTAGGTGCAATTATAATAGGATTAATTCTGTTGAGGCGACTAAATCTAAATTAAATTATCACCGTCACTTTTTTCAAAGTTTACATGAGTGAGAAACGCAGTTCTCACTCATCGATATGAGTGAGAACTTGCGGGACCTGCATGAAGGAATTGATGAATGTAGAGGAAGCGTGACTGTGCCAGGGTCGCAGCAGATGAAGGTCCATCGTTTATTTTACTGATCAGATGTCTCTGCCTACTCTTACGGGAAACAGTCTATGTATGAATGTAGGTCATATAATCTAATTTAATTGTTCTGTAAATTCTGTAGTACCTATTATAAGTTTGACTATATCTTTATTACCCGACTGCCCCAGAAGGAGGGCAATGTTTTTCGGGTGTATGTATGTATGTCCATTCCTTCCTGCCATCCTGTAGCCTAAACGGCTTGTTGAATTTGGTGTATGAAGTATCGTTAGATTCGTCTTGATTACGGGAGTGTCATAGGGTATAAATAAATAATCAAAAGGGGATAGTTTTTTGTTTTGTTTATTGAAATAATTACTACAGGTACTCTATTTCGAAGTAATATCATTTGTGATCTGATCATTATTCAGATCAGTATTGAATGTTTTCAAATACTAAACAGATAACAGTTTGTTTCATTTCAGTAAAAGCACCCTAATATAAACTTCCCTCATACTATCGCGGCACGCGGAGCGGATAAGTAGCATTATAATTTATCCCTGACTATTGAGTTACTGAAGAAAGCCGCAACAGAATCATACTAGTAAACGGGTTTCATTCTATTGTCACTGAATGCAGGGATAGTTTAATATTCCAGAATTAATTATTGCAGTGACCACTTTACTCTAATTCTATTTAAAATGTGTAACAATATTTCATAGGTTCTCTCTCTCTCTCTCTTTACGCTTACTTGTAAGCCGTAATACACGAGTGCAAGAACCTTCTTCAAGGTTTCTGTCATTCACGACTAAGTATAAGTATGAGTTGATCCATTAGAAATAGATTTTAAATATTTCAAGTATAATTCCTAAAATCTGTTAAATTAAGCTACACATTAACTGACTGCACGTGCATCAACGCGATCGTTGCAGCGATTTCCGCAGCCATAACGCATCGCCCCTGTGTCAATGAACCTTAATCCATTACCTCTGTTTTAAACACATTACTTGTGAATAAAGTTTTTTGCGTATCTAGCATTCATTGGGGGTGTTAAATTGATAATGGTGATTAATAGGATCTGGCGATACGCCAGCTTTGACTCGTGGTCCGTACCATGGTTTCACGAACACGTCACAACTCATTACCTACTCGTATTTCGTTTGAACTCATTGCTTCTTCACGTGAGAGTTGTCAAACAATTTTGGAATTCCATTAAGTGCACCCATAAACTCGATCAGAATTCCGACAAGGTGTAAAAGACCGCAAATATTATGAAGAACGACTGTGGCCGGGCCTTTCTTTTGCTTCATGCATGACAAATAGTTAAACAAAATATAAATGAGTAAGTACTTAAGAGCCTTCCATGAGCCAACTAGCGCCGCCAATCTTAAAAAAATAATATCTTCCAATATAATCAATTTTATTAAAAAAGCTATTTACAAAATATTTATTACGATAATACTATTTTTTAAATGCTTATTTATAACGTAATTCAATGTCGGTAAGTTGTACTTCGCATAATTGCGAAAAACGGCCGTTTTTGGCACATTTGAGAACTACAACTTAGCTTGTCGCAATTATGCCATGTATTGTATATTCAAAAATAGTATTCATCCTAATAAACATTTTGTAAATAGCTTTTTTAATAAAATTTATTAAATTGGAAGATATTATTTTTTCAAGATTGCGGCGCTAGTTGGCTCATGGAAGGCTCTTAAACTACAATGACAAACCGACTTAGTTTATGCAAAAGAGGGAAAATTGATGCAATTTAATAATTCAAGTTTCATAATTCTATGAATTTAAAAATTTCAAGACAATATAGGTAGGTAAGTACTTACATTGAATTTTTAGAATTGCGGATCTATAAAAATGATCTTAAAGTTTTTTTTTTAATAAAGCGAAACAATTATTTTTTTCTAAAATTAACATTTAACTATCGATCAATATTGTTGGCATTGTATGACGCCAATATTTTTTGTGACGCAGTAATTGACAACTTTGTCAGCGAGATTTGGTAGTAGGGGCGCAGTTTTTTAATGTTTTCGTAGAGAGTAAGCTTGTTAAACAATTTTATGTGGCGCTACTCACATCCCAGAATTGGACTTTTGTAGACTGACAGTGTGATTGTGTCTAGACTGAGTACATTCACTGGGCTTTGTTTTATTGTTATTTTAACTTGTGTTTAAAAAAGAAGACAAAGTGTCGAAGGACCTGTGAGGGCTTTGGTCGCCCGACTGGCGAGAGACGGCGTGAGACAGGTTGCAGTGACGGTCTTAAGTGTACCTACGAGGATAAGGCTCGCTTTGAATCTTTGAGCCAACGGAGAAATTTTGTAAAAAAAACATTTTGATTTTCAAATTAAGAACATCAACCGTTTATAGATTTATTTTATTAATGGACTCGACTGTTCGTCATTTGCCAATATCATGTAACAGAAAACTCAATATATTCAATAGTCTTCTATCTTCCTCCAGGGGAGTCGCAGTAGCATCTTCACCCTGGGTAGCCGCAGTAGCGTCTTCACCATGGGTAGCCGCGTCTTCATGTCTTCATCCAGAGGAGACGCCGTAGCGTCATCACTCTGGACGAAGCAGCTCGACAGTCACGTTCACTCCCGAGCTTGTAGCGGGAACTCTTGATAAAAGCTTGAAACTTCAGATCTTGCACAAATAATCCAACAACATACTGTCATTCGCGAACATTTTCTGATTAATTTAACGTGATATTAAACACAAAATATCCCCTGTAGACATTAAAAGGAAAATTATCAAATAATTTCGCAACCGTCGTTTCCCGCCATTTTCAAGAGACCATAACGCTAGTTTTCGTTAATATCTGATATTGACACAAAATGACAAACGTAAACAGTGTAGAATGGAATGTATTTAATTCGTTCGAAATTCAAACTACACCGGTCATGACTGTTGGAACAGCGGCCGACAATTCATCAGAATTATGCTGACTGCTGATTGGCGGATAGAGTGATGACGTCATCAATATGCAACTAGCAATCCGAGTAGGGACAATTATGAAACTATATTTTATGGGAACTTAAATTTATTATGTATTTCGCGATAATTTTATCTATATCGCTTGATACAAGACGAATTATAGACTATAAACATAGGTTGTTGATGTATGATTTATCACATAAAGAGAAAGGCAAAGGGAATATAACCCATACATCTTAAGTTATTGTTTCTTATGTATGGTGAAGGATGTTGAATGGCTAATTTAATTAATAGCGTATGTGACACTTTTCTATATTTTCTAGTGAGATTATATTTGGCATGTCCATTACACTTACTGAATTACATTTTTAAGTACAATAACTTGCAGAAATCCAAGGCAAAAACCTTACTGATTATTTAGTCATTTAATTGTAAATTTTAATAAAAATTATATTAACGACTTATCTATACTTATACTTTTACTTTATCCCTAATTACTTAAAATAGACGACATTTTTTGGAATAAACAATATTTTAACAAATAAGTACTGGCAGGTCAATGATATTAAAAAGGTTTTTTTAAAGTTAAGTAGGTACTCGTATTTTAAGTACCTACCACCGATTATTAAACCACCCAAATTTCTACCCAAAGGTTGTCTGGAAGAGATCGCTTTGAGCGATAAGACCGCCAATTGTAATACTAACTGTATTAGCCTATTTCTTTTGTGTAATACTTTTTATTTTTTTGCAATAAAGAATATTTATCTTATCTTATCTTATCTTATTATAAAAACATTACCAGGGGGCTGAGCCGCGTCGCTTTTTACTAGCCATGAACGTCAGATTTTTGGCGAAAATTAGTACAAAAATTTCGTTATCGCAGGCTTTGACAGGACAAAAAAGGCTAGCCGAGACCCCAGAGATATCTGAGCAAACCAATAACAAACAAAACAGCAAGTCTGACTTGCTACAAATTTGAATTTCGAACTACAACTGAAATCAGTTAAACTAAAGACGCGGATTGGTTCCCTGAGTGATGACGTCATCAATACGTGTCGCTCGACCAACCGCAAGCTTGCACGGACCAAGTAAACTTTTGACTCTACCAATAAGCGTCAGATGTTAGAGTTCGCTAACTGTAGTACAGTTTAACACAGAGAAAAGTATCAAGGAGAGTCATTACGGTTGAGATTTTCTTAAAAAAGTAATTGATCGTATACACTGTGTGTATACGAAATTATCTCCTAGTAAAAGAATTCGTACCATCAGTCAAGTAGTTCTGAAGAAAACCTCAACCTTAACGAGGCCCGTTGTATATTTTTATCTGTTGTAGATTGTACCACACTACACCGGAATGCAACAATCGAGAAGGTTCATAATAAAACACGATATGAAATTGAACTGAAATGCAAAAAGTATTGAGTGTACTTATAAGAATTTATTAATATTTTTTGGAATTTTCATTTATGCAACCCAGGAACAGATGTAACGTTTTAAATAATCTGCAAATGTCTGTGGAAAACAAATACAGTAGTTCTGAAGCTACGCTGCTACGACGATCGTAGCCTTGTAGCGCTCTCGTAGACATACTAATGTTCACATCGAGTTATAGCTCATTAAGGGGGATCAGAAGATGTTACCCCATACAAGTTGTTATCATAATACATGGTTAACCCCACAGAGTATCATACTTCTTGGTGAAACCTGATTGATATTCAAAGAGTACAGATTTTTTTAAATTATTTTGTTACACAAAAACAACTAAAACTACAAACAATAAATAAATAAATTATTATAGATAAAAGAGCGTCGCAACCAGGCAACGTGCCCAAAACACCTGGCAGCATTTCCTCTTTTTATGGCCAGACCAAAGTAGCTGCCAGCCCTTTGGTTACCAGAAGCACCGATGAGACGTACTGAAACGTCTTTTTATCATCGATGGGCTTCATCAATATATTTTGGTTTTGTTACGAATATTAAATAGACTGTATCCACGATAAAAGTAAATCGATTGTTTAACCCATTTTGCACAAGATCGGTCGGTAGGTAGCCGACTTCCACATAATCGGTTATCTATCCCTTCGACATGATTCATGAATCCAATCAAAAAGAGCCGAAACGAAGTATCCATCTACAAGTATTTTACCGCTCCAAGACGCCTTTCTATTATGTAGATCAAAACAAATGATTTCATTTGCCGCTAAATATATTCTACTCATTTTGGCTGTTACGTAAAGGGTTTGCCAACGGCTCGGAAAAAGGCTCGGAGAAAGAGGGATGGAAAATACGGATTTTGTAAGAGTAAAAGAGAGGTTTAATGTGTGGGAGTGCTTGGGAAATAAAATAAAGGGCGAGTGTTGTAGTGACTCGTTATTGATGTCATACATCGTTCTTAAACGTGTAGCAGATGCTCCGTGTCTCTCTTAAGAGGATTGTGTAGGTAACGATATACTGAGATGGCCTTCGTTCATTTTAGCAGTTTACTGATGAATTATCTACATCTATTTTTATGAGTAAGGGCCAATAAGGAGACGAGTCACCTGATGGTAGGTAACTCTCCTAGACAATTGGCTTTGACTGTCGTTAATGCCAGTAGAATAGAAAGAAATGTATTTGTGGTTAAGTGGGTAAAAAACCACATAGCTTCTCGTTTTTCAGGGAATTTTCTATAAGCTTACGAGGTATTTTATCCACTTTGTATATGACCAACCTGGGATTCAAACTCGGGCCTTCGTAACTAAACCAAATCCTAAATCAAGTGACTTATTTTGTAAACAAAAACTTCCCTACCCTACTAATATTTCAAGCTTTTCTGTGATTATTGCGTAGTTACTTTCACATTATTAGATCGGATCGCTTTATTTTCACAATGATGTACAGGTTCGTTCAATCAGCTCCTTCAGTGTTACATCACATCAGGTAATCATATTTGGTTACAAAATAAGACCCTTGATTTGGGCTGCGGTATACGTACGTTGACATCACATCACCACTGAGCCTCTAAAACCTTAATAAATGAACATTATACAGGGATACGTTCTAGAAGTCGTCTGCAACTTTAGTGCGTTTCGCCCTGCTTCACTTCACTTCGCTTCACTTCACTTCAGCGCTTCCGATAGTGCTTGAATTAATGACGCGCCGGCGGAGTGCCGGCGAATAATTGACAGGTTTTTGCTGTGCCTGCCTTCTTAAGATAGACTGGAAAAATACAGGTAGAAATGAAGGAATAATTAACGGAGGAAAAAGTATAATACTTGAGTTTGAAGAGGATGTGGTCCGTTTAGGAAATCGTAATTCCAGGAAGTGGTCATACGAAACGCTATTCTGTAAGCGCAATCCTACCTTACCTTCAACTCTGCAATCATCATCATCAGTCCACTTTTATGGTCCCCACTGCTCGGGCACAGACCTTCACTTACATCGAGGTAGCTCGGGCCATTATCCACATACGGATTTATCTGGAATGCAGGTTTCTTCACAATGTTTTCCTTCACCATTTTGAGAGCATTCGGTAAATGTATGTAAGTTTTTCCTCGAAAAAAAAACCCCGAGGATAACTCATTTGTACAGCTAACTAACAGCAGATCAAGTGTAACACTTTGGATTGTTCTTATTAACTGCGTCGTAAGAGTTAAAATCGTACTGCAAGTGTTACCATTGATCTGCTGTTGAAATCGATTCTCCCGAACTTAAATAATGCCAATCAATTAGTTAACTCCTACATACCTAGATTGTCATTATTGCAATATTGAATTCAAGGCTTTAAGGGTGTTTGCGCTTACAGAGTAGCACTCCATGCCAACAAGATCATAATCATCGGCAAGGTGCCTTCGCTCTACCTACTTATTTCTATCCCCGATAGCACTCCTTATAAATAAATTCCTATAATATATCCCTATGCGTTCACATGTTAATGTGTGATTTTTTATCCGTGTAGTACTAGCCCGCAGCTGTGCCGTTGTTAACGGACCGGCTACATCAATAAGCCATTCTGAGAGATGTCCGTAAAGGTGAGTGCACATTCACTTATATCATTAGTCGATTTTTATGTCTCCACTGCTCGGGCACAGACCTTTACATCGAGGAGCTCAGATGATCCACCACGCAGGCCCATAGCGGATTGGTATATTACACGTGCCTTAGAATATTTCTTCAGCATACAGGTTTCATCACGATGGTATCCTTCACTATTTTGAGAGCATTCTGTAAATGTACGTGATTTTTCCCGTCAAAATAACCGAATATTGTGAACGCGTCTCTATCCCCGCCAAGTTTATTTATAGGGCATTAGAAAAGACGAATTCGCGTTTTGTTCAAGTGCCCTTCTGCTGAAATAATGAAGGAAATAATACTCGCTTATCTTATCACTTTAAAAATATCTTGCGCTGATTTGCTGAATCAGAGTCAAATCTATTTATTTACAGTTCGTATTCGACTTTGCATATTGACGTGGTCTTGAGTACCAATGGGTTTGATTCACACTCAGATGAATATGTCACTAGAGCGGTCACCCATCCAGATACCGGCCTCGCTCAACGTTGCTTCATATTTTGTTCGATCGTATTCTGGTCTATGAGCCCCTCTATATGTTCGTTAGCTAAAAACGCAAGTTACCAATTTTTTCACCTACAACTTATCGCAATTATGATAGTATACCGAAGCCCAAATCAAGTGTCTTATTTTGTAAACAAAAACTACCCTACCCTAAGAACATTTTAAGCTGTTCTGTGATTTTTGTTCAGTTATTTTCACATTATTAGATTGGATTAGGTACTTTATTTTTACAACGATGGACAGGTTCAATCAATCAGTTCCTCCAGTGTTACATCACAACAGGTAATTAGACGATTATATTTGTTTACAAAATAAGACACTTGATTTGGGCTGCGGTATAGGTAGGTATATTGTTTATCTGAAAATTATATTTATCATACATAACAGAGATTTGGTAAGTACCTACGTTTTTTTAATAAAATTGATTCTATTAAAGAACTTTTCTAAGATTGGAGTCGCCACTTAGCTGTGTTATGGTAATTAATTAATAAGTAGGTATTCATTAATTAATTTCCGTCCAGTAACTCGTTCAATCATTCCGCTAATTAATATTGAAGGAGAATCATTAACTGTGCGTTGTGATGCATTAAGAGTGACGGGGGACTGCCGCTTCATATCAATTGTTATCACAACACTTTGAACCCTAATCCTAATCGAGAACGTAATATAGAGATGCAATAAATTTGAAAAATAAATGTGAAATTAGATTTTTCCAATATTTAATAACAGAGATATTAATGGTAAAAGTCGGGTGGTATGGAATAGTTTGTCCCTTTCTAGTACTATCTATACAGTTTTCCTTAAGCAACATGTGACGTCACGTTGGCCTACCAATGCCTATCGCTGTCTCTCCACCTAATTTCAAGTAGCAGTGTTGTAACTAATTTCGACTCTGACTTCACAAGTGATCAATAAGCACATGTTTCAAAAAGTTCGAGCTCTGAAAATATTTACTTTACATTTTGATTTGGTTACCAAAAGTTATGCACAAAATAATTTTATGCGGAAGTATAATTCGGAGAATCCTCGTTAACATTATTTTGGATCAAAATCCAAGATGGATTCCGATAACAGCATAGGTCGAGAGGCCCTTCACCGTCCTTAAACTATTCTATGATCGAGCCTTCCATAAACGGTCCAACCTTTACCTACCAAAAGGTCTGCGGTCTCGCCTATTTTATATCTTAGCATCTAATCTGAATTATTGCGGTTGTAAACCAAAACAGGATAAGTGTATCGACAATAGAGATTCATAGTTTTGGGGGAAGTGTCTAGATTTGTACCTAACATAACCTCTAATATTTCTTTATTTTATTAATGGACTCGACAGTTCGTCATTTGCCAATGTCACAGAAAATTCAATATATTCAATAGTCTTCTATCTTCCTCCAGGTGAGTCGCAGTAGCGTCTTCACCCTGGGTAGCCGCGTCTTCATGTCTTCATCCAGAGGAGTCGCCGTAGCGTCATCACCATCACTCTGGAGGAAGCAGCTCGACAGTCACGTTCACTCCCGAGCTTGTAGCGGGAACTCTTGATAAAAGCTTGAAACTTCAGATCTTGCATAAATAATCCAATAACTTCACCGTGCTGTCATTCGCGAACATTTTCTGATTAACTTAACGTGATATTAAACACAAAATAGTCCCTGTAGACATTAAAAGGAAAATTATCAAATAATTTCGCAACCGTCGTTTCCCGCTATTTTCAAGAGAACCTCCTAATATTTCTTATAAACTACGCTTATAAATAATCTATGAAAATCAAGATGGCCGCAAAATAAAGCCTCGTATTCACTAGGCAACAATTGACGCGCAACACGTGACGCGCAACAAGATCGGCAACGTTGCACAAAAACCAATGGTAACCATGGTAATGACCAATGGTACCTCAAGTTCCACGTTGCCGTTCAACATGATGAGCAACATGTTGTGCAACATGTCGCGCGTCAAATGTCGCCTAGTGGATATAGACAGTGACGTCATGCACGTAACCAGCCGTGTCGAACGCATCACGAGAATAAAAATACGTTTTTTGTCAATTTTACGAAATCAACATGAATTATTAAAAGATTTTTTAAGCATTTATTATGATATGATAGAAACTATCAATTGCCAAGTATATTTTATTTATGTTACTATTAACATCCCTATTTGTGGTCACACCGTCACTGGTATGCGACCGCAGGCTCCGAAGACGGACGGTGACCACATCGGAGCTGGAATGCTGAGTATGCGAATCCACTATTATAGCAAGGAAGAAGATATAGGAAGTTAGGTTTTATTAGGAAGCCATTTAAGAGGTATAAAACCGCAGTGACACCCGCAACTTTAAAAAAATATTATCATCTAATAAAATCAATCATTAAAATGGCTATGTACATTATTACGATAAATGATTGGATATCATAATTATTACAAAATACAAGTTTTTATCGTAATTAGAGATTTGTAAAAAAAGTTGTCAGTCAAGTACTTTTTGAGAAAATCTCAACCTTAATAATTGTCCTATTTATTAATGTTGAGATTTTCTCACGTAGTACTTGACTGATATTTGAAAATTCTTTACAATTATTTATAATTGTATATTATACATAATTGTAAAGACTGTACTGTACTGTAGTACTTGACTGATATTTGAAAATTCTTTACAATTATTTATAATTGTATATTATACATACCTAATTGTAAAGAATTTTCAAATATCAGTCATGTACTTTTTGAGAAAATCTCAACCTAGTAGATATTTTCGACTATACACTATGGTGTAGTGAAGAGAAAATCTCAACCTTATTCAGGTCTCCTGTAAACTTCTCTCCATTTTCGTAATAAAGAGTTACAAAGTTAAGCTAACATCGATAACACTAACTAACATCCAATGCCCCCATGTCTAGTAAGAATAATCAATGGAACCGTATCTATATCAGTACAGCACACAGTTTCACAGACACTCACTTAGCTGAGTGAAACTTTCAGTGCTAAACAAGGGACAACGCGACGAACTTTATTGAATAACTGATGACCCTAAAGTCTCTACTGGATATGGACGTAGATGTGTAAAATATCGAGATAGTACATTTAGGTAGTTGTCTGACCGCCGGCGATGAGCGAGTAAAGCTATCAACTATAAAACCAGTGGGCGAGCAGCGAGTATAGTTTATTTATTTATTTTATTAATGGACTCGACAGTTCGTCATTTGCCAATGTCATGTTACAGAAAATTCATTGTATAATAGTCTTCTATCTTCCTCCAGGGGAGTCGCCGTATCGTCATCACTCTGGGTAGCCGCGTCTTCGTGTCTTCATCCACAGGAGACGCCGTAGCGTCAATCACTGTGGACAAAGCAGCTCGACAGTCACGTTCACTCCCGAGCTCATAGTGGGAATCTTGACCATGGCGCCAAACTTCAGATCACTTCAGATCCTGCTTGAATTCTCCAATAACTTCACCATACTGTCATTCGCGAACATTTTCTGATTAATTTAACGTGATATTAAACACAAAACACCCACAGTAGACATTAAACTGAAAATTATTAAATAATTTCGCAACCGTCGTTTCCCGCCATTTTCAAAAAGCCCCGCGAGTATAGTTTTGTAGCTCGGCTATCATCGAGTGTCGCTGAGCGACGAGCGTTTACTCGCTTCACTCGCACTCGCCTACACTGGCGAGCGAGTGGGCAAGTATCGCCGGGCGAGTGTCGCCGAGCGATGAGAAGTACTTGCGACAAAATAGCCGAGCGAGTACTCGCCGGCGGTGTGAACAGTCGGCGATGAACTATTAATATATGTATCTCTTTTGTTTACACGAAATGTAGGATCTTTTGTACGTTTCTTGGGCGAGAAAATAGCCGGAATATACTCGCTTACTCGCTGACGGTAGGACAACTGCGGTTAGCTACCCCAGCTGATGGATTATAAATATATCGATTTCATTGTACAGAAAAGTGATACGCTTATATTGAGTCTTGACCGATCTACTTTCTATCGTTTGTATTCCAATGCCTAGTGAAACCCAAAGAAGTTTCCCAGGAACTGCAGCCGAGAGCAATGAGAAACGCTTCCTACAGTTTTGGACATTGTGGAAAATGCACGCGATATGATAGAACAAGATAGAGCATAGGTACTTACAATAAAACACTTTATTACACAAAGAAGCATTAATATACAAAAAGTGATACAACTTGTATGTACGGTGGAGACAAAGAAAGGTGTACAGGAGAGTTTTAAGGTTGAGATTTTCTCAAAAACTACTTGACCGTTTGTAAAAATTCTTTCACTGTTGGATAGATAAAAGTTAACACTATGTAATTGTAAAATATTTATTTAAATCTGTCAAGTAATTCTTGAGAAAATATCAACCATGTTGAGACCTCCTGTATACTTATCTCTGTCTTCGACTGTACAAAGACGCAAAAAGGATATCATAGTAAGGATAGTTGAGTTTTCCTTATAATTATAGGAAATTTGGAGATTTAAATATTAATAGAATGTCTGACTAGCACGGAAACTGTAACAAATGTCATGGATAAAAGTTAAGTACCTAATTTTAAGAACAATCTTTTTTCTAAATTTTAGTCCGATTGTGATGTAATGTGACGCGGCCGTTTTTTTGAAATTTTATGAATTTTACGAAATTAAGTCATTCATTTAAAAAAAATAGGTAGCATTTATTGTAAATAATCATAGTAGAGATTTCGTAAGTAGCTTTTTTAATAAAATTGATTATATAGATAGAAGATTTTTTTTTTAAAGATTGGGTCATTGCCTTAAAAATATAGCTCATAAAAATAATTTGTTTCCATATTTGAATTTATTAACACTATCTGTAAAGCAATGTTAATACATTCATAGGATCGCACAGAAGACATAAGTTTCTCAGTTATCGTCATTCGAATGCTAGACTAGACAGTTTTTCTGACACTCTATTATTCCCGGAGCTGGGTAGAATCTGAATTAGCGCCGTTTTATTACCATTTGCTATGCATCACTGCAGAGATAGTCGATTTCGCTTTAATGAGGTCATAAAAAGGTACAAGCTATGCCTTTAGTGCGCTATGAAAAAAGCAATTGGTTTGTAATTAAAGTGCGGTGAGGAACGTGGTTTACTTCATTTATAATGATAATGAAATATCTTTATTTAAATCATCATCATCGTCAGCCCGTATCAGTCCACTGGTGGACCTAGGCCTCTCCCAAAGCACGCCACTCAACCCTACTCTCGGCCCTCTGCATACAGTCTCTGCCAGCCATCTTGCGGAGGTCATCCCTCGATCTGGTCGGGAGGCGTCCCACACTACGTTTCCCGTTCGTGGTCTCCATTCGAGAACTCGTCTACCCCATCGGTTCTACGACAGATGTGACCAGCCCACTGACACTTCAGTTTACTGATTCTATGAGCAATGTCAACCACTTTTATTAAATAGGGGTAAGTAAACTGGTTAATGTAATATGTAGGTAAGTAAACTATATCACTTTCGTAATCATAATATATCATATTACAAACATTTACAACATCAAGAAAACGACTGCTTTCTTTGTATAAAATCTTTCATACAATGTACTTAAAAACATTATGTTTCTTTCGTTAGGTAAAAAAGCTAGTTTTCTATATATTCTGTCAGTATCGAAATATGCAGAAAATCCGAATTTCCGGAGAGTTTGAAGTTTGAATTCCCAAATACCTCCCTGGAGATTGCGGGTTATACGGCCCTGATGGATCACCTAAGTCGTAGCGATGTTTTCATTAAATTCTTTTTGTACTTTTCAATACAATATTCGCACTCCAACCACTTTGGAGGCTTGTTATGGTAACAACTGTTGTATTATCAACAATCTCTTACATACCTCTGGTGTCCTGGTACTCCGACCCAAATCCATGTACATGTTGTTATTACCTACAAATTAAATTTCGATAGTTAGATTTTTCATTTGACTGTACTTTCAGGTGGAATCGCGACTATAATTAAACTATATTTTTGAGATAACTTTTCGGGTCGAAATTTAAGGCCGGCTTGAGTTAGGTTTTAAGAAATTAATATTCTTTCTTTTATGTGAGATGAAATAAAGACTTTATTTATTATTATTATCACATGTCAATCCCCTTTTTCTTTCCATTCTAATTTTCTATTCTAAACCTTATAATTTTCGCCCGTAGGCTACTCGCTCGCTCAGTATCATGAAAGCGTGTGGGCCAGTTTACTACATGAAAATTAAAAAAAATAATCACGTGCGGACCAGTTTTTTTGGGCGAGTTTGCGACGCCTTTGGCTAATGGGGAGAAGTACTAATGAATGGTAATAAGTCACAATAACAATGGGAAATTACAAGTGCAGCCAATAACAATTACTAGACCAAAATGTAATAGCACTGTGGTAGGGGCCGGTGCGGTACCTATGGAAAAGAAAAACAAAAAGTTAATCATCGAAACCTCCGCTCAATCTCGGCAAAGACAATGGATGTTCAGCCTACAGGGATGGGGATAATAAAGTATTGAAAACAGCGGGAAAACTCCAATCAATATCTCATATTCTCAAGGGATGAAGCCCTACGCATAGGGTTGCCATGAGGCATTGTGTTTCTAGGACTTCATTACAAGAGTTTGTTTTTGGAAAAATCATTGACAAAATTAATCTAAAGCCGCATTTCCACGTGCCAGAAAACTTGTGCGAGTAATGTCCGATAGTCTGTCCGTGCAAGTGTAAACTTGTTTAGCACTTCCTGCAATTACTTGCAAGAAAATTGCAGGATAATAAGAATTGTATACGATATTGCAAGTAACTCATGCAAGACTTGGGCATGTTTACTTGCAGGTTCCCACCTACTCGGTCCTACGACACCTCACAATTCAAAATCCATCAAGCCTCTTAGGCTACAGGAGGTCACGAAGGAACGGCTATACAAATACATCCATACATACATCCGAAAACTGTTACCATTTTCGCCAGTCGAGTAAAATAAGAAAATTGTTGCAGCTTCTTAAAGTAAAGTCACATAATCACATAATTAATTATGCAACACAGTTAAACTACAATTTGATCAAAATCGACAATTAAATAAATTTCGCCTAAATTTTTTGGGGGGTAAATAAGAAGTTTGGTAGAGTTTTGACAATTTCCCAACGAATTTTTAAATTGTTCCCAATTATACTAATTAATTTTCTAATTACCTACTTTTAATAATTACCAAATAAGTTAGTCGTCTTTGTGTAAAATGTCGTTCCGGAGACTTTCAACATTTTCGCCATAAAGTATGGTACCACTAACTAGAGGTATGAACACGAGTTTGTAGAAATGTTTATACACTTGCCGTGTTTGAATAAAAATACCTTTATTTGATGACCATCATTTTTTTCTTCTTCTTCTTCCTTAGCATACCGCAGCCCACTCCTGGGCATATGAAAGAAAAGAAAGAAAGAAAAATGTTTTATTCACATACAGGGCATACACAGTACAACACAATACTCGTACAAAAATAGAAAGGAAACAACAATAAGAATACAAATATTCATGTGGTGTGGGTGATGGAGCTGTGCATGCCGCAGCGGTGGATTGGATGCAACTCAGCGTGGGCCTCGCTAGAGAGCTTGGCGCTAATATGCATCCCCGTGTAGCCCGATCCCGAGGTTGTCTGGTCCAGAGCCAGCAACTATCTTGATGTCGTCGGCCCATATGGCCGGTGGTCAGCCCACGCTTGGTCTACCCGTCCGGGGTCTCCACATTAGAACGCACTTACTCCATCGACCATCGTTTCGACGACAGAGGTGACCCAGGACCATTTCAGAAATTATTTTTACCATTGCCCATTTCCCTGACTACCTACAGATGACATCACTTCAGACTACCTTTAAAGAGGCTAAAATGATACTGATATAATTAAGAAGTTACAGAACTTCTTTCTATAATATCTACAGATTTTCAGCGGAACAAAACTGGATTATTTAAAAGATTACCAATATATAAAAAAGGTTGCCATGAAACGTTTCGACAAGGATTTTTTTTGAAGCTTGTAAATCATTGATCTCCTATAAACAACTACATACCTACACAGTCTGCCTTCTAAAAATGTCCGAGCGCAAAGAAGGTCCAAACTCCAAACGGATGAATGGATCATAAATGCTTTATTGGACATTATTTGGACATTAACGTTGAACCCTTATTTTGACGTTTTTTTAAATTGTTTTAGTAAGACCTTTGTGTAAGTATCTAGTTGTTTATAGGAGATCAATGTTATAAATTAAAGGAACAAGCAGATGGACATAACATTTCAGACCGACATAGTCGCCAGCTAAACCTAGTCTAGCTAGGTCACACACAGACAATGGGAATATGCACGGAGCTTTCCATGTTACCGACGAACAAAGTGAGGTATTTGATTAAAAGCCACCATTTTTAATTGTCATAATTTGTATATCACGTGCATAGCTGGCATTCCCGGCGTCACATAACTCACTGTTGATACTAATTCGTGTGGCATGTGGACGAAAGATTGTCGCCAATTGTGGTCAAATTGGACAGAGTATTAAATGACTGCGGAGTGAGAAAGTTGAAGACAATTTTGTCAACGTTTTGACTTTCAATCGTGCCTATGACTTAAATTAGCAGTTGACTTGTAATGGTTTGATTCAACGTGATTAAAAGTAATTGTGTGTCAACTGGATTTCAAAAGACCAGAAGATAAAAGTAAATATAGGCGGTGAGAAGAAAAATATAAAATAACTTTCAGAGGAATAGTAAACTTAGTAAATTCTAGTTTTATCGACTTTCCATGTCCAAGCGAATTCATTCCTTCATGGCTGCCATGTTAATTATGGGAATTCGAGTTCATTGGTACCGACGCAAGGGAAAGGTCGGTCCAGGGTTGACAGGGTGCCTTGACTTACATCCATTGGACCTTTCTTGTACGATTCTGTACTATCGGTGGCTACTGAGATATACTGAGCAGAGAAATAGATGCAGGAGATTGGGTTAGGTCATGAACCAACCAGAAACCAGACTTGAGGGCTCTGGTTAGCTCCTGATGCAAAGGTGGAAAATCTTTAATGAAGAAGTAAGATGCTCGCTCCTTGAGGTAACTCCATGGTGTATGTGTTACATAGTAGGCATTCCTCAGCCAGGTTGCCAAACAATAATAACAATTAACGGGGCAAAACCCTGAGGTTGCGTGTGCTAATTTCGTGGTCTAATGGCCGACATACCGTAGTCAGCAAGCGGCAGGCACGGACTTAAGTAGCGTAATTATAATGACTAATTGATCATTTCATTGAACACAATTTTGGTAACTATAAAGCTGTGAAGGTAGCTTTATACAGGGTGCAAACATAAATGATATTCCAAAAAAACTGCGTTGTTCTTTCTGTGCTAAAGGTTATCAATGAAATTAGGAAAAAATCACAGATACAGGTACGATGGAACACAGGAAAAGGTGTACAGGAGAGTTTTTAGGGCTGGGATTTTCTCAAAAACTACTCGACTTATTGCAAAAATTCTTTCACTGTTTGATAGATAAAAGTTACAACTATGTATCTAACTGTAAAGAATTATTAAATTCGGACCAGTAGTTTTTGAGAAAATCTCAACCTTATTGAGGCCCCCTGTATACTTATCTCTGTCTTCGACTGTAACTTGGGCGAATATTATCCCTAATGAGATACCATGTAATTTCCCGTCGTTCTTGAGTTATGAGTAAATTAAGTCAATAAACATACGGACAGACAGAGTTGTATAAATATCGATAGTAAGAGATACAAGGAATTCAAGTTGGACTGTATACAAATAACTATAAGGTTACCTGGGATGCATATCAAGTTTGCCTAAATCCGTCCCAGCCAATCATCAAGCTAGGGTTGCCATCTACAAACCGAAAGATATTTTAATTAATTTTAAATTCACGTGCCTGAGGGCCAGGTATAAATAGATCCTGCAGAATTTAACCACGTTGGTTCGTTCAAAAAAAATTAAATTATTAAATTAACCAATAATTTTATTTTAATAAAGATGTGTAATTAATAAGTGTCTCAAAGTTTTGGTGTCCCTTCATTTGATAAAAAACATATTACAAACATTTCATTTCACAAACAACGTTTGGCAAAATTATGATTCATAAGTTCATCTTTGTACAAAGTAATGGTTCTATAAATAATTCATTTGACAAAACAATTACGAGACAAAGTTTCTTTCTTCAAAACATCACTTAACAAACTATTCACTTATTATATACGTTAATAGATAAAACAACGCAAGGCATAAAAACCTTTGACAAAATGCATTGTTTGGTAATTGTAATTTGTTTTTTATCAAATGAAGGGACACCCCGACAACTCTCTAACCAGATCCGACACGGATGTTTAGGTTCAGAAGGCTCTGGCTTGGAGCGAAGCGCAGCTTCGCTCCAAGTCAGAGACTTCGATGTTAGGTTTTTTTTTTTTGGATTCAAAAAGCAAGTTCATTTATTAACAATTATACATAAATTTGTAATTTGTTTTTTATCAAATGAAGGGACACCCCGACCAACTCTCTAACCAGATCCGACACGGATGTTTAGGTTCAGAAGGCTCTGGCTTGGAGCGAAGCGCAGCTTCGCTCCAAGCCAGAGACTTCGATGTTAGGTTTTTTTTTTGTATTCAAAAAGCAAGTTCATTTATTAACAATTATACATATAAAATACCCACTTATTTACCCAATATTTTGTCTAATGGCGACCTTGCAAAAGGAATACTTTGGTCATTTAATCAATTGCAAAATGACGGTTTAGCATTCACAACATTTGCTATGTTAAATATTTATAAAATGGATTTTTGTCAAATGATCACTTTTAAAACGATCACTTTAGCAAATGATAAGTTTGTCAAATGATTACTTTTTCAAAAATAATTTGTAAAATGATCATTTGTCATACGTTTTTTGTCAAACATTAGTGAACCCAAAGTTTTACTTCTAAATCAAGTGAAGTTTTAATATAATAATAAGTAATATGAAAAGTTCACCCAAGTGCCCTAAATTATCTTTTTTTAAATAGAATAAAAAAAAATGTCTAGATCCATTGATAGCTTTTTTGGTTCAACAAAAATCGCTATAGTCGAAATTGTTAGATAACAGCTGCAATACAATTATGAAACCGGTCAATGGCGTTTAGAGTCACCTTTACATTGTTGACTTAACTTTGACCTAAAACGTAAACGTTTGGACCACTAAAACTACAAAATTAGTCCAATAAACGTAGGGCTGCGTAATAAATTAATGTAAACAAGTAGTAAAACTTGATCACCCGTTGTTTGAGGGGTGTCAAGTGCGTTGACCTCATATCTGGTCAGTTTAGTTTTGTTTCCCATTCGACTTCATCGGAGTAAAGTTCACATAAGAATCGACAAAACACTGGAGGGCTTAGGTAGCCAAGTAGCTTAGTAAAGAAGTACACTTTTCTCATTTTTCGACTGTTGAATCCTTAACTAGTCTAGTTAAAGATTGGCTAGGATTGGCTAGGTATTCCAGGAAAGAAATTCCTCTAAATTATTTCAAAAAATCCCCTCTTGATTAATTTATTATACCCTATGACACTCCCGTAATCAAGACGAATCTAACGATACCTCACACACTAAAATTCATCATGCTGTTTAGGCTACAGGATGGTAGGAAGGAATGGACATACATACATACACCCGAAAAACATTAGGTAGGTACCCTCCTTCTGGGGCATTCGGGTAAAACATCAGAACCTTTAACTAGACTAGCTAGCTACCCTTGGCTAGATTAGCTACAGCCTTGGCTAGACTAGCTAGCTACCCTTGGCTAGACTAGCTAGCTACCCTTGGCTATGTATTCCAGTAAAGACGTCTACGTAAAGCTAACAAACAGTTTAACTTAACGAGACGCCCGCGTGCGCGTGACGCGCCCACTTTATTATTTCGTATTAGGACGATGACACACTACAAGCTATAAATACTTACTAATTAGGTTTGAGATTGTAGCTAATTCAGTAACGGCCACTAAGTAAACGCAACTGTCAACTGTCGTTCATATACTACATCGCGATAATATACGAGTACCCTTCTAGTAAAAGAATTTTTACAATCGGTCAAGAAGTATCTGCGCAAATTTCAACCTTAATGAGACTCCCTATATTTCTCTGTTTTCGACTTGTTTAAAGTAAGTAGGGCACTGCACGCTAATTCCACGGTCAGCATCATCCTCTAGGTAAAAACAACCTGTATCGTATGTGACTCCTATTTAGATAGGACTCACATAGGCATGACGTCACACTGCCAGCCTGACCGTCGATGCGTTTGGTTGTCCTATTGCTGAAAGTCATCATAAGGCTGACATGGTCACCAAGTGACAAAGGCCTCGAAAAAAACCTAGATTAAAAAAAAGCCTAATTGTTGCACATTTATTCATAATAATTAAAGCCGTCCTTATTTAAATGGTGAAATTATAAGGAACTTAAAGGAAGAAACTGTTTTAGTCATCACATGATTACACAATACCCACTGTGCCACAAGCCTTACGGGGGACGCACGTGAGCACACGTGGTCACAATATTTACTTCAGGGACGCACTCTGCATATTATGCCCTTTAATTTCATAATTACAGACTCGCATAAATTCTGGCACAACAAGACCGTACCTAAGTACGGTACTGTAAGGTGGAAAACTGAATTTACACATAATTGACCCAATAAAAATGGTAGGTACCTTAACAAGATTACGATAAAAAATAACCTTAATTATTACCAAAACAAAAAGCGATAAGTGGGATAAGTCCGCCTTTGTTTCTCTTTGTTTGTGAATTTTGTTTAGTTTTACATGTAAGATTTTATGTACAATAAAGCGTACAAACAAACAAATTAAAAGTCTCGTTACCTTTACGTTAGGCATTGAAACTATATTATGTGAATAGACTATACTTTTCTCTATCTATATACAGGGTGTAACGTAAAGGGTATATGAAACCGAAGGAAGGGTGTTCAGTATCGGTAACTGAACAACTTTTGTTCTACGACTTTTCGATTTTCGCGAATTTATTTTTTGACTTTTCATACATTTCGTCCCGGTCAGCTGATCGTTTTGTATGAGACATTAATTTATTTAAAATTTTCATATAAGAGAGATCAGATGCACTTTAAAGGAAGATTCCGTAAAAGGTGTCTTAAAAAGTGTGATAAAAGGTACAGTTTTCTGTATATCTCTAAATGAATTAGTAGCAGGCTACTAATTCCACAACTAATGCAACACTTGTGCAATATTTAAAATTAAAGTTGACGTTTTATATTTTTCTGATTTGAGCAACAACAAGTTTGCAGTCAGAGACGACGTTAGGGGAAAAATAGCAAAATGGCCGCCCGGAAACGGTACCTTCAGTAGTGAAATAATACCGTTAATCTTTTCCGGTACAAGCCGATTAAGTACCGGATTAAGGGGATTTCCTTATCAAATTTAGAATAAACCTTTTTACTTTTTCATTTCAAAACATTTCACAGTTCACTTTTAAAGAATGGTAAAAACGGCAAAGTAAAGCCAATGAATACAGTACCTACCACGAGTTTCTGTAGTAAATTCTCTCGCTAACGTCTGCGTAATAACGTAGCTCTATAGGCGTACGATGGGGTTATTCTATCGATCCCTGCACTTACCTCAAATAACTTAATTGGTTGGAAGAACAATTAAATCTAAGGAAATCTTTAGAATTAAAACTACACCTACTTAACTTAACATTACTTACTTAAAATTCGGACACGAATACGTAAAAGATTCTACTAGAATCTCTATCTAGGGATATATGATAGGAAATCAAACAAACTCTATTAAATCCAATACGACATTTAACTGTGCTATTAACGAAGTTATTGTCTAATTAATAAAACAATAATACAAGATAAGTAAACATCACTCTAATCAGAAGCTTAATTTAATTACTATAAAATGATAGCTGAAGTAATCCTACCCAATTACAATATAGGTAGGCTTGGCCTATCGGTAGATAATGTAACCAATGGATCATCCTTTACGATCATCTCACATTGGAACAATAAACATGGGCTACTCGATCAACTCAATTATACCAGCAAGGTTTTTTGTCGTACCGTAGGTACAGACGACAGCACATCGCTTGTTGCATGTCAAATACATGTTTACATATTTCTACACGTCACTTTTTTAGAGTTTACATTTACACCACTTTGCAAGGTAAATGTGGCATCGCTGAAGAGAAAACCTAAAATGAGGCTTTTGAAAATGGCGGGAAACGACAGTAGCGAAATTATTTGATAATTTTCAGTTTAATGTCTACAGTGGTTGTTTTTTATCGGCCTTATTATCCATCTTCCTCGACAAGGCAGGGGTGATGTGATGAGTCAATATTTTCATCTGAAGTATTTTTATTAATTAGTTGTCACTATAACAGCTATACTAATTGTGTCTCCATTGGTTGTATACTCCTTGTCTCGCCCCCTCGTGTAACTGAAACCCGTCTGTCACTTCACTTAATACTGTAATGTCTGAGGGGTCAATGACTGCAGATAGATACATAAGTAAGATGTTGTGTCTACAGTACATAAAACATAGGCCTGAACTCTGACAAGGTTATGCCACAAGACGTGGTTAACTTTATGCAACATCTCTTAGGCTCTATTCAGACCTCTTGACAAATTATGCTGTTATCAAGAGGTTCTACTCAGACTTCTTGACAACAGCATCATTAAGAGATAGCGCAGAATCAAATTCTGATGTTTAGGCTCTGGGCTGCATTTCAACTGCTACCCCGTCTCCAAATTAGTTGGAAATGACAATGCCAGATTCTGCCCCACCATCAACTGCAAGATGTATAAGATAACGAATAAATGTAAAAATATCTCTGTTTTTTATTAAAATTATTGGTTTAAAATAAAGTTTTGTACAAGTTGCGATTCGAAAAAAAACAGCCTAATTAAGAATTCAGAAAATAGTAAGAAATCGAAGCGATTTATTCATTGTTTTTGTTATTCTTCTATAGGAGTTTCGGGAATAGTAGAAAATGATACTGAGTAAGATTATGCAATATGAAACCTGTAATAAGTCCCCAACAAAATGATAGGTACAGCTTAAATGGTCACGTAGTTTTGTAGGCGGGGCATCCATTGAAATGTGGCAATGTCATTTATAGGGATTAACGTTATTAAATAGAAAAATAGTGTAGACTGCTGAAGATAATTGATTATTATCGATTATGATAGATTTATTGAAGTGACAAGAATGGATATGAAACAATGTAACTAATACGGTCAGCATTAGTCAGATAGAAATTGTAAAAAGAACTACAAAATTAACTCTAAATACAAGTTAGTATTACAACAAAATTTGATATTTATTAAAGTTCGTTTTATTTTTTATACTTTATTGCACACAAAATTATTACAAGATAATATTTACATGATAATGTATGTACATTGGTCGAGCTTATCTCTAATAAAGAGATTTCTTCTAGCATGTTCTGTCCCGGATCGAGAAAATATAATTTGAAAGTTGGATTTTCTCAAAAAGTACTTGTGATTTTTTGTATTTTTTTTAACAATTACAAAGTGTGTACACTCCTCTATCGGCTAGTAAAAGAATTTTTACTATCGGTCAAGTAGTTCTAGAGAAAATCCTTATTAAGGTCCTCTATATACCTTTATCGGTTTTCGAACGTACAATTGATCGCTATCATTAATGGTCAACTTGGACTTATTTGTCCTACTTGTTTAATGATTGACTCAATTAATATCTGAAATGGAATTCTAGTTTAAAGTCTATACGTTGAACGCACTTTTATGAACCTGTCAGTTTACAACGGGTAATGATCTCTTAAAACTATTTACTGGGGCTCTTTGCATACCTTTCACATCTTCCATTTCTATTTTATTACCTCGGTTTGTATCATTAGACCTAAGGCACTGAGGTTTTACTAAAGTGCTAGTATTTATACTGAAGGGTCAGTGGAGAAACTGTAAGCTTCGTGCTTTTCGAGATTCTACGACATTAATATCTCGTTGTCATTAATAACATCTATTATCTCTCATTGTCACCTTGGTCCACAGTTACAATGTCGTCGTAGATCAACCCCAGCATTCGATTCCAGCATTTACACCTTTAGTGGATGGTGGACCGATACGTAGGTAGACCACAAAATTAGTAATGTGGAACCATTTGTTAATTAAAATTTTCAATAACCAAATAAACGTGCTTACCTTTTATACGATTGACTTTATACCAATAACAGCAAAGGGACGAGGACTCTTTGATTCCTTTAACCTTCAAACCGAACACACAGGCATGTTAATATAATTATAATGCTTTGTTATTTACCTAACACATCATACTCCCGGTGCAACCTGGAATTCCCTGTATGAGTTCAGATCTAGATAATACACGGGAACCATCACAAATAAGTGTCGCCGCACACGGGCCACACGCGACAGCCACAAACGCCGCCACGAGAAGCTAGAAGCTTGTAGCGTGTGGCCGCCACCGGCGCCTACCGTGTGCGGCGAGTCCATATAAAATGTATGAAAATATCAGGAAATATGCCAGTGGCGGCGTTTTGTGGTTGTGGCCGGTGGCCCGTGTGCGGGAGCACTTACACCCAGACTCGGAAAACTGATTATGTCTAAGGGTGCTTATATCCAAGATACCTACATTAGATATAAGCACCCACCTCCCTGGCTCGGAATCGAACCCAGGACTCCCTTGCATAGAAAGCGCACACTGACTAGTCTATCGTGGACAATCGTTTTGACCGCAGAAATGGGTTCTTTTACCAAGGTGGACTCTGCATGGAGTACTCAAAGATCCACCACCGACTTTCACATGAAAAGAAGAGTCCGTACTGTCTCCGTTGCGTATACGGGGTGCAGTTAGACCCAAACCGCGTAGGAGCCGCGTGGGAGTGACAGACGGCTGGTCCCTTTAATGGGCAGATATGTTGACTCGCCATAAAGTGCTATTTACTTAGTACACTTGTAACTAAGGGGCTACGACTTAATCTTATAAAGGCTTATTTGTAACAACTTGCGAGTCTATTATGACTACTTAGAACCTAAACTGGATTGGTTTGTGTCGAAATTGGATACTTTGTTGTCATCAGCATCAGTCTATTTTATGTCCCCACTGCCGGATTTTCGGATTACACTTGCTTTAGATTTTTTCCTAAGACATGCAGGTCTTATCACGATGTTTTCGTTCATCGTTTTGTAGTCATAACGAATAAAAATATGATGAAAATGCATTAGATCGAACGTATTGTCACTTTTTCTCCTCACGTTGGCCTGACTTTCCTTGCAAAGTGGTGTAAATGTAATTTTAAAAAGGCTGATTTGTAATAAAATATATGACTATATGTATGTGAAAATAGCCTTTCAGTCGGCAGCGATCCAACAACCTCTCCGGTGTCGCAGGTGTTTCTAGGCGACGATGACCGCTTACCGTCGCATCGTCATCGTCACTCCTCTTGCTCATAAAAATGTACAAAAAACGAATATAATTATATTATTAATTTTTATTGACTTATTAAATATTATGTATATTGCTGTAAAGTTTACCAATAAATATAACTTAAAATAAATAATCGAACCTCAGGCCTCCGTACCGTAAGTCTAGTATCGCAACCACTACACCACTTGTCCTCAAATATGGTTGTCTTCGCGAACAAATCTACTAAGGATAGAAGCGGACGACACTCCCATTTATTCCAGTGCCTACGTCTCTAGGCACTGTTGTTTATAAAGTAATTGAGATTTATGGGACGGAATAAGACGTTGACCATTTGAAATTGTCTATTTGTTTTGACACTTCATTTGTACAGTTGAAAGCAGAGAAAATTATACAGAGGGCATCAAGGTTGAGACTTTATCAAGAACTAGGTATTTGGCCGCTTGTAAAAATTATTTTAATTGTATTTTTTTTCGTGTGGTTTGTAACCTATTTGTCAGAGTTATTCATGCCGCCCGTAGGCCTCTGACGTGGGTTAACGACTGCTGCCGAGCGACAGCAACCGGGACCAACTGCTTAACGTGCTTTCAGATGCACTTTTTAATTGTATTTAATTTGTAGGTAGATAGTTTCGACATACACACTTACTTACGAAATTGTAAATATTTTTAAAAAAAATTAGGGGTGGCAAGGGCCAGTTTACAATAGTTTTTGTTTCGGTTGATGTGATATCACTATACATATAAGAATGGTAATAATATCATTAATTTTTAGCAGTTTAAAATCATACGGTAAGCATCAAACAGAAGATTTTAGTTAATCAATCCTACCTACACTTTATTATATGTACAGTCGACAGCAGATCAATGGTAACACTTTTTACTTTTGACAGTTCTTACTGCAGATCAAGTGTAACACTTTGGACTTTGGGCCGTTCTTATTATCTGCGGCATAAGAGTTGAATTCGTACTGCAAGTGTTACCATTGATCTGCTGTTGTCCGTACAATTCAGGTGGTCTTATCAACAACTATTAAGGTGTTAACAGAATAACTGTTAAATTAATAAAATAAAAGTTATGGTTATTATTAAGGTTTATTTCGTATGAAATGTTGTCATCCGTAAAGTGGATTCTAATGGAATCATAAAAAAAAGATCATAATAGAATCTCTGATTAGCCCACGAGGGATAAATGCCGTGATTCCGTGAGTACATTAAAATTGTAAAGTATCAAAATCGGAGGCCTTGTAAGCGAGAAGCGAGATAGCCATCGCATCGAGCCACACAATAATTAAACCGGCCCATAATGCCTAATGACGTAGGCAAAAAAGCCTCTGAATGCTATGCGATGCCCACAAAAACTGAGTCGCCGGCGGGACAAAGATTAGATAAAGATTATGCCAGAGCGGCCGTTAGGGAGAGAACTGATAGAAACCCACGCTGAGTGTTATTTCAATTAGACATACTTACCTAAACTCACGCCAATTAAAGATAGAGATGACGGAATTCCATCTGCATGGAGAGATGACCGCATTCATTAAAGCAAAGCGGTTTACATCAACGTAGTGGGTTTAGTCGTTTTTAGCTCTTATTTTTGATAAGTTTTTCAGCTAACATTCAACAAACGTCCTATTTTTACACAAAATGGGATTGTCGGAGTATCCCACCAGCAGAGCATGTGGTGATAAACATAAGTCCATGAAACATCATCAGTGTGAATGTGACTCAATAACTAGAAAGCGTATGAATTTTGCTGTTGTTGGCCTACCAGGAATTAGAAGATTACAGACTCCTTCCCATGAGTTGTAAAGCATATTTTATGAGTTTTTAGGGAGCAAAAAGGAATATAAATAGTAGTAGAGGCACACTTTTGTCTCACAGAGTTCATGCGTGGTTCTCGGCCGGGAATCGGCGCGAGTGTAGAGCGCGCAGGAGACATTACTCCTCTATCACATTTATGTTTTATTCTATGCCCGAATCGTGTGAACAAAAAGTTTGATATTAAGTAGAGACGATGTGTTGCGAATGAGATGATTCGGCTGTTTGTGACTCGGCCCTAACTTGCTTTCAACACAAACACACCAACATTGTGATTATGTATTGTTTGTGAGAGATGTGGTGAGATGAGATACTGTTTACTGTACTAACGATATGGAGGCCCCAGGTTTTATTCCCAATTAACCATACAAATGATTTACCTAAATGTTGTAGATTTTTCCAAGGTAATCGTATAAAATTTTGTATATTATGACGTGATAATAATGATGATATAATTTAATTGATATTATAATGATGTAATTTAACGACGAATTAAATGTATAGCGAATAGGTAATATAACTGTAATGCTATACTTCTTAATGAACAAATAAATATAATAATAATAAATTTTACTGAATGTGTCAAACCGGTGAAGGAAAAATCGTTGAGTTGGCTGCGAGTTTTGTAACTAATTATAACAGTTTGTAAGTAATCAAAATAAAAGATGAGATGGGATTTCCTCAAGAACTAATTGAGTAATATTTATGATATTCTTTTACTAAGCACCTAATTTTTTTTACAATCAATCTAGTAGTTTTACAAAATTTCAATCGTAATGATTTTATAATAATACTTTGCCTTTTACGTACACAAAATAAATGCACGTTACATGAAATTTTAATGTACTATAAGGCGTGCTAAGTTAACCTTCAGTTCTATAAATAGGACTAGCTAGTCTAACACATGATTCCATATCAGAATTCCCACGTTTTGACAAATACATATTGTATTCGTCAATAACTGATAAGCTTTAGTTAGGCCATGTTTTGTTGCCAAATAGAATACGTCTGTCAGGTCAGGATATCTCGTTTCTATACAGGACCATTAGACCGGAAGTGATGTGGTGCTGGTGGCCGATTTTGAATAAAAAAATTCGCCCCAAGTAAAAGTTTAGTAAGTAGGTACCTATTACCGCAGCCCAAATCAAGTGTCTTATTTTGTAAACAAATATGATCGTCTAATTACCTGTTGTGATGTAACACTGAAGGAACTGATTGATTGAACTTGTTCATCGTTGTGAAAATAAAGTAATCCAATCATCAGTAATGTTAGCTTTTCTGTGATTATTGCATAGTTAAATAACTATAACTAGCTAGCTACTTAACATATTAGTAGCTTTTGTTTACAAAATGTGACACTTGATCTGGGTTTCCGTGCCCTATACCTATACCTACCTACACATGCACGCATAACTAATCGTATTTAAAGCCATCAAAATGGATGAACTTCAGAGTTCTAAAAATATTGGCAAAATGCGACGACAAGTAAAATTATTTCACATGAATTAATGTGCACTTAAAGCCTGACACACACAGGCGCGATCTGCACTCGGCTTGAGGCCTGCGGCCAGTTGAAACGCATGCCCCGCCCCATATTCTCCCGTCGTTAACGTCCAGTAAGTAGTGATCTGAGGCCTAGGCCGCAACCTGCTTTCCCACACTACTAATCCATTAGTTTAAAAAAATTACATACGGCAAGTAATTTAAAATAAATCCTAATCTCTGTTTTTGACTATAAGTACCTATTGCGTCTTTTCTTTTGTCGTTTATTTCTATTTATATCCTAAGGAGTAAGTATTTATACATATATTAACAGCGCAAACGCAGCAAGTCCATAATATAATATGCATAAACGATATTATCGCGTTGCAACAGGAGTAAAGCTATCTTCACGCGAGATCTCAAGATTCGCGTTGCGTCCCGCTATAATTTCACCTCAATTAAAATCATTTGATGCACCTAGGGTTACCAGCGATTGAAATCAAAAAGCCGGAAAAAAAATCTTATTTTCCGTAAAAAAAATCCGGTCTTTAGCTGAAAATGAAACTTAGTAGATTATAATCAGGATTCATTGACTTTGGCTGACAACCTGACTTTGGCTGACCTTACTTTACTACCCTAAAACCGTATTTTTACTTTCACACTTCGTTAAAAACGTTAAGTTAGAAAGATACAGAAGTCTGTAAAATAACTTTTTTAAGTAATCTTTTTTGGCGAATGTTATATTTTTGCACATTACTTATTACTTATATGTTTTTCACAGCCACCAACAGCTAAGCCTTCTAAAAGTAGGCATGTTATTATAGAAACACTGAAATTAGGCACATGATTAATATATGTTTGAGGTCCTTATTCTGTAATTACACAATCATTGATTTATATCATATAGCATCACACATGAAATCCGGGCGGAAACCGGTCTAAACTTTTAAAACCCAGTCTCGGCCGGAATTATCCGGTCTGACAGCAACCCTATAGGTATGCACCTCCACTGGAGCTGACTGCAACTAGACACCGCGCAGGGCTTTTGCATACAAATGTCTTTGCATATACTGTTGAGGTTATTGAGGTTTTTGATCTTGAAACGATATTAGGAAGAAACTATAGGAGTTTTAAGAAAATCCCTGAAAATAATGGGATTGGGAATATCAAGTAAGTAAGTACTTATGTTTATTCGGAAATGTTGACCTGGAAAGCTCCTTTAGATTGTGCTTTTGACAAATAATTTAGAACTTATGTTCAAATTATTGAGCTATAATTGAACCTATCATTGTGCTCACGTTGTCCTAATACTCGTACTAATTTTGTTACATATAAACATACCTTCTAAAATATTGAGGAATGGTTTGCTTTCGTATCATAGACCCAAGTGTTTTGCGATGTTTTGAGGATTGAAGATTTATTTTATGTTGAGTATTTATTACTTAAGTACTTTAGTATTTCAAATGATTAATTATTTGTAATTTAAGTGTTATTTGCAGTACCGCTATACGGAAAATTACTCGAACAAAGTAATCATGTGTTTGGAAATTAATTTATGACGAGTAAAATCTTAGCTTTAAGGGCCTTCCATGAGCCAACTAGCATATAGCAATTGTATATTGAAAAATAGTATTCATCCTAATAAACATTTTGTAAATAGCTTTTTTAATGAAATTTATTAAATTGGAAGATATTATTTTTACAAGATTGGCGGCGCTAGTTGGCTCATATCAGGCCCTTAAACTAATTAACTATACTACTAGGTACTACTTAAATGTTACCAATAATTTCAATTTAAGCGAATAGTTTTCACATGGATCCTTGACAATATCATTTTTGCACGAGGAACTAATTTCTTGTAACTAAGTAGCTACCTTACCTACAACTTTTATTATCGGCAATCCTGATAAGATCTCATGAGAGCATACCTCTAAACGTAGTTACGTTGTAAATTAGACGTCTTATTGCTACTATTCAGGTTGTACGAGAGGCTATAAGCTACGTATTAATTATTTTATAGGGTTTTTAATATAATTGTGGATATAGGTACCTATGATTTGAAATGGTAAGTTAATAACAGCAGCGCGATGCGTTGTCGTCAGATTCAGGCCGAGATTCAGTTTTATTAATAAAAATAATATATCTTTGCACATATTATTTTTTATTTGTCCATATGGGTCTCAAATAACACAGTTCGAGTTTTCCAATTAAAGTAATATGAAATGATTTACAAATATTTAGTTAAGTATATAAGTTCATACCTTCTTGTTCTTCTTTACCTTACGTACGTACGGTATGATGCTCCTTTATAACCAATTTGGAGCCAAGGTGTGGACTGAAAACCAGCGCTGACGCACTATGTGTCAGCATCAGCTGACACATAGTGAAGCCTAAACCTCTGCCTAAGTTATATGTTTGTGAATTGTCATTGTAATTTATTAAAACTGTTTTTATTTCTTATACTTAATAGGCAATAAATGTTATTCTATTCTATTCTTGCAGTGCCTCTCCACTATTGAAGCCTCTCCACTATTGAAGCCTCTCCACTCTCAGCTCCCCATATCTCCCTCTGTCTTGAGCCAGCCGGAAAAGCTCATACCCAAGCCCATACAAAGTTCATACCTATTTGCGTCTAAATGTATCAAGATCAAAATAAATGAGTACCTACAGTCGAAGAAAGAGATAAGTATACAGGGGCCTTAATAAAGTTGAGATTTTCTCAAAAACTACTGGACCGAATTTAATCATTCTTTAGTTTTAACTTTTATCTATCAAACAGTTAAAGAATTTTTGCAATAGATCAAGTAGTTTTTGAGAAAATCTCAACCTTAAAAACTCTCCTGTACACATTTCTCTGTGTTCCACCTTACCTACAATATCAATAACGAAGAACTTCGAAGGAGATAAACAAGTAAGTACGTAGGTAATAAATAACATAGGTACCTATCATTGTTAAGTACGAACCTATCCTAATAATAATATGTATTACTTACTCAGTTAATCCAAGTTTAAGACCTTACACAACAACAGTAGATAACCGAGAAATCCCTTTAAATCGCCGACAACACATTCAAGTCAAAGTATTCAAAATAAATGCGCCGGAGTCGGTGACAACTATAACTAACGTGTGTTAGGACGCGATTTATGTCAAATAGAGTAACACGTGGCCTGACAATAAATAGATCTTGTCGACTGTGGTGTCTTGGGCTTGGTGACAAGCGGAGCGGGAGCGGACGATGAACCATTTTGGTTCAGCTCCATGGAGGGTGAGCGAATCAACGATTTTTATTCCCGCTCGAATTCTGTCAAAGTCTAACCGACCGTTTTGTTATATTTTTCGGCAAAAATCTGACTTAGACAAGACATCAGAGCTAATAAAAGTTGTTAATGCTCACACCCCTGATTGACTATAAACGTGTGTTTGAAAACGCTATATTTAGTCAAATATGGTATACAGTCTTCTTCTTGGCAGTCCCTCGGATATGATAAGTATCTAAGTAGGAACAATAAACAAGTTTGTTAATGGTTGGCAATTGGTGTGGAATTGTGGATCAATTTGGTGCCGAGCGGGTAAAGATCGTTGATTGAACAATGGTCATTGTATTTCAATCTGTAATGCCCAAACGGTCTTGCAGACTATAAAATATGAAAAGAGATGCAAAAATACTAAAAGAGGAAACACCAAACATAAGAATAAGTTAACAAAACAATATTGGGTCGGATTCTATAGTATAATCGCCAGGCATGAATCGCCTTGTTAATAACGCTGATTTCTAAACAAACATACTCTAACACTGAATGTGTTACCACAAAATATTAAGGCAATGAATTATTATGAACAAACCTGTAGATCTCTCAGGGTTGTTTTTATGAACGTTGTTACACCGCCTGTCGCCTGTGGAAGAAGGAATTTCTTTTCAAATAAATAAATGAAATATCCGCTACCCGCTAAGCTCATCATCAAGCTCCACCTGTCCAAGCTAGCGCGCGGTCAACAGCTGCTTCCATGAGAGGATTAAAACAATTGATTAATTCAAGTGCAACAAGCTGAATGGAACTCTGGAAGCCGTCCAGCCCTCACACATGCAAGGCGTTTCAAGCTCATTGTCCGCAAGGCGCCTCTCTCTCTCTAGGGAGAACATTAACGCGGAGTCACTATAACAATTGGATTCAATTAAATTAGTTAAACAATAACAAAATATTGCAACAAGCTGAATGGAAGCCGTCCAGCCCTCACACATGCAAGGCGTTTCAATCACATTGTACACAAGGTGCCTCTAGTCGGAAAATTAACGTGGGAGTCACTATTAAAACAATTGATTCAATTAAAGTGGTTAAAACAGAAATAAAATAGTTGATTAATCCAAGTGCAACAACTGAAAACTCTGGAAGCTGTCCAGATATGCAGGGCGTGTTTAAAACACATTCTCGAAAAGATGTGTTTCTATTCAAGACATGCAGATCGGAAGGTGTAATAGTAAATTATTATATATAAACGGATATCACTCACTTATATTGTTGAAGTCGGTAATTAGAAACGTCAACCGCTACACGGACGTTGAAAATGACCGTCGAAAACGGTCGAAACTGTCGGTCTAATTGCCGACTTCAACAATATAAGTGAGTGATATCCGTTTATATATAATAATTTGTAGTAATGGCTCACTATAGTTTTAATTCTAAAAAAGGTGTAATAGTAATTTAATCAGCGTTGGCACCTTTTCCTTGCAAAGTGGTGTAAATGTAAATTCAAAAATATTTTGACGTGCAAAAATGTACACAACGTGCTTACTTGCAATAACGAAATTTGACTTTGACTTTGAATCAATTCATTCGAACCCAATTCTTATGAGGTTACTTTATACTCTACTATACTTATAATTATCTTGATTTCCTCAAGAACTACTTGACCGATTTTAATAATTCTTTTACACTTACATAGTTTAAACTTTTATCTATCTAAAAGAGAAATATTTTTTTACAATCGGTCAAGTAGGTATTTTTTCTGACAACTTTAAAAACTCGACCGTACCTAATGAATAATTTAACAAAATGATAAACATTTCGTTAAGACGCTTCTGGAAGCAATGATATTAATACAGAAATGCAGATGTCACATAAAATACCATTACCAACTCCTGGTAGATGCGGTTCCTTATTGTTCGCTATCTATGTAGGTCATTATGCACACACCAAGATACGACACGTTTCGCAGAATGCAGGCGTCCTAGTCTGTCGCAGCCAGTATTTAGGTCATCTACACTGAGCTGAGGCTTGAGGCATATGAATCTCATTGTTCGTCTTTCTTAATTTTGCGAGATTCATTAAAAACCTCATCATTCGAAGGAGGAACTAGGTACACGGAAGAAAAACCAGAGTTGCCTGTAGCGGCTTTTATTTAGCTGTTGTTTCTAGCTAAAACAACTGCAGCCTTGTCAGTCAGAGCAAATAATTGTAAACAAAAACCTATCAAACTAGTCAGTAAGACGAATAGTTAGCAAAAACAGCAAAACACTTGGCTGTCCTTATAGTTTCTAACGGTTTTAGCTGCAGTTGCGAATACCTTATAATCACAGCTAATCTTTTCTTTCCGTGTACGACGTTACGACGTAAATAAGGCGTGCAGTCGATCGATATCGCATCCATGGATCACTTGAAGTTCGATCAAAATTTGATCGAACGTCTTTTGAAAAGTCCGCCAGGCCCGCTTTGGAAAATGTCGAAAAATAAGGCTTCATTTTTGTACTGAGTTGAGGTGAAGTAAATTTAACGAAATAGTCCTATCTCGCAAAACCACAAACCGGACTGTGTTTGGTAAAAACTGTAGCTAACTGATTCCGGTCGCTAAGCGAGGCGCCCCGTTGCCTTCTTCTTTCAGCAATTGGGTAAAACGTACATTACAACCTATGTAGACATTTTTTACACACATCTGACAAAACTGGTCTTAAATTAAGCGTTACATGAAGTTGCACTTTGTTTATCTAGAATCTAGCTAGACTCCACGGGGTTCATCGCTCGGATATGAACCCGAGACTGTTCAATTCAATACCTAAAGTTCATCCGCCCCGGCCATTTGGAGATTATATCGCAATGATTATGATAATACGGACACTAATTATGCTATTAGATATGTAAATAGCAATTCACAAGTGTTTTAAGGTTCCGTATAGTTAAATGTTAGGTGTAATTCTGTCGTGACGACTAACTCTAAAACCTTTTCGAAATGGTCACAGTAATGCATATGCTACATCACGTAAGAGTAAACGAGGACAACTCATATAAGCCGATAGTCATAGACTGTTTTGAGCACGAACTTAGCGTGAGCTCGCACTTGCGACTGTCAAAATTGAATGAAAACTGACAGTTCTGACTTACAACTCAAAGTCAACTCATAGGTCATACCCAAAACTGTGGATGACTCGGACTTAGCAACGCTTAAGGTGTCACACTCTGAAATTGCAACACGCAATAAGATACTCTATGCTTCAATTCGATTAAACAATATTTTTTTTACTTTCGCACTTCGTTAAAAAAAAATTGCCAACACACCGCCTGCACTGCAATAACTTTTAATTCACGTTCATAGCTATTACCGTTTATCGATAGACCTCTCGGTGCTCAAAAAAAAATCATTTACTTTTCAATACTTGTCAACGTTGTCAACCCCTACCCAATTACTATGCAGACACCCCAGGTCACCTAGTCTAGGTCACAGTCTACAATCTAAGGTCATGTAGGTGAGGTCGCCCAGACCTTTATTATATTTAACGTCCAGGTCACACTTTTATATAAGTATGTGATTCTAAAATTATATAGCTACTTACCTATTTTCTTTCAATTTCATTTCCTAAAATATAAAACCTAAGTTCTTTCTACATATTCTTTTCATCTAAGTAACACATTTCGTTTTCATTTCAAAAGTATACAGGGGGTCTCAATAAGGTTGAAATTTTCTCAAAAACTATTGGACCGATTTTAATTATTCGTCATTGATCGCCTACAAACAACTAGATACACAAAGGTATTACTAAAACAATTTTAAAAACGTCCAAATAAGGGTCCATTGTTAACGTCCAAATAATGCCCAATAAAGCAAATGAGGGTCCGTTCATCCGTTTGGACCTTCTTTGCGGTCGGACATTTTTAGACGGCAGACTGTGTATCTAGTGGTCTATAGGAGATCAATGTTTACAGTACATAGTTTTAATTCTTATCTAGCTAACAGTAAAAGAAGTATTGCAATAGGTCAAGTAGTTTAAAAAAATTTCAACCTTAAAAACTCTACTGTACACTTTTCTCTGCCTTCGACCGTACCTATGTATATTCATAAATATGTTAAATCTCTTCACAAAGCTTGTGTATTTGTGTCACAAAGAGTAATGCTATATAATTTAGTAGGTATGTACTCGTATAAGTACATAGGTACCTATCTAGTATAGAAGCTTCGCGAATTTCTGGGATTTGTAATATAATTTCATGTAAAGAGACCGCCTGCCGCCTACTCACCTTTAAATTAAATTCGTCTAAAAGTAGCTTCCCTTCGTTCCGAGATTGTGTAATTTTATACGTAACTAAGTATGTAAGTACCACTGACGAGAATGAAACATTCGTAGAATGTAGGTAATACTATCTTATTCAAGACTTGTGCAAATAAATGAATGAGCATTATAATTTATTAGATTTTAGATTCAGATTCATATAGTTTATTGCAGTAAATTCATTAAATATTTTTGTACTTATGTAAATTTAAGTACTTACATTTTATTTCTATTTTGCAAGGAAAAGATGCCAACGCCGAGTGTCAGTGGAAAAAAATTCTGCATTTTTTGGTGGGTTACCTATGTGATTGTTTTCACATCTGAAAATGATAACTAAAAGAAATAATTTATTGTACAAAGGAAAACACATATAGGTATTGTTAAAACAATTACAGTTTTTACTTAAAGCTATCTCTTCGAAGCATGAACCAACTGAAGCAAATTATAAAACATGCATATATATTATATACGAGTAGTACTTACATACGTTAAAAAGCGTTTCTGGCAGTGCAACATTCAATAACTTGAAACTCTTGAAATGAAAGGGGTTAGATACCCGTTTGTAATTAGTTACACACTTATCCGCGTCGCGGTGCCACTGATGCAACGATCATACCACCACTGACCAATTAAACCTGATCTCTGTGCCTTCTTTAACTCCCTTCGAAGGTACTAAGGAGCCTAAAGTAAAGAGAAACAGGGAAGCTCAGAATACATTAGCCACGAACGAGTGCGCTCAAATTGTTCACAGTAAACATCCAACATTTACATACAAACACACTTACTGAACACAGAAAGGAATCTCCTGAACCCAAATCCAGGGATTAACTTCAAAGGGCCTTCACCGCAATTCTGAAAATGCGTTTTTATAGAAATACCCGCTTTGACGACAAAGATTTTGTCAGCGAATTGCGGATGGCAGAATTTCAGGGGCTCAGCCGATTCGCTATCTTGTTTCAGAAGGTAGGTCATTTCGCGGAATTTTGGGATAAGCCAGATACACACGCGGGAAACTTTGTAGCAAGTTTGTCCCGAAAAAATTGAACGGGACTGCCTTTCAAATCCACATAATGCAAATTGAAAATATGTTTTAGATTGGAATTTAAGGGATGGCTGGGTTTGGGATTACGAGGTAAATATGCAAGTAACCCATCTATATTACAATAAATGGATGTCCATGTGGTACATTTTAACCTATCCTCTCGGAAAATATCCGCTTTAAATATTAGTTTAAGAAACTGATGAAAATTAAGTAATTGCTTTGAAAAATTGTTAATCAAATATTAGCAATGTCAACAATTCCCAAAACATGTGCACCGAGTCCGATCCGGGCCGATGTAATTCAAAGAACATATACCTACAGTGAAATAAATAAATGCTCCAGTAGTTATAACTACGGATGCATTCCACATTACATTTGCCGTATATGACCAATTGAGATACCAGTTTTCCGATTCACCCTGGCTTTTAACTGCTCCTAGGATGTTCAATTGTTCCTATACCACCAATGTACCAAATCAATATGGATTCAGGGCATTTTGCTTGTAAAACCAAATTCAAATTCATTTCATTTCAAAAAATAGATTTTTTATGAACCAATAGGTCATTGACTGGTATAACCCCAAATTGCATCTATTATACCACCATGATGCTAGATGGATTAACTCCATAACAAACACGGTTAATTGAGACTTTAATCTTCCATGGTGGTCTCTAATCTGGAACTAATTGATCAAAAGCGTTACGCTTATTGGTCGTTCACAGAAAGTTTGCGAATCATCAATTCATAATACACATTCATCATGCATCAATCTTCATATTGTATCCTTTGTAGGTTCCGACTTGTGACTGGGACAGACAGAAATAGTAAACACTTCACGACGATCTTGGACCACCTTATAGATTTGGTGTATTATGATAATACTCAAATTACAGTAAACCTTAGTTTACTCCGATCACTCCGATAATAATTTGTGTGATCAATCTTCTTGCTTGTGTTATCAGAATAATATGTGATAGCAAACCACTGAATAAGACCAGAACTTACGTCAATTTGTTGTTGTCTCAATAGACTCTGTCTTCGTCTTCAGATCACGTATTTCTATCGTGACTCTTCGTTTTGTGTACTTATTAAATTAATTTCAACGAATGGGTATCTAAATAGGTATATCTTTTCCATTTTATTATTTTTTTAATATTGATGTACGAAACAGGCTTAAAATTGAACAAACCCATTTCGATATACACTTCACCTATATCCTGTGACAATAAACCATTGATGTTTTTATTTTCACTTCCATTAGTCGTCGCCACGTCCGGTAGATATTCACTACGTCCCGTATTCGTATCACCTGCACTTTGCCTATCCATTTGGAGTGTTTGATCCGGATTCTGTAACGTAATAAAAGAATAAAAATTCTTTTTTTAACTATCGACGTCAATTTAAAATGTCGGCAAAGCGTTTCGTAATTTAGAATTACCGTGCACCATCTTGTCCGCTAATAGAGGTTTATTAATATCGTAAAATTCCTAGCTCGCCTCCAAAGCGGACGTTTTGCTTTTAAATTAACGTTTCGAGGTGTACGGGGGTTAATCCTGGCTTGTATGCAACGTACAGCTCGTTTTCAATAAATTGTTAAACATTGAGGCCGCTAAGCTAAGTAGTAATGCTATTAATAGCTTTTGAAGTCTTCTGTGTTTACATTAAGTCTTTTGTTTTCGTTTGCTTTTACATTAACTCTTCCAACGGTCATCAATAGTCATCGTTGTCCAGTAATACTTCCTTACTACCTTGTTCATACTCAACTTTACTTTGTTCCTTCCTTGGTTCTGTCAATAGATTTGACATCATTACTCTGATTGTCAATATTTTTAAAAATTTCGTTCAACACAACAACTTTCCATGCAATGCACGTAGGTGGATATTCTTCAATCGAACAATACAATATAAAAACCAATCAAATGATTGCACAATAGTTCACAATACTCAATTTCACTTCAAACGAGTAGCAATACGTTGTAAATTTGATTGTAGATAGAAATGCAGCGACCTAAGCCCGGGTAAGCTCTGCTTTATCGAATGGAAAGCTCAGGCAACAGACAAAGGCCCCACAGCTCGTCCCGCGGGGATGTGTGGCCGATACCACCGATACGACACGTTGCTTACTTTTATTATCTTTATCTGTCGTAGTCCCCTGCACTTCAATCAAAGATCGGACTCCGAGGCCGTTCTAGGCCGACGCACTCGCCGACATAACACGTGCATTACTCACGAAATATTTTCATAAAGCCGAACCAACCGAACGCACTCGGGCATCCCTCCCCGCGCCCTTGCCAGCAAAACCAGTTCAGTTCGCGCCCGGCCGCCGTGCGCGTCGGTTGTCCACCGAGGAGAGTCGTCGTCGCGTTGTGTTACGAAGAAAACATCTTTTGTACCAAAAGCAAACCAGTGCTGTGGATTCGTATCGTATAGTGCCCGTGTGAGATTGTGCCATTTCATGTTGTGATGTTGCGTGTCCGAGATGCTATAGTGGATTTCTGTTGAAAAGTGTGGGACGTGTTCCGTCTGCCGCTGCCGGACGCCTTTTCTCTCGGATCTCGGGATATCATTAAGGTATTTATTGTTACACCGGCTCATTGTTGTAAGGAATTCTTTCTACGACCCTCGTGTAGAGTTAAATCGATAGTCTCGATTCGGTTCCGTGTGCGGGTAAGGAAGCTCCGAACGTTGTAAACGCGTCGATATTGAATCGCAGATTGTGGATGGTGTTTGTGGATTTGCATTGTAGATGCGGCGTGCAGTGTTCGCTGCACATTGCACGCCCGGAACGGGTTCGAGTCCCGCCGAGGTGCGAGTGGGCGAGTATTAATTAGGCGGCTCACTGTAACGGTACACGTAGACGGTACCCGGGCCACTTAACGATCTTTTGATAACTTTTGTTGTTGGACTTTCGTCGATTCGATTATAATTGAGTTAATAACGACTTTTTGTGCTCGGTCGTGTATTGAGAGTTGTTGGACCGCGATATTTCGGCGGATAAGATTAGTTTCGGATGCGGAGCTTTTATGAGCTTTTTCATTGAATTAGGATATAACGTCTAATGAGTAAATCAAAGGCCAGTCTTTAAAACTTCTTTATTTGACTATACCACTTAATAAATATTTATCTTAATTTCAAAAAATGGATTAGGTTATCTGTATTAAGTACATTCATAAAAAAAATTGTACCCAATATATAAAATTTAAAACAAAACAAACTTACCCATTTATTTCTCAAAATAAATTATAACTTGATTGTAAGCCGCGTCAAGCCACGGGCCACGAGCTTTGTCGATAGATGGCGTAACTAGTCGCAAAACAATGAGCTTACGGTGTTTCACTATCACTAACTACAATTTGAGGGCGAATCTTCGCTACTAATTATACACCACAAGATAATGGATAGCTTTGTTAACCTGATTTCACAAAACACCGTTTCGGATACCTTCTAATTTGCGTTTACCACAACAATCTTCATTTTGTAAAAGTTTGTCGAATATTCACGTCTACACTTGTTTTTTTCCGTTTCTTCTAACGAAATAATGCGACAACCAACAAACAAACATACATTTATTGAAATTTCATGAAAGACGATTACATTTACAATATTAATTAAAAAATACAACCACTGAAAACGCGTGTGTATGATTTGATGACGATGACAGTTTTGACATTTCGAAAATCGTTCAAAAATTCTAATACGCGTACAGAATAGGTAGTTGAAGAAAATTCGTTTAAAAATCTTTCAACGTTTTTTTTTTATATTAGACAAAGGTTTTTTTAGCTAATACGATAGATGCGTCATTTTGTTCGTATATTTACTACCCTTGTTCCATATCGCAATCGCAATTTTTTTTCATAATAAATACGCCTTCGAATTTAATTAAGGATGTCGTTTATAACTCAAAGCTATAACTAATGCGGAATGAGCAAGCGTTTTATTACTTAATTTATTATTAAACTTATAAAACATTCTTAGGTAGGCATGTAAACACGCGCGCCAACAATTTTATTAAACAAAAAGATTTGCCTTTACGTTATCTTTTATTATCCTACTTTGAATACATCGGAACGCATAATTTTATAGACAACTTAAGGGTTACATTTACAAGATGAAACCGTTGATTTAGTCGTAAACCGAGTCGTAAAGACGATATTGATGGCGGTCGTATGTAAGATAAAGTTGTGGATTTTGAATAATAATAAGTGAGTAGGTAGGTACCTATATACTTAAGATACGAGGCTTCCATTTAAATCAATGTGTTTCGCAATATAATTTAGTTTTCTAGAAAGAATGGCCAACATAACATCCCAGCAGTATGTTACCTTAGGTTTTTGCCGAATCGTAAAAAACGATGCCCGTAATAGATACCTACTTGGCAATAAAACCGATCAATAATAATTTTATATTTTATACCAAGTTCAGTAGCCGGTCGTTTGTGGTATAAAAAATCTAACCAAGCAAGGTTGTCTTATTTATTTATAACACTGAATGTAGTAAAAAATAAGTTTCTTTTTGAACACCCACAAGTGAAACCTATTTTAAAAGTAATAAAAACCATAGTATTTTGGAATTAACATATGTCACACGTGTCGCAGTGGATTTCGGAACATGACCCCAAGCGTTAATTTACCGCGTAAAAAATTCGAAAACGTCCGGAAACGCGTGTTCCATCGGTAGTTGTCGAACAGATGTCGACATGTGTCCCGGCTGTGGCTGTATAGTGCATGGTGCGTTGCCGTGGGCTAATTGACTAGGGAAACTCGGGAGTTAGGTACTTCTATCGTTCGTTACGTGGGAGAATACGATTGATGTGCCTGTGACGTTCTTCAGTTAAAACGCGTTTGAAAATGGAATGTTTTCTGTGATTTAGAAACTCGACAATTTTATTATTGCCTGCCAGAGTAAAGTTATAGTTTGAAAACTACCCACTTCTAGTCGAAGTAACAATATTGTCTCTATAAACATAATCCTCATTCTCACGTTCCCAAGTTAGTTGTAAAATCCCAACAATAAAGTCCGAACCTTATAAAAATCCCAAGAGTCTTTACGGACCCAAGGCGTGCCCAGAAATCTCAGAGTCCACTTTATCTAAAATACACTTTAAAAATGTACGAGGTGCCGCCGCCACAGTTACCCTTAAGCCGATTTTATTGTTCTCTAAGTACCTACATCTGAATAATCCATCAGCCATCTTCGGCATTTAACAGTTTACTGGACTGGGTTTACCGTTACTCGGCCAGTTATGGTGGGCACTTGATCTATAGAGTTACGTCTACTACTAATAGAGGTTGATCGAAGGTAAATTTTAAACGAATTGGAAATCGATTTATAATTCTTCCTAACCTATAATTCATCAAAATCCTCGTCACTTGGTGTCTGATAGAAATGTCTTTCGCCGTTTAGACCTATTAATTAGGGATTATCCCATTGGTTCCATTGAACTGCAAATGATTTAACAATTTATAAAATGTCTCATACATTAGCTAACAGTACAGCCAAGGCCAACAATGATCACAAGTCATCATAATTTAACGATTTTTCGAGTCTATGTCATTTAGTAAAGGAAAGATTTTTTTGTGTGAAAGAAATGCTATAACCAATTTCAAATGAAATCATAAGCTACTAATACTGGAATCTATAAAGTAGGTAGGTTACATGACAAAAGAAAAACAAATGTAAGTAAAAAACAAGTCTAAAGCAATAAAATAAGTATAATTCAGAGTTAGCAACATCAAAAATAAGCATGAAATTAAAAGAAAATCCTTGGATTGTACACTCGTTTCGATGGCTTCTCAAACAACGTGAAGACTTGTTTGTTCTTCTCAAAAAATGGAAATGTTTGACGAAAGAAAAAAAGTTTGGCAAGCTTTAATTTAAGGCTAATTCAAGGAAGTCCAAATAAAGATTGTCGGTAAAAACTTACAAGCTTTCTACTTGACCTAAAACGTTAACGATAAAGAATGAATCCTATAAAGGTTTAAGGAATGAACTTGGTGCAAAGTGGAACTTATTAAAATCTGAAAAGCACCTACGTAACTACTGAAATTCGGGTAAATATTTGACTAAACTACCTACTAATAATGGGCTAGATATGTATTTACAATAGATTCTTTGAAAAGTAAAACAAATTAAAAAATTCGAAGAATCGAAATAAAATATTTTGTCAAAGTTTAATTTAATCGTTGAGTAGGTATTCGAAGTCGAATGCAATGCTAACTTGGACTCTAGTCATGGTATCTTTGTTCATCTCTATAGTTGTGTGGATTAATTAAGTTTGACAACCCATTGTGACAGTTGGTGACGAAAATAACAGTTAGACATGCTTGTACGCATTAATTATTGATGAGTACAATTTGAAATTCGATGTCGACGTGATGAAAGTATGTTTGAATATTAAATCTGAAGAGATTGAGCTTGTAAAAAGATTAAGGTTTACTTATGCTGTCAACCATACATCAGAGATATTTATGTTTCTAAAAAATAACAAAAACTTTGATATGAACAAGCAAATTACTAGTTCGAGTTTTTATGGAAGGCGCATTATAAACAGACACGTTTCAAGATAAAAACATATTCTCATACACAAAACATAAAGTAAGCGTAGGCACTTACTTTAAAAACTTTCCAAACGAATCATTAGCCACAGAAACGTCAAAACGTCGACTTCCATTGTGTGCCGCCAAAGACACTTTTGTTGATGACAAACACTTTCTGCCAGAGCTCATTACCTAAATATGTATCCTCTAAAAGCTTAGCAACGAACGTAAGTATATTGAAATGAAAACACAGAACATATCACTCGAGTAGAATGGCTTTCTAGAATTCAATGATTTTACTCAAGCTAATGATGAGGTCAAACAGTAAATGTTTGATAAAGATGGACTGTCACTCGAAGTTTCGAGTGACAGTCCATCTTTTTTTAGTTAAAGTGGTTTTTGCCTATTTATTAACTCATGAAGATATCAGTGGAATGTAATAACATGTTCTAAGTGGAAACGACAATATTACTTCTAGTATGATGCATAATCAGCTCGTCTGTTTGATTTTTGTTGTTGTAACTCTATGATTATATGTGACACACCTTTTTTGTGTTAGTTAGGTACCTACATACAAATGACTACAGACCTATAGATTTTGATATACAAGTTTAAGTGCACGGATTTATACATATTAGTTAATACTTATGTGTGGGTACTATTTTCGATTGAAGTGATATAGTCGTGTACTTTAGTCGTTTATAAAGAGGTTCTATTTCATGATTACAAATTTAAATAAGTAAGTACATAATGTTTATCTATAATAATAAAAATTCTGCTGCTTGTTAAATGTCTCCCATTCTCATCCTCCTTCAGTAATCCCTGTCCGTAGCCGCTTTTAAGAAATCAATTATAAAATCAAAGATTTAAATATGACAAGGTCGTTGAAGTATTAACACGGGTTTGAATTCCTTTAAAGCTTCATTGGGACCTTAAAATTATTTAGTAATCTACTGCTAAATTAATGTTTACTTCAGGTACATGTCTTTCCCAAGGTGAAGTCTGCAATTTATGTTAAAACTCTCATGTTTCTGTAAAACTATTAAGCTTGTTCTTAACCACGCATTAACGTTTCAAGATTACCAAGTGTTTTGATGTTCACTTCGGGGGAGCTTTTAGTTTTTAGTGCTCCGTGATGGTCTGTTACGACAATTTTTAAAAGAGTGCATTTAAAACCACTAGGAGAAGTTTACGATCCACACTATTCTAAAATATCTTTAATGCGCAGCCAGCATTTTATCGGGCTTCTCATATTGCTAAATCGTCAAACAGAATTTGATGGCTATTCATACAGAAATCAGGAAGTCTAACGCAAATCCCGCTATATTCATCATCATCATCATCAGCCCGTATCAGTCCACTGCTGGACGTAGGCCTTTCCCAAAGCGCGCCAATCAACCCTACTCTCGGCCCTCTGCATCCAGTCCCTGCCAGCCATTTTGCGAAGGTCATCCCTCCATCTGGTCGGGGGGCCCGCTATATTACTACTTTTGTAATTACAAACCTTTACTATTACTATCAAGCGTTCATCTACATCGTTAAAAACTGTTTTAACACCTCCATGGACATGAGAGTTCTACTTAAGCTCTTCAAAACTGTATTTAACTACATTACCTAGACTTGGAACTTTTATCGCTATCTCAGCATCTGCTTGTTTGCCAATTTCTACCTAAGCAGTTGTTAAGAACAGTAATCTTGGGAGTTCTACAAGACTTTATTGTTTTATTGCTGCTCTGTTCAGTTTCTGAAGCAGTGCGTAAGGGGCAACGTTACTGGCTCGCTCGGAGCGAAATGGTTATAAGAAACCTAGTTTATTGTCTGGAAGGCGAGCCTTGGATAATTTTGGACGCTCTTTGGATCTCAACTTGAATGTTTATCTGCTAGCCTAACTTGGGTAGCTTAATAACGTCGAACCATAGACCCTTCCTTATAGAAAAAGAACAACTTTACACTATAAAGACGGCTATGCTATTACATTTACGATCACAACTCGTATCCTGATCGAATTTTTAAAAGCTGAACTAAATTAATCAATGCAATCTCAAACAATCGATTCAAAATTATGATACCTTGGTTATTATCTCAATATTTCCAATCAAACCCAAGTTTAATTTGCATTTGAATTCGAATCGCAAAGTGAAGAGTCAATAAAAACTCTCGTAAAATTGGGACGGGATTTACAGTTGCGAAGGTCATAAGCTTGTGAGATTACAAAGCAAAAAGCCAGCTTTTCAATCTAGCAATCAGCTGAACAAACGATCGATTTACCTAACACCACTTTACGAGAATTCCTACACCAAAATTCATTTGACGACATCCGATGATGCCGCCCGAAGCAAAAATGTGTAATGTATTGCGGACTTCCTTTAGCAATTTCGTTTGGGATTTGCTTGTGGACGGGTAATGTAACGGGAATACGAACAAGGTCGTTAAGTTCTGTGAGGTTGGGATAAGCGGACGTCTTGCTGGAAGGATTTTACGAGATTCGTATGACTCCGAAATCGGGTAGGTTATTTCAAGGAACTCATTTGGGAAGTTTCGCGTCATCAGAAGTGTGAGACGTGTGTGATGTGATGTCATTAAAGGTTCGAGGCTGTGATTTCTTTGCTATCATTAAATTGGAAACGTTTGTGTGGCAATTATTCAAGTGGGCGTTAGATGAATTTAATTTATAATCTCTATTATTGCCATCCCTGACACCGTCTTTTCTATCGACCTCACAAAGAACTATTTCCGTACCCGAATACTAAATACACAAAATCCTATTTGCAGTCATCCGACCATAATAATGTTCGAGAAAACTGAAGTGTCACACACTCTGCCCCTTGTAATACCACTGTCAACGCTAGTAATAATGTCAGGTAAAAATTGAACCCTCGAGCCGTCCCTTCGCATTGAGAAAGATATATTAGATCTCTCTTTCACTAATTGGCTCGAAGGACAGACCAACTGAACTCGCAACAGATGGATCACGAATTCACGATTCACATTTTACGTTCACGAGGAATGCTCGAGGGCACTCATAAAAATTAGTCATCTCTAAAAGGTCCAAGGCATGTTTAAAATAATTTCTACTCTTTTATTTGTCGTCTCCGAAAATATTCGAGCCATTTAAGCGAAATCATGTTCCTTTCTCCTCGCGAGTTTAAATTGAGACATTCAATGTTTCCCATTTTCTTTTGCCTCCAATTTCGCGCCAATAGCAAAAGTAAAAGGTCCGATACCACCAACATGGGAGGCAATATACGAGGCAGCCGGAGAGAACCATTTCCTTTAATGTTTTCATGAGTCTTGAGAACTAAAGACCGTGTAACAACGTATCTGTTCATTCCTTTTAATAGTCCAAGAGCGAACAAACTGCCAAGTATTAACTTTATCAACCATCTGCACGAATGTCACGTCTCTATTACTACTTATTCTTTGTCTTTTCGAGTGCAGCGAGAGCATAGCCGAATAGCTGCGTCTCGCTCTTGTGGTCGTTGCCGCGCTTGAAAAGGCAGTGCGTCCCTTTCGTGCATAGGTGTTCAATTCAATAAAAAATGGCGTACCTGAACCGGTCCCATGACATGTTTATACATTTTTCTTACTGTGTAGGGTTTTTTGTTAGGGGTTTTTCGATTGAGATTGGATCGCGTTATTAAAAAAGTTTTTTGGCGTAATTCTCTCTGTGATTCCGCGATGGCCGCGAATATTTGGCAATTTATGGCTTTGCTTGCGATTCTATATGAATTATTTTTCATTCACACCTTGTTGCTAATAAGAAAAAGTTTCCAATCGATTTAGAATATAAAGGTTCGTGAAAATTGAAGTAAAACATGCTATTCATTGGGTCATTATAGATAATTTTAATAGCTTTGATAAATTATCTAATAGAACTCAACGTACTGTTAATTACACATAAGTGGTGTTATTTTAACCTCTTAGGATAAACTTGACCTATATTTTAACCTTCTGTGCTTATTTCAGTGGTCATTTAGAATTTTAAAACTGCTATCATCATTGCCTGCATAAGTTATGTTATTGTAGTTCCTTTACGGCCAAGATTTAGAGAATGAAGATATGGAGGTAAGTACGTAGATGTTGTCTGTCTTGTCTATGTCTACTATAACAGTAAACTATGAAAATGTTTACTTCCCAAAATCTTTGACTAAACTGTAGATACTATCACAAATTGACAGCGCAGTACCTTCCGTTGTTGTGGCCCGTACATTTTTTAGTGTACGAGTAAGTGCTTTCACTCACATAAAGTTTATTGATGGTCTTCTCTAATAAAATGTAGCTCAATACCCAAAACTCCTTCGTCGGCAGTTAGTGCCACAGACAAAACAAAACATCAACAACCCAATCCAAGCGGATGCGAATCTCTCGTCTATTCCAGGACAATTTAAAAAGTAAAAAATCCAATATGGCGTCCCTGAGCGCAGCTGATTCAGCATCACCTTACGAAAGCGTCCCGTTGTTTTTGTTCGTGCCTTCTGCTAAACTGTTGTGTCTTTTGTAAACATTTCGGTTAACAAAATAATCTGAACGAACAGTGAACCAATGGATTGTTTGTCGAAAACAACTTTCGGACTCACGCTAAGGCTGAAATCGTGTGAATTTTGAGCTTGAAAAGTACGTATTACAGAATAGATTCTCATGCTTATTTCAACGATGGAAATGCATGGTGTGTATCGTCAGTTCCGCATGCATTTACTTGTAATAAAGAGAATTTGATTCTGAGCATGATCTTAGCGTGAGATGATCAAACATAGACTTTTGACAGTAAGCGCGAGTTCACGCTAAGCCCATGCTTAAGATTGTCTTATAAACTCAATCTAAACACACAGCTCGGGAAGCCATGTTATTTATTTATTAATAAACTCAAGCTTGATTCCCGTAGGGGTAGGCAGAGACGATGGATTTCCATCTGCTGCGATCCTGGCACACAGCCCTTGCCTCCTCCACATTCATCAACCTCTTCAAGCTATGTTCCCTTTAATTAAACGCTTAGTTGCGCAACTAATGTCTTCACACGAAAGAATGGAGTTCGATTCTCAGATAAGGTAAGTACCTACCTACCTACCTAAGTATTTTAGTTGTTTAATTTAAGTACTTGTTATTAAGTGGAAGCGATGAATTACATTACATTGTATCAAGAATGCTATTGTTTGTTTCGTCTTTAGGATGTACGAATCAGCGATTTGAAAAGGATCAAATTCTTATTACCCTTTTTTTCATGGGCTATGTTTTGATGCAACGGGAAAACTTTTGCTTTTAGGCTTGTAGCGATGAAAAAGCTAAACGGTGTCTTTGTCAGTGCATGAATTTTGTATGGCGTGTATGGCGAAGTCCGACGAAAATCCTTAAACCAACTAATTTTAACTTACTTTCATCGCTATCGTTTTCTCGCATAAAACCTCCTTCGCTCAGAAGAAAAATGAGATTGTATTAACTGAGATCTTATCTGAAAAACAACAATAAAATAAAATGACGAACGTAAATATTTAACAATTTTTTTCATCGCATCGCGTTTCAATTAGTTTGAAGAGACGCAAAGAAACTATTGGCGTACTGTTTCCAGCCAACTATATTCATACAACCGAAGAATATTACTTTCCTTGTTCAAAACAAAACACTGCACCTATTACTCAATACTTTAACCTCAATGACACCGGTTGCGTGACTCCACCTACGAACAATATCGTCCATACAAACATGTATTTACTAACCCAATTGTCTGGAAAAATTTGCATGACAATCATTGTTACTACGTCATGAACAATGTGTTAGGTAACCTGACACAACATGACTCATGCAATTTGTCACTTTAAGAGGCAGTTTTCCTTGTTGTAATGAAATGCAACAGAGAAATCTTGAATTTAAACTTTAGATGAATGACAGTATGGTGAAATTATTGGAGGATTCATGCAGGATCTGAAGTTTGGCGCTATAGTCAAGAGTTCCCGCTACGAGCTCGGGAGTGAACGTGACTGTCGAGCTGCTTCGTCCAGAGTAATGACGCTGCGGCGTCTCCTCTGGATGAAGACATGAAGACGCGGCTACCCAGGGGAAGACGCTACTGCGACTCCTCTGGAGGAAGATAATGACGAACTGTCGAGTCCATTAATAAAATAAATACATAAATAGGGATAGTCATTAGACTCAAGGGGTCACGGATCGCGAAGATCCTAGGTTCCCTAAATCAGCCATTACACTCTGTCTATGGTCTTAGATACAAGCATACAAGGAACATAGATTAACGGGCTTTCCTCGGGTTTTTAAAAAGACTAGATCAGTCAGACAATTAAAATATACTCGATTTACAAGTGCAATTTTACAAACAACTTCAAACCCACGTTAAATACATCACATAAAAGTAAGTAGCATCAAACGGCAATCTTTCTGAACGTTAAAGTCGTCCTTTATCTCTTTCACACTTCCCCACTTCCTTATAAGAGAAGACGAGATAGCATTCAAAGGTATAATTTACACAGCGTTTAGCAGAGATCGTAAATCTTTTGTAGTCGATTTGCAGTTTGCGCAGGCGCACAAAGATGCGCCGACATGCCAGAGATAATGTAGAAGTGGAAACGTTGGGATCTTATGGTTTATCTTGATGATAAATTGTCTCTCGATCTTTAGGATAGGCATGTTTCGTAAGTACCTATTTTCTATTATGATTAGCTTGCATGGAATTTAAACAGCACAACACAGCTTTGAAATAAAATAGAGAAAGTTTTACGGATTTATTAGGTGTGATTCTAAGTCTAATTCTAAACGTTAAACATAACAGTCACTGTTGCTCATGTCGCGTAAGAGTGAGGCCAAAATGAGAAAAAAAAGTTTCACTAGTTCGACGATCGAACTAAAGAATCGAACTAGTGGGAAAGAAGGAATTCCGTTACTGATGATTAAATTTAGCGTGGAATACTCTGGAATCGCTACAACTATCTATCAGTCTTCGCTGTCGAGTCATTTCCATCTCATTTAAGACCGACAAACGATCTTTCCATCCCCCAGGCATTTAAGTCTGGTCTGGAATGAACAAAAGTATAAAATGGAAGCTGAAATTTTACGTAAATGCGGCTTTTGATCCTACATGCAGGCATAACCAATCATTAGTTGAAATATCTCACAAATGTAGACACATCAGCATAAATTCCCAACATGCATCATTGTGTCGAAGGGCTCAAAGGAAACTATTGTTGGAATTCCTCGAAATTTTTGACATGTGCGCAACGTTGGCGGCCATTTTGTATCGAACAATAGCTGTCGACGCAACGGTAGCGATGGGGGATAGGCATCATGTGGCTCTATAAAGTTGCCACTTGTATTCAGATTTTATTGTTCTTAATTAGTACGAAGGTGATGACATGGGTTTGTGGATGCGAATTGCAAAGGGCCAGGGAGATGGTGTGGCAAAAGAGCTCTACCACCAGGCTTTAATTAATTACTTTTATTTTAGTTCCATTACCATTATAACCCTCAGATTAGCTGTCGAGAACTCGAGACAAAATTTAAAATGACATTTATAAGTTGACATTCATCGCATTCACTATATATTTTATTAAAATGTCATTAGTGCGTTAATGCACATTGCATTTCTTTCCTGTCTGATTATCATCGTCATGTTTTTTGTTGTTGTACCCAGTGCAGTCTAACCACCTATCTCTTCTTGTGCCATCATTGCAGGAACTATCCTTCCTGCCAAAGATTAATTAATCTTTGCTTCTAGCTATCAGCTATGATCAGTACCTACTTACATAGGTATTGTCTTACGTCCAGTAGTGTAGGACTTCTCAAGATGTTAGAATTTGATTCTTTACCTGCTTGTGGATTTGGGTAGGTTGGTTTAGCCATGAATTGGTGCAGACTGAGGCGACTGGCGTCTTTCCGTTGTGTAGATCAATATCCACATTCAGTTGCTGCTGAGCTGTAGTGCAACAAGTTGTAGCTGATATAGCTTGTACTTGTAGCCATGACAAGTCAATTCCAAGACCGTTGTTTTCTTTTTCGGAAGTTCCGTTGCCGTCACGCAAATGGAAAAATCAGAGCGTCTCTAACATGCGTTGTACTATTGGATACTGACTCGTATTTCCAGGGCTTACTGTTATTGCTCCTACCAAAATATTTTGAAATATTAACTCATTTTATCAAGGAACAAAACCACGCTAGATATAAATGCCCATCTTTCTCCTCCGTTACATTTTGCGTGGTTTCCTGTGAACCCCAAGTGAATCGCCTATCTACATATTGCTAAGGGATCCTATCTACCCGGACGATAATTCCAGTACCAGGATATGGGCATAGTATAGATCTGTTAGGCTAAGTAACAAAAACATCTAAACATTCAATTTATGGTATAACTTCAAAAAGTTATACAGAAGTAGCCAAGGAATAAGATAAGATAAGATAAATATTCTTTATTGCAAAAAGAAAAGAATTACACAAAAGAAATAGTAATAATACTTACCTTGCCGAATGTTACTGCATAGTCTTTAACCCAGATTAGTCTCCTTTGAATATCGCGATCAAGTTATGTGATTGGACATAAATGGGGCATTCACTATCAGAACACCCACAGTCTAGGTACCACAAAAGATCCTCAAGGGTCGAAGTGTCAACTAGTTGTTGAACCAGCCGTCGTAAGATAAGATAAGGAAGTCCGATATGAGCTCTGCGCGTGCAAAATGGATCGGCGCGCTCGCATTTGGCTGTCTCCTTGTTTTTGTACAACACACGTTGAAAACTGATCGTTATTGATACCTACACAGAAGTTACTGTACTTGTTTCCGATATAGTCCTAGAACCTGGATCAGAACGTAATCGGAACTGCCCCAAACGACACTAGCAAACTGTCTTTATGACGGAATTGTTAGGTAGGAGAGATGATTCAAAATTCAAAATTTTTAATTCAGGCTTGAGTGTCCATATTGTGTGTATATAGATCTCCTATAAAGGAGATCAATGGTTGTGTTAGTACTTAAAATAATCTTTCAGTTGCAAAGCAATCTGAAGGCATATGAGTTTTAGCCCAATGCCTCCAGATTGCGCAGCATGGTTTATTAGATACCGCATTCAGGATGCCATTGGGGCTGTTTCTTACTCTGCGCATCAGGGACGCCACTCTTTCGCGTACTATGGCATGAAAGCCGTCGATGGCTGCATCTGCAAACATCCATGATGCACAGTTGACCCACAGGCTGCACGATGAGAGATGATTAGAGTTCGTAATTTATATAACCAATTTCAGTGTAAGTATGGGAAAAATCGGAATACCTTTCTCTGTTTTTTGCGGAAACCACGTAGATAATTTGTTCTTTACAATTACTTAAAATAATGATTAGACTTGGGATTATGTGCATTTGCATAAGTCCATATTATATAAAACCTGCCTGATTGATTCAGAATATACCTAGTCTTACTAACCTTTGAATGCTACAAGTATTTCTTTAATTAACTTAGTTGCGGTCCATTCAAAATCTCATGCATTTTAAGCAAGTACCGAACGTGCTAAATGACGTTAATTTGGCCAATTTTGTTGTAAACGTTCATCGATCAACGTCAGGGAATGGCGTCATGTCTTTTTTTGCTCATTGCTGGTTGTATTCATTTGTATGTGCAGTTCTTGCAAAATGATGTGTGTGTACTAATTTTTACATTGAGGTAGGTATCCGGCGTTTTCAAAAGCCCAGTTTATACAAATAGTTATTAGCATAATGAGTTCGAATCTAAAGTTAAACCTACAATGGGGGTATTTTACTTTATTGAGAGGAGTCTTACATAAGTACAACTATAAATAAGAAATTGGGGCCAAATCGCTGCCCTGCGGAAGAGTGCCCAAAAGGCTGGCGACGTTACCTCGTTGTATAGCCAGCGATATACGCTGGCCGAGGTAAGCGCCAGCCCTTTGGTCACCCGACGAGTCAATTAGGCGCGACGACAGTTCTTGAACAGTCGCCGCGCCTCTGGTCCCCATGGCCCCATGGTCTCTACACCAAACGGCGCAAACATGTAGCTCTCGCTGAGAGCCGCATATTTACGCCGCTTGAGACTTTCCGCGGCGCCGGCAATTAAAGTAAATCTCCCGTCTAATTCAATCTTCAGTTCAGATATCGAAGTTTATAACTAGCCAACATCTGCCTACACAGATAATCTAAAATTACAGGTACAATATAGGTACGAACGACCGCAAATCAACGGTAATACTTGCAGTACGATTTCAACTCTTACGTCGCAGATAATAAGTGTTTACATTTAATGTGCTATGTTATAAGAAGGGCTGTGCTATAAGAACGTTTAAGAAATACTCGTTTCGCTTGTTCCATTGACAAGAACAAAATGGCGATATTGTAATTCTAATTCTACACAACGAGGTTACGCAACGTGACCACTCTATACAAAATGTTGCACCGTAACTCAAAAGTTCAAGATACGTTGTAACGATTAGATTATCACTGTGCCATCTTGTGCTGTGGTAATCGTAAAACGGAGCACGCACATTATTTAGCACTGCATCTAGGGTTAAGTGGCGAGCGGGGAGCGGAAACTATTTTTTCTCAAGGCTGTTAGCTATAAACGTGACTTTCGCTGCTTTTCGCCATAGAAAACGTGGTTTAGCAACTCTCAAAATAAACCACTGCTTATCTGTTTGCCTAATGGATCCACAACCTGAATATGTTTTCTTTCACTAACTAGACTTGTGCAATGTTAACAAAAACATCTAATGCCATTTTTTAGGCCGAAATGTCAAAGATTTGGTATTATATCGGCCTAAAAACTGGCTATAATAACGACGCAAAACATGAAACTGATCTTATGGTAACAGATCACGCAAAAGATAGCTTAATCCTTCTAATAAAAACGGTTTTTAAATTAGTTTTTAACTCGCACCAATCTGTAAAAGCATAGAGGAGGTACAACGAGGTCACAACTAGCGCCTCACTGTTTCGGATCATTAATTTGACACTTGAAATAGCTCAGAAGTGTTACAATGGCAACAGGAACGCCCACAAAGCGTCTGCGGGTTAAAGGTTGGCCATCTTTAAACGCGGTCCCAGTGTTGCCAGTTATTCTTAAGTTGGTGTCATTGATTTATTTTCATCCCAATCGTCGAAGAAAGTTTAGTAATAAACAAAAATATTAATAGGCAAGGTTATAATGTAACCAAGTAAAAAGTAGTTGCAAAGATGATAAAAATTACTTATTATAAAAATATTAGTATATTATAAATGTCCAAAGGATTAATATGTCACTTCAGAGTTTTGACTCGGCAATAGCTCTTTCTTTCCTTGCTAAGTGGTGTAAAATGTAAATGTTATTTCATAGGGTATAGACGCAAATTAAATCTGGGTGGTAGTTTAAAGATCTGTGATTCAGCAACTGTCAAATTAAGCCACCGTTTGTCGCTACGAGCATAATTATTTCATCATTCATTCTTCATCATCAATTCATCAGCCCATATCAGTTCATTGCTGGACATCATAGGTCTCTCGGTTCTCCCACGGCACTCCAATAAACTCGATTATTTGCATCTTTTTTATAGTTTTGAAAGGTTTTTATTTAAATGAAGAAAATATGTACCTACATGTCATTTAACAATGGACGCACAATCTTACAGTTATAATCTTATGCTGTTATTCATAAACCTAGTTAAACCTCACTACGATTAAATCGTGTTACTATCCCTTTCACACTTCGTTAAAAAAAGGTTAAGATAGATAGGGACAGGGAGCCTAAACGGTGGCGTAACTTAAAATAACGTTTATGAATAACAGCCTTAGAGTGTTTTTTACAGACTTACTATTTTTAGAAAACATGTAATTAAAACATTTTGCATCTTGTTTTAATATTTAAAAAGTGATTATTTTTGAATTCGCAGCTGGCAACACACCGCGGCTTAGAAACGTTAGGTAACCCTGCATTTTGTTAATGGAATTGTAATGAGTAAGCTTGGAGGTGGGTCAGATGGACCCGTCGGCGATAATTGGTGTTGGGCTTCGGACAAAAAGAGGAAAGGTTAAGCTTCGCCGAGTTCCACTTTTACGTTCGGAATTAAGATGTGACGAATTTACCGTTGTTTAAATTGTGGTAACATTTCTTTTTACTGCCTTTTTATCTTAATAGGTTTAGATAAATATAAGTTATATTAACAAAATATATTCCTAAGCATACATCAGCTAAACGCATGCATTGCGATCAAACAGCCACCTTACCATGAACTCTTATAGCAGGATTACTTCAATAATACTTTATTATTTCGTACAATGACGTCCTTAATAAACTTACTTTAAGGTCTATAAGAGTTCACGGTAAGGAGGCAGGATAACGGCGTTACGGCCATCTTTAGCCACTCGATTCTAATTTCGTAAATATTTGAGTTACTTATTTTAAAATTTTTGACTAATAGGTGCATAAATAATTACTCTTGTAGTTCGAAAAATGTAGTTTTATTCGTAATTGAAATCTATACCCAATTTTTTTATAACCTTACCTTGCACTATGTAGCGTAAATGTAATTTCTAAACTAAATAAATTATGATTTGTATAGGTATATATGTTCACAGCGGAATAATATGTATTTGCAATGAAAAGAATCTGACAAAAAAATACTAAACAAGCCTTAATAAAACCCGATGTAAACGATAAAACGGTTTTTATTTTACGTAACACAAGTAACTGTTATTACAATCAGCAATTGAACATATTTTGGCTGAACTTTGTCGGTTGATCTGTTATAACTGCATATTTATAAATTAGATACTACACAATAATTTATCGCCGTTTTACGATATCTTTCTTTATGCGTTCCATATCGAACACGAGGAAGGTTTATGAAGCAAACGCAAGCCTATACCTTTTTATGAGTCATTTCAGTCTGACGATGGCACATTTATCGATATATCGATATTAAGTTTAACAACCAATGTCCTGATTTTGTATATCGATACCTGAAGGTTTTTTGTATGAATTATTAACTTAGCTTTCGAATTAAACTTCTGAAATTGTTCTGTAATTACTTTTTGTAACTTTGTCTACAAGTTTGACGAACTCGTAACTAGACATAACAATTTGTGTAAAATGTTTGGTAGATAAGTAGGTATTATGTTATAAAGTTATTTTAATTAAAAATAAATTCAAAAGTCCAAAGTATTTCCCTCGCAATCTAGCGCGGTAACGCTGCTGGTGTGATGGGACCCTTTGGACGAGACACGACCCGGGACGGCGCCTTTTATATTTGATTTTATACCAAATTTTTGTCTTTTTCTATAATCTTCTTTGGCGTAGGTATATTTTAGATGTAAATTTTGTACTTAGTTAAAAAAATCTAAATATAATAAATTATTTGAAACAAGTATGTAGCTATGTAATTAATTACTTGTTATATTTATTGGTTTATACTAGTTGTAATAGTTTTCATTCTATAAAAAGAAGTTGGAAAAGAATGTGGGTCAAAATACAGTCTTAAAATTGAGCTCATATTCAGTCCGCGCTCAAAATTGTCTCCGAATTGTCTTGTTCTTATTCTTGAAGATGAGAGATTCTGCACCGACTCCAAGAAATTAGGAGTTTTGTGTATTTCCCATTTCTTCTAGGATTATTGACGATACTAATAGCACCTTTTCTTTGAAAAAGTGAAATGTAAATTCAAAAATTGACGTGCAAATATATACAAAATAAATAATTTCCCGTGGTACCACGGGGGAAAAAACTTCCCGTGGACCACCGAGGTGAACAGCCGAGGTGGACCACGGGCAATAACCCATATTTACTTGCAATAAAGAAATAAGTCTGTTTCAGTATTTACTTATACAGTCGACTGTATCACTTATTTTGCTTAGCAAGTGCTTAGCGATAGATAAAACTATTACAACTACTACAACGTAAGATAAACGCGTCCAGAATAGCTTAAACCTACGAAACTAAAGGAATCACTTGAAAGGGACTTGAGAACTCGATCAAACTGGGATTTACGCTGATACCCGTTCCGTTCAGGCCGCGCAAGAAGGGTTAACTCAGTCAAATTGAAATTTTGTTTTTGTTTACTCAGTACCGACCCAGCCCAGGTGAGCTTTGCCTTCGCAAATTGGGAGTTACATTGTTTCATTTTGCTCGTGGTTCCTTGAAATTGGAAAATTAATTTTGGTAAATCCACTTATTGAATCCATGTTTAACTAATAAGTAGGTAGGTAAAGTATACAAAACACAAGGACACAGTAGATTTAAGTAGGAATACTTCAATATTTTCTCAAATCCAGTCTCAAATTCGACAATCCCTTGTCACGTTCAAAACAGTTCCCTTGATGACTCAAAACAGTCATGATTTTTTAGAAAATCGTTAATAACTCGGAAAATACGTATAAATTCAGTGGGCCTCCTTATCTAACTAAAATAATTTTTTTTTCTCCTATAAACAACATAATAATTGTTTATTTCAAAAAGGTACAATATAAAATAAAAAAGAACCATTCAATATTTAAAAAAAAAAACTAAAATAATAGTTAATTTTCTTCGAAATATAACACGGTTTTTTGGCAAATGTTTAAAAAAATGCCAGGACAGCATTTGTATGGGACCTGTACGAGCTTACAGAGAAATGCCCATATACCTACCTACTTATTTATAATTTTTATATAGAGTAGTAAGTACAGTATTCGATTGCGGACAATTTTTTACTTTGTTCCGATTTGGTATTCCAATTTTTTCATATGAGTTTATCATAGACGTCGAGATGATTATTATCATAGCACAGGACGAAATAATTCGCATACTTTGGTTAGGTACGGTGGAACACAGAAAGGTGTAGGTACAGGAGAGTTTTGAAGGTTGAGATTTTCTCAAAAAATGCAAAAATTATTTCACTGTTTGATAGATAAAAGTGAAAACTATATAACTGTAGAAGAATTATTAAATTCGGTCCACTACTTTTTGAGAAAATCTCAACCTTATTGAGGCCCCCTGTATACTTATCTCTGTCTTCGACTGTACCTATACTTAGAAGGCAGGAATTTAGGATTTACGTACCGAGACTAAGTATGTTCAGATTTCTGATTCCTATTGTTGTGCATTCTCCTTAGAATGCTTATAATTTCTGTTTACTTGTCACTTTTGATGTGCAAAAATCGGTTATTTTGTTCCTTCCTTGTATTGATATCGATTTTCGTCTCAATAGTGCTAATATAGATTTATAAAGGATTTCTTGTGTTTATTTACTGAGCTGCAAGCCGTCAGTACACCCGCAGGTGTCGATTACACCTATCGATCTCAGAATGATACGTTTATTTCAAATATATGCAATGTTTTTACTATTATTTGTGGGTTCTCTGTTCTTTGTATATCTATGGTTACAATCTTATAATGGCAACTCTATCCTTCACTTTGCCTCGCCGCTCACTGTTTTGTGCTTCATTTGCATAAACTATTTTGTCTATCTCTAATTCTAGATCTCAAATCTAGTTGTTATTTATAGATTTAGGGCTTAATTAGAGATTTGGGCAGGTTTGTTTCGATAATAGTGTCTTGTTTATTAATTAGATCTGTTTACTTTTATTATTATAAGGGCTAAAGTTAACTTAGGTTAAATCACAGAAACTGACGGCTTCTCTACCCGACTCTGCAAGGTACAGACTACCGTTAGCGCTACGTACGGACGTTTATAGAACTAAAAACGTGTTTATACTACCGCTGATAGTACCAAAGCCGTAGACTGAGCTAAAAAAATTCCATACTAAATTCGTTTTGCTAAAAAAAGAACAACCACGATAAAGTAATTTTAGGTAGGTAGTAGTACATTTTCGATATAATCCATTAGACAATTAAGGCCCGTATTAATAGTCTGAGCTCAAACCCGTAGAGCGAATTCAGCTGATAAACTCTCAAGACGTGATCATCATCTCAAGTATGTCATTTAGTAATAAACCAATCTTGAGGGCGTATCACGTCGTGATGTCTTTCTCAAGTCGCGGTTTGCCTGCAATCAGCAAATACGTTCTCAAGTGTGAGTTTGACAGTTCTCTTGAGAACTGAGTTTTGTTTATTAATATGGCGTTACTCACGTGATACCCGATTCCTAAACGCGCACCTAAGTTACGCTTATTAATAGGAACGCCATCTTGAGGTCATTCTCGAGATTGTCTTTTGAGCTTAGAGTGATTTATTAATACGGGCCTTAGTATTCTATGTTTATAGACTATCGTTTCCCTCCCCGGTTTCTTTCATAAATAAACAGGGTGTGATTTTATGTTCTTTCTCGACACGTCCCATATCTTTTCAGCACAAATCCGATAGCTGCACTTAATGTCAGTCAACGGGATGTTTTTAAAATACTCTTTAATTTTCGTTAACCATGTGGTAGAACTATTAACTGTATTATCTGCTTCATTTGCCGCTACAATAACACTTCTTACTTCGAAATAAAGTCGAAAATCGCGTTTCTCTTAAATACCTCGACAATTTTTACGTTTACTGTTTCGGAAACGATATGCCATTCAATTTGAAAGCATATTTCTGTAGATTTTAAGTAGTTAGTAGTCTTTTTTGAGTGAGAAAGCTAATATTGTAACCGTAACCTAGCTAGTCTGTTTGTTCGTTGACAGACAAGAAGCAACTGGTCAAAGTATAGTGTGTTAATAGGTTTTCGAATTTCGAACGTTCGTTTTGTTTTGTTGTTCTTTCAACGGTTTGTAACGACTCCACAGGCCTTGGGGTAGATTTTTTAGACTGGATCTTACCGCTTTAAATTGTATCATTATATTGTTTAAGCAGTATAGGTACTTATTTTAATATTGTATTATAAACCTGTTCACCCCGACTTGCTGCTTTATTTGTATACAGTGTGCCTCATTAAGGTTGAGATTTTCTCAAGAACTACTTGACCGATTGTAAAAATTATTTATTTATTTAATCTTTGTTACATTTTATGTATCGGGCAAACTTAATGCCTTGCGGCATTTTCTTCCAGTTTACCTTAGTTAGGGCATGCAAAGATTGTTTGGGCTGGTATTTCACTAGTAGATTAATGTAAAAGAATTCAAAGCATCGGTCGATGACTTTTGAGAAAATCTCAACCTTAATGACTCTACAGTGTACTTTTCTTTCTGTTAGACCTGAGTTAACTATAAACAGTTATTCTGTAAAATGAATTTGTATGAAATATAAAATGTATAAATCGCCTTAACAATGGTTGTCAGTCGAAAACCTCATTACAAGCGCAATTGTAATAAATAAATGAGAACGTTAATAAAAATGCACATTTTGAGATTTTTCTTGTTCATTTTCCCTCGCATTTTTCTCGTGAAACTTTATTTTAGTACAAAAAAGCCACTCTTCAGCAAAAAAGCACGAATCGCGGTATCCCACCGGAAGTACCGTGGCGGAAGTCGCTAGGCTTCCCGGAAGCGCTAGAGGGCTCTCGGGAGCGGCCCAAATTGTATTTAATCGCAGTAGGTAGGTACCTATATGCGTGTGAGTAGGGGGGAAAGTAGGGGACATGAGTGTGTGGCCATTATGTTTCAAATTAAGGACTATTATTTATTTTCGACCTTATGTAAAGGGGGGGAGGGGTTTAAGACTACTTAAAAGTAAAAAAATGCGCTAGCATCATACAGATTCACATTTTTATTGTTTACCCGTATGCCCCAGAAGGAGGGTAATGTTTTTCGGGTGTATGTATGTATGTCCATTGCTTCCTGCCATCCTGTAGCCTAAACGGCTTGATGGATTTTGGTGTATGAGGTATCGTTAGATTCGTCTTGATTACGTGCGTGTCATAGGGTATAAAAAATTATCAAAACTGGATGGTTTGCAGTCGTCTGTTGAAAAAGAGACTGAATGGTGGTCCTTGGACTCCTTGGTTCGAATCGCGATCGTGACAGAATGTTTTCTCCACTTTAATATTTACCCGACTGCCTCAGACGGAGGGTAATGTTTTTCGGGTGTATTGTATGTATGTCCATTCCTACGTGTATGAGGTATCATTATTTTACCTACATATACCCATGTAGATTTTCGTTTCGTAATTAAGGAATTGGAAGAAAATATCGATTGTAAGTATTGATTATTGAGTATGAAAGTATTGATTGATAAATAGGTATAGATGATGTTTAGAATTAACAAGCATTGATTTCTACGATTTCTTCGTTAGCAAGTCAAGAAACAATCGTATAAGAGATGCGAAGGGCAGACTAAACGTGCCTAGGTATGTATGACGATGAACTTAATTACAAGGAAAGCCTAAAGTACCCACAACTAAGCACTGAAGTGGCCGAAGTACGACAAACTTTTTCCCTTAAGGCTCTTTTGAAGTGTTCCGCCTTCCTTTTGCAATAAAACTAAGTTACGGACAGTGTTTCGAATTATACTTAACATATTATTACTTACGAGAGCACGGTGACTCAGTGGTTGGGTCAATGGACTTGCGATACGGAGGTCCTAGGTTCGATTCCCAGCCAGGGCAGCCTGTACCAATGAGTTAACCTTGGATTTATCGATGAAAAAACTTACGTACATTTACAGAGTACTCTCAAAACGGTGAATGAGAACATCGTGATGAAACATGCGTGCCGTAGAAGAAGAAAAATCTAAGGCATGTGAAATCCGCCAATCCGCACTGGGCCCGCGTGGTGGATCATGGCCCGAGCTCCCTGGATGTAAGGGAAGGGTGCCCCGAGCAGTGGGGCAATATAAATAGACTGATGATCCTAACTATCTGTAATGCTAAGAGTCATTCAGATAGTTCAAGCGACCTATTGTACATATAGTTTTTAGTTTAGTTTATATATATATATATATATATTTTTAGTCTTATTTAGCTTTAGAACTTCGCACCGACCAAATCTTGTCTGCATAACTAAAGGTTGACTGGTCGACTGGCCGCCTGTAACATTGTGTATGAAGAATAAATAAATAAAACAAAAATCTATAATATAAGTAAATATTAGTGAAGTGCATTTAAGGCTTTCTGCGTATCTATTTAGACGTTCTCCTTTTAAGGCTTTATCACGATGCGTTAATTTGTGGACTTAAGTTAGTATAGAAGTAGGTATAGAAAAGGTTTTATGTAGGTAACTTTCCCTTTTATATGGGTAAAACAAGTCTTTTAAAAATACATTACAAATTATTTAAAAAATCGTAGTTTTGTTTGAACATAACGACATAGCTTTGATACACAAAAAGCCTTCCCAAATGGCATAATAATGAGTATTTAAACAAATACCACAGAATCTAAATTAGTGTGGATATTTACTTCGTAATCTTCCAAATATTTACTTTCATGATTTATGGGTACAATACAATACAATGGTTCGTCTACACTTAGTCTGTTTTTATGTACCTTACAGACCTCGGAAGCTAAATTGACTTAAAATGTCGACGAAATTGTAAACAAAATAGACAAATTTACAGTCGAAAGCACATCATTCTTATAACATAATCATTTTGGTCTTTGGGCGGGCGTTGAAATCGTAATCTAAGTTGTACAGTCGACAGCAGATGGTAACACTTGCAGTACGATTTCAAGTTTTACGACGCAAATAATAACTGTCAAAAATTAAAAAGTGTTACCATCGATCTGCTGTCGACTGTACCATTGATCTGCTGTCGAGTCTACCTTCATGAGCTGTTGTCATTTTGGGTCAACTCAGCTGCCGGGAACTGTACTTACTAACATTATAAACCTCGTCTATTTAATACCTATCTATTAATATTAAATACTAGTGAAACACCCAATACTAACACCGCTTTACCTACAACCCAATAAAACTCTTAGCCGAAAACTAAAACGATATCCAAACATATCAAAACATGCGGCGAATTTTTGTTTATTTTTGTTGATGTCAAATACATACGGCTATCTATCACGAATGCAGCGCGCCTGGCGGACGGCCAAGGAAACTATTTGGAACTATACGTTAATAGTTTCACAGTCGTTGGCTGCGTGTAAAGCTTTGGTAATTAATACCCTGGGTGGACGATTTAGTCATAAAAATGTCAGTTAAACTGTACAGCTCGTATTAATAAATGAGATTTAAAAGTTAAGCGGTGGTTTAAGCTGTGGTTTATAAGAGGGATGCGATAGGAAGCTGTCATCCAGTACACGTAATCACAGCGCACGTTAAACCGATCAATATGTAATTGATAAATAAATATTAAGAGTATTTTACTCTTAGTTAGAAATTCTGGTCTTCGTAAAAGTACCTTACTTAAATTGTTTTTAATTAATAATTAAACAATAGTTGTCTGTTTTTCTTAGGTAGATATTGTGCGAAAACTAATCAATAAAAATCATGGATTCCGATAATCTTATTTTTAGGTCGTAATGAAAACGAGGTTTAGATTTTGATGGTTTAAATTGAATGATCATTAATTAGATCACTAAACCGGTGTTTTAAATCTGGTTCAAGAAACTTCTGTACCTATAAGCCACGTTTATAGGATTTTTTTATTAATATGGGCGTATGTCGTTTGAAATACGCCGTTTTAAATTAGAACAAGCATAACGCGGCGTAACACATAAAACCTCATATATTATTTCGTTTTTGTTTTTTTCGAGTCGGTCGTCTCCTTTCCTGTGTTTGTTGAAGTTATGACAGTTTATATTCTTTGGAGAGATTTAGTGGTTCTAAAACGCTGTTAAAATGTTTTTAATGTTTTCATTGAGTTACTAAATTAACACCTTTTTGATGGCAATGCCACTGAACTTTGTCTTTAATTTTAAACATAAACATGTTAATTTGAAAATGTACATGTTAATTTGAAAATATTTGGACGTATACAAAAACAAGTTTTAGTTGCCTTTTGCCGGTTCAATGAGATAATAAAAACATATCTACTAAAGTATTTTACTGCTAGCGATAAACGCTATTTAAGTGGTGGTTTACGCTATGGTTTTAGGTTATATCGCTGGACTTCGCCATACAAATTGGATGATTCAGCAGCTGTCAAATTAACGCGTTGTTTAGGCAGTTTTTATTGCTAAGATCTATCTTCCTTCACGTTAAAACGACGTCAAAAACGAATTTGAAAATTTTGATATCCCTGATCACATCTAGGTTAGCTTAACTTAGGTAATATGTGCCTGAATATATGCGGAGATATAATTTATTTTCATAATTGTAACCTACTAGAAAGTAAACCATTAAATAAGTCTGGCTTCAAAAAAATAAAAAAAATAATCGAAGAATCCCCTCAAATTCCGTCCCCTCAAATTCCGTCTTCAAAATACTCGAAGATTCTTTTTTTAAACAACGCCCAACGGCGCTTCTGTTGCCGAAAGCAAAGAATTTTGCGTGAAACCTTTTAAAAAATCAATTTTACAAACAACTACAATAATTTGTCCAGTCATTATTACACGGGGGTATAGTAACGTGTTACAAAAGCGCCAGTAGCGACACGTAGTGTCACGCGAGCGGAATTATCGCTTAATGAGAGGGGTGAGTGACCTTTGTGGAGGGAATTTTGCAACCGCAGCAGTCGGGTAAAGTACTTGGAACTCTTCTTTGGCTCTTGTCGCATGCAGGGTTGACAACGGTTATTCTGACACAAGATTAATTTCAGTTAAGTATTTATTTTTATTAGTCCTTCAGAATCATGCAAAATTTTGCTTGCGGTTCTCTCGTGGTGTTAACCATAAACATGGATTAACCTCATTTCGCGTAAATGTATTGTCATTTTCAGACTTCGATAAAAACGTTAAGTTAGAAAGGGACTGATAGCTTAACCGTGAAATAACTTTCAGTCGTGTTTATGGCAAACAGGGTCAGCAGTGTATACCTAAAGATCTATTCAATTCTCAATTCTCTTGCATGAATGCAGGTATGCAGAGAAATCGGAACGCCACAATTCAAAAATCTAGAAAAAAACTGACACCCAAATTCTAGACTTCTTTCCTCACTTTCTTGTCATAGTTTACCTGCTTCAATTAGGTAATTCAGATGTTTTTAGGATAGATACTAAAACCCTATAGAGTAGAGGTTATTAAAGGCAAGTAAATGTGGACTTAAATGATAAAAATCTAAATGGTGTATTTAAAATCATAACAATATTCGCAAGGCTTTTAAAAAAATACGACGACAACAATGAAACTCATTATAAAAACGTCACAAACAAAATTCAATCAAAAAAGGCAACAACCTATCAAGCACCCTTCACGTTCCCAAAACATGTAAACATAAACGTATCCCTTCATTAAACAAGATCACGAAACAATCAACGCCTATAGAATCAATTATCCCACGTAATCCACAGTAAACAGGAACACCCACGCATCTGCGCAACGCGAAAAAACAACTAATCCACCCACTTAACGAACCGAGCCCGTGTTTAAGACCTGCTTAAAAGGTCTTAGTAAAAATGAGGACCATTTCCATTAGGCGTTGACAACCCTACCGTTCAATATCTAGAGAGCTTTCATCGGCTCTTACAAATCGCTTACGTCTCTCGCTCCCCTCAGGTCCCTCTCTCGTCTTCGTGCTTGAGGAGTATGCAGCTAGAAGTCGTTTTAGGCCTACAGGAGCCATCTGTTCTACTGTACTTGTCCAAGTAGCATTTTTACGTCATAAAAACGCACCTTAAAATGGATGTCGGTATATCACCGAAGTCGGACGTCCTAGCTCTAGGTACAGTCGACAACAGAGGTAAGTATACAGGGGGCCTCAATAAGGATGAGATTTTCTCAAAAACTACTGGACCAAATTTAATAATTCTTTTACAGTTACATAGTTTTAACTTTTATCCTATCAAACAGTGAAAGAATTTTTGCAATAGTTCAAGTAGTTTTTGACAAAATCTCTACCTTAAAAACTGTACTGTACACCTTTCTCTGTGTTCCACCGTACATGGAATTAACGCTATCCTGAGTGGGGTCATTTTCCTGCTCTGAAATGATTCATTATTTCTCTATCGTGCTTTTAAGAATATGCATTATAAGGAATGGTAACCAGAGGACGCGGTAGACCCTGTCTCACATATATGTCTTTGTCCAGACATGTCTAAGACACCCTGAAATGGCCCAGGATATACGGTCCGAAGACTGAGAAGGGACGACCCTAAATAAATGGGAAAAGGCCAGGCAGAAGAAGAAGAGAAGTGAATATATGTAATAGGATTGTGAAAGATAAATCTGTATTTTGCTGTAGTGCTTTACAAATATGTAGCAAGAAATTGGCAGCGTTTTTTTTCTTCATCTAAAATCACTGCAAGTACCCACTTGCAGTGCAACACTACCCAGTTATGAGGAGATAGATGCAAATATTAAAATTGGTACCTTTGAGAAAACAATTATCGATAGATATTTCATGCTGATCATGGGTCTGAATATCTGATGGGTTGTTGGATTGATCCCATAAGCAATATGTTGTTAATGTTGATTCCAAAAACAATCTCCACGTGCAAAACACAATTTATTTGTACTTCACTAAACGGTATTAATCTGAATCTAACTTCTCGACTACTGTTACATTCGGGTCTAAAAATTGTATCCTTTTCCTAATAATCCCAGCTCCTATAATCCTGTATTTCCCCCATCAATTTGAAGTACGCAGCGAAATGTTGCCAACTCTGTCCCTTGTTCCAAGGGAAACTTATGGGTTTATAGTATGCCGTTTTGCCTGTTTTATGGGTCTCATATACCGTATGTTTTATACTGCCATGAATTTTTGTCGTGCCTGCTTTTGATTGAGACGTCGTTTACAATGTTAAGGTCGGTATAGTGAGCTGCGTTTACCGCTGTGGACCCATTAAGTAGTATAGTTTGCGGGCTGACTGTTTGCCTACTATTATAGATGGATCAGTCATACAATGCGTACTGTACGCTTTTTTCAGTCAGCCACAACCAGTTGGGTCCACACCTGGTCCACAGTCCTTTCAATTTGTATGCCAATCATATTCTCAGTTTCAAGATTCCAATTCAACAATGCATTTACTTACTTCGCTAGTTTTTTAACCCAAAGTGTATCTTGTCCTTCGATACTAAAGAGCTGCACTGCAACCTGTCTCGCGCTGTTTGTCGCTAATCAGCGATTATGCACAATCCTAATTTATAAGACGTCACTTTTTCTCCTTCACCTATTACTTCTAAAGTTTCATTTAGCTGTCATTAACAGTCATCTTTCAAAAGATAAATCATTTTCTTTCAGGTTTGATACAGTATTACCCACATTCTGGGCATTTTAATGATAGGTAGTAGGTAGCGATCTGAGGCCTGCGATCAACGTTCAGTAGGTAACGACGGCATAAAGTGAGGCGGGGCATGCGTTTCAACTAATCGCAGATCGCGATTAATGTCCAATAAAGCAAATGAGAGTCCATTCATCCGTTTGGACCTTCTTTGCGCTCGGACATTTTTAGAAGGCAGACTGGGTATCTAGTTGTTTATAGGAGATCAATGCCTGAATCTGAAAATGCTGCCTCCCATTTCCTACACCAAAGTTATAAAAATGACTACTTTTAGTTCACAATAAAATTAGATTACTCTGCTAATTGACTTAGTCAAAAGACATGTCTAGTCTATTAATTAAGAAGAAGACTAGACCGTATGTCCAGCTAGATATTATATATGCTAACCTGGGTTATTGTTAAGGAAAATGGAATCTTTCAGCTCGTAGCCGGCACAGACACTGCCTAGCAATTTGCTAAAGTGGTGATAGGTCCCTCGCCCCTCTGATAGCGACGTTTACTTTATCTATCTTTAGGGACATTGTTTATCACGGTTTCTTCACAGGACAGCTGGTGAGATAAAAGATAACAGGTACCTTTTATTCTTTGTCAAGTTACATATATACTTTGTCAAGTATATATGTATACTTTGTCAATTTTGTTTGGCGCAATGGGTAGGATCTATTTCTGCTATCAAGTAATGAGAAATTAATGGTGAAGAAGTAAGAGAGCTCGGTGGTCACTGGACTTACGATACGAAGGGCCCAGGTTTGATCTCCGGCCAGGTCAGCCATGTTTATATACCAATGAGTTTTCCTCGTTTTTTTAACGAAAAACTTACGCACATTTACCAAATGCTATCAAAACATCGTGTAACACCTGCATGCCGTAGAAAAGTTTAAGGCATGTGTAATTCGCTAATCGGCACAGGTGAATCGTAGCCCGAGCTCCATCGATATAAGGGAAGGTACAGTGCGCGAGAGGTAAGCTCAGGTTTGCATTTGTGTGAGTGCACACAGATAGTGTAGGTAGAGTGATATTCGGCCTGAGGCGCGACGCGTCCTACGCATACAAATTTATACACAGCGGGACGCCACCCTGCCGCGCACGCACCGCACTTCACCTCTTGTACCGCTAGCAGCTTGGCGATCACTCACACAAATGTAAACCTGAGCTTACGCCTCGCGCACTGTATGTGCTTGAGCAGTCTGGACATAAAAATAGACTGATGATGATGAAAAGTAAGTTGTGTACCTACTAAAATCGCATTAACCGGAAGTCCATTGTCTCTTATTATCCCTGCAGTTATACCTGAAAAAGAAGAAAACTTTACGAAAATCAATATCAACTTTGAGTGAAAGCCTGACCATCACAGCCGACGGCAAAAATGTGTAACCTTTAAAAGTTCTCTTAAATATTAGCGTCGAAATGTGTCCGATCTTATCAGGCGGCTTTTAGCGCACGCCAGTATCCCGTATTTAGACAATAATGGGGCGAATTACTGAGGGATTGACCGTGGTCGGTATTCGTTACGTCGAAATTGAGTATTTATCGGTTTTTGTGACATAAATCTAGTCCTTTTTGGGAATAACATAACAGACAAGTGTTACCATTTAAAAACCTTAAAGTAACATACATTCTACACAGTAAAAAATATTTCCTAAATCAAAACAACAATTTATTCCGTATATGGGAAATATAGGGGATTGTTTTTTTTAACGTAGTTATTATTCTTTATTTATAACAAATCAATAACATATTTACATAAACAAAAAAATGATATAACTTTTTTTTTAATAAAATACTTAAAAATTTAAATTCTAAAAATGTACCTACTTGGACTCGGTATTCCAGCTGTGACTGGCCTCTACTAGTCACAGGTAGAACTGTCTTGATCTATGAATTTATTTTTTGTTTAGGCAAAACGGTCAGCGTTATGAAATGAAATGATATATTTATTTGCTCGAATACAGTCATATTAGGTGTTATAAATTTTAGGTATCGCAGTATTCAGCCTGCTAGCAGGCGTGCAAATTTTTATATAATAATAATCATTGTATCTATGTATTTAGTATATCCCAACTGAGGCGCAAAAAGTTATTATCCGTTATTGTATATTTACATGTAAGTATTTTTAATAGTTATTAATTAGAGGTATATTACTATGATATATGCTATGAGTTATGCCTAAACACATCGCACAGACCAGTATATAGAGGGGAAATAAATGTACAATAAGTTTTATTAAAGCATTACGAGTATTACGACGAATATCTAACTATACCGCAGCCCAAATCAAGTGTCTTATTTTGTAAACAAAAATGATCGTATAATTACATGTTGTGGTGTAACACTGAAGGAACTAATTGATCGAACCTGTCCATCATTGTGAAAATAAAGTGATCCGATCTAATAATGTGAAAATAACTATGAAATTATCACAGAACAGCTTAAAATGTTAGTAGGGTAGAGTAGTTTTTGTTTACAAAATAAGACACTTGATTTGGGCTTCGGTATACGTACTTATACTAGGTACATATACATTCAATTCAATTCAAATACACTTTATTGTACATAAAAACACAACAATTACAGAAACAAAACAAAAAATACAAAACATAATGTACAATATTGGCGGCCTTATCGCTAAAAGCGATCTCTTCCAGGCATCAAACTATTTAGGGAAATTAAGATTTTTAAATAATGCAAGAAGAAGAAAAAAATGGTATTCACAGAGAGTAGGAATAATACAGCTACATATAAAGGTACATAATAATATTACAGTTTACACTACATACTTACAAATATTAAATGCATACACTACATATATACCACGGTCATATGCTACAAATATACCACGTACATATACTACATATAACACGTACATATAAAATTAAGCTATTTGTTCCACTAACCACGCCATAAAATGTTAAAAAAAAGCGTGGCTGTCGCTCAAAATAGCCACACACAAGCCACAAAGTATTTTTTCCACAAAGCGCCGCCTGTGCGCGGAGAACAAGCCATAATCCACCAATCTAGTAAGTAAACAGCGTTGTTTGCTCGACACTCAGGCGTAGGTACGGCCTCCGCAACCTTATTCTGGACGCGATCGGTAAAATTCCAGAATTCACTCACCAATTAAAAGAAGCCGAATAAGGGGCTCATCATCATCATCAGTCTATTTATATTGCCCCACTGCTCGGGCACAGACCTTCCCTTACATCGAAGGAGCTGGGGCCATGATAGGGGGGGGGGGGGGGGGCATGCGGGCCCAGCACGGATTGGCAGATTTCACATGCCTTACAATTTGGAGCCAAGGTGTGGGCTGAAAACCAGCGCTGACGCACTATGTGTTAGCATCAGCTGAAGCCTAAACCGTTTGCCATGAGTTAATTGTCATTGTAATTTATTAAGACTGTGATTTTTTTTCTTCTTCTACGGCACACAGGTTTCATCACGATGTTTTCCTTCACCGTTTTGAGAGCATTCAGTAAATGTACATAAGTTTTTCCGTGGAGAAACCGAAGATAACTCATTGGTACTGCTGTCCTGGCTGGGAATCGAACCTGGGACCTCCGTATCGCAAGTCCATTGACCCAACCACTGAGCCACCGAGCTCTCTAGGGGGCTCAGTACTTCAGTAACTAAACGATTTTGATTGTACTGATGATTATAAATCGATAATAATACAAATTTATCAGTTGTATGACGAGTTGTAATTAGTAGGCTTTTGTCTATATTTATCCGACTGCCGAAAGGTTCTTATCGCCTTTAATTAAACTTATTGTCAGAGTTGTTCACATTCGCCTAAAACCGCGTCTCCTGCGACGTGTCACCGTATACGAAACACGGTAACATCCAATTTAGGGGCTTGGCGTAACAATTTTCCTTTGTTAAATCGGTTACCAAAACATGTTACCATGTTTCGTAACACGGTAACTTTACGATGAGACCCAGCTTTACGATGCCTTGTAAGCCAATTAACATACAAAAAGGACAATGAGCATTTTTGTATGTAAAATCTTTATCGACCACGATTGGCCCAGAATAAGGCGGCAGACTGCGCCCGTAGTTGCCCGGTTTTTCGTGGAATAACCATGTAAATCTGACGCTTGATTTGTCTGCTTTCAGAGGTACGAAGTTTAATTTTATTTTGTTACATCGTACTTACGACCCTTTCGGTCCAAAACGTCTACTTCCCAAAAGGACCACTGTCCCAAATCGTCTACTTCCCAAAACGGCAACTCCCAAAATGACCACTCTCCCAAATCGTCCACTTTCCCAAATAGTCTACTTCCCGAAAGGACAACTCCCAAAATGTCTACTTCCCAAATCGACTACTTTCCAAAAATTTCAGAATATGCAAATTTTTGGAAAGTAGTAGTGTCTAGAAATGTAGGTTTTAAGGGTGTTTTGATTTTTTTTAACGGTTATTTCTCAAATCGACCACATATTTGCAATAGGAATTTCCTTTGAAATAGTTGTTTTCACCACAGTTTTTAGGACTGATTTATTGCGTAAAACTAGATCCCTACTAATATTATAAATGCGAAAGTAACTCTGTCTGTCTGTCTGTATGTCGCTCTTTTACGCGAAAACGACTGAACGGATTAAAATGAAATTTGGTACACATACAGTTTAGAGCCTGAGAAAGGACATAGGCTACTTTTTAATGCGAAAAACGGGTTGGAAGGGGTTGAAAGTTTGTATGGAAATAACATAGTAATAAGTCAAAACATTTCCTTTCACCTTACACACACAGACAGACACACTAAACACTTTTTGACTTATTACTATGTTACTTCCATACAAACTTTCATCCCTTCTTTCAACCCCTTCCAACCCGTTTTTCGCATTAAAAAGTAGCCTATGTCCTTTCTCAGGCTCTAAACTGTATGTGTACCAAATTTCATTTTAATCCGTTCAGTCGTTTTCGCGTAAAAGAGCGACATACAGACAGACAGACAGAGTTACTTTCGCATTTATAATATTAGTAGGGATCTAGTTTTACGCAATAAATCAGTCCTAAAAACTGTGGTGAAAACAACTATTTCAAAGGCAATTCCTATTGCAAATATGTGGTCGATTTGAGAAATAACCGTTAAAAAAAATCAAAACACCCTTAAAACCTACATTTCTAGACACTACTACTTTCCAAAAATTTGCATATTCTGAAATTTTTGGAAAGTAGTCGATTTGGGAAGTAGACATTTTGGGAGTTGTCCTTTCGGGAAGTAGACTATTTGGGAAAGTGGACGATTTGGGAGAGTGGTCATTTTGGGAGTTGCCGTTTTGGGAAGTAGACGATTTGGGACAGTGGTCCTTTTGGGAAGTAGACGTTTTGGACCGAAAGGCTTACGACAGCACAACAACCAAATAGTTATAGTTAATTAAGTTATTTGAACTAGTGCATTAACTGCAAACTACGAAACGAACTGCAAAAGCGACCATTTCAAGACTTTGATTTGAACACGATTCCTTAGAAAGTTTCAAATGTAGAGTATTTTATTTATATGATATTTTATTAGGAAAACTATTATTTATCTATCATGATTAATTTGTTTTATTTCTTTATTTACAGGTAACGAATGAACTGGATCTAAAGGATTGGATAACAAATTTAATTAAAGGAGAAATAACTGTAAGAAATATAGATAGGTACAATACTAATAAAATCTATATAAATGGTATACAAGTAATATGATAAGCATATTTTAAAACTAAGAAATATAATATATGACCGACATTCATCTGAAACATTACCTTTAAATTATTTTATACAAACGGATATCACTCACTTATATTGTTGAAGTCGGCTATTAGACCGACGGTCTTTTTCTAGGTGAGCGCGCCACGCCCGTGTCGCGCTCACCTTGAAAAAGACCGCCGACTTCAACAATATAAAAAAAATATAAAAATAAAAAAATATTTTTATTTCAGACCATTTTTTTAAGTAATAATAGTTAATAATAGTTTATATAAGTGAGTGATATCCGTTTATATATAATAATTTGTAGTAATAGGCTCACTATAGTTGTAATTCTAAAACATTACCTTCCTTACAGCAGTCGGGTAAAAATGCAGCTAACTTAGGATTAACGGTCAGTCCAACCCTAAAAATGTCATTACGATCGCCAATTAGCCACGTTGTCACCGAAGCGTGGAAACCACAATAAAAGCCCATAAAACTCCAGCATAATGTGTCTATTAGTGCTGCGCAGGAGTTCACACGAGCTTCGAATTAAAAACCCATCAGAAACGTATTATACTAACACCTTGGCGCTTGCCACCCGTACAGTTTCGTACTTTGTGCGTTTGCTATGATGGTCAGACATTCAGAACATGTCTTGACCTCTAACTGTATCTACATAACCATGTTTTTGTTCGAAACTAACGCGTTTGACCTCTTAAGTTTGCTGTAAAAAATTGTTTGACATCAACTATGAAGTCATGTTCGTTGCAAATTATGGTAAACGCTTCCATGAGCCAACTAGCGCCGCCGATCTTGAAAAAATAATATCTTCCAATTTTATTAAAAAAGCTATTTACAATTTTTTTTTTAGGATGAATACTATTTTTCAATATACAATACATGGCATAATTGCGACAAGCTAAGTTGTAGTTCACAAATGTGCCAAAAACGGCCGTTTTTCGCAATTATGCGAACTACAACTTACCGAAATTGAATCACGTTATAAATAAGCATTTAATAGATAGTATTTATCGTAATAAACATTTTGTAAATTGCTTTTTTAATGAAATTGATTATATTGGAAGATATTATTTTTTTAAGATTGGCGGCGCTAGTTGGCTCATGGAAGGCTCTTAAGCAAGTCGACGACTAAAATAGTTGATGAATAATAAACGGAATAATAAATAGAATAATAAACAGAATAATAATAAATAGAATAATAAACGGCAACCAATATTTCTTAAACCTGATCAATATTTATTGTCCAGAAAAGCATAATTGAAAAGAGTAGCTACACGAAAAGAACAGTTATTTCATCATCATCATCAGCCCGTATCAGTCCACTGTTGGACGTAGGCCTCTCCTAAATGACGCCAGTCAACCCGATTCTCGGCATTTTGCATCCAGTCTTTGCCAGCCACCTTGCCAACAATTTGTCGATTAGTTATTGTTTACCTAATTTGCACTGACAAGGCCATAGGTTGTTTTAGCTAGAAATCAACAGCTAAGTAAAAGCTGCTACAGGCAGTCTTGTTTTTCTTCAGTGTGGGTTATTCACTAGCCGTAATCTCCTAAATATTATCCCCACAATGGAGTTACTGTTGATAAGTTGGTACCTACGCATCAAATGTAGTTTGGATTGTCTGTGCTGCAAGAATTGAAATTGTACTGCGTATTACCATTGATGTGGAGACTCTGCAGAGGCAGGATACGGCTCCGCCACAATAATCGTAGACATATTATACGCTGCGCCCACTAGACTCGAAAATACAGACGATTCTCGACTTAATCTGCTTTACAATAATGAAATTCGAGAGCAGTTTCCTTCCAAACATCCCGAAGGAATTCTACCTCAATTCTGTCAGCAATAAAGTTGGGATTCGTTTAAAATCACGGGTGATCCCGGAAATGTTATCCTGGCCCCCAAACAGGTTCGCTGCCTGTTTTTGTGAATGCATAAAGAGATCTAAGTATGATTAGATACAAACTTGCTTTGGTTTCTATAGGATTACGCTTTCTGTCTCTCTGATTTGTTTTGTATTGTTCTGTCATTGGTGTCCAAGTCTGGCTAGATTCTACTGTCTAAACCAATAAGGGTGAAAGCTTACGTTTGATTCCCTTGAAAATGTAGTGGGCGAATTAGTTCACTTAGGACTTTTGTAATTATCATTACTACGTTAATTCGAATCTTTTTGTATGACATCTATCATATCATCATGATGCACTAGGATATGATTGCAATAATAGGATCTGAGTTCAGTAGCGGAACAACAATCGAACTACTATTAGTAGGCATATTGGCTAGGCTGTTACTTTGACCTTATATAGACCTTATATATACCTTACTTCTAAGTTCAGATTCGTTAATTGCACGCACCCATGCTATCACTCAGCTTTGAAGCAAAAAATCTAACAGGTACACTTCATCATTATTACAGATATCTCTGTCGAGTATTAGATCCATATAATTTATGTGGCCATATCTCTGCATTAGCATAATATACCTATAACATATACAAAACGTGGACTCCATATCGGTTGTCTCAGAAAGCCTGGTCACATTAGCATACGGCCAAAAGCGTTATTAAGAGATATATGGGACCAGCTAATTGTATTTTTAATTTTAAGGAGAAGCTTTCGTTGCTTTTAACAAGTTTAAATGCATCCATATAGAATGTGACTGACATGGGAGTAAGCTAAAGGAAGGGTGATACTACCGGTAACTATTGCGAATTGACGATTAAAAAATATAAATAAATATGTATCTATCAAGCTCACTGTCTCCAAGAGGACGATTTTAGGAGGATATAGGGCACAGTGAAGATGGATGCACGAGAATAAACAAATAATCAAGTAATTGAAAAGCTACCCTGAACCAGACATCATTGGCGGGACAAAGGCTTCTCAACTCCGTTGCCTTGGTCACCTCGAGAGAATGGAACTTCCATTCTATGGACGTGATCATCGAACTCCCTTATGGAAGATGATGTATTTAAAAGATGTGCTGCTGAGAGATTTTTGCCACTTTTTCTCCTCAGCTTTTCCTTGCAACGTGACGTAAATGTAAATTTAAAAAAATATGTTGACGTGCAAAAATGTACACAACGTGCTTACTTGCAACTTGCAATAAAGAAAGACTTTGACTTTGATCGTGCTGCGAAGAGAGCATACCTATTGGATGACCAGCCGGACTTAGAGCGGTTGTCCTGGATATTGCTGGAGGGACGAAGAGGAGAGGTATATATCTAGACCGATACCTACGTGCCTGATAAAGAATAAAAAAGCCTAAGGCAGGTCTATGCCCTAATACATATGCTTACAATGTAACCTCGGATTAACTAACCCCGCCTTAACTAAGCGTTAGCATTGAACTCGCGCGCAGACATTGACAAATACGCATTTAGATTGATAAGTGATTAGCAAATAAATGGTTATTGAATTGATACCTTAAATACATTAATTTGTGCCTATTTCTGCTGGAATATACACAAGCAGATAAGAGCTTTTCCACTAATGAAATCTGGTGTTATCAGCAATGTTGCTTGTTGGAATTTTTGTTAATAAAAAAGTTGGCTGGTTCTGACATTTCACGGTATTTTGGTTTTGTTTGTGTCATATCCTTATTATTCCTATCTCTAATTCGTACAGTCGACATGGACACTTTATACAATGGTAGATATGCTGTCGCCTGTACAAATACCTTGTTATTTTGCTATCTATTATGATAAAAAATATACCTATATTGAATGTTTTTTGGGGCAAAATTATAGGTATTTTTATTTTTCATACATTCGAATTTCGATCATGAGGTTTATATTTACTTTATATTTTTTGGATTTGATACAAAGATTGTGTACATAAGAGTTCAGTAATAAAATGGCCGTTTTTGTAAAACACAAGTCACATACCTTCTTAGCTACAAGTTTTTCCATTAATTACGGGACACTAAAACATCTATCTGACTTTTAAAAAATCCAGACAAACAGAAAGCATTCGTATTGTAATTTAAAATAGTTCCACCAACGTTTTCTTTCTTAGCTTTTAAACTAATTAAACACCTAAGCTTTCGCGAGTTGAATTTAAGCCGGCATTCTTTCAGCATCCTGTATAAATAAAACGAAACTTCGCTATGCAAAGTACCTACATATTAAAAAGGAAGTTTGTTTTTAGTTCTCAAGGCCTTAAGCCTTAGTAATGAATGTTGCTAAGCAACGCCTTTAACTTCAGTCATGTTTAATCGTACATATATTATACCGAAGCCCAAATCAAGTGTCTTATTTTGTAAATAAAAACTGCGAACATTTTAAGTTTTTTGTTTGTTTGTTACCTACCTACCTAAATTGACGTCAGTTTCCCTGAGGGGTAGACAAAGATGATGTACTTCCATCTGATGCGATCCAGACACACAGCTCTCGCTTCCTTCGCATTTATCAATATTTTAGACTCGAAATCGGCAATGCCCTAATACCGCAGCTCAAATCAAGTGTCTTATCGTTCTACTCGGGTTATCACTGAAGTTACCATCAATGGTAACGTTTGAATAGTGTATAGAGCATGATTTTACGTATATCAAAGCCCAAATCAATTGTCTTATCTTGTAAACAAATATTATCGTCTAATTACCTGTTGTGATATAATACTGAAGGAACTAGTTGTAACTGTTCATCATTGTGAAAATAAAGTACCGATCTAATAATGTGAAAATAACTATGCAATAATCATAGAAAAGCTCAAAATGTTAGTCGTTTTTGTTTACAAAATGATACACTTGATTTGGGCTTCGGTATACCTACATGTATTCACGTCAGTTTCCAGGCTTATTCCACCTTGGTCATAGTAGACGTAGGTCCCACCTTGGAAAAAGACGATGTACTTCCATCTGATGCGATTCTGACATACAGATTTTCGCTCCGCATTTATCATTATTCTAGGCTCAAAATCGGACTGTCGGTATCGGCAATGTCCTAATGTACTTGTAATTACGAGTTGTTTATATAACTTCTACCTTACGGTCATAATGTTTGTCTGAAAATATATTCACAGTTTAAGGGGGTGGGGCCCCATTGTAAGCGGGTGGTGGATATGGTTATTTGATTAGCGCACAACGCTAGGAAATGATAGATGCCTTGACCCAGTTGCAAGGGGACGGGAACGACCCGACCCGAGAAGTTACAAAATCACTATGAAAATCAATGCTGTTGCTGTTACTGGAAACCAGATTAAACTGGTTTTTGCCTTTTATTTGCGGTTACAGTTATGTTAGCGTTGGGTTTAATTATAGGTAACAGTCCTTATTTTTATTGACAAAATGAGTGTGAAAATCTAAAGATATCCTAAAAATAAAAAGGGGTACTTAGAGATCTTCTACGATAAGATGACCTGCCCTTCCTTAAATTCGATAAATGAATGTATGTGCACAGAAGCAGATGTTAATATATAAAGTTTTTTTTTTAAATTTACACCACTTTGCAAGCATAAGGTGCCAACGCTATAAGTTCAATTTCACTTTATTCCTCAATACCTAAGGAACACACGTTTCAGCTCTGAGTCAGCTTATCTGTTATTCTAGCACCAACTTTTAATATAACTAAAAACACTTTAAAATTAAAATAACCCCTTTTTACGCTTACACCACAGTCGGACGTAACTAAAAATTTTAAGTGTTCCAGAGTAAAGCGAGAGAGCTAAGTGTTGCCATAAATCTGGGAAGTAGAAAAACAGCGCTGGCCAAGCACTCTCTGTTTAATTTGATGCAGGCGTTTCGGCCAACTTGGTAAAAATTATGTTGCACTCACACCTATGAAGTATCAGAGTTATTTGCGCTGTTTTGAAAATGGGTTTCCTTGCTTTCTGCAGCTGCTTTTTGTATGAGTATTTTTGAATATTTATGTTTTTTACTTTAATGTTTAGATTGGGGAACAAAGTGGAATTGAACTTATAGCGTTAGCACCTTTTCTTGGCAAAGATGTATTTGTAAATTCACATACTAGGGCTCATTTTAGGGTTAAGGCAGATATTCATAGACAGTTTTGAGCACAAGCTCAAGTGTGACGTCGCTCTTAACATTGTATATATGAAATTTGACAGTTTTTGTGAGACCAAACTCAAACTAAGCTCTCACTCAAAACTGTCTATGAATATCGGCCTAAGAATTACAATAATCTGCGCTATAAGGTACTCGTATTGTATTAGTGAAAGAATTTATACAATCGGTCAAGTAGTTATTAACAAGATCTCAACCTTATTGACCTTTTAAACTTTTCTCTATATTTTCGTCCGTACATTTATTTATTTATAAACTCACGCCTGATTCCCGTAGGGGTAGACAGAGACGATGGATTTCCATCTGCTGCGATTCTGGCACACACCCTTGCCTCCTCCACATTCATCAATCTCTTCATGCATGCTCCTCGTCGTCCGTACACATACACAGATATAGCTTACAAGAAAACTGATCTCGAAACTTATCTAATAAAGAGATTAAAAATAGTTTAGATTAGGTTTTTTTAAATATTGAATGGTTCTTTTTTATTTTATATTTTTGAAATAAACATTTAAATTGTGTGTTCAAAATCACATTAATAAAATATGCTGCAATGAAAAAATAAAGAGATTTCTTCCATCTGCCCATCCGTGATAGAAAGATTTTATATGAAAACTGCACATCATCAAATATTTTAATTTGATTGGAAGTTCTGACATCGATAAGATATCTGACCAACAGGGAAAACAGTCGATCTGAATCCAGAAATAATTAAAATAATACGAATTATAAATTGGATTTTTGGCAAATAAAATTGAAATGTAATATCCTCCAACCTCACAGACCCACGGGAAATCATTCGTTACTATAATTGGAACAATATTCGGCGAAAATTAAATTTTTGTAACTCATTCAATTGGCTCCGTCATTAATTTTTAATCTTTGCAAATTGTACTTTTCTACAATGTACAGTTGAAAATAGAGAAAGCACAAGGTGATACCATTGAAGGTTGAGACTTTCTCAAGAACTAAATAGACTTGACCGATTGTCAAAGTTATTTCACTAGTAGATAGACAACGACGATTATGTACCTAATTAAAAAAAATATTTTAATCGATCTTGAGAAAATCTTTTTTTTTGGAAAACCTATCAGAAATTGCGAATATCAATATGTTGGATTGATCCAAGAATTATATGCATAATACGCAGTTTCGAGCTAGAATCACAAAACATACAGGGGCCTTACATTGAACTCTTATAGTCCATACTTCAATAATACTTTGTTATTTCGTGCAATGCCGTCCTTAAAGTAAGCTTCTTGTAATAGTACCTACTGCGGTTTTGTTTTCTTAGACGTTTTGTAACGTCATCGCAAAAGCATTCACTCAATTTTGTATGAGAATTCGTACCTTGAGCTTATTTTGACAACAAGCAATATTGTTTTTATGTCAAATCTAGCAAATTTAAAAAAGTGAGCCTCGGAGTGAGCTTTTGAGAAAATCTCATCATTAATGGCTCTCCTGCATACTTTTCTTTGTGTTACCAAACGTATGGTCTCACAGAGAAAGGTGTACAGGAGAGTTTTTAAGGATGAGATTTTCTCAAAAACTCCTTGACCTATGGTAACAATTCTTTCACTGTTAGATTGATAACAGTTAAAACTATGTAACTGTAAAAGAATTATTAAAATCGGGCCAGTAGTTTTTGAGAAAATCTCAACCTTGTAACAATGTATCTCTGTCTGCAACGTTAACTTTTGTGGTGCAAATTTTTCTTTGTTATTGTCGGTCTTAACCCATATTTGACCTCGATAGTAAATATTTACTTATTGTTTAAATTCTTAACTGTTCCTCTACGTCACGGCTTTAATCTGTATCGATTCGGTTAGTTGGCAGTTGACACTTTGGCCAAAGAAACAATCAGATATGGCTTTTGCTATTCACTGTAGACTAAAATTCAAATGATTCCCACAACAACTCTATAGCTAAGCTTTTTTTAGTATAACTTGTGTGTTAATTTCTTCTGCCAAATTATTGTTCTCAGAAATTTGAAACTCCACAAGCACAACACATAGCAAATAAAATTATCTCCTTTTTCCAGCTTCAAAACTCTAATTATTTATTTTATTTATAAACTCACGCCTGATTCCCGTAGGGGTAGGCAGAGGCGATGGACTTCCATCTCCTGCGATCCTGGCACACAACCCTTGCCTCCTCCACATTCATCAATCTCTTCATGCATGCTCGTCGGTATAAATATTATAATTATAAACCTCTAATTGACTTATAACATTTATTCAGATCTTAGGAACACTAGGTACACTTGATCACGTCAATCAACAATATTCTAAACTTGTGTTGGACAATCTATTGGCAAAGAGCAGACCGGTGCAATTATCTATTTATCAAGATTTAAACTTACACGGTTTATAAACATAATTGACACGATATAACGAAAATTACTTGCATAAACATTGAAGTCCCGAATATATTTACATCTAGACTTCTGAATAACACATTTCAAGTGCGATGTCGACACAAAATAAATGATATAAACATTAAATTAATTAGATATCTTCTTACGTTATTATTAGTATCACAAAGAAAGAAGACACACATTAACTCCACAAAGGCAACGGAGAAAGCTTTCAGCCTTTACTCACATAAACAAGACATCTTAGATTTACTGAGCATTACTCATTGATCAATCGTTAATACCATATCGTGTTGTTTATGTGATCTGTGATTGGCACTGTAAACTTCGTAAATGGGGTCGATTGGACTATTTTCGTTTCCACTTCTTTATTTTTGTTCCGAGAAGCTTTATTGCCTTGAACAGCGTTGAATGAATTGTTTTACGAGACGTTTTTGCGATACTTACTATAAAATCTTTAAATTGTCATTTTTTTTAAACTTTTTATACATAATTACGCCTTAGCCATAAACGTGATTTAAAGTTGTTCCATGGTTTAAAGTCTTCTTAAGGAAGTGTGAAAGTGACACAAACACGGTTTAATGGAAGTGAGGTTAAACTATAGATACGAGTAGATACATAATCCGAAGTCCATATCAAGTGTCTTATTTTGTAAACAAAAACTACCCTACCTTGCTAACATTTTGAGCTGTTCTGTGATTATTGCATAGTTATTTTCACATTATTCGATCGGATCACTTTATTTTCACAATGATGAACAGGTTCAATCAATCAGTTCCTTCAGTGTTACCTACATCGCAACAGACGATCATATTTGTTTACAAAATAAGACACTTGATTTGGGCTGCGGTATACGTCTATACACCTATTAGCATTTAACTTAATCACAAAGATGATATTTTATCAAATTTTCAATGACGAAATAAGCAGAAAAAACTGCTCTGGAATCGAACCCTCCAACTCCGGCTTCTACCTGCCACGTTATTTACATCTTTATGCGTCTTTAGCCACTGCTTGCTTCACATTATATTTAACTGCTTGATAGCTTCGATCTGCTAAAATGTTTTTAAGAAACAAAAAAGCAGCTACGTGGTGTTTTTATTGTTTCTGATTTTAATTGGCGATACTGTTGGTCGTCAATAAATTGGCTTGTCAGAATGTGGGTCATCGCATCACGCACACTTATTGATATTGACGTCGGGTACCAATATTATAACTGAATAAATAAATTGTTGTATTATAAATGCCTTCTTAATTTTTTCTCCAATACGGTTATTATATTTCCCCGTTAGTGTTACCTAAATGTATAGATACTGTAAGGCGTAGGCTAAGTAGCTACCTTACTCTTACCTCAGTGTTTAAGTCAAAACTGTATATTTATTAATTACTAATAGGTACCTACGCTAAATTATATTTATTTGAAAACAAGTTTCTGAACTCTATTTTGAGATAAACTTAATATTATTTCGAAATTATACCCAGCTATAGTTATATTAATAATACCCAGCAACTAGAATAACATTGCTGATGTTAACGTCTTATGAAATAATAACCTTCGTACAAACTTTCCCATAAAACTTCATACAACTGACCCAGTTCCCGATACAATTTATCCGGCCATAACAGCGGCAATAAACGATTAGCCAAAAACCGTAAACGAAGATACTGGGCAGACGCGGCCCATGGGAAATAGTTCCCCGTAAAGTTTGCGCAACACTTATTAGCTTGGCTCAATGGGTTTTCGGACTAAGGAAGAGTACATAAGATACTAAAAAGGTACATAGGTCATACTTTTAAACCACTTTTCTAATAGACAATAATCTATCAGACAGAAGTAAGGGACCAAGAATACTGCCCTGAGGTGCTCCAAATTACAACGTAATACAATTAATAATTTGTATGTTCTTTTTTTGGTATTGATATTGGTATTGATATCTTGGCAATGCCATATTTACATTAATTAACCGATAGTCGGTAGTGTATTAATTAGATAAAACGGGAAATACCGTGTTAAACATTCGTCTACTCACTACATTTGTCTACTCGTGACCATGATGGCTGCAATGCTGTCGAAATATCGAGACATCAATAATAAATTTTTAACACGGTAATTCCCGTTTTAATATGTATACAAACCGTGATAAAAAGTGATAGTCGGTAGTGTGTTTGCCTTCTACGCCTATGCTGGGTACTAAGCCTGGATGTAATTTGAGGGACTATGGCTGGACCCGTAAAGGGAAGTGTGCTGTGTTTCTTTGTTCTACGAGTAATTACGTGATCACACATACTGTCAAATTCTTCTAAAATTACGACATGGGCAGTATCCGGAATATTCTAGTAAGGAATACGCGTCATCACATTGTGTAAACTATTTACGTGGCATTGGGAAGTTTCCATATAAGCCATGTTTTCGTTCACAAAATAAAACTTTGGCGGTTCCCTCAAAGTTTACCTATCTGTCAACTTTTGTCCGTCTCATCGGGTTCTTTCAAACTTCTTTAAAAGATTTATGAGTTCGATCGAATGACATATTTTGATAGGTTTCTTATCACAGCCTATTTAATTCGAATGAAAAGCTTTTCAATGCCCAAATCTTAGATACTGTTGCGTAAAAAATACGTTTCTTAACTTTTCAATTTATTTTGTTTACACTGAAAAAATACTACTTAATTACCTAGATTACGACGACTTCCCATGTGTTTCTTTTAGATTACTTTTTAGTTTTATAGTTAATGGCACCAATATCTTTTGATTCTTGTGAAAATTTAAATATTTATTGATCTCTCTACGAATATAATTATTAAACAAAGTAAGGGAGTGAATTCTTAAATGTAAATTTAATTACATCCATCGCCTATTATTTAAAAAAAAACCATCATCCCAAAATTGATCCAGAAGCCAGAAATAATCCAAACTTCTTTCAGTACAGCCACGTAACCACGTTGCACTAATTCAGAGTTAGCCGGACCACATACGAGTATAGTGATGTGCAAAACAAAATTGTGTAACACTAGTGTTGGCAAAAGTTTGAAAAAGTGGTATTGGTATGGTTCTTCAATTTCAATTTATTGATTCCATGCTCAGGTACATATATATATTATTAGACATGTCATACAAGGAATTCTAATAACAGCGATCACAGTAATACTGATTTCAGAATTATCCATCTCAGACCAAAAATAATTCCAACAGAAATTCACACAAAGCACCACATTAGTTTAAAATGCAGTGTTTGCATAGCACAAACGAAACGTCAATATAAATTTAATTCCTTCGTCCATTACCGTACCAAGTGCACAGGACACCATAACCTTTCAATATTAACCTAGACATTACGATTGTTTTTTTTTATACCAAAAATATATGCCCATTTTTCAAAGAGTACTGAGACACCATACGATATATTTAGGCTTGGTATCATTGATCTCCTGTAAACAACTAGATACACAGTCTGCCTTCTAAAAATGTCCGAGCGCAAAGAAGGTCCATACGGATGAATTTGCTTTCTTCTCAACGTTCCTCTTCTCATCGAAGGTTGGACAACATCATGGCAATTTTCACCCTCTGAACGGCTGTCCGGAACAAGGAGCCGGTGCTGCAGCTGAATTTGCTTTATTGAACATTATTTGAACGTTAACAATGGACCCTTATTTGGACGTTTTTTGAATTGTTTTAGTAAGACCTTTGTGTATCTAGTTCTTTATAGGAGATCAATGCTTGGTATAGACCAAGACCAATCTTCATATGATCTATTCAGGTAGGTAGAGGGTCATTTGGTAATTGGTCTGGTCTAGAATTTTTATTTACTTGCCCTTCACTTTACACACGGGGGAGTTTCTGCAAGTTCCCCCTGCAGCGATTAGTTGTTGCAATTCCAGAGAAGTTGGATGCTTCGACGCTAACCAGCTTTCAACTAATGTGGCTCTGGCTGTCTGCATGATTAACGGTACGGCACCGGCTGTTTGGCTTTCAAGTTTATTTCGTGTAGTATAAGACTCGTATTTAAATACCAGAACTTTCTTCAGAGACTACTACGACTAGTCGAAAACACATATCATGACTTGAGCTTTCACGATCTAAGGGAAGGAGTCTCAACTCAACACAATAGTTGGGACATAAAATAGACTGATTATGTCCCAAGTTAATAATAAGAATTGTGTAGTTATAAATATCTAGTTATTAAAAATGTAATTGTTATTATTTTAAAAGCTATTGCTGCTGAAAGTTTTGACACTTTTTCTACTCAGCGAGGCCACGTTTTCCTTGCAAAGTGGTGTAAATGTTAATTCAAAAAATATATGTTGACGTGCAAAAATATACAATATATATACTCACAGTAAAGAGATATTCTTCAGTGGTTGACAAATTGTGTTATCTAATTCCAAATAGTACAGTTTCTAGAACAGTTTGTGACCTTTTTAATCTGTAAGTTATCTCGTACAGACAATATAGGTCTAGTTTAGGTAATTGACGTTATATTAAATAAATAACGATGTTAAGAAAATATGTGCATTATGAAAAATCGATGTTTTGAAATGGTCTAGAACTAAAGCGGTTAAGGTGAAAGGCGTCGAAGAGAAAGCAAACGTTTAAGCTAGATTTAACGAGAGTTTAATGTTGTACTTAACTGTTCCTATACTTAGTTAACTCGGAGTCAGGGACTGGAATAGATTGGGTTTTAAATTCTTTTACATAGTCTAAGAAAATGACAATAACCAAATGTCTAATAATTTTTAGTTTAGTTTATATATATATTTTTTAGGTTAATATTATAATAGTTATTTAGAATTTTTATTATTGTTATATGGAATAAATGAAGTCTAATAATTTAGATATACGAGAAGATAATAAAACATTCTTAATATTTAGATCAAAAGGTGAATGGCCAATGTTTGTAGAATCATTTCGAGGGATCAACTCGGGAAGTAATATGTAAAGAAAAAAATTCGGAACGTAAAAATATTGGCAGTTCTGCTACAATAACAACCACTGAATGAATGAATTCGGTGGTTGTTATTATTATATATGTTGGCCCACGTGAAAATAATCTATTTAAGTTTAGGTTTGATTTGGTTGAAGTTAATTATGAATTTAATTAGAAAGTATTGATATCTACAGTCACATAAAAACACCTGCGACAGTTAAATTCAATTTTTTTTCTCTTCAAAATGCTAGTAGGTACGAAATATAACAGGCTGAAGTCATAACAATGAATTAAAGCTATAGCACAACAATTACTACAAATTATTATATATAAACGGATATCACTCACTTATATACCGTCGAAATCGGTCGAAATTGTCTGTCTAATTGCTGACTTCAACAATATAAGTATCCGTTTATAGGCATATAATGATTTAAAAACTTCAGCACAGTTCGTGTCTACTGACTATAGTAATAAAATCGGATAGAAATGAGTTCAAGGACTCGAAAGCTGTAAAAAGAACTCACAAATCGACGAACTATGTAATTAGGAAATAAAGATTTATTGAACACAATTTGAGGATATTGACCTACAGTTGAGTTAAAATGTAGTAGATTGAACAACTTGATTGAAACCTTTTCAATCAACAACAGTTTTGAAAACTATTTTGTTCAAAGGCATAGCTATTAGAGTTTTAATTTATCAAATCAAAGAACGGTTGGAACAGTAGTCAAACAATTTTTAAAATTGAAAATGAAATTTAGTGAACTATAAAATATTGTAAAACTGTGGGAGTCACTTTGACGGAGTTAATTCATTGGATTGAAAAGTGTAATTAAGATTTCGTTTGTAAAGCTTTTGTGCTGCTTTCAACGTTATTTAAATATATATTTTTAAAATATACCTTCATTTGCTCATCGATTTGATTTTAAGTTACGTTACTATTTCTTAAATTATGAACAAACTAGCTTCTGCCCGCGGCTTCGTCTGCGCAGGATTTTTATAAATTATAGCCTATGTGTTATTCAGAGTTGTGATATATATTATTGTAAAGTTTCATTAAAATCCATTTATTAGTTTTTGCGTGAAAGAGCAACAAACATCCATCCATCCATACAAACCTTCGCGTTTATAATATTAGTGGATTACTTTGGAATGGCGGATTGATTTTTTATTCGTTTAATTTTCTATTTACATGAATACTCTAAATAACTTGACATTGGCGAAATTATCTCTTGAATAAGAGTAGAAGCCATTCAAATAAAAACAGAATAGTGGGATATTATAAATATTAGTGGGATAGTCCTTTGCATCATTACTGGTATTTGTCAATTATGCAGATGACACTACAGCAAATTCTTAAATAAACAGTATTTTTCATCCAAGTAAATACATAATTCTTATAGGAATCAATAATTTTCTTGTTTCTTGCTTCTTTGTTTGGCAGAGTAGACCCTATACAAAATAAGACGCCTACTTGTGGAATAAGTTCCAGACAAAGAATATTCAAGCTGCAAGTTACATTGTAACATCTCCTTTGCTGTTTACAATGTTATTTGCTTACCAGAACTGTGTAAGTCAGCACTGTAAGTTCTGTAATAGGATTTGTGTAAGGCTTTAAGCTCATTATTCACAACTGTACCACGTTTGCAGTTCAACCGACTTTTTTTTAGAGAGCTCTGTTGTTTGCTCTAACGTTTTACTTAAGGTTTTCTTTCTTAGTACTTTCTTTCTACGTTTTAGAATTTAGAAGAGTCTAATGCGTGGCTGTGGCATTATGCTGAGGTAGTCGACCCCTTCCGACGCTGCACATCAATGTTAGATTAGTTAAGGCGAGGCCATTGGGTCATTTGAGCCTAGTGAGGGGGTGAGGTGCGGGGCGAGGGAGGGGCGAGAGAGGGATGACGCGCATTGATCGGGGTCATTACTCGCGCAGGTACACAGAGTAAGCGTAACCAGTGTCCTCACTGTGACGTCACAGCTCGCTACCCATAATAATACCTATACAGAATGTCCCACGGATAGACGATATACCGAAAACCACTTGTCGGTGACAACATTATCGACCCATTTAATGCCAAATAGGGATATCCCAAGTCTGACAGCTTCGGAGTTACTTATTTCAATTTTCGCGATTGTCGGAAAATATTTCTTTCAATCTTGAACTTTTGTCTGTACTAAATGTTGTCGCACATTATGTCAACTCGGAACCGTATCATCATCATCACCCCTCCTGTTCACCTCTCGCCGCCAACCAGGCTTCAACTTCTACACTGTCCCTAACACGGGCTGTGCTCGTGACAATCCCATACCACTCCCACTAATATTATAAATGCGCAAGTTTGGATGGATGGATGTTGCTGAATGAAACTTTACAATAATATAGCTCATATTATACATCAAAATAACACATAGGCTATAATTTATAATCCTGCGCAGACGAAGTGGTGGGCAGAAGCTAGTTGACAATAAAGTAAAGCAATTTGTACTTTTAAACGTATTTATTTATACGGAAGGTCATAAGCAGACATACCTACGTTAAACCGACCGTCCGGAGTGGGTTCAGTGCAGTCAAATTCGCGTCTACAGGTTATATATTTTAATTATTTTTTAAGTTATTTATATTGACGTAACGTAGCGTAGTGATGTAGTATGACGTAGTAGAATAAAATACTATGTTAATACTAATCTGACGGAAAAAAAGACCTGGAATAATAGGAATGTCAATTAGGTAATATTGTTGTAATAAAAGTGAAAAATAGGAATAATCAAATTATTTGCTAGGGGAATATATTTTGAAAGTACTTTCACGCGATTTAATAAAAAATTTAGCATAAATTCTTATAAAATACAAAATTTATTAAAATTTTAATAACCATAGAGGTTACATTACAACAAATCTGTCTTTGACGTTAAGTGACAAACTGTCAAGTGTATCAATAAAACTAAATAAATGACGAATTTTGTAACGTGATGTTAGGTAAGTATTATTATTGGTGTCAGGTGTGACGTCAGTGATGGTGAAATCTGGTCCGTGTTATCACTGCGTAGGGTAAAACATGACACACATTATGTGCTGTTGACTGTACTTTTAAAAGTAGGCACAATGTATATTGCATTAGTCTATAACTACGTAGCTATTGAAATTTGCCCCGTATTATCACTGTGCTTAGAGTAAAACAGGTATATATCACACACCACATTACACACCACAGCTACACTTACTATTGAAATCTGGCCCGTATTTATTATCACTGTGCGAGTTGTGCGTAGAGTAAAATGTGGCAAACTTTATGTGATGTTCACTGTACATAGTTTTACAAGTAGCAACTACGTACAAACTATTTTAAGTTCGATTGCTGTTTGTTCGTTTGCTCTGTGGGACAAATCACCGTCAATAGTCATTTGTTTTGGCCTGTTCCACTTTGGTCTATTTGGAAGTTACTGATCAGCCCCCCCTATTACCGTTCTCAAAACGATGCAATTATACCATGTCATGGCGCGCCAAACAGAGACGCCGCTATACCAATGCAATAGCACTGTCCCTTTCACGGCCGTTATGACATGGTATGATTTGATCGTTTTGAGAACCGTAATGTTATAGCCCCACTGTAATGTTAGCCTACTTGTCTTCATCTGCAATTATCAGACCACTGCTCGCTTCCAATATACGACACTCGACACTGGTGTTCGTGTCGCGTGTAATAAATATGATGACTTCAAAAACATGGTTCGCGAAAAATCTATTGTGTTAAGGAATATCTGTTTTAGGTTAGGAGTCCTTTTTTTATTCAAAACGATGCACAATCATTCCGTGATTAGTAAACTAATAATCTTAAAGTATAGGTGTGACCAAATTCGACTCGTATTATTTTAAATTTTATTACGTTATGACGATCGTGGGAGCAACCAAGGCAAAGACCAAAGTGGAACATTTGGAAAAAATCGATACAGGTCCGACCTCGACAGCGCCCAGCGGCGCACTGAAGCTCGTAGCGCCGTGCATTTATATTTATACAAATTGTGTTTTTTCTTAAATTTTGCCTGGTATAAAAAAAACGTTACAAACAATAGATTTTCAATTTATCAAGCTCCTCTATTTATAATAACCTACATTTTGATATATATTTTGTATGAATAACTGTTTTAGTTTAGACACACTACTCAGTGAAAAGACAGGAAAGGGGTATGTTTGTGATTTTTTTCTATCGAGCGAAGTTTGTCCAATCGTGTTTCGGGAGCCAACAGTCCCTAAATAGATACCCCACGATTGATATATATTTTTTTCAGGCCTTTAATTTCAGTAGTTAGTGCCGTAGCCTTCATCGAAAAACTTAAAAACGTCCCAACACCTCGCCTTAAGGAGTTTTAATTTTTGTATTTGTGTGTGCCTGAATAAACGTATTTTCTTTCTTTCTTTCTTTCTTTCTTTCTTTCTATCTATCTATCTATCTATCTTTCTTTCTTTCTTTAATGTAAATTGTTTCATGTTTTGAGTTTTTGGGAATCCAATGTATTCCCGTGGTAAAGTAGCTCATGCGCAGTTTCTGAAATCTATCTAATTTGAGCTTTAGATGCAGATTCATTAAGCCGAATCCGTTAGGCCTATTCAGAAAAAAAACATGAGTCTCAAACAAACTCTATCTCAAAATTCGAGACAAATCAATTAATCTCGCACTCAGTATTATCTCTGAAGAGTGTGATTGAGTAACAAGTTAACATCAAAATATCAACACATCGAAATAGTGTCCGACCGAACTTTCGGTTTCGGCCTAGTTTCGGTTTCGATTGCCATCCGGCGGAAACTACGGCCGAAACCGAAACTGAGTTCAAGAGCCTACAATAAACATATAACGTTAAAAACATAAATAATTTATTTGAAATAAGGGAGTGATAATATGTAGTGCTTAAGGATTACTTCAAATATCAGAGACCGAATTGTTTAATATGTGATTCATAAATAAAAACTGACTCATTATAATTGCCTATTTATTTTTTCCACGAAAACATAACCTTATATGGAAGTTTCGGTTTCCTTTTCGGCCGAAACTAAGACCGTGGCCGAAATTCGGTTTCTAATCTAAAACCTAGTTTCGGTCGGACACTATAAATAATAACTGACCGATTATAAATATTATAATATCTTAGTGTCACCAGCCCAAACAATCTCTGCATGCCTCAAGGTAAACTGGAAGACATTAGAAGGATGTAACAAAGATTAAATAAATATATATATATAAAATTGCCTATTTATTTTTTCAACGAAAACATGACCTTAAATGGGTTTCGGTTTCGGCCGAAACTAAGACCGTGGCCTAAATTCGGTTTCGGCCCTAAAACCTAGTTTCGGTCGGACACTACATCGAAACAACTCCCGTATACAATATTACATTAAGATTGACAATCGGTATCATTCTCAGGCAATTCAATGTCGTAAAATATCCAAGTAATAACGTCATCATTATACTTACAGAAGTCTACAATAATAGAAAGAAACTTGGAGATAATCAATACGGTTAAGTACAGGTTGTCAAGTAAAATTGTACAGGTTGTAAAATTGTTCGTCGAACAGTAATAATAATCATCATCATCATCATCATCAGTCTATTTATATCACAGACCTTCCCTTACATCGAGGGAGCTCGGGCCATAATCCACCACGCGGGCCCAGTGCGGGTTGGCGGATTTCACATGCCTTAGAGTTTTTTTTTTCTTCTTCTTCTACGACATGCAGGTTTCATCACGATGTTTTCCTTCACCGTTTTTGAGAGCACTCGGTAAATGTACGTAAGTTTTTCCGTCGAAAAAACCGAGGATAACTCATTGGTACATGGCTGCCCTAGCTGGGAATCGAACCTGGGACCTCCACATTGCAAGTCCATTGACCCAACCACTGAGCCACCGAGCTCGTAATAATAATGACTTAGGAATATTTGTATTGAAATTAGGAAGGGGCTATGTTACCTCGCATAGAAGCGACTAGCGAATAACAATTACAATGTAGTGACAGTGATGTGATGAATCACAATGTGTCAGAGAACTCAGAGATATGGATGTTTGGTTTTCCATCGTTGCAATCGATAAACTAACAATTGTATTTATTTATGTATGTTTGTTTCGAAATACGACTTGTCTTCTGATACATTAGTACTATCCTATCTTCTGTGCTCATGACTTCTAACTCTGAAGTCCCATTATAATTCAAGAATGTGCTCATCATCTTCTTTCGTATATACTTCTTACATTTGTACTGTGATAAGTTTATTTCTCTATTGGACTTCACCGGTGTGCGATAAACCTATTAAATTGTATAATGTTTATCTTTTAAATGTACCGGTTAGTGCACGTTTCTGTTTTCTTGTGTATTCCTATATTCTAAGTTAGTATAGTTTGTTTAGAGACAATTAGTTTACGCTTATGGTTTATAATAAGCCCTCTTTCCTATCTTCACTTTTTACTTTATATGTTTGCTTAGCTTTGTTTCTTCGCTGGTTTGTAGGATTATTTGAGTCGCGTCCATCTATCGCTTGTCATTCATCGCTTGCCATCCATCTCTTCCCATCCATCGCTTGCCATCCATCGCTTACACCAACCCCAGTCTAACATGAAGGACGCGTATTTTCCAACTCTCCTGCGCTTAAAGGCCTCTCGTCAAGTTTCGAGTGTTGTAATTTAATTACTTCGTGTTCCCGTATTGGGTGTAATTTGGGCAAGTGATTTCCAGCCATGTTAAGACCCCTGTCTGGGGTTGATAATCACGTTATCGACTAGACGGTGCGATGAACCGAATCTATTAAATTGTGTAATGTTTACCTTTTAAATGTCACTGTTATTGAGTTAGTGCACGTTTCTGTATTCTTGTGTATGTTTTCGGAGTTCGTCTAGTTTGTTTAGAGCCAATTAGTTTATACTGATGGTTTTTTCGTTATAAGCAACGTGGTCTAGAGTAAATTTAGGGCGATTTCTTTCATAAATATCAGTATTAACTATTACTTAGAATAATTCAGTGTAAAGTACGATCTAACAGATAGAAAAGTGTACAGGAGAGTTTGCTAGAATTCTTTCAGTGTTTGATAGATAAATGTTAAAACTATATAACTGTAAAAGAATGATTAAATTCTGTCCAGCAGTTTTTGAGAACATCTCATCATTATTGGGACAACTTTTCTCTGTCTTCATGTGTAGTAGGTGAGTTTTTTTTAATATGAGACTAAAACTGCGTTAGGTCTCGATGCCATTTTGATTATAATTGAAGTTTAGGTCGAAGATGAGTACTTGGCCTTAAGTAGGTTACTATTGTAATCCATTATTATTAAATGTTCTATGTATAATATCGATTTTGACAAGCACCTTCCGGTACTTTTTCAAAATACTGCTAAACGACAATGCCAGATTCTGCCCCACCATCAACCGCATGATGTACAAGATAACGAATAAATGTAAAAATATCTCCATTTTTTATTAAAATTATTGTTGTAAAATAAAGTTTTGTACATCAAGCGAGTCGAAAAAAACAGCTTAATTAAGAATTTAAAAAATAGTAAGAAATCGAAGCGAATTATTCATTGTTTTTGTTATTCTTCTATAGAAGTTGCGAGAGTAGTAGAAAATGATACTTATTATGATTATGCAATATGAAACCTGTAATAAGTCCCCAACAAAATGATAGGTACAGCTTAAATGGTCACGTAGTTTTGTAAGTGGGGCAAAGCTCCATTGAAATGTGGCAATGTCTTGCAACCTGACGACTAGATCGAGTCAATGTTCGTGAGACTATAGATACGCCTACAGGGGCCAACGGTTCTAGCACATGAATTTTATTGAGAGTTCCTTTGCTCGCGCCTATAATTTTATTAAAGAAGAATTGCCTCCAGTCGCCGTACGACTTACACTGTTCTCAATGGCTATAGATATATTATCATCCACTTATCTCCAGCAGAAAGTCCTGGCGAGGTGCCAACTGCGAGATATAAAATATGCCCTTTTAATACGCAACCAGTTAACACGATTATGGTGATATATGACAGATCGGAAGGGAATAATAACGCAAAAAGCTTTTTTGGATCTATTTTCATATTTCCTGTTACCTATTCGTTTTATGATGATTTGTGTGGATAGTAAAATGAGGCACTACTTATTTGATGACGGTTTATCTTTCTTTATTTGTTTCAAAATTGCAAAAGTATGACCGTCTAAATCAGTCTTCGCCTGCGCGGTACAGGGATGCCGGGGAAGGCGACAACGGGGACCGAGAGAGGTGCGGGGGGGGGGGGAACAGAAATGCGCCTGCCGCCCGCACCTCACTCGGTCCCCGTTGTCGCCTTCCCCCGCATCACTGCACCGCGCAGGCGAAGACTGAATTTGACGGTCATACTCAATGATTTTCCATCTGCTAAGATTCTGGCACACAACTCTCGCTTCTTTCGTATCTAATAATGCACTCTCCGACCGCACTTGACCTTTTTCCTAAAACATCACTAATTTGGTAGAATATGATCAGTTTTGTTATTCATATTTCATTAAAGGGGAAGGTCAAATTCTTGCAAAGAAAGTCGTTTAAAGTGATTTTTAAGCGAGTCTTTATAAAAAGCCCTTTGTTTTAGGTTCCAAGTTTGAACGCTAAGAGGATTCCGCACCTACAGTCCAGACTTAACACTTCAATAGTTGGTTATAATGAGAAGCTCCTGCTAACTTTTTAATGAATCGTTTCCAACGAAAAACTAGTCAGTTTTCTTTGGCCATTGTGCAATCTCCTTTGTCAGAATCTCTTTGAGATGCTTTTGTATTTTATTAATTAAAAAAATGAATATATTTTTTAAATCATGATCGGTCAATGACTCGTTCATTGCGTTACCTTTTCTACTTTATAGAGCAATTCGAATGTTATGTTCGTTGCATCATTTCGGTCGAAACAAAACGAATCGGAGCGCTCGTAAAACACATTTGCGGTTAACCGAAACGATTTTCTCTAATTCCGTATTAATTTCAATAAAAAAGCTTCTTTTTTGGATCAAAATGGCTTACACCTGTTACACTTAAATTATATGCTTCATTTCTTGTGGCCAGGGACAGGGACACATTTTAAATAAAAACGAGAGTTTCGACGTTTGAAATTTTAAATGCAGCTTCGGTGCTATTTTGTTCGTTGCGACTGAGGAATTTTGTTGATATGGGGTGTATTTTTTTCTTTTTTTAATTTGGCCGAGGCAGGAAGCGTTTGCGCGGTCGTTCCGAAGTGTTTACATGTTTGTGCCCCGGCTGTTTGGTTTGGGTCTTTGACTGCATTTTCGGCTGCGTGTGGTTGGTGCGAACGGATGCACGTTTTTTTGCACGCCTGTTAAGTGCAACTCAAATATCGCGGAGTGTTTTTGATGGCTCGTGGTTTTTTTTTCGGGAATTAGTTCGATGAAATTCGTGTTGACGTGCATTTTTTAAGTCTTTATTTAACGGAGATGCTACTGTCATTTCTTATACAAAAATCTTTAATACTTACCTACCTACTGAACTCGTAACGTGTAGGTAAGTGCAGTTAGTACCTACTTCGAAACAAAAGTCAAAGTATAGTTTCTTCGGATCTAAAGTTACTAAATTTGGGATCACATTCTGCAATGAATTTTTATATTTTATACAAACACCACAAGATTTTATAATAATTCACACTATTATATATAAACGGATATCACTCACTTGTATTGTTGAAGTCGGCAATTAGACCGACAGTTTCGACCGATTTCGACGGTCTTTTTCAAGGTGAGCGCGCCACGCCCGTGTCGCCGTTGACGTTTCTTCGCGCACTGCGGATCAGCGCCCAACAATATAAGTGAGTGATATCCGTTTATATATAATAATTTGTAGTAATGGCTCACTATAGTTTTAATTCTAAAATAATTCACACTGTTCATGATTCAAAAATCTTCGATTCCGCAAAGTATTTACTTCATATTTTGATTTGGTGAAAGAAATGTTCACGTAGGTGTAAATAAATACTTACCAAATAATTTTAAATGGAAGTCGGAATTCGGGGAATCCCAGATCTTTTATCGATTGAATTGATTTCGTCATCTGTCAATTTGCTCAAACATGGCAGTCACCTCGGTTGTCACATGCTTGTCATTTACCACTTCTCACCCGTTTCACTAATGGTTTCTCCTGGTCACCTTGTCGTTACGTAAACATTGTACATTGATGGTCAATCGACCATTAAACTGCATTGCTAAAGCTTTACATAAGGTTGTTGCAGACGCCGATGACGTCACTATAAATAAATAGATTAAAAAATTTCGATGCCAATAACTAAAAACGCAAGTAACAAATTTCATCATTTGAATATGGAACATCAAAATACGCAAAAATTACGGAAATCCGGTAGTTTTTTTGCGCTTTTGTTTTTTCGCGTCGAATCCTAAATTGTAATCTAACTAAACGATCAGTCGAAATTGTCTGTCTATATCGGGTTTCCTCCTAAAGAAGTTAATATAATTTTTTTTTTTTTTTAGTTACAGAGCTGGAAAACACATTATTTTTTCAGGATTATCTATTACAATTTTTTATTTCCTGCACTTTTTAACCAAGTCGATCAGGTTTCATCGTTGATAATTCCACGATATTAAGATGACAACTTATATTTGGCGGCAGTTCTCAGCCCCCCTTAAGCAAATAGATAATGTCAAAACATTGAATGAAAAAAATATCTGTCCCCAGTCAACCGGATAGCCATTTTGCTGGACAAAAAACGTATAAACTTTTTTAACCGGTCTGTAATAGTTGTAAGGAATCGTGAGCGCAGTTTATTCCGCGTTAATCGACGTACTTAGTATTCTTGATAGGGTCCGGCCCTAGTCTTCGGTTTCGGCTTCAGAAATTTTTACCAAATGTTATTAATTGTTTTGCCACTTTTTTTCTCCTCATTGTGGGCAGCCATTTCCACGCAAAGTGATGTTAGTAAATTAAAAAAAAAACGTACAAAAATATACACAATGTGCTTTTGGGTTCATACCCCAAATATAAATAATTCCCCTTTTTAAAAAAAAAATAAAGTGCCTGATAAAAGGATTATTCTGATAGGATAAATAATGTAAAGATTTACCTTTATTATATTTTATAGAATTAAACTACTCGGAATAAATGATTATGAACCTGAATATATACCTATATAGTTTATGTCTTACTAAAATACCCAATTTAAAAACGGCATTGGTTGTTGTTTACTGTGCAAACGCGTACGTTGGTTTGGTATGTATGTAATATTCAAAAAACTTCCACAATAAAAGATTTCGCAAAATATTAAATCAGTATTTCAGAACACGTCGCAAATACCTCATTCAATATTCATTACGCACCTTGAACACGAAAGATTATTACAGGAAATGTGGAAAGTCAACTAAAAACTTCTGCTTATTATATGGAAGAAAGCCAATTACGAGAGCCTTATGACGAAGTCTTCGGACAAAATAAAATAACTCATCAAATAAAATGAAGTTTTCATTATTGTATGCACGGTGAATATAAATAAATTGTATATCAATGCCACCTACTATGAGGTTGCTGTAGTAAATGACAATGCCAGATTCTGCCCCACCATCAACCGCATAATGTACAAGATAACGAATAAATGTAAAAATATTTCCGTTTTTTATTAAAATTTTTGGTTTAAAATAAAGTTTTGTACATCAAGTGAGTCGATAAAAACAGCTAATTAAGAATTCAGAAAATAGTAAGAAACCGAAGCGAATTATTCATTGTTTTTGTTATTCTTCTATAGGAGTTGCGAGAGTAGTAGAAAATGATACTGATTATGCAATGAAACCTGTAATAAGTCCCCAACAAAATGATAGGTACAGCTTAAATTGTCACGTAGTTTTGTAGGTGGGGCAAAGCTCCATTGAAATGTGGCAAAGTCATTTTCTCGTACGTAGATACTGTAGCTTTGAGACTTGTGAATTGTGAAATTTCATCTGTAACTGAAGCTACATAAATTGCACCAATGACAAGCCTTCAAAGCAACGGTGATTATACAGATCTTGATGACAGAACTATCAAGTCTTGGTAAGGTTTTTTTGCCCAAGAGAAATCCATAATGTATACCACCCGTCCGGGGGAACGGGTGATTATGTTGGACTCGCACCAACTAAAACTCCTGGGGTGTTCCGCCTCCGCCACCATGGACAGGACCACGGGTACATCTTTCGAAAACTACCGCAGCCCTGTCGGGCCCGACTCCGGGCCCTCGTGCCTCCCCCTTCTCCGCTGAAGGCGCTCCGGAACACGTGGAGCTCCAGCTCGGGACCACTTCAGACTAACCGATGCATAGATTCATGAGTGATCACAGTAACACTAATTTTCTTTTCATTGGCCGCAACGCGAAGCCGAAACCAAAGTTTTAAGTCTACAGCCGAACACTATTCTTTGTCACGGTATTGAGGTTTCTTTCGACCTTGCCACAGTGAAAAAATGTTAAAGACTAGCGTAGATTACTTTCCCTTTGAAGTTGAAGCCGCTTTTACAGCTCACAGCCAAAGTCTATTTCAATTCCTAATTGAAAGCTTTTTGTACTTTCACATTTCGAATGTAATTTTACTTGTTTTGTTTGAGTTTTTTTTTAATTTTGGCAATTATGCAAGTTTGTTGAGTTGAGAATTATTCATAAGTGTATAAACGTGTGGTCTTTATTTAAGATTCTGATATCTAACTCTAATTTCCTATTCAATTTGTTATACTTTTGAAATAGGGCTCTCAGACTAAATTAGAAAATTGAATAATTATAATTCATCTTCATTACTAACGACATCTTATCCTATTCTAAAATCTAACTTCAAGTCTGTGTTAATTTTAGTAGCGTTCCAAAATTCCATTCAAAATCTAACCCTACAAATCTCTTAACGAAATCCATTGGCCCAAATATTTCATTACCATTAACCCACGGGCTAAATACCAAGAGAATAACGGAAATAATTTTAGTCACGTTTTTATCTCATTAATGGTTGAGGGCTATTTATCTCTCCGTGTCGTCTGTACCACCATTAATACATGTCAAAACGGGTCTCCACTGAGCACTGTCGTCGGCTCTCCGGGGAGTTTTGTGTTGCGTTTTGTCCCAGCGATGTTTCGATTTTGAACCACTGTGCTTTTGTCTTTTTGTGACGCTAGGATTATAAGGTTGCCATGTTTTTGTTCTAATGTTAAATGAAATGGGGATTATATTGTTTTGTTGTTGCCATTAGCCTAGGCGGTAGTGCGACTGCCTTTTATGCATAGGGTTGTGGGTACGATTCCCAGTCGGTACACTTTCCTTGCAAGTTGAAATGAAAAGTCAAAAAATTATGATGCATTAAAGATATAAATGAATCTGAAGGTAGTAAGGATCGCTTGCAGGTAGCTTCAGAAAACGTGCAACGTTACAGTATCCGACCGAATAAGAGTAGGATTTTGGCTGTAACAAAATTCGTCTACCTCCCTACTCAGTAAACTCACTACACAGACTACCTCGCTCAATACCCTAATAATCAGAGTAAACTTGAATTATAAACAAGTACACTCACAATAGCAAAAAAAGAAGATGATTGAAAAGTTGATTACAATCACTCTTTCTAGGTAGATACCTAGTCCTGCAGTAAATGTCTGATACTTTAATCAATCAAACCTAAGATATAACCCCTTTTTTTGAATCTGGTAAACATTACCCTCCTCCTTTTGATAGCCGAGTAAAAATCAAAAAACACCATTAATAAAAATTTAACTGACATCGACTATAAAAAAGCAGTAAAGGGTGTCAAAAGAAACAAATTCGACATTAACATATACAAATTAGATGGTTGGTAAGCGTACACACGGCAAAACGTGTCATGGCATTCATAATAATGTTGTCTGCATACATCAGACAGTGACACGATGGCCGAGGAAACTTCGCAACTTCATATGCAAAAGACGGCCCGACTTCTCTAAAACTAGCAGACTTACTAATTTATTAATACATTTCTTTAAAATATGTACAATAACAGAAACTTATAAAATAATAGACATAAAAACTAATTAAATACAATAATAATAATAAACTCTAAGTGGTCCAGGTCCCCGTCTCCGGCTTGCCGCAATGGCTTGTTCGGAGTGGAGTCCCAAGGGGACCTGCAGGACTCTCGCCTCTGGCTTGCCTTAGCCAGCCGGCCAGAGTGGAGTCGTTAGAGCTATAGCTTACATCTATATAGCTCGAAGGGGTGGAAGTGTTAAAGGCATAAAGCCGGGAGTAGCCCACTTTCTGGCATTCCAGTAATGGTGAAACTGCAGCACACCTCTCGACACCCCTTAGCCGCTCACACCGGTGTTGCTCTCAGTTGTCTTTCTGACGACCATGTTGAGGGCCCATCTAGTGAGGGGCGAGTCACCGCCTGCCAATTTTTTCATAACTTCGAGACAATGTGATCATGGCAGGTGTCCGACGTCTCGCTCTATAGACCAGACTGACTGACCCACCAACACCCCAAACCAATAGCCCCAATTAAGTTGTAATTTCCAATCACTGTAATAGTTTATGCACCTGACGGGGTCTGTCATTGAGTGCAGTCAGATGCGCTCAGAGACGGGTCCCGCTAGGTGCATCACATATCTCTTCAAATTAAAGTTCTCTAAGGGGCCTCTACGCGTTGGACCTATGTCTCCGTGCAAGCCTTTCAAAAGACCGGGTTTTCTTAAACCCGTGAAACCTAGAGAGATACATAATAATAATAAAACCCTAATTAAAATCACACAGACATACCAGCTCCATCTTCACATTCTATCCCTCGCACTAGTCGTCTTGTATCCTTTAGCAGGCTTACTAACTGTTTCTAATCATCATAAGCATTCAGCATGTCCACTGCTGGACGTAGGCCTCTCCCAAGAGCCCAAGATACGCCAAATAATAATCAGATTCTAGGGGTTTTGCATCCAATCCCTGGATGAGGATAGGATACGTAAGCTGACGTAAGTCATCTTCCATCTTTGCGGCGTTTCCTAATTAGTTTGATTGTTTATTGTTTACAATTATTTGCTTTAACTGACATCACCGTAGTTGTTTTGGCTAGAAATCAATAGCTAAGTAAATGACAATGCCAGATTCTGCCCCACCATCAACCGCAAGTTGTACAAGATAACGAATAAATGTAAAAATATCTCCGTTTTTATTAAAATTATTGGTTTAAAATAAAGTTTTGTACAAGTTGCGATTCGAAAAATACAACTTAATTAATAATTCAGAAAATAGTAAGAAATCGAAGCGAATTATTCATTGTTTTTGTTATTCTTCTATAGGAGTTGCGAGAGTAGTAGAAAATGATACTGATTATGATTATGCAATATGAAACCTGTAATAAGTCGCCAACAAAATGATAGGTACAGCTTAAATGGTCACGTAGTTTTGTAGGTGGGGCAAAGCTCCATTGAAATGTGGCAATGTCTTTTTAACTGCTACAGTACAGGCAACACTGTTTTTTTTTTCACTTTATGGAGGTATATGCACGCTCTATTAATTAGTATCTTCATGCATGCTCATCGATTAATAATATAAGGCGTCTTTTATCTTTATGGCGTAAACTCGATGCTAAAAGCAGACCCTTGTGAACTACATCACAGAAGAGGCTTCTAATCAATAATCAAGTCAAGAGGATCTGTTTAAAGATTACTTGTCAGTAGCACCTCTGGTGAATCCGTCACCTGGCTATCAAGGTGCGTTCAAAAGCGAGAAAAAACCAGCCCTCCTGTAGTGCGAGATAAGGAGATGTAAATTACACCAGGGCGCTGAAACGAATTTACTGGAGCGCTGCTTCTGAACGAAATTAATGTTTCAGCAGTAACCGTTAGCCTTGGTAATGTTCGATCAAGGAGGGGTGTTCGTGTATTACGCGAAAAGTGCAAACTAGATACTACTTGATCGGGTTCTGGAATATTCTTTAAAATATATGCAATGCAATGTGGAATTCTAAAACGTTATTACTGAAATTATTGAGTTTCTGCCCTCCTAGTCAAGTGGCATTGATTTTCGTTATTGCTAGTAGTATAGAAATAAATATGACACTGATATTTGCTTTCTCGTTTGCAAATGTCAATCCCATATATTGTTCTTTCTATTCTATCAGCGTTAACGAAAGTCAATGACACTTTGGTAAAGGACTGCTAGTAGCTATTTTTACTCCATAGAGAAAGAAAATATCGAGTTGATATGTAAAAAAAACAGTATTTACCTAAGGAAAAGTTTAAAGGTTCCTTGCTTGAAAAGAAATACACATACATTCAAATCAAATTCACAGTAACACCCGCGTTATAATTCCCAACAGATTAGTAGACGTGCAGGCATCGAGACCGCGCTTGTATTATTGAGTACACGTGCACTGGATAGCAATAAATACATCACCTATTCGCACTGGACCCACATTATAGATAGAATTCTCGATGTAATGGCAGACCGTGCCTCGGAAAGCACGTTAAGCAGTTGGTTCTAGTTATTAGGTCATATCAGAGACCTACGGGCAGGCTGAACAACTCAGATGATTTGATCACTAAACTACACGAGAAAAAGAAGGAAGACTTGATGGAAGGCTAATGATGACGTAGTAACGATAATGATGCTGATTTAAGTAAACAAGTTCAAAGGTATATGGACTCTCCCCACTAAAGTCTAATAATATTCGATCCCTCGGCTGGTCTAATAATTTAGCCAATCTCTTTGTTTAGGTCGCATAATAAGCTTGTTTAGAGGAGAGTTGCTTAATTTCGGAAGAGTTACCCAGATTAGTGGATTGCATAATATATTGCGAATTAGTACTGGGTTCATGATTCTTCTTACAAAGTCTGGTACAAAAGCAGGATTCTTACCGTAGTAATATATATGTTTTTGTTTCGATTAATTTAAGGGTTTATGGTTAGGTGCTCAATACGCTCCATAGCAACTTCATTTCTAGACATGATATTTTTGTTGCATAAAGTCATTGTTATCGAGTAAGTAGGTCCTAGGTCCCTCGATGTAAGTTTTGATATAATGTCTCCATCGCCCGAAGGTTGTCTGGAAGAAATCGCTTAAAGTATATGTTTGCATTACATGCTACATTTAGTACTGAGCCACTCTCAGCCTTTTTGCTACAGTCTGACTGTATGATTTAAGTTAATATTTATTATTTAAACTTATGTATGTTTTGACTATGTGGCAAATAAATGATCTTTTATTTTTTTTATTTTATTTAAAGCGATAAGGCCGCCTGTCTGTACACTAGCTAATTTTGGTTTTATATGTAAGTGATGTATTTTCAATTGTGTGCAAATAAAGTATATTTGTTTGTTTGTAAGGGAAGGTCTTTGCCCGAGCAGTGGGGCAATATAAATATACTGATGATGATGACTATCTAGGTACCTATGTATCAAAAGTAATACTGATAGAATACCCATGTGACAGACACCATGATCCGAAATGGCTATGATCTGAAACTAGAATCATGTCTGTGGTTACAGTATTAATAACGCAACTTGAAACTCTGTGGTTTTACGTACTATATATAAGATAACATTTGCTCAAACTCGAAAAAAACCATAAGGCTTCGGCTTTTTTGTTCATCCCGCGACGCAAAGAGGGGTGGTATAAGTTTGACGTGTGTATAGTTAGGTATCTATTGTTCATGGAATTAGCAGAATACCCATGTACTTACATGTTACCTGATGATGATGATGAGGGTCTCAATGAATGTGGCTAGGTTCAGTGGTTACTTTTTGTTATATTACTCCACGTGAAAGGTAGGTTTTAATTTCCTTATTTAGGTATACACTTATAGTTCGAAAACCAATGTCGATCAGGTTCCGCCGTGGACCATAATACTCCAGACGAGATCCCTGTTGACCAATCCACGGAGCAGTTTTATGAACGCAACTTGTTTTCTTCGTTTAATCATTCAACGGGTAAACGTGTGAAAGTTTGTAAATAAATTCTGGTCTGAACAGGCACGTAGGCGGTTGGAGCAAAGGGCCTCAACAGGCCAACTAGGATTGATTGTATTACGGATCGAGGAACATTGTTGCAATAGATTTGACTTCGTTATTTTTATTGCATCAATCAACTCAGATTGACATGGTTTGAGATCTGAAATCTGTTTCTAGATATTTCAATTTCTTCGTTTAACTCGATCAAGTTAAGCAACATTGGGCGACGTCTGTACCTGGGTGGGTGACCGCTAGTGAAATTTCCATCCGACTCAAACTCTTTGGTCTAGCTGGTTTGAATAGTCAAGGCGAGGAAGAAATTTCATCGAGGCCAAACTGATTAGAGAACGAAATATAAGTTACCTACATGTTGCGCCTTTGATTCTCTCATATGTACTTATATGAATTTAGGTACATAGAGCTTAAGGTACAAACTGCAAAAGCAAGTGAATGGGCTTGTTTGCTTGTAGTTTTATCTTCCGGTAGGGTGCAGCAACTAACGAAACACCATTATCATCATTATCATTTATTTGCCATGTCATTGGCTACTAAAGCATCTAGCCAAAATAAAATTAAATAGATATGTAAAGCCTTATTTGAGGGTAGGTAAGTTATAAACTTGAAGTTCTTATGAGAGAGAAAATTGCAACTCTCCGGAGAGCTTCGTAAAGTAACATCTTTGGAGCGCTTTCAGCATGTCTCCTTGTTCCTAAGAAAATATCATTAAACTGACAATCTCAGTAAATGAGGTTCTTTGAAAATAGATGGTAGTTACATCATTATGTTCACGATAAAGTTGTGGCGGAGGTAGAGAGAGCGGGACGCCATCAAAGATGAAGTGAGATGAATTTTTATATACAATTTTTTTTGTTCTAGAATTGTTACTGTGACCATTTACTAACAGATGGTGGGTCAACTTCTTTGTCGTTTCTTTTTAATTAAAAAATAATAAACCAATAAAATTATGTAAACGTTATCTTAAACTATTATTATTAATTTAAATAATTCCTAATTGTGACGTTCTGATCAAGAGTTATCAGTGTCCCGTTAACCAATCATAATACTTAGATTGGTCTATATTTTTATTTATCTTTAGGTAGTTCTGTTTAGTAAGAAATCATGAAACCCCATTTTCAATTCAACCTGGAAGCTATTACGTCGTAAACCTACGCGTCGAATTTCCGTCGAAAAATTCACAAAAGTTGTCAATAACCCCCAAACTGGAAGTCTGTACATCTATACGTTTCCCGTACTGCTACCGGGCGCACAGTGGGTGCAAACAGCCGATAGCGCGGACAAAAAGATTCCTCTGCATTGTGAGCGAGGCACAATGGCACACGGCGCTAGAAGGAGAACTTGTAATTACTATTTTCCTACTGCCTTTTCAGGGAGTATATTTTTCAGAAAAATGGGAATATACGTGAGGCAGAGCTCTTTGTTGAACTCGTCTTTTATATCTTTGGCATATACGGGCCACTTGAATCTCGGTGTAAAAATATAACGAAGAATACGAACAGAAACTGCGCTTGATATTACATAATCAGACCAAGTCTTAGTTTTCAAAATTTTCAGCTAAAAGAAACAACCGAGTTTTGTATTTCATATTAAAAACTAAACCGTTTATGAAATAGTCAAACTAATTTTCCGCTATCACCTTACTTAATAGAGAAAATTAAACATATTTTAATTAAGTAGCGAGGCATAATTCACAAAAGCGCTTCCATTTATCAAAATTGTATTTACCGTGCATTTTACACGAAACTTCTACTTTGTTTAAAGTGACATTTACTACTTAATTATGAGGCAAATAACGATCGTCTTGACTAAGCCCCTTTAGATGATATTTATGACGATTTTAACGACTGTTCTTTAACTTTCAGGTACTAAAATACACTCCATGATTGCTGTTCAAATATTTAAATTGACATAAATGGAAGACATTGGTAAGTATATCATAATTTAAGGTAATTATCACAAGTATTGACGTAAAATGTAACGATTCGTATTGTGTACGTAATGTAGTCTCATTCAAGTCGCAATGTTTTAAAGGATGAACTGTCAGACAGTAAATGTCAGTAATAATTTGATGTTAGAAGCGAATGAGAGGCAGCACAGGCTATTTACCTCGATGGCACATCTGTAATTACTGTATAGCGTATACTCGTACTAGGAGTTAAAATATCCCGCCCGCTTTACTTGGAATTTTGTCCGTGCTACTATGGCGTAAATACCACCGTGCGGCGAGCGATTATCGTCTTTAATCCTCATCCTAAATTGCATACGTGTCGAAATTACAAACTATTAAACTTAATATTAGATAAAGTACATTATCTGAACAATATTTCACGTTGCATAGTAAAACAAAATGCTTTCACGACATTCAAAGTTCAAACATGTAATTTTATCTATAAAAGCTTTTACCTAAAATCAAAGGTCAAAAGACACAATGTGTCAGTTTCTCTAACACATGGACAAAAAAGCATCAACAAGCTACTTATTACCAATAAAATTTTGAGAGAACAACGCGTAAGTGGCATTTAAGTGTCAGTCAACTGGCGTTTAAGTTGTTTTGGTGTTGCGTGGTGCGAGCGGGCCTCAGGCGGACTGGTTTGAAGTAAAGCCGGTTGGACAAAGTGTAGCGACTTAGTGATTGTGTTGCCATCTAGTAGAAATACTCTTTATTTAAATTTTTTAGTTATATCCCATGACAGTGCTGTGATAGCGAAAACTAAGATTCCCCTTTGTAAGTTAACAAAGCGTCGTATTTACATTTTTAATATTAATTATGGTTCACGAATAATATTTACTTTTTTTAATTTTGATGAAGTTTTACCCATAATGGATAAAAGAATCTGTCTCTTTTATTTATCACAAATAAATAACTTCTGCGATGCGTTCAATATAATTTGACCTGAAACCAATCATACTCAACCAAGAAGCATAGGTGTATTGAAGGTGAAGCATACCACTGCATATTCGTCAAACACACATTTTTCGTTAAAGGCCCATATCGTCAAAACTTTTATAATTATTAGTCAAAGATACGATTAGCCCATAAGATACGCTAATTTTGACCATTACAAAATGGCAAAAATCTACCTGGCAACACAGTAAGTTAGTATGGATACTCCTTTGTGGGCGCATTCCGATAGATACGGCCCCAGCCGAGTGAAATGCGGATAATGAAGAGCGGTTATTGTGATTTGTGTGGCATCCGAGTTGGGAACTAGATATACAGCAGGTCCTGTACGTTTCGTCTACCGCAGAATGGGGCCTTAAGCTAGCCACTGTCGCATAAATATAATAGATTTTATACATATTAGACTCACGGCATTTATCAATTGCACGGGCTAGTTATTGATTAAAAAAAATATAACCTAATATTCTCCATTTGCTCCATTTTGCGCCAAACCCTTATGCATGGCATGATAGGTGTCATAGTCTGGCTGTGCTCTTTGAAAGTCAATTTAGCTTAATTGGAGTGGTTAAAAAAAATAGGTAGGTATTATGAAAATATTTTTAATCTTTAAAAAAGAGCATGTGTCTGAGTCTGATAAACTCCTACATCGACTGCAGCCTAAGAAAAATTGGGATTTTTTAAACTAATAAAGACAACAGAGATTTTTTTCGGAGTGTGGCAAACTAATTTAAACTTAATCTTGTATTCCATTCATTTATTAGCGTCGATAAAGAACGACATACAAATCGAAGAAACAAACACTTTTTAAGACTCGAACCTGAGATACAATTTTGTTTTAATCCTTTTTTGTTTTGTCCAAAAACGCGTGGTATAAGATGCACTGGGCACGCGAGCGGCGCGCCAAAATCGGGAGTTTTACGAGCGCCAGATAGGGTTATTTATTATTGCAACTTTTATTTAATAACGTTATCCGAACCAGTGTCCTTAGGTCCATTAATGTATGTCGTTCACGCATTTTTGGTGCCTTAAAAAGTACTTGCGTGTGATTTTTTTTGGATGCGAATAACGTTGGAGTACTTAAAGCTTGCTGATATTGGAACAATGTTTATACACATAAACATTGTTCCAATATCAGTTCGCTTATAATTCAAGATTCAAGAAAACTGATGCGGTGGCCAATTATGAATACAGATTTAACCAAGGATGGTTTTAGTAGGTATACGTATTATAAATCATCAAAGCATACTATATGCTAGCCAAACTATAGGCTAATGTTTAAAAATAATCGTTAAATACCATGAAAACAAAATTAATACCTAATCGCATTTTTTAAATTGATTTAACGCGCGGGTGAAGTTTCTGGTGACGGATGTTCGTTACTCAATCGCGATTAAACGGTTCAACAGATCGACTTCAAATTTTGCACACAAGTATCTACCATTCGGGGCTGTAATACAGGCTACTTTTTACCATGGTAAAATATTTAGTTCCCAAGGAAAACTTGAAAACGTATAGAATACTCGTCCTATTTGCGTTTAGCCAATAATATCTAAATTACGGCCAACCCGTAACTAACATCATTTACACAGCAGCTCTGTAAAAGGATTAGGCATGCTGACTGCTGAGTTGATGTCATTACTCGACTAATGTGATTACAGCAAATTGTGTTACGACACGGGAAGTAGTGACAGGATGCCGGCTATTACGACGCGTGCGGGCCCTAGGCGACGTTTCGTTGAAGGAGTTTGAATTGGACTAGTTTTAGGTTATTTTGGATGGCTTTGTGGTATAATATTCATTGCTTCTTCGTTGGCGTGTGTTTGAGTTTGAGGAAACCAGAAGATCTGATCTGGATGCAAAGCGAGACGAACTGAAAGCCAGATCACCTGTTGCTATATCCTATAATTACAGGGATGGTGTCCTCACATGTCCGCATTGTGCGAAGCAATTTTCCAACAGGATTGGCTACATTAGTCACCTGAGGGCGCACCAGAGGGCAGATCAGCGAAGTCCTCAACCCTGATAAAAACTACGTCGTCAAGGGGTTGCTGTCGCCGAAATCGGCTGGGACGACATCATCATCATTCATTGCTTTACTTCCCTCAATATATTTAAACCGAAGTCCAAATCAAGTGTCTTATTTTGTAAACAAAAACTACCCTACTAGCATTTTAAGCTATTCTGTGAATATTGCATAGTTATTTTCAAATTATTAGATCGGATCACTTTATTTTTACAATGATGAACAGGTTCGATCTATCAGTTCCTTCAGTGTTACATCACAACAAGTAATTAGATGGTCATATTTGTTTACAAAATAAGACACTTGATTTGGGCTGCAGTATACACTATAGGATGCTGGGCATGTGAAAGCTATTTGTTTGTTTGTTTGCGACTCAACACGATTCTCGGACTTTTGAATCCAGTCCCTATCAGCGTCCTTTCGTAAGACATCCCTCAATCTAATCGGGGGACGTCCCATATCACGTCTTAGCTCTTAGTATCCTCCATTGGATAATCTGTAACACGAAAGACCGATAACCACTGGGATGAGTAGATGCTCATCCTATCGGTTATCGGTTCTACTATAGATGTAACCAGCCCAGTGCCATTTTAGCTTGCATCCTATCAATACTTTCGTTCTCTGGCGTATTGCCCCCATCTTTCTGCCCGTTTCTTCTTTGTAACCAGCCCAGCAGTGTCATTTCGGCTTGCATCCTAACTATGGTTGACTACTTTTGTTATCTAGCGGATGGCCCCGATGTTTCTGCCCGTTTTTTCTTTGTAACCAGTCCAGCAGTGTCATTTCAGCTTGCATCCTAACTATGGTTGACTACTTTTGTTATCTAGCGGATGGTCCCGATGTTTCTGCCCGTTTTTTCTTTGTAACCAGTCCAGCAGTGTCATTTCAGCTTGCATCCTAACTATGGTTGACTACTTTTGTTATCTAGCGGATGGCCCCGATGTTTCTGCCCGTTTTTTCTTTGTAACCAGTCCAGCAGTGTCATTTCAGCTTGCATCCTAACTATGGTTGACTACTTTTGTTATCTAGCGGATGGCCCCGATGTTTCTGCCCGTTTCTTCTTTGTAACCAGTCCAGCAGTGTCATTTCAGCTTGCATCCTATGTCAACTACTTTTGTTATCTGGCGTAGAACCCCCATGTTTCTGCCCGTTACTTCTTTAGTGGTTAGACTCTACAGCTGATAACCAGTGTGTCCAAAAGAGGTACGGTTGCGAAATGAATCATGATATGTAATACATAATAAAGTACAAGTCTCAGGCGCCTCAAACATCGGAGAAAGTAAGTGGGTGAGCGATTTCAAATCTTAGATGCACACAATAAGAACTGTAGAAGTCCAAATTATTTATTAGAACACTTGATGTAAATTCTCTACTTATAGGAAAGACTGATGAAACGTGGGTTACAAATCTAAATAGCTTGTTTTATCATTTATTGAGTTTTAGAAGAGTCATTGTAGCAATCTCAAACAGGTTAATGACCTCCTCAAACATTCCCATCACATGTTAACTCTCTGAAGCCAATTTTTTCACCCACACAAATTGTCTATTTAGACCTCTGGTAACATAAATATTGAGATACGACGATTCACATCTTCCATGTGTCTAATTTTATTCTCGGATCGACTTAACAAAACTATATTTTTGTCTGTCGCGTAGTCTTCATCGTTCTTATTGTCTCAGGGTATCCTTACACTGGCACCACAGGATTTGAAACTGATCGATAGATTTTCAAGAATCATTTCGAGGGCTAAATAGGCATTTATTAGGTCTCAACGATCTCATCTTAGGTGAAATCTAAGTCAAACTCGACATACAAAATATCACCATGTGAAATACATAGCATAATATGTCACCGCTGTCTGTCAATTCTGCCATACATCTAGTTGTGACAACAGCAATCAATCAATCATTGGTAACATTTGCAGTACGATTTCAACTCTTACGACGCATATAATAAGACCGGTCCAAAGTGTTACACTTGATCTGCTTTGACGTGTACTACTTAGTAGTACTGCACAGTGTACACATCTGTATTAAATAACACTCAAGACAACATTTAGTTTCATCTTCTCAATACTGTGACCTGAGACGTACTATAATCCCATTGTACGGTATTTAAATACAGCACACGTTGCGCGGAAACTATTGTTTTGCTCTTTAAAATTCATGAGACGAAGCATTATGTTGAACGTATTATAATTTGGACGTTTAGTTTCGTATTCGTACCACTGTGCATCTTAGATTTGAATCTGAATAGTTAGTAGGTGCCAAGAGTGTAACTGAACAATTTAAAGTGAAGTAGGGTTTGCTTTAACCTTTTCTAGGCAGTGCGATATCTGTAGTTATGTATGGTTTGACACAGATAAAAATGTACAGAAGAGTGATTAAGGTTGATATTTTCTCGAAAATTATGTAGGTTTTGAACATTCTTTACAATTACATAGTGTGAAAGTTTTATTGGTAGACAGTTTTGAGTAGGGAACTCAAAATAAAACTTTTTTTAAACAGTCCAGTAATTCTTGAGAAAATCTCGCCTTAACGAGGGCGATGCAAACTTTACGCTGTTTTCGACTACAGCATACTAAATTACATAACCAAATTAAATAACCAATTAATAACCAACTTAGATTCTTTAGTTAGGCCTTAATACCAAGAAAAAAACAATGATACATGGAGCTTAACGGAAGTCCAGTTTCCTAATTACATCGCTAGCTATCAATTACTTTCATTTATATTCAATTAAAAAAAACATACACTGTAGGTACCTACATGAAGTATAATTTAAGTTCCATAACATAAATCCATTCTGTGAATCCGACAATTGTTTTGTCTAACACGGCACTGTAAGACCCACTGTGCACCGAAAGCACATATTTTATCGTTACGATTTCTCCGAATCTTTTATTACAAGAACGGTCAGCATTTCTTGCTGATATAGGGCTGCTACATATTCGGACTTTTCGTCGGGACATCTTCAAGGTCAAATCGGTATGAACAGGACTATTTCTTGGTATATTAAAAAGAACAAAGCAGAACCTGTTACAACCGTACAAAAATTGTAATAGAATATTTCTAGTCCGGAAAGCACAATTAATGCCGTGAATAAATATGTATTCTGCATAATTGACGAAGTTATATTGCTGCAATTTTTGTGAATTACTAATTAATGATATGTTTATGTTATATTTATATAACAAATAATTTAACAACCGTCAAAGCTATTGCTGAAATACTTTAAAGTACTTTTTGTAAAGATGTAATCAAGTGTAAACGCAAATGTGACTTCGTTATGATTAGGTATGTTTTTTGTTAACCTTTATAGGTTAACAAAAAACATACCACGATACGATTTATATCGTGACACTGCTGGGCAAAGGTCTCCCCAATCCTCTTCCATACAACCCTGACCTGAGCCTGTTAGGTATGTTATGGCTGAATAAATAATTATTGAGTATTGTATATAAAATAAATGATTAATATCGTAAAGATCTGAAAACAAGAGAATACATATACTCGTACTTATACATTTATACCCTCTTTCTACATTTGCCTGATTGTCGTATATCGGGACATTTCATTTCATAAGTCAGCGGGACTTCGGGACATGCTGCCAAATAACTTTGACATGTCCCGATGTATCGGAGCGGGTGACAACCCTATGCTAATACTACTTTGTTTATAGTCCATTGTTGTTTGGGAAACCAAACGGAAATGAACCATGTTTTAACGCAGCATTGTATACTAAAGGTTGTTATTATTAAATTAAGTAGTTATTTTATTTGTTAGCAATGAGTAAATACATGTTAAGGTTCGTTTATTTTTGTTCCAAATATCGATTCAGTAAAATAGAAATATAAAAGCGAGACGAAACACTACGTTACCTAAAGGGGATTATTCTAACGACTTTTTAAATAAAATAAAAAATTGTCCAAACTACAAATCGATCAGCTAATCGGTACAAAATGTGAAGTGTGATCTTAAAACATTGAAGGAAAACATCGTGAGGAAAACTGCACATACGGATTATTATTGTGTGTGTGAAGTAGGAAAGGATACTGACAAAACTAAGCCCCAACAGGCAGACGCGTAAAGGGATCCTTTTGGAATCGTAAAAAATCTGAATAGAATCTTTGGCCTGTGCAAGAGTGTGATAAATGCGAGTCCACCTACCAGAATTCCATGAGCTCATAGTAGTGGTCACATAGATCTTAACTTTGCATATAAACAAAACTGACACACAACAAAAACAAAACGCAAAACCACTTTGTGGCAAAAACACAATGTATTCACGATTGGTATACAGTTACCACGTTTTTATTGAAGGCACTATAATACAAATCGACATGGGCATTAAAACTGTACGGAACAATCACAAATCTTTATTCGATCCATCTCGCTCGCACCCACGCTCCCGCATACAAATGAGACAGAGATCGACATACGATCGCGATACTTTATAGCCCGGTGGGTGCAACGACAAGACGGTGCAGTCAAAAACATTTATTACAAGCCATCAAGTTTTAAAAACTCGTGTAACGCGACACCCGAGGAAACAAACGAATGTCCGAGACAAGCGTAAATGCTTTGTCCGAACAACCGCACAGTGGGTCGACAGTGATGTTACATGGCCATGAACATGACTTTTTTCTGCCGACGGCATTTTTTAAAATGAGATTATGTTTTGGTAATTAAAGAGTTTCAATTCGTTGCAAATTACGTCGTTTAAAATTTAATTTGACATGAATTAAAAGGGAACGGAGGGGTAATGCCTACTCTACGTGAGTTGTTTTTGTTTTGTAACGTGTGTTGGAACTTGACGGTATTGGTAAAAAAATCTCAAATAACGCTACATTAAAAAACATATACTTTTAAATTATTATTACCACGTAAGAAAGCATGGAATTTATGACAAATTCAATATTCTTATACAATAACAATTTCTACGCTCTGAAACTTGTGTTATAGTTTTAATAATCCTACACTTTTCTTTGTTAAAGAATCTAGTTTCTGTTTCTAGTAACTTTGATTAATAATAACCAATATTCGTCAGAATTTAAATTGCGATTACAATTATTTTGAAACATGTACTCTATCCAACAGCCTAAACTATTAAATATCGAGAAAAGTGCAGAAATAAGGCAGCTGCTGGCAAACTCGATTCTTTTTTATTTCTCATAGCCTCTTAGTTATTTAGCACAAAAGAATTTAATGAGAGCCTGTCTGACGGTAATAAACCGATATTATATTAATAGCGAGCTCTGAGGGAAAAACAAAAGAATAAGTATGAGGCATTAAAAGAAGTTCGACGCCTCTGTGCCGCCCTAAACCATTAAGATGGATCCTCTCCATACAATACTCAATATAATATAAACAATAATACATACAAAAATTCCTTAGTCTTTCTCACACAATTCTACCACGAAATATCTAATTTTAATTATTGAGTTAATCTCGGACAGCACAAATTAAAAAAAATACAATTTTTAATTTGTATGAAAAAAAAACGTTTTTGGCGATCCGCGAAACAGAACTTTGAATATACTTTATATTTTGAATTGGTAGTTATATTATGTGAGTATTATGTGATTGCTAATAAAATGTATGAGAAAGGAAAATAGAGGATTCACCTTAGGAGTTCACATGTTGTGGAGTCGACAGCTATCTGTCAAACTGAGAGAACTCCTACAATTTTTTAACTGCAAATGAGGTTTTACCCGTTTATTAACACCCTCATTAATAAAATAACATTTGAAAGATTATAGTTTCATTATGCTAGCTTTACGAAAATGTCCACTTGAATAGAGTTTCCCATGGGAACAGTATAATCCTATCCGTCTAGTAGTGCAAAGTTTGACCGATATTGACTTTCAAATAGACCCCAAAAAGCTCTGTTAAAAATAATAATATGCATAAAAATATTTTTATAACTTTTATATTACAAAACAATAAAACCTTTTTAATTTATACAAAGTAAGTCATTAAAACCAAAATTCCTTATAATTTAACTGAAATAGCAATAGAGAACTCTAAGAATACATTTTATTGCCAAAAATAAAACAAATAAATTTATCCTCGCAATTACACCACAGCGCACAGTGGTTCGACGCCACAACTCGGTCAGTCATAAAATTTAAGCGTAAAAGTGTAATAGCGCAATTACAAGCTTAATTAGCGAAGCTGAGGCGTTTGTCAGGGCAAAGAGGTTTACGGCATACGTGACTTAATGCGATCTGCAAAATGACGTCCGTATCGAATACCATGGTGACGTCATTATTGTGTATTTATTTTTTGGGCTCCAACGAAGGTTTGACATTATAAGTTTAGCTTAAGACTTAAAATAAATTCTTGAAATGAAACTTCTAATGTAGCAGTTCTTTTAATTAAATAGCTTAATTGTCAGTTGTAGTTAAGAGGCGGCGAGGTGTCAAACTCGAGCGCGAGACAGAAGATGTCCCGCAGCGGCGGAGTGAAGAGCACGGCAAAGTGACTCCATATTTGTATTTTTATTGATTTTGGATGAACTTTGGCAGGGAAATTAGATTTTTTTTAAACAAGCTCTCGTAATTATAATACCCTATATTTTGATATATATTTCGAATTAATAACCATTTCGGTTTAGACATAATTTTAATTTTAAATGACATGGAAGGGGTATGTTTGCGATTTTTTTCTAGTTAACAAACATGCAGAAAAGATTATAAAGTCCATGGTAACTGTCCCGTTAACTTTTAGCATTTAATATTTTCTTAAAAACCCGAGGCTCTTAGACGTTTAATTAACTTGAGTAGGTGGGGAAAGGATCCCGGAGAGTCATTTCCTCGCGTTATGAACAGACGTGAGCGCATGTGAAGGACTGGAACTGGAAGCGCTTTTTTCAGTTGCCTCGTTAAAGTTTTTTTTTCGTCATAAAGATTTCTTTAATCATTGAACCGGAGTACCTACACCGAAGCCCAAATCAAGTGTCTTATTTTGTAAACAAAAACTACCCTACGCTACTAACATTTTAAGCTATTCTGTGATTATTGCATAGTTATTTTCACATTATTAGATCGGATTACTCTATTTTCAAAATGATGAACAGTTTCGATCGATCAGTTCCTTCAGTGTTACATCACAACAGGTAATTAGGCTATCATATTTGTTTACAAAATAAGACACTTGATATGGGCTGCGGTATATATTTTTAAAGATGGTTTGTTTGAGTCGCTCATTTATAGGATTTAGTAAACAGTACCTAACGATAAATGAGAAGTGAAGTTGTATTGGACTACGCGAGACATCGCATTACAAAAACTATGTCCAAAGGATGCATCCAGGGTTCTACATGCGGACCAGTATTATGGAACATCATACTTGACGAACTATTAGATATGGAACTGCCAACGGGCTGTCATTTACAAGCCTTTGCAGATGACGTACTACTGATCGTTACTGCTGATAAAATAGAAGAATTACAGGAAACTACTAACCAAATCCTTTATAGGATTATCAAGTGGGGCAACAGTGTCAAATTAATATTTGAACCCAGCAAAACACAAATGATAGCTTTCACACCTAGAGCCAAGACAGCTCACATAACAATGAACGGACACGACCTCATATTCACATCAAAAATCAAACTGCTTGGAGTTATACTCGATGAAAAACTACTATTCAGAGAACATGTGCAATATATAATTGAGAAAACCAACAAAATATTCAACAAGCTATGTATCTTTTCCAGACCAACCTGGGGCGCTCAACCTGAAAACATACGCACGATTTACCTACACATTATCGAACCTATCATTACATATGCTGCTGGGATATGGGGTCATGTAGCTCACAAAAAATATATAAAGAAATGCCTATTGAGCATGCAACGCGGATTTGCAATTAAGGCCATAAGAGGTTTTCGCACTATATCAACACCCGCAGCCATAGCACTCGCACGCTTTACACCCCTGGATCTAAAAGTACTTGAAGTAAATCAAATAGAAAATATCAGACTATCAGGAGTTACAAGCTTCCTACCCCAAGATATTACTTTGGAAAAACCAACCCCTATAAATGAACTCTTACATCCTGCTGACCGCATCACCATTGAACACAAATCGGCCCATAACCAATCTGAAGTTAAAAATATCTGTGAAACAAACTCCAAAATGATATTCACAGACGGAAGTAAGCAACAAGATGGATCAACTGGAGCCGCCTTCGTCTGCTACGACCCAAATCACTCACAACCGATTAGTATCGAAAAATTCAAACTACACGATAGCTGTACAGTTTTTCAGGCAGAATTATTTGCTATACTTAAAGCATGCACTTGGTCAATTGAACAAAAATATCCTCACATACTCGTTTTCTCTGATTCAATGTCTTCCATTTATGAAATTAAAGACAGAAACAGCACACATCCTTTAGTTACAAAAATTCACAACTGTCTTCACAATTATAAATCTATAGGAAAAATAGAGATAATATGGGTTAAAAGTCATGGAGACATAGACGGAAACATAACTGCAGACACTGAAGCCAATTCTGCTGCAAAATTAAACAAGCAACCAGATTACGCTAAATTCCCAATATCTTATGCAAAACGCATAATCCGAACAAACAATAAAAATATTTGGCAAAATAGGTACGAAAATTCTGAACAAGGACAACGAACAAAACATTTACTTCCCAAAATCGAAAATATTATAGAATTGGGATCTAAAATCGAAACAACATTTCATTTCACACAATACCTAACAGGACACGGTTACCACAAATCATATTTAAAACGATTCCATATAATTGAAAATGAGTTTTGTCCTTGCGATGACGCCACTCCTCAAACGCTTGAGCATCTCTTGCAGGATTGTCCTGCATTCAGCACCCACAGACATAATCATGAATCTATTTGCCACAACCTTAGAATACCACCTTATCAACTAGCTGAAATTATGACCAAAGAATCAACCCTAACTTCATTGGCTAAATTCATTGAAATAATCATCAATAGATTGAAATCATTTAATAACACCTAATATTTTATAATTTAATAGGTAGGTAACTTAACCCATTTACGCCCGCTGTCCCCATTTGGAGCCATATATTGAAGTACCCATATTTTCTAGCATATGTTAGATTTCTTTTGTTTAGAGGTTAATTTGTAGGACCAAAGAGTGTGGCTACTTGGTACGACTTGTGGTTTTGTAATTTATTGGATTAATTTAGTAAAAAAAGTGATTTTATTTACTTCATTGAGCGTGTAGGTGTATGACCAAAGGTAAGTTATTATTTTTTATATTTACATGGCTATTTATTGCACGTTTTTTGTATTTTTCACTTGGTTATATTGTCTACTAGTAAATAATGCTGTTATGTCGGTTATTTTCTAAGATTGGTTCATTATTGGAGGGTACTTAGTGTTGTGTCCCCGAATGGGTCCAATGGGCTAATTGGTAATATTTTTTGTTTATTATTCACAGGTTTAGTTTCGGCGTAAACAATGACTAAGTAATCATACAATGTTGTCAATGAGTATCGAGGACTCCGTGAAGCCGTTGAAAGCATTTGGAGTGATGAGGATGATCCTGATAGGTGCGATATAGAGGCCATCGCTCCAGACCCGAGTGTTCTCACGGATAATGACGAAGGCTGTGAATATGATATTCAACAAAAACATTCTTCCCCATGATGCTCCAGGTGACGTTGAAGTGTTTGAGTCCAGGAATAATGATGAATGGGATAGCGATGACAAACCTTTACAAAGATACAGGAGACTTGAAATCCAGAAACCGTGTTGGCATAAGTGTGACGGTTTATATGTTGCTATGCCCTCGACTGTGAGTAAAGAGCAGCGACCTCTGAATCATGAAGAAAGGTAGATGTGGACATCCCTTTTGTTATCCAGATCTATATAACAAAGGCATCAGCAGAGTTGATCAAGCTGATCAGTCAATAGCCGGGTACAAAATAGCTATACGTGGCAAAAATGACAGTGGGTTCTATTTACCTCCATGCTAGAATTGGCTGTAGCTAATGCTTGGCGTCTACACGTAATCACCGCTGAAGACCTATAGATTAGCTTCAATTTCGCCGAAGTATCGCCCGAATGCATAATATGAAGAATGAAGGCACTGAAAGACTCGACGGAAGACGTCGTAAACTTTCTTCAATAGTGCCAAGTATGAGTATATATAGATGGTGTTGGACACTTTCCACAGAAACTGTCAAGACAGCTACGATGCAACGTTTGTCATATGAAAAAAACGGGTTGGCAATGTAAAAAAATGTATAAAAACATTGTGCATCCGTAGAATGTTTCGAAAAGCACTGCACACAGATAAGCCCATTGGCCCCATTTGAGGACGGTGTTTTTTTATACACATGGAAGTTATTTTTTCTCAGTTTTTTGTAATAAAATATCTTACTATTCTCCAATAGACACATAAATAAAGTTTTTTTAAAAATTTTGCTACTAGTTTGTATTTGGGTCCAAATGGGTTAAACAATTTTTATTTAGTCAGGTAATACAAACATACGAGTTTGTATTACCTGACTAACTACATAATTTGGAAGGGGGGTGGAGTAAACGTATCCAATAGCGGAAACCCCAACCCTCTCCATGCATATATTCAATAGATATTACTTATTTGAATAATCAAAATATCATGTTATTATATATTTGTATATAGTGAATAAATAAATAAATTAAAAAAAACGATAAATGAGAAAAACTCTGAATCTAAATACTGACAACATTTCAAATTACGCAGCGAAACTATATATTATGGTCGAATAAAGAAGATATTTTTTTTTACTTAGCTGATGCAAGCTAATCTTTCATCTTGGGAACCCCAACATCACCATCAAGTTGGACAGCATCATGGATTATTAGCTTCAACTTATCTGAATAAAAACAAAATACTTTTTAGTAGGTACCCAAATTAGAAAGTGTATTTTCCCTGCCCTAGCAGGATTTGAATTACACATGCTTCGAATGCTAAACTAAACCCCCTACGATAACTTTCCATATCTCGATATGAAAAGCTTTTAATATTTTAAAACGTTAATTGCACCTTAAAATGCGTTATCGTGCACTTAGCTTAGAGTATTAATTAATTCATTATTATTATGCATACGAACCACTACACTGGTACGAACATGTTACGCCCACTTGGCTAGCCGTCGAGTTCAATTTGAATATTATCATAACATTTTCTTTTCATATCTCTTACGATATGCATAAGCATAAATTCACAGTCACGAAATTTTTAAAAGACTAAGGCGTTTTGGGCCTCGCTCGGCGTTCTGATACCAATCGATAAAATTGTGGCCATTTTGGATAAATTTATATAATATACACAGTACACACTTATTTCTGTAGGTATCTATCTGCACTGGATTCTTCAAAATTTAAAAGTGAGATTGAATTGCAACAGATAATAGCAGATTTAACGAAACTAATTTTTTCTGAGGTGCGATGCGATATTAGGAGGGAAAATTTAAATATAAAGTAGCTATTATTTTTCCTCAATCTTACAACTACATTTTTTTTAATATCTAACAAATACACCACACCTGTAGCCTAAACGTCCTGGTTCCCTTAGATCCAAGGATATACAAATACGTTAAATTACACCCAGACAACAGGTGGTTATATCCTACCGAGTAGGCGAAAAAATACCACACGGGCCAGTAATCGAACACGGAATTCTTGCATGACAACAATTTTGTATAAATAATATGTAAATGTATTTTCACGCTTTAAATTTTTAAACCTTATGTCCATAAAAAGTTATAGTCTACCCTCAGTGCACGTGTAAGACTGCATTGAAACGCACGGCGATTGGTCACAGCACTGAAGCTTCGTAATTTACCGCAATCGATTGGCCACACTTTAGAAACGGTCAGCAATTCATAACTTGTACATGACATCACTGCACACCTGAATATGGACGGGTAATACCGACTAGTGATGGCCATGTGCACAGCTCTGGTCTCGGTTTTATATCATCATCATTGTGTACTACTCCGGTCAAATAAAGATCCCTAAATATTGGGAAATTGCGAAGGGCTACAATATTTCACTTACAAGTTTTTTTGGTTTCATCCTTGTGCTGCTATCTAGTTTTAAAGATGGGTTCTAACAGAAAAGGCTCGTACAATGTTATTTTTCCTTCCATATTCGGTAGGTTTTACATAACATTAGATACAGTTTGGTAGAAGACTGGTGCTCAAGCTAGGTTTTATCATGAGCCCGTACCAGTTCACTGTTGGACATAGACCTCTCCCAAAGCACGCCACTTTGCCCGCAGCTGGCAGAGACTGGATGCCAAAGGCGGTTTTATATGGAGATCTCAAATTCCGGTAAAAATGGTTTCGAATTTAAACTATGAAATATTTTGATATCATTGAATAGAAGATGTGTTAAATACGGGAAAACAAGTTCGATGATTAATTAATCTTTACGTTTAGTAAGAAGAATTGTAGAAAATCATAGACAGTTTTGAACGCAGGCTTAGCGTGAGTGAGCTCTCACAAACTTCATATTTCTTGAAATTATCTATTGCTCTTAGAGGAAACAGTATATGGTCTTGCTCTAAGACCAGATTAATACCTCCGAGTATTTGTCACGTCACTATGGACTGGACATTACCCCCAGTGGGATGAGTCAATGATTGAACGGAACAATTTGATTAACGTAATAGTTTTTGTTTCAAATAATAACGCATTTACCTTATTCATAGGTACAGTTGACAGCACATCAAACTCTATCTATTATAATATTGACATGTATTTAAAAAAAATATATTCGCTACTTTTAAAGAAACAAATGTTTTTTTTACAAAATGACACTTAAATAGGTTGTCATGTAGTTTAAGAATAGTACACATTAGAAAATCAGAAATCCAACACATACATACAACACGTTGCATACAAACTCCATATTTGCTAAAAAGGGTTGAAGCACAACTTTAACCATCAATAATATCTCTGGCGGTAATGTCGATAAACTAATGTCAAAGTAAGATCCTTAAATTTATCATGTTAGTATTATTTATGTATTAAATTCTGCAATATTTATTCGTAAAAAACAATAAAAATTAAAAATAGCTATTATAATATTAACCTAAAAAATATAAACTAAACGAAAAACTATATGTACAATAGGTCGGTTGAACTCTGTAGTTTCTAGTAGTATTACAGTCATATAAAGTATTCACTACTATTCACGTACAGTTTGACATGCTTAAAGCAAATGATTAGCTGGTATAGCAGTTGGTAACTTAATAGTTTTTGTTAGAAGTACCAAACTACAATATGTACTAAGTACACCGACCGACGTCGACGTACCCTACATAATTAACTTAGTTGAGAAGCGATAATAGGTTGGTCAGTCACGTCTGTCTGTAAACTTAGAGTAGACATGACCTCAGGAGATCCATCAGATGCAATAGAATTATAGTCATATGAGAGGAATGCGACAACAAGATATTCTAATTCGATTTGCAATAAAAGCTACTTGAAACTTTAAAGTACTGACCCAAATTTTGCTCAGGTTTAAGATAAGATAAATTTTCTTTAGTACACAAATGAAATATGCTAATAATATTAGTATCACAATTGACGGTCTTATCGCTTATAGACAACCTATATCGCTAACTCTAGGGTTCTCTTTTATTGCAAGTGGGGGTAGTAAATTAAGTAGGTATCAGTTGCTATATTTTGACTCGGCGGTGATTAGTAAAACATTGTAAAAAAAGAGCTTGCTTTATTTGCCAATCACAAATGGCAATTTCTATAAGTTCTTGACTATTACTCCATGTATTGAGAGAGAGAGAGAGAAAGATGAGAGTGGGTGGACTATTTTTTATAAACTATTACAATACAAGAATCCAGAGAAATTAATATTGGAGGAAAGTACAAAAGACAGACGGTAGACACGTGATTTTGTCATGACCACCACTCTAAACCTAAACTTAACTGTCACTGTCTCTAATATACTAACGAGTAAGAGTGGGACGATTAAAAGAGTGCGACATAATTACATGGCTACAAATGGTATAAACTTATTCCTTCATCAAAATAGACAACAATTTAAAGATCTGAAAGCCCTGTAACGAACATTGTAATGTAATCCCAGTTTCAGTGCTCAATTACGCAATAAAAATAGTTGTCTCACTCACTCAGTGGCCATCCCTAATTGGACAAGGCGTCAGATGTGCCACTGTGCCCACTGTGTGTATAGATTGAGACATGCCGCCATGATGGGCTTGCAACGTATTAATTAATAGTATCTGTGGAGCCATCTCGAGCCAATTGGAGGCAATTAAACGGTGAATCACTAGCAGTGTTCCTGGTTCGGAGGGCAGGAATGCACTTAGTAACGGGAAGGTGGGTTACTCTTGAAATCGACAGGGTTGTGTTACTATACCAAAACTAATTTCTTACACACATGAGTACGACAAGCTGAGATGACAAGGATTGCAAAAAAACTTGTTTTTTTTTTCATTGTCTTTTAAAATTGAAGGTGAACTGTGGGGGAAAAATTGAATGAGTGGAAAAAATTGTTTATTCATAAAATTTATAATAATTAGAATTATAATACTTAATCAATTGTGTAAAAAATATATATTATAAAAGGTACACGTCGTCATCAAGCTCCCCTCCACATGACAAAAAATTAAATAATTACAGACATTTTGAAAATCAGACAATAAGAACTGACGTCACATCTTTCTAACTCCATACGAACTCCAATGTGTTTTGGCAAAAAGGGATGAAGCTACAACCATTAAATAAATCTGGTATTGATTGGAATATTGAAAAACTAATCTCCGATATAAGTAGATTTAAAGACACTTATGTCAAGTTTTTTGGAGATTGTAAAGTTATCGTGCATATTATGTACTATTATTGGTTTATTTTTATTGAATATGACCACAGAGGGAATCCAACTTTGATTGATTATAATAATTATGTTCTACACAGCTCAATAATTTCCAAAAACTAGGCAGGATATTGACTTCCGAAATATTCCATAACCTGTCACTCCTACAATAGCCAATTACAAATTGAAAACCCCTTCGTATCGGAGTAACAGTTTAATTTATATTCAAAACTCGGCCCGGAAACATTTAGTGTTTCGGCCGCAGCAGTTTTTCATCATAATTACTTGTAAAATATTTATAGGCTATTGTGAACGGTTTTTATGGCGCTCCCGCGGCCTTTTGGCCGTTGTACCATGGGCTTAGGAATAATTGTATAATAATACATCTAATATAATAATTTTGTCCACGGTGTGCTATGATTTATACCAATGTGCAGTGAGCGTGTGATTTGTGGGTTGCCATGTTTTAGTGGTGGCGACATCTATGCATAATCCGTATTACCATCACATAGAGTGCTCAATTGCTCATGTGTTATGCTTAGTGTGATAGCGACAGTACGGTCGAATACAAAGAAAGGTGTACAGTAGACTTTTCAAGGTTGAGATTGTCTCAAAAACTGCTTGACCTATTGCAAAAATTCTTTCACTGTTTGATAGATAAAAGTTAAAACTATGTAACTGTAAATTAATTTTTAAATTCGGTCCATTAGTTTTTGAGAAAATCTCAACCTTATTGAGGCCCCCTGTACACTTATCTCTGTCTTCGACTGTAGTCGTAGATGCGAAAGAATAGAGTCGTCAAAGAATGTTTATGTTACATCGAGGGATCTGGAAGAATGATCCACCACGCGGGCCTGGTGCAAATTGGCGGATTTACACACGCCTTAGATTTTATCTGTGAATAAATAGATTAAATTGACTTTTCTAATCATTGATCTTTCTGATGATTGAGATACACAAAGGTCTTACTAAACCAATTTAAAAATGTCCTAATAAGGGTCCATTGTGAAGTCCAAATAATGTCCAATAAAGCAAATTCATCCGTTTGGACCTTCTTTGCGCTCGGACATTTTTAGAAGGCAGACTGTCTATCTAGTTGTTTATAGGAGAACAATGTTTATAATTCAAGATTTTTGGTTGACTATACCTAATAATAATAATATAGACTAGACTGATCCATATGAGTGACCCACCAACACCCCAAACCAATAGCCCCAATTAAGTTGTAATTTCCAATCACTGCAATAGTTTATGCACCTGACGGGGTCTGTCATCGAGTGCATTCTGATGCGCTCAGAGACGGGTCCCGCTATATGCATCACATATCCCTTCAAATTAAAGTTATCTAAGGGGCCTCTACGCGTTGGACCTATGTCTCCGTGCAAGCCTTTCAAAGGACCAGGTTTTCTTAAACCCGTGAAACCTAGAGAGACATAATAATCGTAAATTCTCCCCTTCACTCCAATCGTGGTCGTATCGGAATCTGAACATATAAATCCTTCTCTCATAATTATTTCGCTTTAGGCTGTCCTATTTTGCATTGTAACGTTTTATTGTAGAACAATTTATTGGAATCCCCTGATAAGAAAACGGCCTGTTATAAAATACACGGTTTACCTATTATTTAGTTTTAACGATCGTGTAACAATTACTCCGGTATTAAATAACAAATGATTGACGATTGATATCCTGTAAGTGGAATTAATAATGTAGTTCTTGTACTGAAATGACCTCGAATTCAAGCCGTTTAAGGGCCTTCCACGAGCCAACTAGCGCCGCCAATCTTGAAAAAATAATATCTTTGAATTTTATAAATTTTATTAAAAAAGCTATTTACTAAATGTTTATTAGTATGAATACTATTTTTCAATATAAATACATGGCATAATTGCGACAAGCCAAGTTGTAGTTCACAAATGTGCCAAAAACGGCCGTTTTTCGCAATTATGCGAACTACAACACTTACCGACATTGAATCACGTTATAAATAAGCATTTAAGAAATAGTATTTATCGCAATAAAAATTTCGTAGATAGCTTTTTTAATAAAATTGATTATATTGGAAGACATTATTTTTTTAAGATTGGCGGCGCTAGTTGGCTCATGGAAGGCCCTTAAGGATTTTACGTAAAAATATTGCTGTTATAGACATTTTTAGGGTTCCCGTACCTCAAGAGGAAAAAAGGAACTCTTATCTCTACTTTGTTGATCACGTTGCACAATTACCGAATAGATGTCGCTACGTCTCTAAGACGAATATGGAGACAAAATTCGACGACCTGGGTACAATATCACGGTGGCTCTGTTGGAAGAGAGCGTGCCACGGAATGGCGAGGTCCCTTGTTCGAATCCCGGTGTTCTCCATTTATCATTTAGATTTTAGTTTCGCATAGCGCATATGCAAGAAAATATCGAAACCCCTGTATATTTCTCTCTCTCTCTTCGCGTGTACTCTGAATAAAAACTACCTTATAAAGGGTGTATCGATATCTGGTTCATTTATAAAACAAATGTCAAAAGAATACTATTAGCCCTATTAGCGTAATACTGTTTCCTGAACATGGGCGGGCGCCACGCGATTTAAATCACGCTACGAGTGTGGTTAACGACTAGTGATAACATGCGGCGTTGCTCGACTTCATTAATATTGAAAATTTTCATAATTAAAAAAAAAATTCAAAGTCGAATTTCTTTATTGCAAGTAAGCACGTTGTGTACATTTTTGCACGTCAATATATTTTTGAAATCCTTCAAACAAATATAATAAAACTAAACTAAACAAACTAATAATTATATCTAAAATAAACCTATCTAAAAAGCAAACTTACAATTTAATAAAAAAAATTAAAGATATTTATTATTATTAATTAACATCTCCTTGTATCATAGTCCTTATTTGAAGATCATGACATTCCACGGTCAATTTCATTTAAACATCTGCAATATGCATCTCATATTGATTTATATATATACGAAGTAGTGGATTTTGAATTTAATTATGTAGTAAGTAATTTATCGGTGCGTTCCGTAGGATAAATATTTTCTTTCCGTGGGGTAAATAGGGAGGGGCAAAATTTTTTTTTTTTTTTTTTTTTTTTTTTTTAACCTATATGTTGTCCCACTGCTGGGCAAAGGTCTCCCCCCTCCTCTTCCATCCATCCCTGTCCTGAGCCTCTTCCAGCCACCCATCCCTGTATCTAACGATATCGTCTCTCCACCTACGCCGAGGTCTGCCCCGACGCCGGCGACCGTCCGATGGCACCCATTCTGTGGCAGCCCGGGCCCATCGGTCCGGCTGCATGCAGGGGCAAAATATGTTTAATTAAAGGTTCTTTAAATATCAAGGCTGATCCAGAAAGGAACGCAGAAATAGGAACGATCCCCACTCTAAAACGTCTATTAAATACTATTCGCAAAATAAAAATAGAATGGCAAAAAATACCCGGTGGTCTAATCTACAGGCACGTGCAATCGATTTTTCTGCCAAAATAATTTATTAGCTAGTGTCTAGGAAGTGACAAAAATATAAGAATCTAGGCGTAGATGACTATGCATTTCGGTAATTGGACTTAATGGACCGGATCGATCACAAAAAGCCTGGTACTTACATTATAGATTTTTTATCTAATTTGTCGTGAAATAATTAATAGAATCTTACCGAATTCATAATTATAAATTAATCTTCAAAACCAGGAAAAGGCGACCTAAGTCTTGCCTTCGCCTCTTTGCTCACTACCCCATACGTAAGTTGTACAACGCATTAAAAACGCCCAGCTAATCAAACTGGACAATATAGTAAGGACCCCATTTGAAGAAAAGTCAGCAATTTTTCATTTTAATTGCTATTTTTGAAAATATTAACGAGATTAAATGATTTCCATTGAAATGTTTAACATTTAAGATTGAGATTACGATAATTCAATCATTAGATAAATTCACCATGGCTTAGCCGTCTTTGCAGAGGATGCCTTGACTCTGACAATACAGCGGAACACCAATACTGCTTAACTGCCCCCTACCGAAGAAACCATAACGGGGATGGGAGTGGAACGTCTCCACACAACAAATTACAAACGTTACGACATCAGATAGCCTTTGCCAGCAACTCTGTAGCGCTATTTCAGTGAGCTGGGGTGGTTGAGCTGACAGCGCGGGAGAAATGCACAAATCTCTCACCTTCATGGTGTACAGAGTCTCTTATGTAGAAATAAATCACCATTACCACGAAATAGTGTGGACCGAGCAATTTTTCACAATATCCCACGGCTGGCTTAGAATAAGGAAGCAGTCAAAACACAAAAATGAAGTCCAACTAAAACGCCAAATCGCAAAATCGCAATTACCGCGACTCTACTAACATGGCCACTCCTATAATGTGCTTAGTACCTTACAACAATGTGCAGTGGGTCGTATGTGCGTGCAAGCCCCGACATCAAAGTGAATGAGTGAACGAATGGATGAGCTGTGAACGTGTGACCGGCCGAATGATTCCGTGCCGCTCGCCTGACCGGGATAACGCTCATTTAGACTTGCGCTAAACAGGGGATTAAATTAGATGCTTGGTGTGTTTGTAGGGTTAGTTAAACATACGTGGAAGTGGAAGAATAGGGTATGAACCTTTGCTTTACCTGGGACCCTTTACACGTGTATCAGTGTGGTAGAATGTACTTAGACGAAACGAAAGAATTGTTGTGTTGGACATAAAGGTACTTACAATAGCTCAAGAAATAAAAATAGTACATAATTATCAAATTAAATTAAGCATCAAATAAATTATAAGTAGCAAGATTTAGTCACATTCATATAATTTAGTGACTTATTCGTCAACTGGCGAGTGTGGTACTCGCGAGTGCGCGCGGGTTGGCACCTTCTGATTTTACCTATTGTTTTTGTCGTCAACTCGCGCGCACTTGTAAAGTACAGTCATATAAAAATGGATAGAATTCAAAAACTTAAATAAATAACTATTACCCGCAAATAGTGTATGAAATCTCTACCAGGCTGATCCACGCTTCCGGCGACCTGAGGGCTGGCGCTTACCTCTCGCAAAGACAGCATGGCCATACAGAGAGGTAATGCAGCGTCGTCCTCGGCACGATGCCCTGTAATTGGGAGCTGGACGATGACGTGTACCTTTTATAATAATATTTTACACAATTAATTGTTATTATATTTAGTTGTTTCATATAATAAAAACGTCTAAACTAATTATTTAGGCAGTCCGTCAAATCTTTAAACAAACTTATCTCCAATTGTGGATGTCTATTCTCTTTCTTCTATTCTTTAATGCACTAATAATTTAGCCAGCTGCTGTCTTATGGCTGAAGACGATCTGGGTGAATTGGGAATACAAGTAAAATGCATACCAAACTTTCCAGGTCAAAAACTATTTGTAGTGCAGTCTTAAATAGAACAATAGTGTATAGAAACCCAAATTACAAATAAACCAACTAACGTTACATAGGTCAGAGTATTTGCCGCGGCCGAATAGCAGTGAACGAGTGAGTGAATGAATGAACGACTGATTTATTTGTTCGGACCGCTCCCGGTGGAATGGTGTTGTACTACGTATCGATAGCTTTTTTATCGATAACTCAAAAGAACTCACGACAAGCGATACTTAAAGTAGGTAAACATATTAGTAGGTTATGTAGGAAAATGACCGTTTCGGAATAAACAGAAAATATATTCATGCAATTTAATAATTAAATACAGATAGTCAGAAAAACACAGTGAAGCGAATGATCTTCATAAAATTAATACAGAAAATAAATTATTGCTACATACTTTGCTCTAATAAATAAAATTGAAGTGGTACACTTCTTATCTTTATGGCACTACAACCATTGATCTCCTATAAACAACTAGATACACAGTCTGTCCTCTAAAAAAGTCCGAGGGCAAGGAAGGTCCAAACGGATGAATGGACCCTTATTTGCTTTATTGGGCATTATTTGGACGTTAACAATGGACCTTTATTTGGCCGTTTTTTTTAAATTGTTTTGGTAAGACCTTTGTGTATCTAGTTGTTTATAGGAGATCAATGACTACAACTTACTTAACCGTCATTAGCAATTTAAATACTTACTGTTTTTGTTTTTTTTATGACCAAAAAAATCGCAGTTATGAAAATAATGTACCTATAGAAAAAGATACTTAATACAACCACACTAATTTCGAGCCTTACTACTAATTCTGTGGGAAAACAATTACCTACTCACTCGCAATTAAATACGGCATCTATCTATCCCTTGCCTTTCCTATTATTTACCTATACCGTTCACCAACCGGAAGAAAACTATCGATACATTTATCGATAACGAAACAGCACCAATCCCAGTGGAGTTTCGCTAAGCCAATTGAACCGGTAACAAAAGCTTTGACCGACTACTTATTTGGAATGCTTAAATAGACGTAAAGGTCGGTTAAAGTGGGTTTTGTCTTTTACTTTCACGCGATTTTGTTGACACGGAGGAAGGGATTAGCGCTGTTTGACTTTCGTGAATGTCGACTTACCGATATACAATTAGCGGAGGTCTTGAGTTCGATTCCCTGCAGGCGCAGTTAACTTTAAGATGCAATTTTAAATCCTAAGGCTCTAGACTGACGGACTGCATTCCAACGACTGCATGCCAACTGCACACCGTCTGCTGCACGGTTGGTTTGCAGTTTTTTTTGCAGTCTGAGTGCAGTTGAAATGCTAGAGCCTATGACGAATATGGAAGATGATTTCGCCGATCTAACCCGAGTCACGGTAGCTCTGGAAAAGAGCGTGCCATGCCATGGTTCGAATTCCGGCCGTGACGATTTTTTATTTCCATTTCATTTTTTAAAATGGTTTAGTTCCTAATTTAATACTTTCGTCAAAATGTCGAACTGATCAATTTTCTATAATTTAACTCAAAATGCACTTTTTGCCTAATCGAATTGTTACATCATTACTGTGTGTTACCTCTGTTTGAACAAACTGTAGCCTGTTAGGTAAAGGCAAACTGAAAACCACGAAATAACAGGAAAACCACGTATTCATTCCACAAAACCGTTGCAACATAACCTGTATTACCATCGCGTAGAGTGCTCGAGTGTTACACTTGATGTGCTGTATACAATTGCCAGAATACTCGTAAATGAAATTTGAATGTTACGTTACGTCTTTATGCTAATAAGGTGTCCTGTGACAGCGTAGGAAATACCAACACTCGATGGAACATATCAATGGTTACATTTGGTTTCGAGTGAGGTACGATCTTATACAATAAAAGAATTTATACCTACAAATAAATATACTTACATAGATTTATTTGTAAGATTATCTGAAAAGCTACTTGAGCATTTATAAGAATTATTTCACTGTCAGATAAAATAGTTAAAAGTACTTAACTGTAACAAATCTCATATCCGATAAACATAGATTTTATGAGAGTTTTAGATTTCTGTCCCCTTACCACGAACTCTTATAGCAGGATTACTTCAATAATACTTTGTTATTTCGTACAAATAACAGCAGATCAATGGTAAGACTTGCAGTACGATTTTAAATCTTACGACGCAGATAATATGAACGGTCCAAAGTGTTAGACTTGACATGCTGTTAGCTGTACCATGACGTCCTTAATAAGCTTACTTTAAGGTCGTCATGGTACGAAATAACAAAGTATTATTGAAGTAATCCTGCTATAAGACTTCATGGTAAGGCCCCTGTATTTCGAATATTTTGTATAGTAATACCGATTAATTTACTTAGCGGATTTTTTACATAACAAAAGTAATTGTCACCTCTTTAAGAGTTATTTAACACGAAATAATGTCTTTGTTACATTGAAATAAAATAGGAGACAGAATCCGCATCGGTAACCCCGCCTCTATAGGACAAGTAGGGTGCACAAAAAAGGTAAATACCGAGCTCTGGCGTCTCAATAGGTTTTACTGTGGAAACGCGGCACAAAAGAATCTTTTTCTGTTCCATGTTAAGTAGGCGGCGGGTTTTTAGCGGTGTACCGTTTGCAGAGAAGTAGTCTTACACGAATGCCAATGAGAGTAATGTTTTTTCAGGTTGTGTAGTATTAACGGCAAATAAGCTGACGTGCGGACAACAGCAGATCAATGGTAACACTTGCAGTAGGAATTCAATTCTTATGACGCAGATAATAAGAATGGTCCAAAGTCCAAAGTTTTATACTTGATCTGCTGTAGCGTACCAACGGGTGGTAGGTTATCGTTGTCTCGAGAATAATTGTATAACGTTGCCGCCCGCCAAATAAAATGCATTTTATTTGCAAGAAATATGTAAATAGGTGCGAGAATTCGTATTTAGTTCACATGTTTTGCCAATTTTATGGCATGCAAGTTTTTTAGGTAACCTACCTAATATAATATTATATTAAACGATAAATGGAGAAACGAGAATATGGAGACAAAATGGCTCTGTTGGAATAGAGCGTGCCACGGAATGGCGAGGTCTTCGAATTTATTTATTTTTATTTTATTTATTTATTAAGTAAGCAATATATGTATGTTACACACCATTTATATAGACTCGAATACACGACTAAGTATGCGTTGGCGTGGAAAGTATAGCGGCCCAAATAGACCGTAGCCTGTTCTAGGGCCGACTAATTTGTTGTAGCGAACTTATTTAATAGTCTGGCAGTCATAGATGACGTCCGAGAATCCCGGTCATGATGAAAATTTTTCTCCATTTACCATTTAGATTTTCGTTTCGCATAGCGCATATGCAAGAAAATATCAAAAAATATTATATTAACCATATGGTGTAGATAATAATTACAAAAGCTGAGCTTTTGATAATTCAAAAATGTCAGTACCTTTTCAGGTTCTAAGATAGCCTATAAATTTATTTAAAAAATTGTGACTTACCTACCACCTTTTAGGTACGAGTTCTACCATGCCATACAGGATTAATATTACATAGATAACTTTCACCAACTTATATGATGCTCAGACAAAAACCTATGAAAATTCGATTTTTTACTAACGGTTTATTTATTTTCTTACAGGTATGTTGGAGTTGACAGTTGACACAATCAGTATTTCCAGTTTCGAGTAAGTGTTACATCGTCCAGATTATTTTTACTGTGTCTATTTTAGAATTGAATTAGGTATTTATATCTTATTTTTTGTTCGGATAAGTTGGACTCTTCCCTATTCGACGTTGCTATGACAATTACCAAGTCTGTCGTCCTACGCGGCATACGATTGATCGAATACGACGCTCGACAGTTCTAAAAATAACACCATCTATCAATCCTACATCTCTTCTGTAATATCAATCCTACAATACTTTCCTTAATCAGAATTTGTATTACGCATTATCCATCCTCGGTGAACAAATTAGAACATGATGAAAAAATTCTTGCCGTGGCGTGGGCAGGACTTGAACCTGCGACCTTGTCACGGAATGACAAGGTCGCAGGTTCAAGTCTTGCCCACAGCAAGAATTTTTTCATCATGTTCTAACTTTCCTTAATAGCTAATTTTGGTTTTACATGTAACCGATGTATTATTTTGTGTGCAAATAAAGTATATTTGATCTTTATTATCATCAACCCACATCAGTACAGACCCGGCAACTAAATTGACCAAAAATGGCGGCGAAACTGTAAACAAATCTACAATTTTGCAGCTAAAAGCACGTCAACTGTAACTCTTTGGACGTTGGATAACTTGGGATAGTTTTTATTATGTGCATCGTAAGAGTTGAAATCGTACTACAAGTGTTACCATGAATCTGCTGGTCCAATCTACCTTCATGAAATGCCGCCATTTTTGGTCAATTTACCTGCCCGAATCTGTGTACTGGAGAATGATGCCATAGCTGTGTAATTTCCGTGATTTTAACAACTGTTAATATGACATTCAGAGGTAAATAAAACCCTGTCCATCCATTCCACGCCGACGCCGGTTCTCTTTCCAAAGTTTCCGAAATTATCCTCAGCGTTAGCACCTTTTCAAAAATAATGGTGACGTGTTAAAATGTATAACAATGTGCTTGCAATAAAGAAGTGACTTTTGAACAAACTCTAGACTCTAGGACTTCTGAGGTCCAATCTCTTCAGCGTTGTCACCTTTTCCTTGCAATGTGGTTGTCAATGTAAATTCAAAAAAATGTTGACTTGCAAAAATGTACACAACGTGTTTACTTGCAAATCTTGCAATACGTAAATGTAACGTAAAGGGTATAAGAAACCGAAGGGAGTGTGTTCAGTATCGGTAACTGAACAACTTCTGTTCTACGGCTTTTTGATTTTCGCGACTTAATTTTTTGACTTTTCATACATTTCGTACCGGTCTGCTGATCAATTTGTATTGTATGAGACATTAATTTATTTTTATTTTTTATTCGAAAAGTTGTAGAACAAAAGTTGTTCAGTTACCGCTCCTGAACACCCTCCATTCGGCTTCATATACCCTTTACTTTACACCCTGTATAATAAAGATTCTGATGAATCTCTGCAGCTTCTTAAATCTAACGCACTTGTGTGCTGACCGTACTCCATTCGTCCCACCAATGCAAGGGCCTGGGACGACGCCGAACAAAGGTAGCAGAAACCAATTTGTTACGTGATAATATGCCCCCTCACCCCTCGCTCGATGCCCTTCCCCCGGTACGGAATGAGTCTTATTCCTAAGTTGCCCTTTGACAAAAAAAAAATACGTTTCTTTATTTTTTTAAGATACCCGTCTAATGCGTTGACATAGCTTTCACCTCTAGTCTTTATTTAGGTTAGAGTTATCGTTTGAATTTCTCTCAGATTTCTTACTTATCTGATACTAAACCTAAGCCCAAATCAAGTGTCTTATTTTGTAAACAAAAACCTTACCCTGCTAACATTTTAAGCTGTTCTGTGATTACTGCATAGTTATTTTCACATTATTAGTTCAGTTCACTTTATTTTTACAATAATGAACAGGTGCGATCAATCAGTTCCTTCAGTGTTACATCACAACAGGTAATTAGACGATAATATTTGTTTACAAAAAAGACACTTGATTTGGGCTGCGGTATACTTACTCGTTGGGTGAACGGATTAATGTTTGGATGCATTGAAAAAAGAAATATATGGAATGGCGAGGTTCGACTCCCGGTCGTTATGAAAAATTAAAAATATATATGTAAGTATTATGTAGTCTCAAATTATCGACAAAAGCTCTAATAGGCTTTTTAACTTATAGTCGCTTAGTAAATTATAGTAATGTTTGACCGACTGATATAATCTATTTGTGACTTGTAAGTCAATGTATGTATAAGTTAATCTGCCATGTCAATGACATCAAAATACCGGGAACTCATGACATTCCTGACACGGTAATTCCCCCGCTTTATCAAACATGGTATATGAAAAGAGGTTCCCACCTCACTGTACCTACTAAGAAATCTATTTCTGTAGTTACTCCTTTCAATAAAATTCAGTATCAAAATTAGGGCTGCGAGAAGCGTTTATCAATGTAAGAAAACCAAAACGATAGTCATAAACTGTTTTGAGTATGAGTGGAGTTTGAGTTCGGTCTTACGTCCGTTTTCATTCAATTTTGACAGTCGTAAGTGCGAGCTGCTGAGTTCGTGCTCAAGTCTGTCTATGACTATCGGCCTAAGACCCACTTCGGTCGCCGAACCAGTGGAGTAAGTTTTACAATAAGCATCTGTGCTTAGTGTGCATCTTGTGCTGTCAGAATAAATGTATTTTTTTCTTTCTTTCGTTCTTTCTTTCTTTCTTAATTTCTTTTTTCTTTCTTTCTTTCTTTCTCTAATGTAATTACTTCGTATCTTTTGCATCTCTCATTGGATCTGTTGTACTTGTTGATGCAAGATGCATTATTTTAATAACAATTAATAGGAACGGGGCAATTTGACATTTAATTTTATTGTATTTTGGTATTTTGGTTATTGTTATGTATTCAATAAAAGTAAATTTCTATTTAATCGATGTAATGAGTGGTTAAAATATATTCGGAACATTAATATTGTACGCCGAAAGGCAGTTGCAGCGAACATAATTATCTGTGAACATCTGTATTTATATACCTGCAATATCAATAAAGAACTTTGAACAAGTTGCAACCCTATCAAAGCCCCGCCCCGACATGCCCTACAGAGGTGATTTGACCTTTGACAAATATTGGCCCAATGGAATATTGGGGGACGTAATATTGCAAGGATACGGTTTTCTTACCGACCTTATTGGAATTTTGAATTTGAATATTGCCGTTAGCATTACAGGGTTATTTTAGGAAGAAATGACGTAAGAGCAAATGTTATATTCATCAGTCAATATGTGGTATACTAGTGGAGTATGTTTCTTCTATAGGAGTATTTAGGAGTGAGGTAGCATCTTCTTCTTCTTCTTAAAGCTTCGATCCACTACGCCGATTAAATAGATACGGATTGAGTGAACAAGCATCACCTCCGATGTTTCAGGTGTCTCTGGGCGACGATGACCGCTTACCATCAGTTGGCTTTTTTAAAGAAAACAAAAGATATTGCTATTGACTGTTACCTATTGACTCTTGGGAAATTCGATCGTTTCGGAAATGGCAATCTGAATTAAATTAGAAGTTTCCTAAAGTGCCTTTATTTTTTAATATTAAAACTTATTTTTAACTGTGTTCCTGGTCCCTCTAAACTAAAACAATTAAGTCATTTATCTTTACTAATCCTTCAAAATATATCCTCCAAAGCGCCTATAAAAGTGTTTAAAGTCTCAAAAATATTACTAAAATAAGCAGCGATTACGTCAGGCCCAATTTGCGATTAAAATATCGGTTTTGGCTCAAGTCATGAATAATCCTCATTTTATTAGTTAAAGTCGACGTCAATGGCGCTTTGAAATTTTAAGAAGGTGAAATGTCAGAATTGACAGTTACTTCCTTTTGTTATTGACGAGCTCAAGGCCGTTGGAGAGGCGCCTGTCAATAAATTGCTATTGCAACATATATTGAAACCTAATTGATTGGCAATCAAAAGTAATTAAGATCAAAATAATGTAGGTTCAGTATTTTTTTGGCTGATTTCTTACCATGCAAAAGAGGCTGTCCTAAGGTCGTCTATTAAGGCCAGGCCACACAGAAAGCAATCTAGGAGCGTTCTGTTCATTGGCCAACATTCGACGCACATTTCAAAGCACATCAAGTATAACATTTTGGACTTTGGATCGTTCTTATTATCTGCGTCGTAAGAGTTACCATTGATATGCTGTTGCCCGTACAATCCCACATCGTTCTTGGACCGGAACGCTCCCGGCAACGACGACAGGTCATGCTCCTTCCATCATTGGGTGGAGCGTATGGGCCTAAGAGTCTCCTCTGTTGCCCCGGCAGGGTCTCGTCGGCCATCGGGCCGACGGTGATGTGGCCCCTCAGAGGGAGGGGGTTTTTGGCAAATGTTCTCGCACGGTTAATAACGATACTGTAATGTAATATTGTGTATGGCGGTTTTCTTGCTCTTTTTCTATTTGGTTGCTATTGTTTTTTTTTTTTTTTTTTTGTGTCGTCGTTTTTATTTTATTTTTATTTTGTTTTTTATGTAGTTTTTTTTTTTTTTTTTTGCACACAATAATACATAACAGTACCGTAATCAAGCGTGGAGGGGTCAAGGCGGGGGTGGATTAAGCTTAAATTGGGCTTGCCGGCGCGCTGGGCTACTCGTGACTCAAACCTGCCACAGAAGGTGGCGGGGAGCGAAGCAGCTCTCTCTGGAGGGGGCGACCTTCCGGAGGGCGCGCGTGCAAGGGAGCGAGACCTCGCAGGTGGGGGTGAGTGCTGTTATCGGCGCGGTCGAATAAACGACGCGTCAACCTCAGCACGAACCCTTCCACCGACTCGATCTCCACGTCGCGGGCAATTACGTCATTTCTGACGTATCTGCCCGCGCCCGTGATTGCTCTCAGGGCTAAATTCTGCTGCACCTGCAGTCTGGCCTTCTGTGTCGCGGAACACAGCGAGTACCAGGCTGGGGCAGCGTAGGTCAGGCGCGAACGGACATAAGTCTTGAAAATCCTCAGCTTTGCACGTAAGGGTAGCCTCGACGATAGAACTGGTCGCAGAAGTGAGCGCGCGATCTTAGCCTGGTGGGTCACATGACTCACCATTGGCACCATGCGCAGCGACCGGTCTATGTGGCACCCCAGGTACCTAACCGAGGATTCCCAATTCACCTCCTGACCTCGGAGCTTAAGTGGGGGAGGGAGAATGCGCTGCTGTCCGGTAAGTAGTGCGGCCGTCTTGCCAACGTTGACGGCCACTCGCCACTTATCGAGCCATGCAGGCAGCAAGTCGAGTAGTCGCTGCATTTTACGTGCAGCGATCTCGGCCCGCTGTGACGAAGCGAAGTAGGCGCTATCGTCCGCAAACAGAGCTAGTTCGACATCCCGTTCACCCTCGCTCAGCCGGCCGGCGAGGGTAGGAATGTCGTTCGTGTAGGTGGCATACAGGGCCGGGGAAAGGCAACTGCCTTGTGGGACGCCCGCGGCGATCAAACGGGGGGCCGAGTCGCTTCCTTCGACCGCAACGTAAAAGCTGCGGTTTTCTAGAAACGACGCGACCACCCGGATCAGTGCCTGCGGGGCCGTGGTCTCCAACAACTTGTACAGAAGGCCCTCGTGCCACACACGGTCAAAGGCCTTCTCGACATCGAGAAAGACCGCCACCGTGCGCCGCCCGAGGTTGCTCTCAACAGCAAGATGGTGGAGAACACGGACTAGTTGCAACGTTGTTGAGTGGTCGCTGCGGAAGCCGAATTGCTCTTCCCGCACCTTGAGGTGCGGGAGCAACCGCCTCAGCAGCAAGCGCTCAAACAACTTGGCTATGTTCGGTAGGAGGGTGATTGGTCGGTAACTAGAAGGGAGGCGCCTGTCTTTGCCCGGTTTGGGCAGCACGATGACTCTGCCCAATCTCCATGCCTTGGGAAAATGACCCGTACGCAAGATTCCGTTGAAGAGTCTGGTCAAAGCGACCAGGCCCCTCCGCGGAATCTGCTGGATCGCGGCATTTTGGATGCCGTCTGGCCCAGGCGCCTTCCTTCTGTTAAGTCGAATCACCGCTCTTGCCACCTCAGTCGGCGAGATAAAGATGTCCCCCGGGAGAGCAGGAGCGGGAGTGGCTAGGAATTCAACCACGCGCGATACCACCGCAGCATGGTGAGTTTTAGTAGCGACGTCAGAGGCTGCCGGGTTCGGCGTGAACTGCGTCTCAAGATGCTGCGACAGTATCTCCGCGCGGTCACCGGACCCGCTCCCGGTCCGCTTTATGTGTGACATGGGCTTTAAGGGTATGCTCAGAATGGGAACGTTCGCGCGAATACAATACGGATTCGGCGAATGTTCGCCAATGAATGCTGTCAATACGTTAGGTACGCGACAGAAGAGTTTGTTGCATTGTGGTGGCAACTATTCATGAATATCAACAGAACTTCAATCAAATTAATTAATTAACAGCGATATTAATTTAATTACTCGTATATACTAACCAATCAAACAAAGTTGCTGTCAATCTGTCTGTAATTGATCTGCTTATTGAAATGTCAGTAGCAGACATTTGAAAACAATTTTGTACATTATTAATTTTCAGTGCCGACTCAATTAGTTCAGGGTATAGCCCAGAAATAACCTTTCTAGTATTTTATTTAAGACTAGTAGGTATGTAGTAATGACACGTGACACGACGTCTGCTTAGAAATATATATATATACCGAAGCTCAACTCAAGTGTCTTATTTAGTAAACAAAAATTACCCTCCCCTACTAACATTCTAAGCTGTTCTGTGATTATTGCGTAGTTATTTTAATACTATTAGATCGGAGTACTGTATTTTCACAATAATGAACAGGTGCGATCATTCGGTTCCTTCAGTGTTACATCACAACGGGTAATTAGACGAGCATATTTGTTTACAAAATATGATTTGGGTTGCGGTATAGAAACAAGTCTGCTGCTGCTGACTGCAGTCGGCTACAGATTTGTACCTTTACAGTCCGTCTGCCTATAATTATTAAAATAACAAATTGACCCAATTTATCCCATTTTATGATTCAGACGTCATCGCATTGTAATTTGAATTTAATGAGATGATGAATTCATTACTTTGCCTGATTGCCACTCTGAAAATGATCTAGATTTCAGAATAATTGCCTAGTAAAAAAAATTATGAAGGTTATTTGAGGTAATAAAAATGTGGAAGGTATCAAAGTTATAAAATAATTTATGATTACAAAGCAAATCCTTTAATGGTAAATTGAGAAAATTTCATATAGTTTATTACTTACTAATTGTAATTTGTTACGATTCACTTGAAAATTGTTTGATAATTAAAAAGTTAGTTATAGATACAGTAGACAAATTATAGAAACAAAAGTTAGTTTTTAAATATTTTCATTGAAAAAATAACAACGTTCATTGCCACAAAAGTTACACATACGCAATTGTCACCAAAAACACCCCTGTTTGCTGACTGTGTATTTGTTTTTCCACGGTTCCCCTCCATGCTTAGGGTTGCCAGATAAAGAGCGTTATAGATAGATATTGAATCATTTTTATTGTGCTTCACAATCCCCAGACTGAAGTGAATGTGTTTTAGGCTCTCTGGTCATTTAAGATAGTATTGGCAGCTATTCTGGTTATAGTATGACCGTCTAAATCAGTCTTCGCCTGCGCGGTACAGGGACGCGGGGGTAGGACGACAACGGGGACCGAGAGAGGTGCGGGGCGAGCGAACTGAGTTGTAACAGAAATGCGCCTGCCGCCCGCACCTCTCTCGGTCCCCGTTGTCGTCATTCCCCGCGTCCCTCGCGTCCCTGTACCGCGCAGGCGAAGACTGATTTAGACGGTCATACTATAACTTTCTTTACTTTTAACTGAATTTGTCGTAGCCGAGATTAAGTCATGGACAGACATGGACTTACGACTGTCAAAATTGAATGAAAACTGACAGTTGTAAGACTGAATTCAAACTCCACTCCTACTCAAAACTGTCTATGACTATCGGCCTCAGATTCAATTTTGAGTGAAAACTTAGTGTCAGCTCGCTCGTAAAAACTATCAAATCACTAAATGTGTTTAATTTAGTCATTGATTTTTTGTGTGAAAAAATTATGTAAGTAGATAATTACTTTTTTTAGTAAATGATTTCCATTTTGTTTTTTACACATAATTTCAATCATCCATATTACATTTATTATGATTAAAAATTAAATTGGAACCACATTATTTTATTTTCGCATCCAATTATGGAGGTCGCAATCAGAATTCCGATCCTAATTACGAATGGAATCCAAACGCGAAATTGGACATTATTAGGCTCGCTTTTCTTATAAGACTTTCTACTATTGGAGTTGCTTACATTTCAATTAGAGCAGACGCTCTCAAACATATTTTGTTAAGGACCGCTTTGAAATGAATTGGATGTGGTTATGAACTGATTTGCATAGAAGGTGTTAGAACTTATGTCACTTACATTGACTATAGTTATAAAGTATAAAACTAGATATTATTCCCTGTGTAAGATTGTTTTGTGATCATTTATCTTATTTTTATCTGTAGGCATTCGCATAACGGAAACCGATAACCAATAACGGAACACCATTAGTATATTGCACACCAAAATCATAGAGTTTAGCACACATTACGTATATCTTTCACGTATCGCGTATTTATTTTATATAGGTAAGTACCTACATTAAATAATTCTCCACAATCATTTATGTCAGCTTCGTGCGAGTTCCATCTACTGGCATTCGATACTCGATCACGAGAAAGTTAACTAATATTTTCATGAAAGGCTTCTACAGTCCATCAATCATACATATAAATTTTACGTAACGCAAAAAGTAAACGTGCTCGCAAAAAGTCACACATAGGTTACGTGTCGCACATAAAATATTTTCCAATGAACCTTAAGTTTATCAGCCCTGGATTAGACATTCTCCAAATGACAATGAATTCCTAAATTCTTGTTCCGGGGAGGTTATTAAGGAATTGATTTTGAAATTACTGCCATCTACATTTTGAGTTAATTCAGGGATCTGGGTCAGGGGGTTGTAATTTATACGACAACCGATAGACTACAAGCCTTTGGTTACCTCGCTTTATAACGATTCAAGTTTGTACAGACATTTTCAAAAAAATAACCGGCCGAGGCTTCCGTGCAAACAACTTGCTTAACCCCGTAACTTTGCTCTAACGTAAAGATAAACTAGATTTAGAGACCAACTTAACTTTGCCATTATCAAAATATTATCTACATACATCGACGTACTCCTGATTTGTTGATCATTTGCAAATATAAGTTTGTAATAACAAAAAATGTTTTTGGGGAGATGTAATTTCAAATTTACAGTTTTCGGAAATTTTCATTTACTTGTGCTATAAGACCAGCTTCTTCAGGATTCTAGGTCAACGGGAAGTACCCTATAGGTTTTGATTATCTTGCGTTTTCACACAAATATGCGCCAAAATTTTACATAACCCATATCTTCTGATTGCGTTGACGTAGAATGTCGATTTCACGGCTGCATGAGGTTGCAGACTTGAGTATTTGGTATTAATTTCAACTTGATACGTCCATGCGTTTCTGAGATATAGGTCTTGACAGACCGACACACGGATAACAAAGTGATCTTATAAGGGTTCCTTTTTTCCTTTTGAGGCACGGAACCCTAAAAATGATTTTCATGATCAGTAAGGAACTATTAACATAATATACATACTATAGAATATCAACTTAATCCGGTACCGGTAACCAGAAAACCTTAGAATGAAGCTATATGAAGAGGCATGCGTGCCCAGTAATGTTGTTTGAAAGATCCTTTTTGACTTTGTCCAAATCAACTCACGCGCAATTCATTATCATAATCAGCCCGACAGATTCTGTCTTAGAACTGATTAGGTAGACGCTCTATGTCCAGTGGACTGATACGGGCTGATGATGAACTAATGTGGCCAGCCCACTGCCACTTCAGTTTACTGATTCTATGAGCAATGTCAATCACTTTTGTTATCTAGCAGATATAAAGTGGTCATTTTCAGTCTGAAATTAGTTTTAATAATTCCAAAACGTCAGAGATATTAATGGTCAAAGTCTTCGGCCCTTTTTGGCAAAACGAACTTAGTAGATATTCTTTTCCTTTTATGATTTTGTTACAATAGCTCTATGTCACGATTTTTTTCTATCCTGACACCCATAGACTACTTAGGGAAGGGTCTATCGACACCCTTCCAATCCCATACCATTATCTACAAGTACAGGGCACGTGACTAGCACGTGTTTACATTATTAGCTAGTGTACTCATAACCAAATTATTTAGACCTATCTGCTTTTGATCTTTGAGTTATGTCTGTAAGAGTATAATTTGGTAAAAGGGTCAAGTAAACTGGTTGGCGTTCAATACATTGGTTTTTATGTTAGTTTTAAGCAATGATTAGGTGACTGCTGTTTTTGAGGTTATAATGGTTGTTGAAATTGTTTTTGGAGTTATCGTAAAAAGGTTAGGTTAAGTTTTAATTATAAGGAAAACTCACATTTTATGCTATCAGTAGGTAATTGGTACTATATAAATATTACATTCGCTCTATGGGTAGAGTTGATATTTTTAAATTAAATGATGAGATATAATTTATACAATAAAGCTATTTAAATTTTTTGTAATATAAATATTATATCCAACACGATGAAAATTTTCTAACCATGGGCAGGACTTGAACCTGCAACATTGTCATATTATTATTGGTTATCGGTTCTACGACAGATGTGACCAGTCCACTGCCACTTTAGTTTACTGATTCTATAAGCAATGTCAACCACTTTTGTCTCCTGGCTATACTCGTTCCTTATTCTGTCTAACAGAGAAATTCCAAGGCATAGCTCTTTCCATAGCTCGCTGAGCGACTGTGAACTTGTGGGCTAGTCTCACCGTCAAACTACGAGTGAATTCTTTGAACCCATTGTTTTATTTTGACAATACAGATAAATTAACAAATAGAGACATAATATAATAAATAATAATTTGATTGTAATTTTCATAAATTAAAGACACCAATTCAAACTAACCCCCATAAACATTAGATCCCATGACCCAAATACCACCGTCAAAAGTACAGGGTGTCCCAAATTCGAAACAAACCCCATCCACAGGGGGTTGACATTTCACAGGAATTGGACGTGACGATTATACTCGTAATGAGCTGTCCGCTCGTTATAGAACCTCTTTGTCACTCCCGTTTCCGCTTCCGTGTTCTTTGGGGGGTTTTACCGGAAGAGTTCAGGGAAATAGTGGATTTTGAAACTAGTCCGTTTCATTTAATTATGACATTGATCTCCTATAAACAACTAGATACACAGTCTGCCTTCTAAAAATGTCCGAGCGCACAGAAGGTCCAAACGAATGAATGGACTCTCATTTGCTTTATTGGATATTATTTGGACGAACAATATACCCTTATTTGGACGTTTTTTAAATTGTTTATAGGAGATCAATGAGCGTAGACGATAAAATTGGCCATGCAAGAGCGGTGTCGTTCACTTCTTAGCTTATAAAAACCTAATTAATAAATGCCGCGTTAAACAATGAGTTTAAAAAAATGATATTCTAATAATATTTCATCAATAGAAAATAATACTTACATTAAATTTTGTATTGATCAAATATTATTCCAACTAACATACAATTATTAGCATTTCCTCGGCTACACTTAACAAAAAACGGAAATATTAAACCAACAACTCGAAACACTTAAATTATATTTAGCGTCTTCCCGCCCGACTATAATGCTAATATTTTCTTACCAAAGACGATGTTTACCGAAGTCCTCCGAAGGCCCTCACCCTTACTGAGTCACCCTGTATAAGAGGGGGGTGGGGGTTATTGGCGTAAATTATTTCCGGTTTGGTCTAGTTGGGATTTCGATATACGAGTACAATTAAACTCTATTGCTAATTCATAAACCCAGTTAAACCTCACTTTTTTTAAACCGTGTCTTTCACGTTTCATTAAAAACTTTACGGTAGAAAGGGACTGAAGGCCTACACAGGCCTACCTAAATCACGTTTATGGATATGCGCCTATGCCATTTGAATAAATAAAATAATAAAAAAATTAAGTAAGTTCTCAAATATCTTAAAAAATAGATTAAGACAATACAAGCTGTGTGAATATAGATTGTCAAAGAATTGAAAATAATCGAAGATTGTCAAAAAACAAAATGGAGACATTTAGAAATCAGGGGTTATAAACAGGCGGTGGCAATAATCGTAAATATTGCCTCATTCTTAAAGCATCTTATTCCAAACAATAACCAAAGTTATTAAAATAAATATACAAAGTCATACTTTAAAATAATAATTTTACGTACAGAATGCCCCAGAAAATATATAAAAAATTCAATAGGTAATTTTATCACATATACCTACCTTCTAGAGCACCCTGTAAGATAAACATTGTTTAAAAAGAATTATCGTCAATTAATGCCAATCGTCCAGTAACTTGGATTTAAAAAGTTTTCAATGGAAAAATCGAATTAAAAAGACATGATAAAAGTTCTTTAAATGAACCAATGCTAAAGAATAGGGTCTATTTACATCAAGGCCAAACTCTGCTGCGGCATAATAGAGAATCTGAGTATTTAAGGTACAACGCTAGTAGGGTTCTGCATACAAAACTATATTGGCGTAAAATCACGAAGACCACGTTGGTTGTTAACTTTTTTAAACCAGATGATATAGTCGTTGTAGTTGTTTTTTTATCTGAATATTGTCCAAAATCAATCATTAATTCGTTTTTTAATTAAAATCATTTGAGTACTATCGGAGCAGTGTTGAATTTAATTTAAGATTGAAATTGAAAGATAAATGTGCTGCTATTAGATACATATTTAGATAAGTATCTTTATTTCATTTTTACACGATAAATGCTATAAATTATATAAAAAATGATTGTCAATTTTCAAACTAAATTAATATGTCAATTTTTAAACAAATTTTAATTAGAATATTAGAAATATACCTTATTAAATTAATAACTAATAAATACAAAATAAATTAAGTCACTAAAAGTTTATGGTATGAAATTAATTAAGTGCCTACCATATTATAGTATCTGGTTAAAAAAAATAACAACAAACGTTCTACTTAAGTTTATGCCGATATGTATGCAGGACCCTCACTAGCGTTGCACCTTAAAAAAGAAAAACAAAATGGCGCGTGCGTCAGTCAATCACCGCTGCAAAGTGACGCGGTAAATCTGAGCGTGCAATAATTGGCCCCACGTTCGCTCAGTCCGTAGACCTAGCCAACTTGTAGAGACGACAAAAATAAATTAAAGCGAACTCTACTGAAAAAAGCAAACAATAAAACGGCGTATCCTGTCAGTCAATTATTACGTTGCAATGTGAAGTGATGCTGTAAATCGAAATTAGTTCTAGGCTACAGATCTATGAAACTTACGAGCGGGCAGATTTGTTTTTAATTGAAATCTTTATAGATTAAATTGTGATTTAAAGTTTAAAAGGGTTGTACAAGCTCAAAACCTTTACGTCAACTATATAAAACGGAAGAGGCCACACATCTCTTAGAAATATAAGTACTCGCTCTTAAGACTGTCCAAAGTGTATGAAATGTGACAGTTGTAAAAGCGAACTCAGACTAAACTAGAACTGAAAATTGCCTCGGTCCAATGCTGGGATCCCACGGCCCGCTGTTTCACAGGTCAGACCACGGCGCGCCGCGACTTTGAAGCTAAAGACTTCCGATGGATCCGGACTGGCGCCAACAGGCCACATTGGATGTGGCCGTGGGATACCAGCTTCAGGCTGAAAAACGGCACAAAGTTCAAAGCACATGTGCTTCCGTTTGTATTTGCCAAACTCCAATAAATTTCTAATTTCTTCTAATCTCCTCACAGTCCTACATTCCTGGCTGGAGTCGAAACGTCACCTGCTCTAAACTAAATAAAAAAACCGTCGCTACAAAGGGTTCCGGAACGCAATTTCGCATCCGACCCGCCTACAGCCGGTTCCGATTGTTACATTCTCACGGAACTGTTTACCGTACGTGTTAGTTTTTGCAACACCCCCTATACGTTGATTATTTAAAAGGTGATAGGTACTTTGAGACTTTTAAAAATGGCGGGAAGAACCTCTGGACACAAAAATTGAATTTGATAATTCAATTTTTGTGTGACAGGTTACTGTAACCAGTTGTCTAACGTTTTGGTAATTAAATTTTTGTGCCATCAGTTGGCTAATGATGTGAGAATTCAATTTTTGTGTCCAGTGGCAGTTTTGTGTTTATTTTTATCGCGTTAAGTTATAAGAAAATGTTCGCAATTTGCTTGGGATTAATTTGCAAATTACGTCATAACCTTTTTTTAAGTCGCCTTTCCACAGAGTTAGCAAAAAATTGTGTCCATAAAAATTCAGTTATAAAAACAAAAAAATTACCTACTACAAATCTATGAGCGTACATGAAGCGATTGATGAAGGTGGAGGAAGCGAGAGTCGAATGCCAGGATTGCAGCAACTTTTAGACTATCGTCTCTACCCCTATGAGAAACAGGCGTGACTTTATGTATGTACGAGTATGAAACTTAAATAATATATAAGTACCGTAATGTATAAATAAATGGTAGTTTCGGGACGAACTTACTAATATATGGAATATTTAAGTTCCAAGGCGCCAGCGGCTATTCTGAATTTGTGTGGCGTACGACATTTATGCTTCGTCACGCTTATTCTTTATTTCGTGAACACCTAAATGAAAGCGAACGAAAATATCGAACGCCCCCAGAATTGGTGTCCTGTTGCTCTCACAATACATCGAATATTCCACAAAAAATATTTGTTATATTCTCACATTTCGGTACTCGATGGCTGATAGGTTTTCCATGTCGAAAGTTAGTTTGTTTGTAACTCGTGTATAAATAATATTGTTATTAATGTTTCGGTCAGAAATAACTTTTTTGACGTTCCGCACCTATATAAAAACTGTAAGTGCTTGATTTTGGACATATTCGTGCCTTCAGTATATTTCAGTGCACTCGTCGTTGTCGTCATGGGTTTATTTTAATTCAAAACTATTCACTGGTTGAAATGTTTCAAAAACTTAACATCACCTCTTATTAATTTCATACAAACACTACACTAAATTCGTTTTGCCAAAAAGGCGGCTTTGACCATTGATATCTCTATAATCTTGGAACATCGAAAAATAAATTCCGACATTTTCAGCATGATCATACAATTATGCAATATTTGTTTTAGTCAACATTCGCATTGTTTTCTCTGGTTGTGACCAGAATGGAACTTACGCTACGGGAGCTGCTACAGTAAGTTCTCCCGCTAGCGTCTGCGTAAATACCGTTTGCTATGATGCTTGTCATTTATTTATTTATTTTATTAATGGACTCGACAGTTCGTCATTTGCCAATGTCATGTTACAGAAAATTCAACATATTCAATAGTCTTCTATCTTCCTCCAGGGGGGTCGCAGTAGCGTCTTCACCCTGGGTAGCCGCGTCTTCATGTCTTCATCCAGAGGAGACGCCGTAGCGTCATCACTCTGGACGAAGCAGCTCGACAGTCACGTTCACTCCCGAGCTTGTAGCGGGAACTCTTGATAAAAGCTTGAAACCCCAGATCTTGCACAAATTATCCAACAAATTCACCATACTGCCACTCGCGAACATTTTCTGATTAATTTAACGTGATATTAATCTCAAAGTAACCACTGTAGACAATAAAACAAAAATTATCAAATAATTTTGCAACCGTCGTTTCCCGCCATTTTCAAGAGAACCATGTTTGTCATTATAGTGGATATTTTGTTGCTCCCCTAGCGCCTAAGATAAGATTGGCAACTACAGCTAACGCCATTACGAACTATATAGAGACAACCAAGTGTTTTACTGCTAAATATTTGTCTTCTTACCTAGTGTGATTATTTATTGATTACAATTATTTTCGATAACTACCAACTGATACGGCCGGAACAACGCTAAAAAAGCTAACGCACGGACAACAATAGATCAATGGTAACACTTGCAGTATGATTTCAACCCTTACACTCTACTACTCTACTGACCCTCCTCGTCAACTCACACCTAGATTGTTGTAAAACAAACAGCTTAAACGGTTTAAAACGATTGAATAACGGTTCTTGGTCGGTTGTCAGGAAGATATCGCTTTCAGCGATAAGACGCCAATTGTTGACGTTAACTGTATTAGCGTATTTCTTTTGTGTACTAAGGTATTTATTCATAAAACAATAAAAATTAAAAATAACTATTATAATATTAACCTAGAAAATATAAACTAAACTAAAAACTACCTATATATATATATACAATAGGTCGGTTGAACTATTGTGTACTGTATTGTGTGTGAACTGTTGTTTTGTGTACTTAATTCTTTTTTTGCAATAAAGAATATTTATCTTATCTAATAATTTTATTTATTTATAACAAACCATTAACATATTTACATAATTAATAAAAAGATATAATAAAAACGGCCAAAAGTCCAACTTCTTCATGTGCTTTGACGTGTACTCGCTAGCGAGTGAATTTACTGCAATAACTTATGGTAGAGGCTCTGAACTTGTTCACCTTTCCCTTCAACAGTTTATTTGTAAATACTAAGTAAAATAAGCAAGCCAAGTTATGGTGCCACTACATCGTACTAAGTTGAAAATATGGGTATGTGGTGCGCTTACAGAGCACGTCTCGGGGATTCTGCTTCGTCGCCTAGATTGCTTCCTAGGGTTGTCACTTCAGTTTAAAATGTTATTTAAATATTTACTTACAACTTTCCATCCTGTGACGTTCGCGTTTTAGTGATTCCCGAGATAAAAGTAGCATAGGTTTATTTGTTTGTGTATGTAAACTGTTTATTCTTTAATTTAGTTCGTATTATTCAACGATTTTCTATAAATATTATGCAGATTAATATTTTTATTCTAGGTTGTATTGATAAGTATTGCTTATATTTTAGTACTTATAGTTATTTAGATCTTGTACACCACGACGACTACCACTCTCTCTCTTTTTGCTGGTAGAAATCTCTTTTGAGATTAGCTCTCCCTTTGTACCAATGCGCTTCTCTTGTATTTTTATTTATGTGTGTTGTACAATAAAGTGTTAAAACAAACAAACAGAGAGTGTAATCGAACAATACTTAGTATTAGTTGGATTGTATTATACCTCTACTTACCTTCTTTAAAAATTATTGCATATTTAAGATGATGAATGACAGTAAATTATTAAATTAAATTAAGGTACATAAGATTCAGAAACATATTACACAGAAACAAATTACACCCACACTTGGAAGAAGTTAGATTAGGAAGGAAACCCACTACAATATAAAAATGCAACTATTTGTATTCGTATTTCGCATTATAGGTACATACTATATATGTAAACACTCGCTTATTAAAATGATAAATAATTGTTACACAAATATTGTTTATAATTTACATGATATAAGTATTTAATCTACAATTACACAATATATACATTACTGCTTATAAATTAAAAAAAAGCTATTTACAAAATAAAATAAATACCTAAATTGTAAATAGACAATTAAAGTCCGAACACGCCGTCTAACTCCGCACTGCGCGGCAGGGACCCCAGCACGCTGGCGGCGTTGCCCCGCTGAATAGCGAGGCTCAGCCTTTGCCTGAAGTAGGCGCCAGCTCTGGGGTCACCCGAGGCGAGGATCAGGCGGTTGGAAATGTCTCTACAAAATTTCTTCGCGTCGGACGACCACGGGCCGAAAGTCTCCACAGCCAGTGCAACGAACTCGTGATGAGCACTGAGCTGTGAATACTTTCGGCTTTTTAGGAGCTGCGCCTGCTCAGCCGCGGCTCCCGCCCTGCGAGCGGAGATGCTGAGGTGTGACGGCGCCAGAGTGTCCACACAGGTGGCGTCCCATATCAAGGACCGCCCGAGGCACCATGGCACCAGGGTGGCCCCATCTGGTCTCTTGCCGTCATCCCTCAGCATCCCGCTCGGTTCGAGTGTGGAGGGTATGGAAGCCGTGGCGAGCGCCCGCCTGACCAAGTCGTTGATTGCCCAATGGCGGTACAGGCGGCCGGCGCTCCTCACACAGGACAGTCCGTGGCGTCCGAAACGATCCACGCCTCGGCCGCACGAGCAGTGATGAGCCTCGCAAATGTAGGCCCCCAAACGCAGGCCCGCTGCAATGCGCAGGCTATTGGGATCTAGTACGGTGCCCAGGTTGTCGGATGGTAGGGCATGGAGCCAGTGACCTGACTCCTTCTCCGTTACGGCAAGAAGCCTCGCTCGTTCGGTGTCATCTTCAGCTTCTCCCAAAAGTGAAGTATGAATGATTTTTGTGAGCGGTAGGTCCCATTGACTCTGCCTCCCAGTCTCGGTAGGGACGTCGACACCTGGGCATGAGGCGCTCCAGGCCGACAAGGCCTCTGTCAAGCCCGCAATCCGAACATCGGCTATGGGAATATTAAGAATATTGCCGATGAGGGCTAGCGAGCCGTGACAAGAGGACAAGAAGTATACTATATATGTTGAATTTTATGTATTAACTTTAATTAATCTCGAAACACCTTAAACTTGGATAAAATTAGTTTAAGTCACTAATTATATTGTGTCATTAGAAAAATCCTTTTACCTTATTTTACTTTCATAAAGTTTTAGTACTCATTTACTTAAAGAAGGCAAGAAATTAAGATAATGTCCAGCCAGACAGAGATTACTATCTTAAGGAATTAAAAAACCCTTTCTGAAGATTTGGAGACTGTGATTACGATCAGGGTACCTATTCCTTTATTTTACGCAAGAGTCGAGACAAAAGGTCGTTGTCGTCAACTCTTCTGTAGTTATAGGAGACTGTGCTGTGACGGTTTGTCGAAAAGGTTTTGATTTTAGAACTAGTGCATTATTGTTTGTTTGACGAATGAATGATTGAAAGTTTATTTAGCAACCAAGCATCCTTAAACAAAATAATAGAATATTTTTATTTATTTAGTGTTATTAAACCATCAGCACTAATTTACCTAAGTGGCAACCCTATGTCATTCTTATCTCGACGACAGGTACGCTTGACGGCACTGCGTCAATAGACGCGAATCTATAGCTTGACGACGGAGTTACACGGGACAAGTAGCTAGGGGTACTTGCCTACTTGCGTGCATCCGGGCTAGGTCAGCATTTGCATGATACTCGTACTCGCCTCTGGCTTCACTACCATAAGCTGTGGTATTATCTGAGAAAGTGTCCAATTGACATTAATAATATGAAACTCAATATGTCGAGAGTTCACTGAATGTGTTCACTCCTCAGTCCCGAGTTCGATTTATAGAAACTTAAATCACAAAATGTACAGCAGGATGGAAAATACCCAGAACCGGGATGAGTAGCACGATTGGCAGAGGCTTTACCGCCAGCATTGGACTGATACGGGCTGATGATGATGATGACTTTTTTGACTTAACCCGGATTATCTTGTTGGTGTAATTAGCCTTTAGAGATTTAGCTTTTGATTCAGTTCAAATTGGTGAAATTAAAGATTCTCTGTCGTGGCAGTAGGCTAGATAAACGTGATCCAAAATTAATCTAAGGTTCAAGCCTTCGGGTGCCTTTCTAACTTAACGTTTTTAACGAAGAATGAAAGGGACAAAACCACGGTTTATGTGAAGTATGTAGCTAACAGCATTCATGTTTTAAAGTACATAAGTACTACTTACCTACTGCATATTATGTCGTAGGAAAAAACGACTTGAACATTGTCCCCGTGTGAACTTCCCATTAACTCCTCACTACATTCGTCGGTCTGCACGTCCGTATGTATTTGAACACGGCTTATAGACGTCTTGGGAGGGTTTTAGAGCTTTTTATGAACAGGGATTTTGTGTTCGAGCTCGATATTTCTATGCTTAGTTCGGTTCTATAAAGAATATTTCTTATTACAAGTACGTTTGTAGGTATCGAGGAAGTCGTAGCTTTGGGTACCCTTATATTTTCTTCAATATAGCATCAGGTGGCGCCATATGTTTCAATAAATCCGTCTCTATCATTGATCTCTTATAAACAACTATAGATACACAAAGGTCTTACTAAAACAATTTAAAAAGACGTTCAAATAAGGGTCCATTGTTAACGTCCAAATAATGTCCAATAAAGCAAATGAGGGTCCATTCATCCGTTTGGTTGGACCTTTGCGCTCGGACATTTTTAGAAGGCATACTGTGTATCTAGTTGTTTATAGGAGATCAATGGTCGCAATGGACCTTTTTATGTAGCCATTAAATTACTGGTTCAAATATGCAAGCTATTGTAGCAAATACTCCAAGCTAACTACTAAGACATGACTAAAACTTAAAATAAGTGTTAGATCTTCTTCTTCTTGCAGTGCCTATCCACTATCCTAAGGCTGGCCGTCAGCTCCGCATATCTCCCTCTGTCTTGAGCCAGTGGGAAAAGCTCTTCGACTATCGCTGTCCACTCCCTTATATTGCGGAGCCACGATTTCTTCCTTCTGCCAACCCGCCTCTTCCCCTCAATCTTGCCCATTATTATGAGTTGGAGGAGTTGGTACCGCCAGTGTCGCACGTTTCCGAGATAGCACACTTTTATCCTCTTAATTGTGGTAGATAGGTACTGTAATTGACGATTGACATTGCCTGGAAAATTATATTTTGTAAATACAAGTATAAAGGTTTTGTTGTATAGATAAGTATGTAGGGTGCCTTTATTAAGGTTTAGGTTTTCTCAAAAACTACTTGACCGATTTTTGAAATTCTTTTACCAGTAGATAGTATAGATACCAGAATACGTAATTGCAACATAATTTAAAGTTCTGTCGAATAGTTTTTGAGAAAATCTGTCTTAAAAATTTTCTTTTCCAGAGTTACGTTACGACATTAGTTAAACTTAATTATTATTACTAAGATTGTAATCTCAGTAATCAAGAGTTCGATATAGCAGGTGTATTACACACAATGTACAGTAATAATGTGAGTTTAGTGTAGTGATTAATTAAAGTAATTGAATTATTCGTACTACACGCTTCACGTCGACTTTGGTGCTCATTAGTAACGTTTGGGTATTGATTAAGCATATGTATGTATAATACATAGTGACGTATACGTATGTATAATTATTACCCGACGCGACGTCGGCAAGGAGGAAACTAATGTTTTTTTTTATGTATAATACGGTGGAACACAGAGAAAGGTGTATAGGAGAGTTTTTAAGGTTGAGATTATCTCCAAAACTACTTGACCTATTGCAATAATTATTTCACTGTTAGATAGATAAAAGTTAAAACTATGTAAGTACCAGAATTATTAATTTCGGTCGAGTAGTTGTTGAGAAAATCTCAACCTTATTGAGGCCCCTTGTATACTTATCTCTGTCGTCGTGTGTACCAATGTCGGTTTCTTTTCCTGTCTCGGGAACTCCGTAAGAGATTCTGACACAATTTTGAGCGCAAACTAATCGTGATATCACTCTTACAACTGTCAACATTGCATGAAATTGGACAGTTGTAAGAGCGTGCTCCGACTTAACTTGTTTCTGAATCTAAGCCTTTTAAGACTGTCACAGAACACATGTCACAGAATTGTTACAATTTATTATTGTACAAAGCCATATCGCTCAAAGCGATGTATTCCAGGCAACCTCTGGTGAAAGGAGCTGTAAAAGCGACAGGATAGCGCAAATAACCAATATGGATTTGTTTTCTTTTAGATACCTATATAAGTAGAGTAATATTAAATCTAATGAATTACAGTTTGTATAACGCCACAATGATTATATTTAGCTGTCATTATTATGTTACATAATATAATAATAATAATAGCGAAGATAAACCTTCCTAATTTGGTATAATTTATCTGGTAGGCGCCATATCTCACGGAACAGTCACCTTAATCACTCGGTTGCGGGGAGCGACGGATGTGCCTATATGTATGTGTACTACCTGTCATAACATACATATTTACTTGGAATCTCATTATATATTATGTAACTAGTACACCACCGCATCGCAGCGTTTTACCTGACTGCGCAAGAAGAGAGGGTTATGTTTTTCGAGTGTATGTATGTTTGATTCTTTGACACGCGCTGCAGCCTAAACGGCTTGATAGATTTTAACATATGAGATGTCGTTAGATCCGTCTTGCAGTACGATTTTAAATCTTACGACGCAGATAATAAGAACGGCCCAAGGTCTAAAGTGTTACACTTGATCTGCTGTTAGCTGTACCTAGGTATACGTGTCTCTGTGTTAGACAGTACCATCGAAACGGCTACAATTTGTATTTTCTATTACTTATGTGCCTATCTATCGCACGAAGAAATTGCTCCAAGATTATCTTGGCATAATAAAAATGAAAAAAAATCTCCTCTCCTTACAAAAAACCAAACGGAGCGTGGGCCGGCTTCAGATTAAACGTACATTCTGCAATATTTTGCACAAAAGGATACCTTAATCCCTAACAAGTGGGGAGTAAGCTATGAGGGGGCGATTATCAGAATCGCCCGCTTTCAATTTTCTAAAAATAATGGATTGGTTACCATCGGTAATGGATTATCCTTACACCTACTCATGTTTACGAAACGTGAGTTTAGTTAGGCTGTTCAGCAGGTAATGTTTTGCTTAGAAATTGATCAAAAATAAAATTTTACCAGCGGCAAATAAAATTTAACACCAGGATTTCTTGTACTCCCGACAGCACAGCCAATAGTAACACTTAAAGTGCGATTTCAAGTCTTATGGCTCAGAGACTTAAAACTATACAAGTATACAATCCAACACTTGCTTGACGTACTATGAATTTACCTAGAGATAATTTTGACACAAATACAATCAATTTTGGAATTTTTATTTGAAGCAAGTGTGAAAGTATTCATAGAATATGGTCGTAATAACTTAGTTTTAGTGCCACTTTCAAATCTAGTTGGACAAACGGACTATATGAGAATGAATCTTGTGAATTCCTGTTAAAATTTCTGTTAAAAAATCATAAAAATTACTAATTTAATACTCGCAAATTTTTATTTATTATTTAGTAAACATGGTTTGGAAAGCGAGTTGAGAAAGTAATATCTCATTCCCTCTGTAAATTTAAATGACCTTAAGCTAATATACCTAATTAACACAAATATCTCGATCGAGTCGTCAAGGTACCGACACTTTTAACAGGATACTGTTATTTGTACTTCAAACTCGCTTCAAAAGCCGAGCGTTGTTGTCTTAACCATTCGAGATACTATGATAAATGTCGCACGCGATAATCCGTCGAGTGCTTTGAGGATAGGACTTTTTGGCTCCCATTTCAATATTAATATTTGCCGGTCTACATGCCGATGAGTTTCATCGCGGTATCGGCGGAGTTACCGCCTTTTTATCGGCAACTTTTTTTAATTCATTCTTTTTGAATGAGACTGACGCTTGCGGTCACTGAACTGTGCTGAAAAATGCTGGGAATTGTGGGGCTTTTTCATCCAGTTTTTTTACATGAACAATAAATTCAACGTCTTTTTTTTTTGATGCCAAAATACACTTTCGAATGGACACTAATACTACACCTGTAGATACCACTACCATGGGTTCCTTTAGTAAGTTTACTCGATAGTGACTGCGTAATAACGTAGCTCTATTGTGGTTATTTGGTTGCATCCCTAATCCGTAGCAGAACTAAAATTCATCCAAACATGAACCTTAGTGCTACGGTATTACGCAGTAGCTAGCGAGCATATTAATTGTAGCAACTTATCTTAATGATATAAATAGGTTTAGTTCGAAATATGCAGGTGCAATCGACATCACCTATTTAAGAAATTGCAATCCATACCGTATTACTTTTGCGTAGAGATCTTAATTGTACTGTCTACTTGACTTAGGGTTAAACTGCAGTACAAATCCTTTGGACACAAGTTGGCTTTTTTTTCCTTAGTGGTTCTTATTCTCTATGCGATAAGAATTAAAATTACAGTCGCATGGATGTGGTGTTTACTTTACTTTGGTTGAAACTGCCTACCTAACTGCATACCTACCTAATATATTTTTTACCCTACAATTACAATAATTAATGAGTTTTCATCAGACTTTTTTCTTGGACATAAATCTAGGTACAATAAATAATAGCGCCTATCTTACTTGCTAATGTAATTTAAGGTCTAATCAATCACTCTTATTTCAGTTTTTTCTTACAGATAGGTAGACAAACAAGAACTATTTAGGTCTTAAGATACGGTCTAAATTCTAACACAGATAAAAGTGTACAGGACATTAAAGTTTTGATTGTCTCGAATTTTAAAAATTTCTTTGCTTTAGCGTATTTTACTAAAAAAAATTTTGCAAAATCGATTCCCACTTCCCACTGAAGATATGAAATCAGTTATTCGATATCTCAATTAATTAATCGGTTAAGTCAAGTGTGTGTGGGTACTGTTTCTGTCTCTTTCTAACACAACTTTTCTAAATGCCTGTAGTTACTTAATTTTTCAACTATTTTTAATTTTGATTTCACAGTTGATCTTGAATTTATGGCTATTTTGTAATAATAAATTGGGGTTTAAACCCGGGTCTTCGTAACGGAAGCCCTGTGTGTCCTTACCAGTGTCATTGAGGTATCTACTTATATGTCCTATACTTAATTCTTCTTCTTACTGTTGAGAAAAGCACATTTTCTACTAAAATTAAATCTCAAAAATGGTATTCTTATTCTTTGGCTACCAAGGAGCTCCCCAAGAAGGGTGAAACTAAAACTCGAGTTACACCAAGAGTTAATTTGAATTAACTTTTTATGTCGCAATAAAAAACCAAAGTCCACCGTAGCGTTTAGCATAAATCTACAATATTTAAGCAACTTTCCCACCGAGAAGACAGCTTAAAGTGTTCAAATAATATATTTATACTCGGTGTATAACCCCCCTTATCTTTTTGATAAAAGTTTTTTTTAAACGTCTTTTTAGCCAAAATTATAGGGTAATTCTATGATGATGAATCGTTCTAAGGCGAAGGGGGACCGCTAATTACCTATCAATTTTATTTTCTACTTTTAAAATTAAATCATGATCAACGAACTGTTAAATTTTATTCAAAATTCTGTGATTAAGTACCCTATTTGCATATTTCGATGAGTAAGCTTTTTGTTTTACGAATAATTCAATTTTGTAACCGTTACCGCCGAGTGATTGATTAAACTGTTTTTTAAATGTTAATTTAATTAATTTTAATATTGACAAATGTATCGAGTCATTTTGAGACAACGTGTTTATTAATAAAACATTGAATAGTAGGCAACTTATTTCGCATTTATAAGTATTTCAAATTAAAATGTTAGATTTTATAATAGGCACCTATATAAGCTTCGGCTTTGAACATGGGGAAAAATTGAAGTATTCTATGAAGAATATGTTTGTTTGGTCAAATAATAGATATTATTTGTTTTTATTGTATTGTCCACATTACATATACCTATAAAAGATAAATTTATTCGAAGTAATTATATATATAGCACTAAAACAATAAATTTATTTAATTACTATTATATATATAGTATATAATACTATTATATATATATAGCCAACACTACACCTCGTCAAGGCCCGTCCCGCGCGGTAGGGCGCCCAGCGCACTGGCCGCATTGCCCCGCTGTATAGCGAGGCTCAGGCGCGGGGCTAAATACTCCCCAGCTTTGAAGTCCCCCGAAGTATGTTATATGTTATTTGTATTGTTATTAAGTAGGTAAGTAAACTAAATATGAATGAAATAAAAAAAGATTTTTTAATATCAATATTATTATTACATCAATCAATCCAATCCAATCAATACAAGGAAAAGTACATGTATTGATCTAAGCTTTTTTAGTGAAGGAAAGTACTAATTTATAAGTCATTTAAAAACCATTTAATTGCCATTTTACTTTCAAAAGTGTTTAAAAGAGGATATTTCGGCTCATTTAAGGAGGGGTTTGAAAAGCGGATATAAAAATTTAATTATGAAAACTTTCGTCGAGAACTCCGTGTCGTCCCTTTTAAAGAACAAAGGGCTTAAGCTGCCTTTAAGAGAAAGGGTGATTTTCTTATTGAAATAATATTAAATGATAGGGAATCGATTTTCTGCAGCTTTGTAAAGGACAAAGACAAAGAGGCGAGAGCCTTTCAATTTGGCATTAAAAATTTATTTGTTACGAAAGCCGGTGCTGTTTGTTGGTTTTTTGTCATTTCTTTTTGATGATTGGTTTATTTCCTCGGCAAAGCAGGTCAGCTTTGCCGAGGAAATAAACCAATCATGATCAGAAAGCCTAACTTGCAGCCTCTTGGTATGGAGTAATAAATTTCAATAAAAGTCAATGGCGTTATTGTACAGTCGAAATCATAGAAAAGTATGCAAGGGGCCACATTACGGTTAACATTTTTTTTTAACTACTTGACTGATTGTAAAAACATCATTTACTAGTAGATAGTTTAGATTATGGAAATTATTATAAAGAATTTAAAAAAAATAAGTCTTGTACTTTTTGTGAAAATTTCAACCAAAACAGCTCTCCTGTACGCCTTTCTCTGTGTTAGATTAGACCGTACTGTTGATTTATTATTAGTATACATATACTTTTGTTAATAAATAAAGAAATGACAGCATCAATTTTGAAAATTGGTGCAACGGCACCGGCAGATGTAGACCTTTTTTTTATTCGTGTGTAAATGCCTGTGCATACCCGCTGCCTTAATAATATAATAATAATAAGAGACTTAAGAGACTCTCGCTAGACAGTTGGGTCAAGAGCCGGATGCAGAAGGCAGTGCTGCTAGACACGGCACGCATTGTGAGGAGGTTCCTCACTCTGGGATCCTAACCTCCGGCAGCTTGGATGCGCATGCATCCCGCTGCCGGTGGGTGGCTATTTTTTATATTTATATATTTTTCTATTTGTTTTTGATATTGAAATGTATAAATATATTAAATAAGAGTTAAAATAAATAGAGAGAATAATAATAATAATAAAATCGTTTATTTCAGGAGTTTCCCATATGTTTTTACAATGTAATAAAATATTAAATAAAATAAATAACAAAATAAAATGTATAAGTGACACAGTATGAGTTTACTTACCTTAGTGGTAGCGACGGGTTATGTCGGACTCGCACCGACTAAAACCCCACGGTGGCCTCCTCCGCGCATTGTGGGGAACTCTGGGCTTTCTGTTGAACTACACCAGAGTTCCCCACGCGCTTGCTATACGCACTCCCCGGGCCGCTCAGGTAGAGGTAGACCTAGGAGGACAATTTTTTTTTGTTTTTTATCAAATTTTTGTTGAGGCTTTTGGGTCCGTTATGTCCCATGCCAGCCTCACATCCATTCGCGCTCAGCCTGCTGTCGTGAGACAGCGCTTACCGAGTGCGTACAGTCCTCTTGCAATCTCTGACGTGGGGTTACTCAGTATGATGTTGACTTGGCCATTACGCCCTGCCTCGTCTCCCAGTAAGCGCCGTCTCAATTCTGAAACACATAATAATAATTAGCAAAGGACCTTTCGAATTACTTACACGGGGTCTACTGTTTTTTTTTTTTAATTCAGTGTTATTGACAGACATACCAACAAACCAGTGAACAAAACAAGAGTGCCACAAGTTCCACAATGAAATAGTAGTAAATAAATAAACAACCGCATCATTTTGGGGAAAGTGCAAACTGGGACTGGAGCGGGCAAAAGCGCTATACTAATTAAAAATTTACATTTTGAAAGGATGTTTTAATTCATTATTAAAATTTTGCGGTCGACGTCGCTTTAACGGGTCCGAGGGGTCGTTAATATAACACGTCAATACCAACTATTAAAATCTTGGCATTCGACATAACTTAATTCCATTTTTTTGTGAGACAGATAATTAGATATGCAATTCGGCGAAGTGATATAGTGAGAAGTTTTCATTTTCTTATTTAAAAGGAATTACCTATTTTCTCTGATAATATTTTTATACTTAAATATTAAATGGAGATAAAAATTCGTCACGACCGGGATTTTTTTTATAGACTTTCTATTTTTTTTCTTAATATTTAGGTACGTAGAAAGAGTGAAATTATTTTTAAGTCTTCTCACATCTTTTCTTACACTTTGTATTTAACTACTGGACACTAACCCCTTAGACATAAAATCTTCAAAAATAAAGTGTTGTGTTACTCTTCTAGTCTAAAAACGTGTTACGTTACCTTATTTCGTACCAAGTTTATTGTCGGTACGCTACAATGTTTTAGAAATAAGCTCGGCTCAAAGCACGCTGAGTCGACAGCTTTCCCTGTAGGTTACATAAACAAGAAGATATTAGGATGGTTTCATTTTGTGTACCGCAATGTTAACAAACTTGACTGTAATGTGAAGTTATGACATTGCATTGGTGTGACTACAACCATCATGTTTTGCTGTAATTTAAAAGAAAGGCTAGACAATAGACATAGGCAATCATAAATTCGTTGTTTAGATTAGACAGTTGTTCACAATTTATTTGCAGCAGTTTCTGCAAAACACATGCGATCATTTTGGATTGTTATCTTCCTTTAATAAAATTCTCTTGAAAAATTGCAAACAGTGCATATATTTATAGTTTTCGGTATAAGGAGCTCTGGTCATAAATACTTATTATTACTTGACACTAACAAAATTACACCTCTTTTGAGAAAACAGTAAAGAAAAATGTTAATTTCGGAACAAATGTCTTATTCTTTCTTTGTCAAGCCGTTTTCTCGCTGAATAAAACGCAAGCTTTGTTCAATTCAATTCGCGTTCATCGAACGTATCTCCTAAATTCTGTGCCCGACATTACGTGGTATACGTACGGCCCCTAATTCGCATAATTCACGTCAAATAATGTATTATCGTGGAAGTGTTGTAGCGGGCCGCCCCACCATTGTTTTATTATGTAAACCGCCCGAAAAAGGTCTTTTGTTCCTAATTCTTTGGCCGGAATCTTTCCTAACTTCGCCCCGGAGTTATGGTGTATAACCGTAATTGTTTCAGGCCTTTGACACTTTCGGGACGGGGCGAATGGTTATGCATGCGAAGGGCTCGGTGGTGGGACACTCTTCCGTTACAGAGGCCCGGGTTTGTGCCCCAAGTTGGTCCTGTATCAATCAGGCCGATATTAATAGACCGTTTTGAATTCGAGCTATGTTTGAATTCGCTCTTACAACTGTCAGTTGTCATACAATTTTGACAGTCGTAAGACTAAGCTCACAATAAACTACTCAAATCTGTAATTTCATTTCATTTATTCATAAATAATTAACATTGTATTCGAATGACCTAAATAATTAATATATTAACTTTCCATGTACACAAATTCAATTAAAAATTATCTCAAATATTTATATGTATAATAAATAATAGTTTAGCGTGTTACTTTAGTCAAATTACATTACAAATTATAGATTAGTCAAATTAATCTACAAAAAGTCTCAAAAGTCGTCAATGGAGTATGAACTAAGAGTCTATGAATATCATTGTTGTTTTCGAAGGAAATGACAATGCCAGATTCTGCCCCACCATCAACCGCATGATGAACAAAATAACGAATAAATGTAAAAATATCTCCGTTTTTTATTAAAACTATTGGTTTAAAATAAAGTTTTGTACAAGTTGCGAGTCGAAGAAACAGCTTAATTAAGAATTCAGAAAATAGTATGAAATCGAAGCGAATTATTGATTGTTTTTGTTATAATTTTCTACTACTCTCGCAACTCCTACTGATTGTGATTATGCAATATAAAACCTGTAATAAGTCCCCAACAAAATGATAGGTAACAGTTTAAATGGTCTCGTAGTTTTGTAGGTGGGGCAAAGCTCCATTGAAATGTGGCAATGTCATTTGTACCGATTTCATGTCTATTGGGTAAGTGGTCTGTGTAATCTGTGTTACTTACTTCCTTTACCGCATCCAATCTTCCTGCTTCACATGTGAAAAATGTAATATGTTTAAGTATTTAAATAATCATTAGGATAATGTAATTGATTTTAACGGTTAATCTGAGGCTACTCTTTCAATCTTTAAATATTTTATTTTAAACATGACAAGATCATGTAGAAACTGTCTAAAGAAAATTTTATTCGAACAAATGTATATTGGAACATTGGAACGCAGCCCTAGTTATTAAACGACCCTGAATTATTCATAACGTGAGGGTAGAACGAAATAACTTTGTAAGTTTCTAGTGAAACGTCGCTTTAAGTAACTCTAAACTCTATAGTGTCGTGGGAAAAAGTTGTTTTTTCATTGGTTAGAGGAATTGACATTTTGAGATTAAAGATCTTTCTGTCCTTCAGATTTTCGCAAATCAAAGGAGTTAAATGCGAAAGGGAATCTTTCGCTTTCGCTGTATTGACGTTTGCGGGAAAGGTGGGCGGAATAAATTTCGCTTTTTGTCGATTTTCGGAGACAAAGTAACGGGAAGTCGACGCTTTGATTTCGGTTTTTGTCGGTAGCGGGATTCAATTGTTTTTGTTAGGGATAGTAACTCTAGTATACTGTTGCTAATGTCCCATGTGGATCAGTAGAGAGTTTGTCTCACTTCGCGAATGATTGAGCAACATAGGACTGTCCGAAATAAACACAGTGGATCTTTCATGGCAAGGCAAGTTCATTTGGTTTATTCCCGTTGTCCCTCACTCGTTTGTCCCCCATTCGTTTGTCCCCTCACTGGTTGACAGTGACACTTTTTTGTAAAAGTTGTGCCGATTTGCCACAGATTATAAATGTTTTTATTTTAGTTTTATACGACAAGGGGTGGGTTATTTGAATGATTAATGTCTTTACGGATATCTAGTACTTATAGTTATAAGTTACCAAGACAATTGTAGCGATTCCAGCCAGAGTGGCACGCTAATTTTAATCGTCGCTAAACGAGGACTCACGCGATGTAACATTGAGGAACTGTGACAGTTGTGTTTAGGTTTACAATTACACTTATCGGCGACGACTGAATTACACCTACTTTGTTAAACTCGTGGCGCGTTATAACCTATGGCGCGTATTCATAATTTAAATTTACTTTAGGTCTAATTGATTTAAAGTTACGTTTAGGCCCCCTGTCCCTTTCTATCTTAACCTTTTTTAACGAAGTGTGAAAGGGAAGCAACACGATTTAATGGTAGTGAGGTTTAACTAGGTTTATGAATAACAGTATTAATAGTTTATGCAATGAATATAATTTAATTAAATACCTATTCGTGTCTTGATTGTGAAAAATAAAGTTTACAGAATACAAGTTGGCTACAGCAGAAAATTTGGGTTGCGTTTTATTCAACAAACAATGTTTTATTTGAGTAATTTCACACAAAGCAGAGACTAGTTTTATTACTAAAACAATTTTTCTTTTTTTACAGGTACGGAACCACAAAATCTTCTCTCGACTCCGCAACGAGTAATCAACACGTCCCGACAAGTTTTTACAACTACTTCTATGCAGTAAATTTCACAATTGCCACAAAGAAAGTTCATAGCGTCCGTCGCGCCATCTCGCGGAAAATCCCGTAAGTCTAGAACTTGGTCCTTCGTGCCGGATTTTAGACAGATTTCAGAGTAACTTTGTGGGTTAGTTTTTGCGGTTTGTCGTACAGATTCTGTCTTTGTGATTACTGGTATAAAGTTACATTTTAATTGAGGTAACTATTATTTGATAGACTGTAACTTTATACGTAGAATAGGCTAGTTGACAAGTATCGAAAATTAAATGTTTTTCATTATTATTACAAAATAGACACAAATTCATGGCCAACTGTGAAATCAAAATCAAAATTAGTTGTAAAATGAAGTACTACAGGCATTTAGAAAAGTTGTGTTAGAAAGAGACAGAAACAGTACACGACGTATTGTACCGCTACCACGGTATGACGTCATACCGTGGTAGCGCCATACAAACTTCATACTGACTAACCTAAATGCAATATGAGGAGTAGATCTTAAAATAAGAACAAACAACTAAACTAACTTAGTTTTCACAGTAAACCATCTCTTTTTGGTTTACTATAATTTTGACTGTTAGCCGAACATGCTGAATGTTAAACATGGTGAACATGTTAAAGTTAGTCTCTTTCTAACTTAATATTTTTAACGAAGTGTGAAAGAGACAACAACACTGTATAAGGGAAGATCTAACTTAGGATATATGTAACAGAATTAAAGCTACGCCCTGTAAATTTAAATAAGCTCTTATTCAGATTATAACACAAAGAGATTTCTTCCACTAGGCTTTGGCATAAAAACGAATATTTCCTTTCCTCAGATTCACTGGTAAATAATTAAATAGAATCTGTGGAAGTAATGCTCTCTTATTAATTCAGTTGAGTGGCTATGACATTACATAATTAATTAATTATGATATTCCACTGGCGGCTAAAAGATTAGAGCTCTAAGGCTAAAAGGCTAGATTGGCAGACTTCGTATTCCCTTCGATGCTGGTTGCGTGGAAGAAATCGCTCTTAGCGATTTTATTAGTTTATTTTATTTTGTTCGGGTAGCTTACAGCTATATACTACATAATTGTATACACCTTAAGATTGGTATTCATCAGTCTCTAAATAGACACCTTAAGATTGCTATATATCTTTTTCAGACGTTTAATTTTAGTATTTGGTGCCGTAGCCTTCACTGAAAAACTGCCCAACGCTCCGCCTTAATGCCATAGTCTTCGTAGAAAAACGGAAAATACGCGCATACGAAGCTGGTTGAAGCGGGTGGTGTTTAGATCAACAGTTTTCATCCGAACAAGTTTAATCCGTGTACATATTTATAATAACTTCTAAATGGAGCCATCCTTTTCACAAAGACGAAGAATCACTATTAGGTATTTATATGGAAAATAATATTGCCTTAAATTAAAAGTTTTTGATGTTCCTTGATTAAATACTGAAATGACAAATTATAAGATACATTAGCAGTAAATTAAATTACCCTGTGTAATTAGTGTAATAATTCTAAAACTATCGTAAAGGCAATTACGATATTAATTTCGCTACCAAAACAGTTTCGCGTAACACTTCATGCACTATGCACCAACTCTGACCCATTTCGGCCAGTATTCGGCCAAACATTCATAACTCAAAACCAATTTAATTGCAGCAGTTAACGCGTTCTGTTTGTTGGTTTTATTTCTTGTTTTTTATTGCGTTTCATTCATTCATCACAACACAAGACAAGGTGTTACTATAGTACTATCTGTTAGAGCACGAGGGAGAAAAGAACTATAAAATACCAAGGGTATAAAATAATATTGAAGAAAGTGTAATAAAATTGATTGCTTTTATAAAATTACTTGAAAAACACAATGACATTAAAATACGAATAATAATGAAATGTGTCAACTGTCGGAAGACGACAAATTAAAAGTAAATCCTCAAAGAGGTTTCTTCAACACTATGTAGGTACTTATACTGCAGTCCAAATCACGTGTCTTATTTTGTAAACAACTACGATCGTCTAATTATCTGTTGTGATGTAACACTGAAGGAACTGATTGATCGTACATGTTCATCATTGTGAAAGTAAAGAAATTCGGACGTTTCACTTTGACGTTGTTGTTTCATACTCGTGCTGCCATAGATGGCAAAAAGTAATCTGATCTAATAATGTGACAATAACTATGCAATAATCACAGAAAATCTTAATGTTAGTAGTTTCTGCTTACAAAATAAGACGGTCTATGTAAACCGAAGCCCATATCAAGTGTCTTATTTTGTAAACAAAAACTACCCTACCTAGTAGTAGACTAACATTTTGAGCTGTTCTGTGATTATTGCATAGTTATTTTCACATTATTAAATCGGATCACTTTATTTTCACAACGATGAACAGGTTAGATCAATCAGTTCCTTCAGTGTTCCATCACAACAGACAATCAGACGATCGTATTTGTTTACAAAATAAGACACTTGATTTGGGCTGCGGTATTTTTAAAGATGGTTTCTAAAGGAAACGGCTCATTCTGGTAAATGTGTATTACGGGGTTACCCCTGTTGTCTATGCTGATAGCGGTCATGCGAGAGTGAGCCAAACAATACAATCCCATTACCGGACGCGGTTTGTCTTTATTATGGGCCGCCATTTGTTTGGCGAAATTTGCTCTTATTCGTATAGGGATAGTGGGAAAAGCGGGGTTGTTAAACTACCTCTCACTGGTTTTAACCAGTATTAGAAAATGTTTATTTATAATACAACGTACAAGGTGTAATAAATGAGTGTAACTCTGATCAGTGTTTAATATCGGAAACTGGACAGTTTTGACTATAATTTTTCCATATTCGCAAATAAAATGATTTTTGACATTTTAAAATTTTGGTCTTTTACGCCGGACACCCGTCGGTATCGGTATTTTTAGTGGAACCTCAGCTTATTTTGAAGACTACAGAATTACCCGCCAGCTAGCGTCAATTGCATCTATTGATACAGTGATTTAGCAATTTATATACTAATGATTCAAAATACGATTAATTTTATTTTAATGGGTCAAATTAGTTTAATGCATTTATAAATTGATCTTGAATATGTTTAAGTTATATATTGTGGCGATTCAAGATTGTCTACGTTAACTTTAACCGTCTCTATCTAGGCGTTCCGCTACTCTTACTTACGAGACGTAACATATGAGTGACAGTGACAGGTTGCGTTTAGGTTTAGGATTAGACTTGGCGACCACGAACTGATAGAATCACACCAAATTTATATTTATAGAGCTGAATATGTTTATTTATATTCTCAGTTTCATTCCATACCATCACACATCAATGTTGCAGGCACTGTACAAAACCTAGTGGCGTATAAAAGCGTACTCGTACTGACCTAGTTAGCGAGCTCATTGTGGGCGCTGCGAGGAAAGTCATATTTCGTGAAGTGGCTGTGTCATTGCGGTATGAGTTGCTCTGTTTTGAATGGAATGCGCGGGAAATAGGTGAAGGGGGAACGTGGGTGAATGTGATTTAACTATGTTATTTATTAAAAAAGTTTTTTTAATTGGTGGAACTCATTTATTTTATTTCTAACCTCTTTTAAGGACCATATCATACTATGTGGCATTCCAAATCTTAAAAAATCGTATCTTCTATAATAATAGGTTGTATTAAAAAGCTATGTACCAAATCTCTATATACGATACATACCTATTATTGTTTAAATTCATTAAGAAGTGTGAAAGCGCGTCACAGTTTTATTATGATGTTTATTGTATAGGTTCATTCCACTTGGTTCACCTGGGTGATACCTTTTCTAGTAAAATAAAAGACATTGCCACATTTAATGGAGCTTTGCCCCACCTACAAAACTACGTGGCCATAAATGGCACACTGATAGATGATATGATGATAGGTACAGCTTAAAAGCTGTACCTATCATTTTGTTGGGGACTTATTAGAGGTTTCATATTGCATAATCATAGTCAGTAGGTATCATTTTCTACTACTTTCGCAACTCCTGTATAAGAATAACAAAAACAATGAATAAATCGCTTCGATTTCTTACTATTTTCTGAATTCATAATTAAGCTGTTTTTTTCGAATCGCAACTTGTACAAAACTTTATTTTAAAGCAATAATTTTAATAAAAAACGGAGATATTTTTACATTTATTCGTTATCTTGTACAACTTGCGGTTGATGGTGGGGCAAAATTGGGCGTTGTCATTTAGCTTGCGAAACTCTTGGTTAGATGTTGTTGGTATAATATAGTCCCTTCATAAACGTGATTTAACATTAAAATTGCAGTGTTTCTGTTTCTTGCGTGATTGGAGTGATTGGCTCGCGATAAAATGTAGCGTCTGTGTGAAATGATACCAATATGATATGATGACACTGAAAAGTTCGCCCAGATGAACAAAGTAAAATAAACCGATGTAACCGATGGTTGCCGTGATTTTGAATTTAACTTTAGATGACTTATTTGTCAACTGGCGAGTGTGGAACTCGCGAGTGCGCGAGTACCTTCTGATTTTATGTCTTGTTATTCAACCCGTCTAACAACTTTAAGCTAGTGATGTCCAGAGCGCAACAAAACATCGACAAGACGAAACTTTATCGATGCCATAACACCTGCGCCACTACGTGTGGACTTTAACTTGTTTTAAAACTTAGCTCCCACCGCTAAACTATCAGAGCTGATTAATCGCTGCTAGAATTCCTTGCGAAGTGGATATATCGAGTTTGAGGGCGTGACTCGGAGTTATCGAAGGTTTGTTTCTGGGAAATGTCGGTTAAAATTCATCGTATAGCCATAAACATGATTTAAACTTATTCCACCATGTATGTTTTTTTTTCTACCTTAACGTTTATAACGAAGTGTAAAAGGGACAATAACACAGTTTAAGGGAAGTGAGGTTTAACTAGGTTTACGGCTAACCGCAACAGAGCGTAACGGACGCTAATAGTAATTTGTTCTACTACTTTTCGATTTTATAATAACAAAGATTAAAGTAATCAAATGTCAAAGTTGTTTTTTGCGTAAATCGAAACGTCGGAAATCGAAAGTTATTCAGTTACAGTCATTCATTCTCATTAATCAATTGTGGTTTTTTACCCCTTTGGTGACATTTTAGACTGTACCTAGTTAGAATTCTAGAATTTGGCAAGAGGTTTCAATCACTATTATAAAGTTATGTAAGTAGATAACTTTTAAACTATCTCCGAACAAAGCATCTTTCAGTAATTAGCTCCCGAGCTCACAAGGAGCTTTGCGGTGCTCCCGGTCTGAGGAGTTAATTTTATTTATTAAAAGCCTTCAAAATCTGGGTGAATGTTGCAATCTAGGAACACTGAAAGCTTGCTACGAGCGCTAGGTTTTCGAGATGAAATTTTTAGAATAATATTTTTATTAAAATATGGTTTGTGAGCGGTTTTAAAATTAAAATGCGGTAACAGAGAAGTAGATTACGGTTAATATTTTGTGTTAATGTAAATGAAAAATAAAAACTATCGTAAAACATGATCGATATTGAATCTTCATTAATTGGCTTGTTCCATTTAGGTTAACATTTAGTTCTTACGGACTTATAAGGTTTGAAATAAATATTGATTAATACAATGTAAATTTAGAACAAAGAACGTTTAGTTATCGCATAGAAAATGTCTAATTACTTACATTAAAAAATGACTTAATTAAAACACATGACAAAATTTAAAATATTTTTTCGTTGTATTGTTAGGTAAATTATTTGTTATTAATTTATTGTAATTTTTGATTGCAAATACCAAACAGGTTAACTTGCTATAAAAAATAAAATTAACCGTTAAATGTCTGCATGATAATACGTCGCCTTTAAAGTGCTATTAGGTGTGACCTACGTGGAAACATTCCAAGGTGTGACCTAAGTCTACTATGACCAATGTGGAATAAACCAACTATATTTACACCACCGAATAGGTAACTTATCTACATCCGAATCAAGTAACAAAAACTCAATTGTCATCAAACAAACCTCGTGTGAAACCAGTCGCTATCCGCGCACGTGGTAAGGGTCCCCCTTCCCGATCGATAAGCGTTTTATTTCTCTCGATTATAAATGCGAGGGGGGCTATTATGAGTGGTGGCGCGTGCGTGCAGTTACGACGGCCGTTAGAAGTGCGGTTGGTGTGAACTAGGCTTGAGATTTTTGAAATTCGAATTGGTTGAGTGTCGTAAATTTAAATTATAGTATGTTAAAATTAATAAATAAATTATATCTTACAGAGTTACTGAAACATTTAGAGGAAGAAATCTAGGTACATAACTTATTAAACCATGTTTGAACTAGGGTGACCTGTGTCTCGGTAATCAATGTCCTCCCGATAAAGGTTGTGTAAGTGTTAAGTAAAAATAAAATAAAACCGACATCTCATCGAGGATATTCGTGAATCTCTGGACCCAACAAATAGGTATTTAACATCCTACGGTAACACCACAATTAAATAAAATAGTGCTTAATGCCTTATTAAATTATATTTTGTAAGGCATGGTAATTTATGTACAAGTAATCTTGCAGTAATAAAATTTAACAGGAATAAAAACCTAAACAATGCTTTTAAGTAGAAACTTGCAGTTACAAGTGTCACGCGAAGCCAACAGGTCGTCCTGACTCTAACCCTAATGTAACTTTTATTCTAATGAATAATGTAAGAAATCAACGTCAATTAAAAGTTCCAACCGTGCCGATCAACTTTCGAAACAGAATTCGTAACTCCTGATCTAAACCGAATAACCTTATTCGCATTCCACGATCCACTCTAGGTGATTAAACGGATTATTTTATTAATAATAACTGGGGGTAGGTGGGGAATATCGTAAAAAAATATATTAACGCTCGATATGACGCCGTAGATTATCGGATTTGATCATATTGATGCGTTCGGTTGACTGCCCCTTAATGCCTAACGAAATCTTTATTATAGCAGATTTATGATGGACCGTTATATCACAATATGCGATATGGATAGGTCTTCCTATTGTTGGAATATATGGATTATATGGGGAATGTAGGGGTGGACGGTAATGAAGGGATTGAGAGCTTTTTGATGGATTGCAATGAACTTTTTATAATAATATTATATGATTGTTTTTTTTTTATCAATTTAAAGATATCTGAACCACAACTACACCACCACACACATTATCACGGTAACAACCAATCATATGTTAAGCCTTGAACATAGCATTTTATCCTATCTTGCAACTGCATTTTAAATTAATTTTTTTTTAAACCGTAATAAAGTACCTACTCTTTTTACCCGATTGCGAAACAAGGAGGGTTATGTTTTTCGAGTGTATGTATGTATATATGTATGTATGTCTAATTCTTTGGCACCCCCTACAGCTTAAACGGCTTTATGGATATTTAACATAATATGAGGTGTCGTTAAATTCGTCTTGATTGTAGGAGTGACATAGGCTATAAAAATTTAATCAAAGCGGCTTAAATTTTTGGCAGTCGGGTTTTAGTTTTTTAAATTAATTTCTGCTTGTTGTATAATTTACGTAGTGTACAATAAGCTCTTTCCATGGCGTCATAAATTAGGTACGTCCATCATACAGAGAAAAAAAAATCAATTTGTAATAAAATCCACCTAAATGAGATTTTAACTAAAATATAAGTTTCTAGCATCTTCATAAGATAAGATAAATACACTTTATTGCACCATAATACGTATTAATTACATTATTGAGAAGCATGTACAATTTTGACGGTCTTATCGCTAAAAGCATTATCATCTATTGTTTTTAAAATAGGTAAGTACTATTTTTAGACGCATCCTAATATTTTCTAAAACAAATGAACTTGCGACAGACACGATAAAGACAAAGCCATTACAAGAGCTATTAGGCCACGTCCTCAATATGAAATTAGAAAATCCATTTTCCATGACGCAAAGCAAATGGCTATCGTGCAAACAATAAAAGCTAAAAGAGAAACAAATTAAAGCATGGCACAAATCGTTCGTACTCCATAACTGATGGCGGCGATTGCAAAATCAATTATTGTTTTTAAATCGTAAAACACACGCGATTCGATTTATCGAAATCGAATTATCGATTGAGTTGTTGGCTGGGAATGGGTTTAAATCTATATGGAATTAGATGCTTATGTCACTAACTAATATCTAAGGGCAATGGAGAGGGCTTTAAGGCCCTTCCATGAGCCAACTAGCGCCGCCAATCTTGAAAAAATAATATCTTCCAATTTAATAAATTTTATTAAAAAAAGCTATTTACAAAATGTTTCTTAGGATGAATACTATTTTTCAATATACAATACATGGCATAATTGCGACAAGCTAAGTTGTAGTTCACAAATGTGCCAAAAACGGCCGTTTCTTACAATTATGCGAAATACAACTTACCGAAATTGAATCACGTTATAAATAAGCATTTAAAAAATAGTATTTATCGTAATAAACATTTTGTAAATAGCTTTTTTAATAAAATTGATTATATTGGAAAATATTATTTATTTAAGATTGGCGGCGCTAGTTGGCTCATGGAAGGCTCTCAAGGGCGATGGAGAGATGTCACGCATCGTACTTATGTCGTATTTACATCGCTCCTTCAACACAGATAAGACATGCCTTCGGTAGTAACACAACTGCTTCGATTCACCATCTCTGTTTTCTTAATTAGATACTCTTGAAATAGATTTTATTCAAAATAAGGTTTTTTTTAACCCAGGTAAAACATGCAAAATCATGTACCACCACGCAGGGAGCGTGTTGATTATGTCGGGCTCACCGCCCTGAAGGGGCAGCATACCGACTAAACCTCCTGGGTTCCACCTCGTGCCATTCTTGCCGAGCCCCGGGAACTGCGATACATCCGCGACAGCCATAATAAGGCTGCCATAATTGTATATATATTGATGTTTTCTGATTTTGCACAAAACTTACTTGATCTAAAACTACACTTTTAAATTATCAAGTTTTTGTTCCCACATTGATCTAAGAATTCGTAAACGTCTTTACACAGTAACCCGACCAAAAGACCACTATTATCGATTACTAGAGCGAACTAATCGAAAACTATAACTAAACGAACGCGAGTCGCGGTGTACAAAGGCGCAGCAACAATGACCCGTCAAATGACAAATGAAATCCGACAGCGGACCATAAATTGTGACTACGAATAATAAAAGATTATCTATCTCTGAAATAAATACAGGGGGAGGACAATAGGCTCTTTATTAAGGGACACTTCTATGGCTATAGTTTTGTCTCCCTCGTGTGGGATGTATAAGAGTCGATGTCTGTTTGTATTGGCTACTGTGCGACAATTTGTTTTGATAATGTCGATTGATCGAGTCGCGCGATCATTAGAATTGACCTCTTTGTCACACTTTTACTTTTACTCTGGAATTAGAGGTTTTCTTTGAAAATTGATTTTTAAGTAATGAAATGTAAAAGATTTGTAATTAAATTAGTACTAACTTTTTTTCGAAAAATTGTATATTAATGAACTAACAATACAAAATGATTTTGTGTTTTCTAATTTAAAGTAATTTTGACTTGTATTTAAAACTGCTTATTTTTCTTTGACTAAAGATAGAACCTACTTTTATTCACATCACTTTGAAGTAAAAAGTTTATAGAATTCCTCTACCAATTGTCTGAATATTTTTAATATTTAAAAAAAATCTACAAAATGCAGTGCTCTTAGTTAACTTTTTTGCTTATTAATGTAATTGAATTTAGCTATCATTTTAGTAAAATGTAAAACGAAATCTATAAATAATCTATACTTAACAACGAAATCTATAATGTATTAATTGGCAAGAATAAAGGCTATTTTTTATTTTTTTATTATTATTTAGTAAAATATAACGTTTAGTGGAAGAACCACAACAGACTACAATATACAAAAATGCGGAAGACTTATAAAGAGTGATGTCTATTTTCCTATAAAGTACGCAAAGTTATTGCATAAGTTAAATAATAAATGCCATAATTTTCTACTAAACTATTTTACCGTCAATTGATAGTTAATAAGATACTTACCTAATAATATTGTGCCTTTAGTCCGGCGTATAAAATAATAATCTACCTTTATTGCTTGCGTTAATAATGTCTATTATATTAATAAATAATAGTTGATCAAGTTACTACCTAGAACTTATTTATGTTACATAATATCTATTATTTTTCTTTTCTCGTGTGGTTTAGTGACCAAACCTATTTGTCAAAGTTATTCAGGCCGCCCGTAGGCCGTTGACGTGGTCTTGTCAAGCGACAACAACCGGGACCAACAAAGGGGCTCAGATGAAAGTGTCACTAGCGGTCACCCATCCAGGTCCTGACCTCGCCCAACGTTGCTTAACTTGTACGATCGTTTTCAACGTGTACTTGCAACTGGCCTACGAGCCCCTTAAATAATCTATAAAAAATATGTTTAAGAATGAGAGGTAGCTAAAATTAGAGTTAAAGAGACCTAGCTAAAATTAGCACAAAACAATTTGTAGTAAAAATTTAAGTTTGCCTTGAGAAAGCAGTAATATAAATTTTACAGCTACTAATTATAAATCTTTAAGAACAGTCCATAATTCCTCACATTAAAAAAAAAGATGAAAAGTGAAATCGATAATTGGCTCACTTCATGTACAATCATCATCACTTGAAGTACTATTTCAGCTCTTAAAGCTCAGTCAATAAGTTCTTATTGACAAATACCAGGTGTAGATGTCCTGTCGTCTGTACCTTCACACAATTTCCCTACAGTAACTCAAAAGCCATTGTTAATAGAAATTTATTGCTCATTAAACCAATTTATGAAGTTAGAAATCATTCGCAGGTATTGCCATTACGATAGAAACGGGCGATACCTAATTAGAGCGAGGCATATTTTCTATTGTGCGCGCATTATTCGATTTAAACCTCCTTTAATCGCTCCTCATAAATATACCTACGTTCATAGCTAATAAGTCTACAGGTATATTTTACCCTTTCATTTAATTATATGCGTTTTATGTTTTTAGTTAATATACGAGCATTTGTACAGTCGACAGCAGATCAATGGTAACACTTGCAGTACGATTTCAAGTCTTACCACGCAGATAATAAGAACGGTCCAAAGTTCAAAGTGGTACCATTGATCTGCTTTCGACTGTACATGGTTCTGTACTGTATACTCGCGCTTATAATATAACTTCCTTGGTCTAGCCAAATGGCATTAACTTTCTTTAACGGAAAGATAAATGTGTAGGAACGAAAAGACATTGCCACATTTCAATGGAGCTTTGCCCCACCTACAAAACTACGTGACCATTTAAGGCGAGGTGTTGGGACGTTTTTAAGTTTTTCGATGAAGGCTACGGCACTAACTACTGAAATTAAAGGCCTGAAAAAAATATATATCAATCTTGGGGTATCTATTTAGGGACTGTTGGCTCCCGAAACACGATTGGACAAACTTCGCTCGATAGAAAAAAATCACAAACATACCCCTTTCCTGTCTTTTCACTGAGTAGTGTGTCTAAACTAAAACAGTTATTCATACAAAATATATATCAAAATGTAGGTTATTATAAATAGAGGAGCTTGATAAATTAAAAATCTGTTGTTTCTAACGTTTTTTTTATACCAGGCAAAATTTAAGAAAAAACACAATTTGTATAAATACAAATGCACGGCGCTACGAGCTTCAGTGCGCCGCTGGGCGCTGCCGAGGTCGGACCTGTATCGATTTTTGCCAAATGTTCCACTTTGGTCTTTACCTTGGAAATCTTGGAATGCTCCCACGATCGTCATAACGTAATAAAATTTAAAATAATACGAGTCGAATTTGGTCACACCTATACTTTAAGATTATTAGTTTACTAATCACGGAATGATTGTGCATCGTTTTGAATATAAAAAGGACTCATAACCTAAAACAGATATTCCTTAACACAATAGATTTTTCGCGAACCATGTTTTTGAAGTCATCATATTACACGCGACACGAACACCAGTGTCGAGTGTCGTATATTGGGAGCGAGCAGTGGTCTGATAATTGCAGATGAAGACAAGTCGACTAACATTACAGTGGGGCTATAACATTACGGTTCTCAAAACGATCAAATCAAACCATGTCATAGCGGCCGTGAAAGGGACAGTGCTATTGCATTGGTATAGCGGCGTCTCTGGTTGGCGCGCCATGACATGGTATAATTTCATCGTTTTGAGAACGGTAATAGCTGCTGATCAGTAACTTCCAAATTGACCAAAGTGGAACAGGCCAAAACAAATGACTATTGACGGTGATTTGTCCCACAGAGCAAACAAACAAACAGCAATCGAACTTAAAATAGTTTATACGTAGTTGCTACTTGTAAAACTATGTACAGTGAACATCACATAAAGTTTGCCACATTTTACTCTACGCACACTCGCACAGTGATAATAAATACGGGCCAGATTTCAATAGCTATGCAAGTGTAGCTGTGGTTTGTAATGTGGTGTGCGATATATACCTGTTTTACTCTAAGCACAGTGATAATACGGGCCAAATTTCAATAGCTACGTAGTTATAGACTGATTACACTGTGCCTACTTTTAAAAGTACAGTCAACAGCACATAATGTGTGTCATGTTTTACCCTACGCAGTGATAACACGGGCCAGATTTCACCATCACTGACGTCACACCTGACACCAATAATAATACTTACCTAACATCACGTTACAAAATTCGTCATTTATTTAGTTTTATTGATACACTTGACAGTTTGTCACTTAAAGTCAAAAACAGATTTGTTGTAATGTAACCTCTATGGTTATTAAAATTTTAATAAATTTTGTATTTTATAAGAATTTATGCTCAATTTTTTATTAAATCGCGTGAAAGTACTTTCAAAATATATTCCCCTAGCAAATAATTTGATTATTCCTATTTTTCACTTTTATTACAACAATATTACCTAATTGACATTCCTATTATTCCAGGTCTTTTTTTCTGTCAGATTAGTATTAACATAGTATTTTATTATACTACGTCATACTACATCACTACGCTACGTTACGTCAATATAAATAACTTAAAAAATAATTAAAATATATAACCTGTAGACGCGAATTTGACTGCACTGAACTCACTCCGGACGGTCGGTTTAACGTATGTCTGCTTATGATCTTCCGTATAAATAAATACGTTTAAAAGTACAAATTGCTTTACTTTATTGTCAACTAGCTTCTGCCCACCACTTCGTCTGCGCAGGATTATAAATTATAGCCTATGTGTTATTTTGATGTATAATATGAGCTATATTATTGTAAAGTTTCATTCAGCAACATCCATCCATCCATCCAAACTTGCGCATTTATAATATTAGTGGGAGTGGTATGGGATTGTCACGAGCACAGCCTGTGTTAGGGCCAGTGTAGAAGTTGAAGCCTGGTTGGCGGCGAGAGGTGAACAGGAGGGGTGATGATGATACGGTTCCGAGTTGACATAATGTGCGACAACATTTAGTATAGACAAAAGTTCAAGATTTGAAAGAAATATTTTCCGACAATCGCGAAAATTGAAATAAGTAACTCCGAAGCTGTCAGACTTGGGATATCCCTATTTGGCATTAAATGGGTCGATAATGTTGGCACCGACAAGTGGACTTCGGTATATCGTCTATCCGTGGGACATTCTGTATAGGTATTATTATGGGTAGCGAGCTGTGACGTCACAGTGAGGACACTGGTTACGCTTACTCTGTGTACCTGCGCGAGTAATGACCCCGATCAATGCGCGTCATCCCTCTCTCGCCCCTCCCTCGCCCCGCACCTCACCCCCTCACTAGGCTCAAATGACCCAGTGGCCTCGCCTTAAGCTGTACCTATCATTTTGTTGGGGACTTATTACAGGTTTAATATTGCATAATCATAATCAGTATCATTTTCTACTATTGTCGCAACTCCTATAGAAGAAAAAACTACTGGACCGAATTTAATAATTATTTTACAGTTACATAGTTTTCATTTTTATCTATCAAACAGTGAAAGAATTTTTGCAATAGGTCAAGTAGTTTATGAGAAAAACTCAACCTTAAAAACTCTCCTGTACACCTTTCTCTGTGTTCCACCGTAGAGAAGGTTGTGTGGTGTACAGAAGGTTTCGTGGCCAGAAGAGAGGCCGCGAATGATGTTTATTGTGAAGTGACTTTTGTCAATGCGTCAGAATTATGAGAAATGGACATTTTGCGCATGGTAGACATTTTGCAAAGTTGTCATTTTGCGTCTGAGCCTGTCGAACAAAACACCTTTTAATTTCAAGCGAAACAAAGATTATAATTTCGCTGGAAGATGTGCTGTCACAAAGACACACACGAAAACTTATCAATTTAAAAACAAAAACATTGTTCTCATAACGAATCCTTTTTAAGACATTGCCATTTTATAATACGATTAATTATAATTACCAAGACTTAAAGTAATCCCACTACGAAATACCTTAGCAGCCAGAAATTCCTAACTAACATCGTCTAATTAATCTTACACTACCTACTGAAACCACTAATAAATGAATTCCATTCTAACTCAGCCATACATGTACTTAGCTATTGCAAATTCACTAAATTCCAACACGCATATTGTCGAAATTGCGAATTGCATTTTGTCATTCAAATGTTGTCGAATTGTCGTCAACGCGACATAATGCCGGACGTATCTCCGAAATAACAGTGTATGCCACTGTAAATGCGTTAGATGTAGTCTTGTAACAACAGTTGTAGTATATGTGTTGCATTGAGATGTAATTCCACTGGCACTAGAACGAAAACTCATGGACATGTGCATCCTGCCCATTCTTACTTACGGTGCCCAGACTTGGTCCTTGACAGACGCACAAAAATCCAAACTCAAGGTTTGCCAACGTGCCATGGAGCGCAGCATACTGGGAGTTAAGCTGATTGATGCTCGCTGCGCTCATGCGGCCATGTTTGTCGGATGCCGAGCGACTTATGGGCAAAAATTGCCACCGAATTGACCCCAAACGATGGACTCGTAAATAATAAATTGGAATGGAAATATTGTTTCCTTATATAAAATAAAATGAGATGAGAACAGTGCCAATATTAATCGTAGTTCTACTGTGACACTTGTTGAATACATATTTTACTTGAAAGTACGCGATCGTTTTTGGCACTCCTGTTCCTGATAAATATAAGATCATAGCGGGTTTTCCGATTCTAACTAGATCTAAAAACTTTCTGGTAAAAATTCAATTTTTACAGTTGTGATTGTTACCATTACGATACCAAAACGTGTTACCATTGGTAGATATTTTATACCATATGAATTTCATTGCTAATTTGGACGTGTTTAGCGGGCGAATCAATTTAGGAAGGTAAATGCGAAATTCCAACTGAGAGAATGGAAATGTTGCAAATTAAGACCAAATAAATGAAAATTTGACAACGTGCAAGTGACCCCTCACTCATATATTATCTATGCTGGTATTCATAAACCTAGTTAAATCTCACTTCCTTTAAATCGTGTTGCTATCCCTTTCACACTACGTATAGGACATATACCGAAGTCCAAATTAAGTGTCTTATTTTGTAAACAAATATGATCGCCTAATTATTACTTACCTGTTGTGATGTAACACTGAAGGAACTGATTGATTGAACCTGTTCGGTGTTCATCATTGTGTAAATAAAGCGATCTGATCTAATAATGTGACAATAACTATGCAATAATCACAGAAAAGCTTAATGTTAGTAGTTTCTGTTTACAAAATAAGACGGTCTATGTAAACCGAGGCCCAAATCAAGTGTCTTATTTTGTAAACAAAAACTACCCTCCCTCATTAACATTTTAAGCTATTCTGTGGTTATTGCATAGTTATTTATACATTATTAGATCGGATTACTTTATTTTCACAGTGATGAACAAATTCAATCAATCAGTTCCTTCAGTTTTACATCACAACAGGAAATTAGACGATCATATTTGTTTACAAAATAAGACACTTGATTTGGACTCCGGTATATGTATATTCGGTATATGTAAGTATACTCGGCGTGCCCTTTGAAGAGGCTGTGAGAAGAGCACAAAACCGTGTCTCCTGGCGCCAGTTCATACATGCCAAGACGGCACCTGCTGTTGAGGGTCACGATCCTCAGCACTGAGGCAACGATTAGGGAGGATGTATATTCGGTATATGTATGTATATTCGGTATATGTATTTCAATACCTATTTTATACCGTACCTGTAGCTAGAGGCTGTCTCTCTGCTATGCCACAGCCGTACATCATAATTTTATCGCTAATGTAGGGAACCAGAGCCAGGTACATCTGTACTTGTTCGGTGCCCTCTTTCGCTTCCGCATTTCGCATTGTAGTCGTTTCGGCCGACTGCGCTTTCGCGTTTAGCTTATGTTGCTAGGGATGTGACGAGATATCGATGTTTTAGACCAGGGGTCGATAATAGGCGAGGCAACCCGGGCAAAATCCCGTCAATGCGTTTGTAACTCTATTAGAAACCCACATGACATACATTGTTTAGTGTGGACTTCACTGGTTAATGTAAATAGGTTTGATTCTATCGTAGCCACTAAGTCTAATACTAAACCTAAGCGCTACTGTCTGTCACTGTAACTCATATGCAAAATCGAGTTATCGAGACGCCTCGCTTACGTTTAAAATTAGAGCACGCAAAGAATCGCTACAAGTGAATGGTAAAATTAACTTATTTTCCATTGCAATAAATATATTTTATGCTATTCTTTTATCATTAATGATTTTTTAAGTTCATAATATGTCTAACCCTAGGGAAGCAGACGTGAGTTTACATAATACGTGTTTTTACATAAACCATCGATGTTTTTCGTTACAATATTTGCAACCCTATGCTTCGCACATAAATCTGTGTTTTGTGTGTAGGTGTTGTGTTATGTTTGATTTAGTGTGCGGCGGGACTTATATTTCATATTATTGCTTCCATGTTCAAATATTATTACATTACTGCTGGTTTTCGAAAGGTCTAGCGATCCAGTTGTATTACGAAAGCTACAAGAATCAGTTCCCATGTTTTAATTTTATACAGAACCAATTTCTACATATTAAACTGAGAAGCCGTTTCGTCACTACTGAGATTTGAACCAGGGGGGTCCCTGGTTCAAACCTATCACAATTAATCCCACGAGAGCCGGCGGGTACCAGATGTATTAGGCACCGGCTCCCAGAGGAGCTGGCGAGTCCCGAAAGGTTAATGGACTTTTTGCTTAAAGTGATATATTCCAGACAACTTTTGGTTAGAGTAGCGAATGAATTCTTGAGGTCTTCGTTATTAACTGTATGCTTTATTTGAAGGCCTGTAATGAATGTACAATTAAGACTTCCCAAACAATAAAGCACTCTACTATTGCGAAATACGAGCGAAGATTCTCCTTGAAAACCTGCAATTTATTGTACAACAGCAATTAAATGTTTCATAATTAAATGCACTAACCTAACGTACAATTACACCTACTCTTAAACTATATGAAAATTACACAATGATTTTATCATACTGACAATAGAATATTGAAAGTTTGAAAAGCTTTATTATTCAGATAAAATGTTTCATCATCAATCTGTATCAATCCACTGCTGGATGAGGCACCCCTCATTCAGCTCTTTACATCCAGTCCCTGCCAACCATCTTGCTGAAGATGGTTGCCAGGGAACATCCCTCAATCTGGTCGGGAGTCCCACACTATGTTTACCCGTTCGTGTTCTCATCGTTAATATCATAATGCTTAGAAGTGTAAGTACCTAGTCCACCAGTACTCTCTCTTCTCGTGTGGTTTAGTTATCAAACCGAATTGTCAAAGTTATTCAGGACGCCCGTAGGCCTATAACGTGGCCTAACGACTGCTGCCGAGCGACAGCAACCGGGACCAACTGCTTAACGTGCGCTCCGAGGCACGGAGGGGTTCAGATGAATATGTCACTAACCCAACCAGGTCAGCCCTATTATACCGTTGTCAAAACGATGAAATACATACCATGACGTGCCCAACAGAGACGCCGCTATACCAACGCAATAGCACTGTCCCTGTCACGCACGATATGACATGGTATGATTTGATCGTTTTGAGAACTGTAATAGCCCCGCAGGACCTCGCCTGACGTTGCTAAGCTTTTATGATCGTTTTCAATGTGTACGCGCAACTCGCAATTATTTTATATTCGATATAATATGAATTATGATAACATTTGTATGCCTCGTAATAGGCTGAATACCATGACATTTTAAATTAATTTTATAATATCTCATATTTTGTGTATTCTAACAAATAAATGCATTTGATTTGATTTGGACTACGAGCTGTTTTTTCAGTGATACCTAATCTAAAAGAATTTCTAATAATTGGTCGATTAGTTTTTGAAAAGCTCCAATGAGACCTTCTGTACTGTATACTTTTCTTTGCTTTCAATCATCAAAGCACATCAAGTCAACACTTTGGACCGTTCTTATTATCCGCGTCGTAAGAGTTGAAATCGTACTGCAAATGCTACCTGTGGGGTACCGCGTACCGCGACTTCAATCGTTATGGTTATCGTTTTCATTTTGACACTTGGACGACATACATTGCCGCGTTTCGTTATCATTTGTTAAAACTTGCAAAAATATTGCAGCAATGTATAGCGCATGTGTCAAATTGAAAGCGATTACGATAACTGTGCACGACCGCGGCACACGGACAAAGATGTGACGTTCTGCTGTCAAATAGGTGGTCGCCTAACTCAGGATAGGATGTATAGTTCATAAGTAAAAGGGTTTTTACAGTTCTCCGCGTGCTGGATCGATACGCTCTGATACTGACTAAATACGGCGCGGCTCTGGCCGGGTTCCTCTGGGCAATACGAACGAACGCGCGCGCAACAGGCGCTTTTATATTTATACTCCCGCACGCTAGCTCTATAGCGTGGGGGGGGTACTATATCAGTATCCGAGCGGGCCAATCCCGTCACGGTATTTATTCTCTATCTCTTTCTTACGTTCTATAGCCGTCTAGCTTACACGCCGAGCCTGGACGCGAGTTTGCCAGAAAGGAGAGGGAGAAAGAAGGGAGAGTGCCTCACCACCACGGTTTCTGCTCGTGGAGGTCGGCTGGCCAGCCCACGTAAATAGTGGGGGTTTATGAGACGGGTGGCTCGTTCCAGAGAGCTGTCCCGTAAGCCAGTGCGGCCCACTCCGACGAGGCTATGGTCGAGGTATATGGCGGTCTGTGCCATTACCGTGCGTCTACCTATGGTCTGTCGGGTTGGGCCGCCCTTGTGGGCTTATTATTATTATTTCTATGTTCTACCAAAACAGGGCTCCGGTCAGGTACCTCCGTATACCTTTACCGTGTACCAATACCTGTCAAAACCATTACCATGGCTGACCGGAGTCCTGTGTCGTGGTGCTGACCAGTACCTGGGAGAGGTGAGGAAAGGATCAACACAAGGAGATCGTTTTATTGTATTGTCCTACCTAATTACCTATAAAGTGCGACGGCTCATGTCGACTTCCTGTCTCATTTCTTTATACAGAGTTACTTAAATATCAGATCTAGTAGTTGCCTTACAAAACATGAATATTCTTACGAAACATGGATATTCTTACAAAACATGGATTTTCTTACTCTAAGCTCTTAAGTAACATCGAGTTCTTACATATTACATTTCATCTTAAGGGCTATGGCTTATAAATCTCATATACAAATTTATCGCGTAGCTTTACGCGTTTATGACGTATTTCGCGGCTGTCGTGAACATCCTCCCGCCGTGCAGGCCGCTGCACTTCTACTCGGGGAGCGACGTAGCCGCGTCGACTGGTAGCACGATGAGCTTCTTCGTAGGTCGGCGAAGGGTTCCGCCTTTGGTTCGGACGTCTACTGCTCGTACGATGCCATCTTCACCGGGGTAGGTTCTCTGGACGACTCCTTTTGGCCATACATTGCGTGGCAGCGATCCGTCGGCGACTATGACGACGTCACCGACTTGTATGGCGGCCCCACGGCCGTGCGGGTCTCGACGTTGTTGCAGTAACGGGAGTACTTCCCGTACCCAGCGTGACCAGAAGGCGTTGGCCAGCTGTTGGGCGGCGCGCCAAGTGCCTCGCCCCACGGTGTCGCCCTCGGTGAAGGTGCCAGGCAGGGGAACCCGCGAGGGTCCTCCCAGCAGGAAATGGTTAGGCGTGAGCGCCTCATCGTCGTCGGGCGATACCGACACGTGGCTTAAAGGTCGACTGTTGACTGTGTGCTCGGCCTCCGTCAGTAGAGTCGCGAGCACCTCTTCTTGAGGGTGGCGCTCGTGCAGGACTGTCGCCAGCGCCACCTTCACGGAGCGGACGAGGCGTTCCCAGGCTCCCCCCATGAATGGGGCGCCCGGGGGAATGAAGCGCCACTGGATGGCGCGGATGCCCGCTTCTTCTGTCGTCGCGTCCAGGGCGGCCCGTCGCAGCTCTGCGTCGGCGCCGCGCAGATTGGTCCCGTTGTCAGACCAGATCTCGCGGGGGCAGCCTCTCCTGGCCATCATGCGCCTGAGCGCAAGGATGGCGGAGTCTGTGGACAGCGAAGTGGCGACCTCGAGGTGTACGGCCCTCGTGGTCAGACATGTGAACAGCGCTACGTAGCGCTTGTGGTGTTGACGGCCCACCGTCACGCTAATCGGCCCGAAGTAGTCAAGGCCTGTGTAGGTGAACGGGCGTTGGTGGTGGGCGAGGCGATTCGTCGGGTGATCGCCTGTGGGCGGCACCGGCGCGGTGGCGCGGCGCAGGCGGCAGGGCTGGCACCGCTTGATGACGCCGCGTACCGTAGGTCGCACCCTCAGCACCCAGAAGCTCTGGCGCACTTCGTTGACGACGTGCTCCACTCCTCCGTGGTGCAGTTGTCTGTGAATCCAATCTATATATAGACGGCAATAAGGATGATCGCCATCTAAGATCGCAGGTCGTTTCTGTGACGCTGAAATATCGTCGGCGCGCGCGATGCGCGACCGTAAACGTAGCACTCCGTCCACGTCTAGCAACAAAGAGAGTTGGCTCAGGCGGCTATCTCGCGCCGGGGTTCTCCCGCCGGTCAGGCGGCTCAATTCGTCTCTGAAGTTCTGTTGCTGTAAGGCACGCACCCACAGGTGCTCCGCTGCCCGCATGTGTCGTCCTTCCAGCGTATGATAAAGGCGCGGCGGCGGTCGGGGTGACCGCCTCGGCTCTGTGTTACCTTGTCTCTTTTGCGCCCGGGTCCATGTGGGATCGGGCTCGGCGTTCTTCCTGGTGCGTTTATACGCGACGGCGTGAGTCTGGCGGCGGCACAGCTCTAGGAATTGGAGCACCCGGGCCGTGGCGCGTATCAGTCGCAGCCACGAAGAGAAGCGTGGGAGTTCGGGCAACGCCTCGATGAGCTGTTCTGCTGCAATGATTGAAACAATGTTAACTTTTTCTTCACCGGTGGGTGGCGTGGGAAGTTCTCGCTCCTGTGGCCATTCTCCTTCGTCCAGGTGAAGAAACTGAGGACCGCGGAACCATCTGTGCTCCGCGTCGAAGTCCGGTGGCGTTTGACGGGTGGCGTCGTCAGCGACGTTGTGACGTGTGGGTACCCATCGCCACTCATTTACCCTGGCGTTTTCTTCTATATCAGCCACTCGGTGTGCGACGAACGGTTTAAAGGCGCGAGGTCCCGCTCTCAGCCAGCACAGTACTGTCCTGGAGTCTGTCCAGAAGTAGCGCTGAGCGGGCTTGATGTCGTGCTCGCGCTCCACGCTGTCAGACAGGCGGGCGCCTAGCACGGCGGCTTGCAATTCGAGGCGCGGGATCGACGTTACCTTGAGTGGCGCGACGCGCGCTCGGGCTGCGGCTAAGTTGAGTGTGACGGTTCCGTCGTCGGCTGTGCACCTCCAATACGTGGCTGCGGCGTAGGCTGTCTCGCTCGCATCTACGAAGGTGTGGAGTTCTATACGCGCGGCTGTGGCGTAAGCGGGATAGCAACGTGGTAATTCTAGCGTAGCTAGGTTACGTAGATCTCTGATCCAGGCGTTCCATGCCTCTTCTAACTCGCTGGGTAAGACTGTGTCCCAGTCGAGTCCGTGGCGCCACGTTTCTTGCAATATGTGTTTAACTTGTATGGTCTCTGGAGACACCAACCCCAATGGATCATAGAGGGACATGGCTGTCTGTAGCATCTCTCTTTTAGTCGGTGTCTTCTCACCTGTGAGTGTCAGCGGGTTGACTTTGGTGAAGTTCAAATTGAAACCCAGTGTATCGCGAGCAGGGTTCCAAATAAGCCCTAATATCTTCTCTGAGCTAGTTCCGTCGCTCAGTGCCTTGGCTGCGGCGTGGGCTGAGGTGGCCGTGACGTCTCTGACGGCCTCTGGTTCGTTTGTAGTCCATTTATGTAAAGTAAATTGAGCTACCTTATGTACTTCGACGACTTCCTTAGTCACTCGCTTGGCCTCGACGGCTGTGTCGAAGCTTTGCAAGTAGTCGTCCATGTAGTGGTTACGCGTGATGGCGTCCGCAGCATCTGGATACTGTTCTCGATGTCTCTCGGCGTTGTAGTCTTTGACATATATAGCCGTGCAGGGCGACGACGTGGCTCCAAAGATAACAGAGGTCATTCTGTACTCGACCGGTTCGGTGGTCGTGTCGTCTCGCCATAAGAAGCGTAGGGCGTCCCTGTCTTGGTACCTGATTTTGATCCGTAGGAACATGTCTTTGATGTCGGCGGCCACAGCCACTGGGCGCTGTCTGAAGCGCCACAGGACTCCGGTGAGAGACTGCAGCAGGTCTGGCCCGGTGAGCAGCAGGTCGTTCAGGCAGACCCCTCGTGTGCTCGCCGCGGCGTCGTGTACGATGCGGAGTTTCTCAGGCTTAGCGGGGTTGATCACCGCGAAGTGTGGCAGGTACCAGGTGCGCCCAGGCGTGGGGGCGGCGTCGGCTACCTCGGCGTATCCGCTGTGAAACATTATATTCATCTGATCAGCGTACCGTTTTTTAAGTTCAATGTTCTTTTTTAATTTACGTTCGACCCCCTCCAGTCGTTTCAGGGTGGAGGCGTGGTTATCAGGAAAGGAGAAGTGATCATCCTTCCACAGGAGGCCTGTTTCGTAGCCGCCGTTCGGTAGCGGCTTGGTGGTCTCCTCTAGCAGTTTCAATGCCCTTATCTCAGGGTCGGCGCGTGGGCGGCGCGGTTCTATACCGAGCGACTCTAGTGCAAAATGTTCTCTGAGCATGCTATCTATAGTGTCATCGTGGGCTCTCAAGTGATTGACTCGGTGAATCGTAGCGTGGGAGGCGTGGAGGCCGTGTAGTACCCATCCCAATGGCGTATGGGAGGCTACTGGCTTGTTCGCGGCCCCTTTCCTTACCTCTGTGGCTATCAAGGCCGCCCAGTTGTCTTGGCCCAACAGTACGGTGGGCGTGGCTTGTTCGTATGTAAGCAGTTCGGCTATGTCTAACAGGTGTTCGCAGTCGGTGACCGTCTCCTTGGATACGGATTGGGCCCCGATATCTAGTTTGTTTATAGTGTGTGCTATGACCTGCATGCCACGGTCTGTGTGACGGCCTCTGATACCGAACTGTACTCGCTGTGACTCTGTGGCGTCGACTCTGGCGCCGGCTACGGCCTCAATGTAAAATGGTTCGCGGGGGCCGTTGACCCCTATGGCCTCAGCCACCTGGGTGGTGACCAGTGTCACTGTGGAGCCGTCATCCATGAGGGCGTAAGTGTCTATCTCGCCCTTGGGCCCTGTGAGGTGTACTGGTATTACCTTCAAGTAAGCGCGTGTGAAACGCGGGTTGCGCGCAGGCGCGGCGATCGTGCCGTATACTGCGCTCCTCTGTGTGTGGTGCGGCGTCGGCTGCGCGTCGCGCGACGCTGGCTGTGCGTCGTTGTGCAGCATTGGGTGGTGCTTGTGTATGCAGCCCGGGACCGGACAGGGCCTTGGGTGGCATTTGTGTCCCCAGGTCCTAGTGCGTAGGCATCTAAAACATAGACGTTTCAATTTGGAAAGCTCCCACCTGTGATCTACTGTAGCTGCTTTGAAGGTGTGGCACTCCGAGGTCCTGTGGCCCTGTCGGTCGCAGACTGGGCAGGTTCGGTCCTCTGGCTTCGTAGCGTCCGCTCTCGGTGCGGGGGCGGAGTGCGTGGCAGCGGCGACCGTCTGGCCGGCGACGGGTGCTGCGTTGGCTGCGTAGGTGCGCTGTGACTTCTTCGCGGGCCCTGGCTGCGCGCCGTGTGGTTTCTCTGGCTTGATCACGTCGAGTCTGGCGTGTGGACGGTTCCGGTCCGCCTCGACGTCGAGAAATCTGCTGAATTTTAACAATTCGGGTTCACCTTGATCTGACCCCAGTTCAAAATCGTACCATCGTGATCGGAGTAGGACAGTCATTTTATCAACTACTGCTAGTACCATCTCATTGTTATATAACAGATACGGTCGTTCTAAAGCGCGCATGGTTGCTACTACGTTTGCGACTTGGCTGGCGACAGTGCATACGTCGCGTGGTTCGTCGGTCATGCGGGGCAATGACCTCAGCTTTTTTAGTTCGGCCGCCACTAGGGCGTTCGGTCTGCCGAAACAGTTCTCCAGTCTTTTCAAAACTTCGTGGTTGTTCGTGTTACCATAGAAAAAGCTTTTTACCTCGTTTAGCGCAGCTCCTGTGAGGCAGTTCTTTAGCCGATAAGAGTTCTCGAGGTCGGAGAAATAACCAGCTGTTTGTTGATAAGACGATTTGAAAGACAACCAGTCCTCGTAGGCCCCGCTGAAGCTAGGCAGTTCGCTCAAATACCGTGGGGCTGGCGTGGGCGGCGGCGGTGCGCCCAAGGTCTGCGGCTGTGCTCCCTGGTTCGTCGGCGGCGGTACGTTCTGGTACCGGCCTGCCGGGTATTGCCCCCGATATTGTTCGTGACGTTCTGTGTCGCACTGTTTAAGCGGCGGCGGTAACGGCTGCGATACGCTCGCACGCGGTTCGGCCGGGGCGACGTCCTTCTGCGGGTCATCGTCCGCCCACGGTGAGTAAACAGTACCTTGTAAATCGTACCTTTGATCTGTCGGCGCCGCCTTCGCGGTCGCCGTAGCTATCGATTCGCGTGCTCTCGGGTCCGTTGAGTGCACGGGGTGCGTGTGCTCTGGGGCCGACGGTTCTGTGTCGTGTTCTACGCTCCCGTTCTTGACTGCTCGGTACGTGGGTCGGCCACCTATGTTCGGCGACGACGGCTCTGTCTGGAGTCGCGGTGTTGTTCTCGGCGGTAGTGTCGGCTGTGACATCGCGCCCTCGTTCCTGGCTGATGGATGGTGACGGGCGGTCGCTGTCTCTGTGCTTGCCGCCGTCCCGTTACGAGGGACACTCCTACTAACACCTGGTGGACCTGTTCGTTCGCTATGTGACTCTGACCTGCGGGCTCGTGTTCTGTGGGCTGGAGTGGACGCGCGTGCGGCTACTTCGTGTTCTCTCATGGTTATGGCAAGCGTCGCCTGTGACCTGTCGAAGAAGTGGTTCAGTCGGAGTGACGCCTCCGAGTCTGTGCCGTCCTGTCGTTCGTCTCCTGAGTCTATGCCCAAAGCCTCGAGGTATTCTACTCGAGCCTGTGCGGCCTCTAGGCGGGCTCGAGCTAGAGTCACTTGTGAAACCGACTGACCTGTGCGTGTGCTCATCGTGCGCCGTGGGCTCTGTCTCGGTCGCAACGTTGACACGGAATTATACCTCTCGAATTCCAGTGATCTGTGTGCTCGTTCTCCTGCGGGTCTACGTCGGGGTGACGGGGGCGCTTCCACCTGGTTCTCTGGTCGCTCCGTCGGCTGTGGCGGGCGTGTGTGTGGAGGTGACGGCGGCGGCAGCGGCTGTGCGCTCGCACTGGCTCGTGGCGGCGCGTCTGTTCTGGGCGGCGTCGTTGCGCCCTGCTCGCTGTCGTACGTCGACGTGATACTCGATGTGTTCGACGTATAACCTCCTACGGTAGAAGGTGTCATTCCCGACGTGGTGCTCGCGGAGGTCGACATTTCTGTTGTCGGCGTCGAGCTCACTCCTGAGCCTGACGCCCCGTCGTTCGGTGACGGGGTGCTCGTCCCTGAGCGTAGGCTCACCATAATTCACTGCAATCCAATTGGTACGCACAGGACACTTAGCGTATACACGCCCTCACACACTCGCGGCGGTGGTGCGCGTGATCGTCTTAGCGGCGCGACGGCGATGCGCGCAAGACGTATGGACGTGTTCGCGACGCGGTTGACTATAATCCTAAGGCGATCCGGCTCGAAGGACCAGCTCATGTGCACGACCGCGGCACACGGACAAAGATGTGACGTTCTGCTGTCAAATAGGTGGTCGCCTAACTCAGGATAGGATGTATAGTTCATAAGTAAAAGGGTTTTTACAGTTCTCCGCGTGCTGGATCGATACGCTCTGATACTGACTAAATACGGCGCGGCTCTGGCCGGGTTCCTCTGGGCAATACGAACGAACGCGCGCGCAACAGGCGCTTTTATATTTATACTCCCGCACGCTAGCTCTATAGCGTGGGGGGGGTACTATATCAGTATCCGAGCGGGCCAATCCCGTCACGGTATTTATTCTCTATCTCTTTCTTACGTTCTATAGCCGTCTAGCTTACACGCCGAGCCTGGACGCGAGTTTGCCAGAAAGGAGAGGGAGAAAGAAGGGAGAGTGCCTCACCACCACGGTTTCTGCTCGTGGAGGTCGGCTGGCCAGCCCACGTAAATAGTGGGGGTTTATGAGACGGGTGGCTCGTTCCAGAGAGCTGTCCCGTAAGCCAGTGCGGCCCACTCCGACGAGGCTATGGTCGAGGTATATGGCGGTCTGTGCCATTACCGTGCGTCTACCTATGGTCTGTCGGGTTGGGCCGCCCTTGTGGGCTTATTATTATTATTTCTATGTTCTACCAAAACAGGGCTCCGGTCAGGTACCTCCGTATACCTTTACCGTGTACCAATACCTGTCAAAACCATTACCATGGCTGACCGGAGTCCTGTGTCGTGGTGCTGACCAGTACCTGGGAGAGGTGAGGAAAGGATCAACACAAGGAGATCGTTTTATTGTATTGTCCTACCTAATTACCTATAAAGTGCGACGGCTCATGTCGACTTCCTGTCTCATTTCTTTATACAGAGTTACTTAAATATCAGATCTAGTAGTTGCCTTACAAAACATGAATATTCTTACGAAACATGGATATTCTTACAAAACATGGATTTTCTTACTCTAAGCTCTTAAGTAACATCGAGTTCTTACATATTACATTTCATCTTAAGGGCTATGGCTTATAAATCTCATATACAAATTTATCGTGTAGCTTTACGCGTTTATGACGTATTTCGCGGCTGTCGTGAACAATAACGATAGAAGTCGCTGTCACCGCACTGCTGTTATCCGTACATTCATCATCATCATCATCAGTCTATTTATATTGCCCCACTGCTCGAGCACAGACCTTCCCTTACATCGTGGGAGCTCGGGCAATAATCCACCACGCGGGCCCAGGGCGGGTTGGCGGATTTCACATGCCTTAGATTTTTTTTTTCTTTTTGTCGAGGTTTCATCACGATGTTTTCCTTCACCGTTTTGAGAGCACTCGGTAAATGTACGTAAGTTTTTCCGTCGAAAAAACCGAGGATAACTCATTGGTACATGGCTGCCCTGGCTGGGAATCGAACCTGGGACCTCCGTATTGCAAGTCCATCGACCCAACCACTGCGCCACCGAGCTCTCATCCGTACATTACCTAAAGGTATTATATTAAACATTGTTCAATTACAATGGGTGGTCCTTTATCGCTTACATACATGTTACATACATAATCAGATTACAACATTGTTGTTAATTGCGAAATGCAATGCTTAATGTTACGATTCTTTGTAAGTGAGTCAGGTCATACGATCTTTAACGCTTCTTGGAAGTAATGCTTGGTATAACATCCGAGTACTCTTACATCTTTCTGGGAATGTTGGTGAAATAATACTTTTGCTTAGTAAAGATTTCATGTGAGCTTATTTAATTTTGCTTCACCCCGACGCAAAATCTCGGTAGTTCTGTGGTTAGGACACATGACTTACTTTACATAGGCGGTCGGCCATGTAAACAAGCTTTAGATGTTTCTGACGGAAAATAGACGTCAGTCTGTTGTCGACAGTCGACAACAGACCAATGGTAACAATTTTTACTTTTGACAGTTCTTATTATTTGCGACGTAAGACTTGAAATCGTACTGCAAGTGTTACCATTGATCTGCTGTCGACTGTACCTAAACCGAAGCCTAAATTAAGTCTCTTATTTTGTAAACAAAAACTACCCTACCCTACTAACATTTTAAGCTGTTCTGTGTTTATTGCATAGTTATTTTCGCATTATTAGACCGGATAATTTTTTTCACGATGATGAACAGGTTTGATCAATCAGTTCCTGCAGTTACATCACAACAGGTAATTAGACCATCATATTTGTTTACAAAATAAGACACTTGATTTGGGCTGCGGTATACATAAAAACGAAGGTTTACGAAGGGCATTACAACGCAGTGCAAGACGGCATGCCGCCCGGCGACGCAGACTTAGCGCATTCATCTTTGGGCGATAAAGACCGTCGATATCGGTCTAAATGTCCACCTCAATAAAAAAGTGAGTGTAATCCGTGGTTATACACCTAAGAGCTCAGACAGACGAGCGTGTCATTGCGTCGCGCGACAGCTTGCAACCCTCCGCGACAGGTAATAATAATATTTATTTCACTGAAGCATTGTAACAATAATATGGCTTAAAATATAATAGTTAACAGTGGTAATCTTAATACGGTTACAGGTGTCGCGAGCTATCGCGCGACGCACTGTCGCTCGTCTGTCTAAGCCTAAATAATTATTAATAATAAAAAGAAAAAGAATCCCATGCATAATTCAACAACATTGAGAAGCGGGAATTCCCCGACAACATTGCTGAAAGACAGGTGTTGTATAAAGCTCTATATGCTGTACATCATACCTAAAATTACCGACGCGCCGGAGGCTGGGACCAATGTTTATTAATTAAATTTTACACATTGTTCACTGATATTCCGAAAGTGGCGATTTACCCGTGTATTAATTTAATATACATCATTGTACTAACGTGTGATGTACAACCCTAGGTAGCGGCTCGTAATTAGGGTTGCTGATATTTTAGTTAATTAAATTTTATTACAATGAAATGTCAACTTTAGCTTTATAATCACGTGCACATATTTCGATAAAAGCATGTTAAACATAAATTAAAAAAAAACTATTAAACTGGAGCAAAAATGGAAATGACTCTGCTAAATGCAATGTCAAATCCTAATTTTCTTCTTCTTAGGAAACTCCTACTTATCGGAAATTAGACATCATGATAGATACTACTTTGATTGTATATAAGACTAATTTCTAATCCTATAGGAATACATACTTTTACCTATACATAATTTAATGCTTAGTAATAGCAGAGAAATCGTAGAAACGGAATTAAGTAGGAATTAACAGTGTGAAAGGAAACTATGGGTACTGAGAAACTAGTATGGTACTGTAAATGCACTTAACACTATACTCCCACTGGCTTTCGATCACGTCTATTTCCACACAGCTGTGTTAGTTCATTTCAAAGCTGCAGTTAAGTAGTAACACCTATTAATCTGCTGTGTCGCCTGTCGACTCCAGAGTTCAGCAGTAGCCTTAATGATCACCCACCTTCATTAGAAAATACCCTCCGCGTCCGACCTCCCACCGTCTCTGAAACGAAATAAATGATACTGGTAAAAACTGAAGGGACATCTTTTTCTAGCTAGAGTTTTATTTATTTGACAGAGATAACATGTGACCTAATTACTAATTATTGAAGAGAGCCAATTGTAATACTAACTGTATTAGCCTATTTCTTTTGTGTAATACTTTTTATTTTTTTGCAATAAAGAATATTTATCTTATCTTATCCGACTATGTTTCTGCCCTACAATTTTGTCCTTGGTTTAAAATAACAAATTGATAATTTTCTATGTCAAAACGGGACCTATAGAACATTTATATGTGATCAACCAAGGGCCCAGATTATTTTTAAGACATACTCATGGCCTATATACTAGGTTTCTCTGTACTATATGGATTGAGATACACATACAGAAACTATCACAAATTACAGTCTCACAAGTTGTACCTATCTTAGGAACAAACACCTTCCTGAATTCATTAAAATATTAGGTAGGTACTTATTGAGTAAAAAATACACACATCTCTCACTAATACGAGTATAATAATAGTATTTTAAAACAAGTACCGAGTGATTATACTTTTAATTATTTACTGTAAAAAAATTATATGTCCATCCCTAAATTCCAGCTAAGCGCACGCCTCCCCAGGGCTGTCAACTTCGACAATTTAGCTCAACAACTTGTCCAGTGTCCGCCGCATAACGTATTTACGGCGACGAAATATTAATCTCTCCCGTAACGAACCGGCGATAGTTTGCTGGACAGTTGTCATAGAGTAAGCAGCCGGGTGCATGGGACAGTTGTTTGATCTGGAAGAGGTGGTCAGTGAAGCGTAGTCGCAGTTACACCATTAGTGTGGAGGAATATAGTGTTGAAAATGGCTACAGGCTTAAGAACCCTAAAATTAAGCATATCTAGTCCTTTTTAGGGAATATATACATATATAGGTACTAATAAAACAGGGATTTAAACGGTTCGTCATTCATAAAGGCTTCATAAAGCCTTTTTGTGATTCAAGTTTTAGTTTCATTTTAAGCGTAATGACATTATTGAGCGGCTGATTAAGTGACCTTATCATAGTCATAATTGAAAACCATTTAGTACATTATATTTATTTAATATGTTATTGTACCTACAACAATATCTATAAGGCAACTTTAAAACGTGTGTTGATACTTCGAAAGAATAAAACAAACATGATTATTATGATAAAAACAAATACATTCGTGACGTGACGATAATAAAATGTATATTTTTAACGAAATACCTATCCTCAACGTCTGATAGGCACATAACTCAACCACAGTAACGTTACGGAACTACATAATTATAATTCTTAATCTATGCCCGCTGCAGTAGTAAAATGAACTGTGCAGTATTCATTGCAAAAGTTAGTTTGTTTTGGAACTTAATAACCGAATTGCTCATTTAACATGGAGTTAAATGTTACTAGCTATTTCGCGTTTTATGCTTGCTGTTACACTAGGAAACTATGGTGATATTATTAAGTTATTTAGTTAGTCCGGATATTATATCGCAAATAAGTGTAGCTAAACTGAAGCCCAAATCAAGTGTCTCATTATGTAAACAAAAACGGGTAGTTTTTCACTTGGCAAGCTCACTTGGCTACGGGGGCAAAATCCCAGCTATTGTCGTTATAAATATGAGCACCCTACTAACTGCAAAGTGGGCAGTAACATCGGAATGCCGGCAAAAGTTCGAACTAAAGAAATCACGTTTCCCGCGCCATTGTCACCTGAGTCGCGCCAAAAGTGCATTTCTCTTGAACTGCCCTCTCGCCGGCGATTCCTTAGAGACTTTTATTTTTTTATTCGGCTTAGGGTTCCGTAGTAACAGCAAATATCCTTATCGTAATGATGATCGTTGAACTTAAAGTGTTAACGGCCATTTTTTTTAATTTTCGTTGCAGGTTTTTTTTGATTGATTTTTTAATGCTTAAATTATTGCACATGATCATGCAAAAGGATGTATTTGAAGTTACTTGTTTGATATTCCAATTAATTCACACCAGTTAAATTATTAATGATCAAGATCGGCCCATCCCTGATTAGCAAAATTAGCTTGATATGATTTTTTTTTATATATGAACTTTTAAATGTCTGTAATTTTTTTTAATTTTCATTTTTTTTTTCAATTCTGCTTTCGCTGTAGGCCTTCAATAAGTGTACATTTCCCATGAAAGAAAGGACACGCCCCATAATGGAGTAAGCCTACTATGTTTACTCTCTTTCCTATTACGACGCAATTTTTTTCACTTATGTTATTTTCGTTACTTATCAACACAGACCACTTACCCCATAGACATGAAATCGATCAAAAATTTGTAAGCGAAAAATTCTGTCAAGCGATAGACGCAATTAGACGAAGCGGGGGGACAGGGGCGTCATATTAAACCCGTTTCAATATCTTAAGGTTACGCGTGTCGCGAAGCAATTTTGCGCTCATGTGCGGGCAGAAACAGGCGCCCTCCTGTTACAGGTCTATGGGGTAAGTGGTCTGTGCTTATCAACTACCCTAATAATATAATTGTAGCGCTATCTGCTAGGGTTGTAGCGTGATAGGACTCGTCGACAAGTTTTGTACGGAACCTCAGACCGCAAGTCTTAAGTCGTGCTTGATTTTTTTTTTCTTTTTTGTGTACGAGTATAACCCGCGGAGCTCCCGAGTTTGCGCTGTAGACAGAAACAAATATACGTTCAACTCCAAACGGCGGGCGTTAAATGGAACTGCGAGGTAAACCGTTAAGGTTTTAACTGAAGCACTCGTATTTTTGTGTGGACACTACTTTGTAAAGAATTTGTCTTTCACCGAAACGTAAATGTGATAAGTACTTCATGTAATAAATAAAGCTGTATTACAGCTATCAGCAGATCAAGTGTAACAATTTGGACTTTGGACCGTTCTATTATCTGCGTCATAAGAGTTGAATTCCAACTGCAAGTGTTACCATTGATCTGCTGTTGTCCGCGTACTTACAAATATAAGATTAAATTAATTAGAAATGGTACTTTAGTTAACCCTTGTATCTACTTAGCTATAACAGAAAGAAAAACTGAAGAAATGCAACGTAACAGGGTTTACTATTTTTTTTACTAATTCAAGGCCTTGAATTCGTTCGACTAAATTAAGTGGATGGTTAGGCTTGTGACATACATTAATTCTGCACAGCGTTTAAGTAAATTAAACTATTTTTCGAAAAGATATGAATTTGATGTGCATCGTTAGTCGTTACTGTTCTTTGGAGTTTTTTTTATATATTTTAAAGTAGTTTTAATTTTTGCAATGATTTCTTTCACTGGAATATGACCTAATGGTATTTATTATCGTATTTAAAATCATTGTGTGTTTTGTAACCTACTTAGTATTTTTTTTTGGATTTTTGGTATACTTAGCTACAAATAAAAAATACCTATTTACTATTTATCATGAGTACAACTCCCAATTTCAATTTGTCGAATGAATACAAGGACACCCTGTATAAGTTACTACGAATACTTATACAACCCCTAATAAGAAAATGTATTATGTAGGGAAAGTATTCTTCTAATTTTCTTGATAAATAAATTACGTAGGTAGGTACTTACCTACTAATATATTTTTACCTTCCCTTCATACTCGTATTGTTCTACATTTGAATTTCAAATCCAGAACATTAGTCCGCGTCAAATCCGAGTCAAACACTACAATACTTTTCAGAACTACCCACAAGTTGATAGCGTCGTCTGAAAACTAGAAACGTTGTCTCAACAGTTTCCTTTGTTACGCTGAAAAACTTCACCGGTAAAGGATGGAGATATATAAATCCCCAGTCGTCGGAGAGAGACGGCAGATGTCTGGAATAGAACAAGTTCGAAAATTTACGAGCTAACGGTCAGTTTTTTGACCAACTATTAGTAGAGTCGCGAGAGACATGAATTCGAATTTCTGTTGACTTGGTTGCGGTGATAATTTAAAAAATATACAGCGAGGTTTCCTGGCTGTGAATACAATGATTGATGTCGTGTTTTAAGATATGAAAAATGATGACGATATCAATGCGACTGTCCATTTTGGTACACAGATCGTCCCTAAATATGATAGAAGGTCTGTGCCCCAAGGCCCCAAACAGTGGGGACATAAACCTAGGCTAAGTATGAAATAAATCCGTTTCTATAATACACAATGTAAGAACACATATTGCATCGTATTCTTAAAACAAACGTACAACTCTAAAAGGACTTTACTTCTTTTGATGTACGTAATCCTAAATAACTAATAAATTAATCTGGATCCTTTATGTCTAAGAACCTTCCCGCAAACACCACCTCATCATCATCATCAGCCCGTATCAGTCCACTGCTGGACGTAGGCCTCTCCCAAAGCACGCCAGTCAACCCCCTATCAAACCCACATATAAACACCACCTATCAAACGAAAAAAAACCGCTTTCAAATCGGACCATCCGTTTTGGAGCTACGATAACGCAGGCATAGATACACAGACGTACATTAGGCATGAAACTTATTACCCATCTTTCCGTTGCGTCGGGGATTAAAAAGAGAGTCCTGCTAAAATAGAAAATGGAGAACTTTTCTCCGAATGTCCTCCCCACTAACTAGTGCTCGTGCACAGTGGGTGTGTAATATTCATGTAATTCCAAACTTTTGCTTGAATTAGTGGCTTTTTTGCGCGCTTGCGTGATTAATGCTACCTTTATACGCAGATGGGGGGTTAAAGAGGGGGGTTAAACTTTGGCCATTACTTTGAATAGGTGTTTAAACGCAATAAAAGTTTGGGAAGGTTCTTGTTTGAGCGCATATTGTGCTTGATATTTTGACAGCGGCTTTGAAGTGAGTTCTGGATGTGAAGTTTAAAACCGCTTATTAAACGTTTGAAACTGGCTTATTGAGGTGTGGGCTGGGTTACTACTCCGTTGTTTGAGGCAAATAAGGGAGTATTTTTTTTTTAATTAAAGCGGTTGTGTAATAACATGTTATTATTATACATAGAGGCCCAGGTTCGAATTCCAGCCCCTTAGCCAAGCGGAATTGACTTTCGTTACAGCTAGTATAATAAAAAGATGGCGGCGAATCACGTGATACCATCTACGCCATTTTCATTGAAATATGGCGATCCATAGGTGATCCCGAAGCCTTCAAAACTGTATCCTATACTTTTCTCCGACCATACCTAAGTTTCAAACGTTCTTAGCCACGTATAAAACTCATAAAAATGCTCACGTGTAATCTCCCCATCAGCACGTTACACACAGACGGTGGAACCCATCCTTTCCGTAATAATACGAACCTATGAAGGCGGAGGTAATTACATTTATATCAAACGCAATATGTAGGCAATTTATTTGGAATACACGGGAATATTCCCGTAAAGGGTACGGGCCTTAAGCACAGTAAAGGTATGTACAGTATGGTTTTACTAAAGATAACGCTACAACTATAGGACAGCTACGCGACAGATAGTGAGAGTATTGAAAATTAAGTTATTTTTATTAATTTTACAAGATACATGTAAATTGGTGCTCAACACTGTGAAACCATAATTGGAATAAGTTGAAACATACATACATTTTAAAATCAAATAGTAGGAAGTGACAAGGAGATACAGGAGATAACACAGAGATTCGAAAAGATGTTCTGCTGACATTTTTGGCACTTTTTCTACTCAGCGCCTAGCACCTTGCATCGGCGCCATAATTGTACAAAATCATAACTAAATCCAAGTCCAAAATGTTATTGTGTTAGTACACCGCAGTAAAAAATACGGATCAAAATATTTTCCCCACTATTCAGAAAGGTCGACATTTTATTTCAGCTGTTTTACTGCAAATAATGACATAAATGTTAACATTAAGCTTTATGTGAGTCATGCAAACTCACAATGCAGTGACGTGTACTTGAATTAGTGTCCTTACTAGATGTATGTATACTGCGCAGCCCGGACCGCTATCTTGGCGATGCCGGGTCAATATCATACGCCGTTATAGCCGGTGGTATTACATCTATGCATTTATATGTGCCTATAGATTGATAGCCGGGATTATTGTTACATAGTGAGACAGCTTGTCCTTCATCTTCTCCTATTATAGCCCGTAGTCGCCGTAGTCATGTTGCGAGTACACGTATGGACCTGTGGGGTGACCGTGACTTCCATCGTTATCGTAATCGCTTTTAATTTGACACATCGACCTATACAATATACATTGCTGCTATGTTTTTGCAAGTTTTAACACACGACAACGAAACGCAGCAATGTATGTCAAAATTAAAACGATAACGAAAACGATTGAAGTCGCGGTCACCCCCCTGGATAGCAACATCTTGATCTAACCCCCTCCGTGCCTCGGAAAGCACGTCAAGCAATTAGTCTCTGCCGTTGTTCGGCAGCAATCGTTAGGCCATCAGAGTGGCCTGAATTACTCTGACAATATGGTCACTAATATCACACGAGAAGATCGAGAATCTTCTCTTATGTGGTAAATAGGTAAAGACTCGCACCGGAGAGCCTGTGCTGACAAACATGAGTCCATGAACCACTTTTTTTTACTGTTGGGATCTCGTTCGTGTATCTGTGAAATGGTTAGCCTGTCCAGAAGATTTTAGACTCCTTGTCTATAAGATAACGCACATAATGAGTTGCATTTTAATGATAAGGAAATAAAGGGGAGAATGTTCCCAAAGGGTCATAATGCCGCTACAATGGCACCCTATCAGGATAAACTATTCGCCATTTTCTAATTAGGTAAATAAATAAATAAAAAAGAATTGTTGTAATTTGCCACACACAAATTAGCAGAATAACTCCCAAAAAACACGGCAGAACTGTAAACCAAGGAAACTGGGCGTGACGTCACTATTCGCTAGGAGTAATTTACTAAGTGCTAACTGCTGAACATTAGTTGAGCAAACGAATTAGTGTGATTACGAGTGCTGGCCGAAAAGTGATGGAAAATTATTAGAGATGAAGACTTTTGTTCGAGAAACTTTCTAATTTCGGTCATAATACTGTAGGTACGGAATACCGACAGAGAACCGAGTCGAAGTAGCTCTTAGGGCAATGGACCAGACTCGATAGGATCCGCAATGAATATAATTGAAGGGTTAGTTTCAAGGTCGTTCCTCTGCCAGAAAAACTTGCTGAAAGCCGTCCTAGATAGTAGCCTCTAGACAGACGGGCTGCGTTTCAACTGCACTCCGACTGCTGCAGTTTGAATGTGCTGTGCAGTCATTGGAACTACACACCGACTGCAGGGTTGGTTTGCAGTTTTATTGCAGTCGTACTAACTGTATTCAACAACTGTTAATTTGCAGTTGGTGTGCAGTTGAAATGCAGTCCATCTGTCTAGAGCCGTACGGCCACGTGATGAGGCGTGTTATATACCAGGTCGTCCGTAAAGCTATGGCACTATCGGAAGCACCGAGGAGTAGAGGACATCCGCCGGCCACTTGGTTATCCACAGATCCCAAGTAGCTGATCCGATAACCCATGATCAAGACCTGGCACAAAAGAAAGAGGAGAACCGACCCCGAATAGACAGGAAAAGACAAAGAAGAGGAGATCATAGATAGGACAATGACTATAATAGTTAATTGTTTCATGTCAAAGGTTCAGTAAACTTAAGTGGCCACGGGCTGGTCTATTTTTCGTAGAACCGACAGCCGATCATAGACGAGTTCTCGAATACGGGTAAACGCAGTATGACGCCTCTAAATGAAGGGATGATCTATGTAAGTTAGAAGGGCCGAGAATCAGGTTAAAAATCACGCCTTATTTTAAAATTATCTGATTTCAAATTCTGCAACCAACTAAGTTTATGAGAAATCAACCTTAATGACTGTCCTGTATACTTTTCTCAGTGTTAAACCATACGTAGCCGACTGTACAAAGTAGTTCACAGATAGAGACTTCAAAAAATAAATTAAAGAAAGCACTTTAGCTACTGACAGTAGAACGCGAAAGCAGCCAGGGAGCTATTTGTCAAACCGCGGGCAGAGTCGGGCGAGAAACTAATGGGCAGCGCGGACGATTATGTTATGAATCTCCGTAATGGAGCACTTTCTTAGAGCCTTTAGAATGGATATACCATGCCGCTAAACTCTTTAACAACACTTATGTTCCAATAGAGCAAATTGTAATACGTGAAAGTAGGTTTCGTGCTATTTTTGTCAAGTGATGGATTTAGTATCCAAATGTAAATTGGTTTCTCCGATGATGTCTTATGAATATCTGTAATAATCTTCTTAGACCGCCTAAAATTAGGGCCGTGATTCAGAGACAATTTCGAGCGCGAACTTAGTGTGAGCTTGCTGTTATGACTGTCAAAATTCATAAAATTTGACACTCAAGAGTACATGGGTGACACAATTTTGCTAGTCTCAATAGAGTCAGTTTGATAGAGGAATCAAAGGGAAAAGAGTTTTATGCTAATATTTGAAAGGCAGGAGGCAGTTTCTTTGTCCAGCATTCAATATACATTATGTATTTTCCCTGTTGCTCAGCACCTACATTATGTATTTTGTAATTTGTATGTTTAAACATATTGCATTAGTTTCTACTGTTGGCTTTTCAATGATACAATTTAGTTATTATTAAAGTTTTTGAAATTGGAATTTGAAGGCGTCTCCATTTCTAAGTATCCAAAGCGTAAGAGCATTCCCGCTCGAATGCAAGTGCGTCACGTTGCAGTCCATGTATAATATTAGTCTCGAGATGCAGTCTCAGAATGCTGACTTTTATTCGTGAACGTGTAGTTTCTGACATGTTGTGTACCACGGAGACAGAGATAAGTATACAGGGTGCCTCAATAAAGTTGAGATTTTCTCAAAAACTACTGGATCGAATTTAATATTTCTTTTACAGTTACAAAGTTTTAATTTTTATCTAACAGTGAAATTATTCTTGCAATAAATAGGTCAAGTAGTTTTTGAGATAATTGCAACTTTAAAAACTCTACTGTACACCTTTCTCTGTGTTAGACCATCCAGTTTCCCGTGGGAACTCAATGCTTTCCCGTGGTAAGAGGTAGTCTATGTGCTACTCAAGAATCATATCTACATTTATGCAAAGTTTGGTGACCAAACCATAAACCAATTGGAGTTTTGATTACAAATAAACCAAGACATTTCGTTTATAATACTTTTTAATTTGTGAGGTCTCTTAATCAAAACTCCAATTGGTTTATATTTTGGTCACCAAACTTTGCATAAATGTAGATAGGATTCCTGAGTAACACATAGACTACCTCTTACCACGGGAAAACATTGAGTTCCCACGGGAAACTGGATGGTCTAACACAGAGAAAGGTGTACAGTAGAGTTTTTAAAGTTGCAATTATCTCAAAACTACTTGACCTATTGTACCTTATATGAACCTATTTTTTACCAAGCACTTAAACTGAAGTTACATTTTATTTTACCCTCCTGTGACGTCACAACCTATCATGTCGCATGACGTCACATCATCTACATTGTGTATTAGCTAATAAGCATACGGGTACGTGAGCGTGGGATGCTAAGTGCGGTCGGGCGTTACACCTGGGGCCCGTCGTTATCGTGATGCTGTACGAAATAACTGGGAATTTACCAACTGGAAGGGCTTTGGAAACATTGTTGGACCTGTAATGTATTGAGGTAGCCTTCAGTCCTGCAGCTTATTACCGTTTTCGAAGGTAAGGGGCTCATAGTACAGTTGCGAGTACACGTTGAAAACAATCGTACCAGTTAAGCAACGTTGGGTGACCGCTAGTGACACTTTCATCTGAGCCCCTCCGTGCCTCGGAAAGCACGTTAAACAGTCGGTCCCGGTTGTTGTCGCTTGACAGCAGTCGTTAGGCCACGTCAGAGGGCTACGGGCGGCTTGAAAACTCTGACAAATAGGTTTGGTCACTAAACCACACGACAAAAAAAGAACCGTTTTAGAAACGATAATATAATATCATGAAATTACATGTGTGTCAGGGACAGTATTATTTATTTATTTTATTAATGGACTCGCCAGTTCTACATTTGCCAATGTCATGTTACAGAATATTCAAAATATCATATCGTCTTCTCTTCATCCACGGGAGTCGTCACCCTGGGTATCCGCGTCTTCTTGTCTTCATTCAGAGGAGCCGTCGTAGCGTCGTCACTCTGGACGAAGCAGCTCGACAGTCACGTTCACTCCCGAGCTCGTAGTGGGACTCTTGACTATAGCGCCAAACTTCAGATCCTGCATGAATACTCCAATAATTTCACCATGAATACTGTCATTCGCGAACATTTTCCTGAAAATTATCAAATAATTTTCAAACCTTCGTTTCCCGCCATAGGGTAATAAAGGAAAATTATATTAACTTGATCTAAGAATTATTTATATCAGGCTTTCGAAAGAAGGAGCGATTATTACAAGTGCTATCGTTACGTTACCCTAATTAAAATATTCTTATTTCAATGGACATAAGGGTCCGTCTCGATGGTCACAGAGGAGCAACATATTTACATAATTACAAGTATGTAACACCTCTCCACCATTACGTTACAGTTAAGTGCAGGTTTAAAAATAACTGTTAGCGATAAGTATAATATTATGCTTATTAGTTTAGTCTGTGACGTGACTGTGAGAGGTCTCAATAAGTAGTTGCAATGGCTTAATTGCGATAGCAATAAAGTACCTATTCGTATACTTACATTCATAACATGGTGGGTGCACCCTTTTTACCCGACTGCGAAAGAAGGGGGGTTATGTTTTTCGAGCGTATGTATGCATGTATGTATGTCTAATTCTTTGGCACGCCCTACAGCCTAAACGGCTTGATGGATTTTAACATATGAGGTGTCGTTAGATTCGTTTTGATTGTAGAAGTGACGTAGGTTAAAAAAAATAATCAAAGGGGGATAAATTTATTGCATTCGGGTTTTTTGTTTTATGAAATCATTTATTTTATTGCAATTATCAACTCAAATTTATATACAAATTAATAAGAAACTTCTAAATATAGCTGTTGTGATTAGACTAAACTAGGCAAGACAACTCTTATCTATTTCTGAACTTACTGTAAGCAGACGACCATTCTGAATATCCACAACACAATCGATTCCTGTTGCAAACTTACTCGAGTACTCGAACAAAGACTTATAACTCGAATAGACAGTGCCGAGCGCCGGTAAGTTCCGGTTATCCATCATCGGTGCACGGTTCCTGAACGTAATCGGTAAAGGGGTGGTTATTACCGTGTGCTGAACTCGTTTAGGAATTGTTGGGGGGTTCAATGAGAAATGTATAAAACATTACATGACGGACCCACCGTACCCCTCTGGCCACACCCCTAGTGGTACGGTTAGTATCGGTAACTACAGCGGTAGGATTAGGAGGACTTAATACAATCCCAGTAGGAAGTAGGATGCTTAGGATAACCTGGGTCCAGAGAGTTACGAATGTCGAAGTTCTGCGACGCGCCAGTAAATCCCGGGAACTCATGACCACCATATAGAGGAGAAAAGTGGACTGTCTCGGCCACGTGCTGAGACACGAGAGGTACCAACTCCTCCAACTCATAATGACGGGGAAGAGGTGGGTTGGCAGAAGGAAGAAATCGTGGCTCCGCAATATAAGGGAGTTGACAGCGATAGCCAGCGGCGAAGAGCTTTTCCGACTGGCTCAAGACAGAGGGAGATATGCGGAGCTGACTGCCAGCCTTCATTGGTGGAGAGGCACTGCAAGAAGAAGAAGAATACAGTCCCAAGCCCAGCAGTGGACTGTGTCTGCTACAAATCGACATCAAGTACAAGAAGATATTGATGAATATGGAATATGGGCCACAATGTTGGTAGATATGGTGTTTAAAAACATGGTGAATATGTTGGAAAAGAATTATCGTTACGACCAGGATACGACCAGGGATTTCGCCATCAGTTGCACACTCTATTTCAACAGAGCCGACTCGAATAAGATTGGCGAAATCCTTCTCTTTATTTGATATGGTCCTTATTTCTGGTATGCAAAGCAACCAAAGTCCTCAGTGGACTTGCTTGATCGATCATTCCAGTGTTCCGTTCGGAGAAGCATCAGTGCTTCATACGGGGAAAGTATGAATTGTGGGTAGTCAAAAGCACTGATGTCTTCCATGCATATCACCTGTCCCCACCGCCATCACGCCACCACGCTACTCATTCATTAATCTGAAGGTCCAAACGGATGAATGGACCCTCATTTGCTTTATTGGACATTATTTAGACGTTAACAATGGACCCTTATTTGGACGTTTTTTAAATTGTTTAAGACCTTTCTGTATCTAGTTGTTTATAGGAGATCAATGTTGCTTGCACTAAAATTAAATTAACGAGATTGAAATGCTATAAGTTAGCTATTATTGTATTCTAACAAACTCCCAACGCTTTCAGAACAACACTTCGTAATTACGCAGCCAAAGGTCATTTGCTAAGATTTATAGGGCTCACATCCGAGGGCAGATACATTTAATTAGCATGCAATCTCGGTGAGAACGGAAGGCTGTGGCCGACTGTACCTGTGACGTCACTCGTGATTTATGGACTGTTTTGACGAGTGTTGTTGTTTTGGAAATTGGGTGGGGTTTTAGACGGTTCTTTCTTTGTACGTAGGTAATCCTCTCATAATAAAAATATTATCTGTGTTGCAAATAAGATAAATACAAGAAAAAATATCTTTATTTTAAAAATATTACACAAAGAAATATACCCTATATTTAGGATCACAATTGCCAAACCACCAATTATTTACGTCTATTTTGAAAAATTTACAAATATAATTTCATTTTCAACACTTGTCAACGATCTTACAACTTTCAATATACCTACTTACAGTGCGCGAGGCGTAAGCTCAGGTTTACATTTGTGTGAGTGATAGCGGTACAAGAGGTGAAGTGCGGTGCGTGCGCGGCAGGGTGTATTTTGTTGCGTTTGTATTGGACGCGTCGCGCCTCAGGCCGAATATCACTCTACACTTTCTGTGTGTACTCACACAAATGCAAACCTGAGCTTACGCCTAGCGCACTGTACTTATACATACTTATATCAATATTATTACGTCATCAGTCTATTTTTATGTCTCCACTGTTAGTACCTACCTTCCTTTACATCGAGAGAGCTACATGTAAGTGTAAGTTTTCCTTCGACAAAAACCGAGGAAAACTCATGGCTAACCTGGCCGGGGATCGAACCTGGGACCTCCGTATCACAAATCCAGTGACCCAACCACTACGCCACCGAGCTTATTACTACATTCAATATAACTGTTAATGTTTTTACAATCTAATTAAGACATAGACTCATTTAATTCTTAAAGACAGGTACAGTCGAAGACAGAGGGCCTCAATAAGGTTGAGATTTTCTCAAAAACTACTGACTGAATTTAATAATTCTTTAACAGTTACATAGTTTTAACTTTTATCTATCAAACAGTGAAAGAATTTTTGCAATACGTCAAGTAGTTTTTGAGAAAATCTCAACCTTAAAAACTCTCCTGTACACCTTTCTCTGTGTTCCACCGTACAAGCAATTTACTTAAGCCATTGATTTCTTTGTGAGGCAACCGTGAGAGTGTCTGAGATATCATATCCAGCTGCTATAGAACCGATATGATTCTATAGTTATTATTAGAATAGATTTAATTCTCTGGTATTCGACGGACAATGCCGCGTTACACTGCACTTTTCTAATGACAGCCGATGAGCTATGATCTGTTAAGGCTATGTTCTGCATATTATCATTACTTATACAGTTACTTACTCTAATATCTATAGGCTTTTTGGCTTCTTTTTTTGGCTCCAGGGGAAACGTTGTGCACATTTTTGCACGTCAACATATTTTTGGAATTTACATTTACACCACTTTGTAAGAAAAAGGTACTAACGCTCTGATAAAAAAAATTAATTTATTAAATTAAATAGGTACTTACCTATCTATTTATATTTCTTTCGACAGATACCAATAATCTACAGTAACAACCAATTCTCTTATTATCAATTATAAATAGGTCAGTTCTTAAATAATGTAAATTACAATATAATACAAAGATCACATCAAGAACTGTCACCAAACATTTTTTTATGCAAGTCCATAAATAAAGAAGTGGCTGGATAGTTATTGTAGGTATTATCATCATCATCAGTCTATTTATATTGCCCCACTCCTCGGGCACAGACCTTCCCTTACATCGAGGGAGCTGGGGCCATAATCCACCACGCGGGCCCAGTGCGGGTTGGCGGATTTCACATGCCTTAGATTTTTTTTGTTAATCTACGACATGCAGGTTTCATCACGATGTTTTCCTTCACCGTTTTGAGAGCACTCGGTAAATGTACGTAAGTTTTTCCGTTGAAAAAAACCGAGGATAACTCATTGGTACATGGCTGCCCTGGCTGGGAATCGAACCTGGGACCTCCATATTGCAAGTATTGACCCAACCACTGAACCACCGAGCGCTCCTAGTAGGTATAACTAGTAGCAATAGTAGAAACAAATCAATTGTAACATCAGGGTATCTTACGTTATGGTAATAAGGGTCAGTGTGCAAAAATTTTGTGTTTTAATAAAAACACGGTTCACTGTAAAACATATTTTTTAATTTGGGTTTTCGTCGTCGCTTGTAATTCAATAATCTTCATTATTAAGATAAAAAATAAAATCATTTTCAATCCCAAACGAAAACAAGGAACATATTTTCAGATTAATTGCCAAATCACTCGTAAATATAATAAAATAATGAGACGTAAAAATAGCTTCCCCTTAATCGAATTTCCTTGGATGATTTGCTGCAATTATCATTATAAATATCGAATGGATTTCGTAATAATTATGCCCCATTATAGGTCGATAGAGCTGTATCATTGGCATGAAACTAATTGACAATTATTATGTCTTAGATACTTACTTCTAATGGTTCTTAATTATAAATACACATTGTATTGAGATGTATAAGGTACAATTATTACGGAAACAATCGTAGAATATTCTCTAACATTTCCTTTCTACGAATATAAAGTACCTATTACTATTTGCGAAATAATGTCATGAACTCAAGATTGAAAATAAGGACGAGTCAGATTTGATTGATTTATAAAAGTCTTTATTTGTCATAAAAATTAACAAGTGTAAATTATTATAATCCTAGCATGTAATATCCTAATGACAAATTTTTTTATTTCTAAGAGAAGTTTCCTATTTTTAAACTTATGGTTATGATTATACATACTTATACGAAAATATACATATTTTGACGAGTCAGAGGTTCTCTTGAAAATGACGAGAAAAGACGGTTGCAAAATTGTTTGATAATTTTTGTTATAATGTCTACAGTGGTTATTTTGTGTTTAATAGCACGTTAAGTTAATCAGAAAATGTTCGCGAATGACAGTATGGTGAATTTATTGGATAATTTGAGCAAGATCTGAAGTTTCAAGCTTTTATCAAGAGTTCCCGCTACAAGCTCGGGAGTGAACGTGACTGTCGAGCTGCTTCGTCCAGAGTGATGACGCTGCAGCGACTCCTCTGGACGAAGACATGAAGACGCGGCTACCCAGGGTGAAGACGCTACTGCGACTCCTCTGGAGGAAGATAGAAGACTTTTATATATTGAATTTTCTGTAACATGACATTGGCTAATGATGAACTGTAGAGTATTAATAAAATAAATAAATAAATAAATAAGGACGAGTCACAAAATTAGTTGTCAATTACAAACCTGTTCGATGTCTGAAATGATCAAAAGTGTCCATTAGGACACCTAGACGTTAGGCAACTATTAAGGTGCCTTTACACAGTCACTATCGCGCGTGATACAGCAAATAGTACGCGAAAGAGCGCGCTTATAAAGGGGAAGGGAGGGGAAATTAGCGATTAGCCTTTACACGACCACTCTTACCAATCACACAAACGAACACGAGTAATCGCGCACAAAAGAACGTTAGCATAAACTTAAAAATACACTCGAAAAACGATAACCGCGCGATATTAAGTGCGCTGGGTTTCCCGCATGCAATCCTGTACGCTCCTGAGAACGCGCGATAGAGTTACTGTGTAAAGGGACCTTATGTCTTTGAACTAACAATCAAACTTGCACAAAAAAAGAGAAATTGTTATAAATGTCCAAAATCGAAAAACTTTTTTGTCATCTCAAAAAAGTTTTTCGATTTTGGACATTTATGTCCTACTTAAACTTATTATCATGTAAGATCAACAACGATAACTTAAAGCCCCTTCCAACAAAATATTGAACGAACTCGAAACCAAAAGGAGAATGCGCTACTTATTGCCCACAGGACGTCAAAAGGTAATAAGTTCATTTAGCCGACTCTCAAAAAGCGTAACAATTGCTGCTGTGCGCGTAGCTCGGAGCGGGTAAAATTACCCGACAAAGCTGGGTGCACTCTTTATTATTCAAAAGCTATCCTAATGAGCTAGGTGGCCTGTAAGTAGACGAGTGGGTGGCACGGTTAATTTTAGACACAAAAACCATTTTTAAATGGTAAATACTAAACGAAGATGAAAGGCGAGAATTAAATTAAAAATACTTTTAACCTTTAAAAGTGGTCACGAGCTGACGTCATTTCTATTCTTAGGTGTAATTTTATCAATTAAGGACCATTGAAAAGGCCTAAACTGGTATTTGAATGGCATTTCCTACCATATCAATTTCTTCATCAAGAAATCAAAAAGTTTTAAAAGTGAACTCTATTAAAGGAGATTGTTGCCCATCGAAATGTCCACATAATAGGATAGATTCATAATACAGCTGAAGTATTGTAGTTTAAATCAGTAAAGTAAAAAAAATCAAATTATAATCTTAAAATCGAGGACAATGTATGTGTAATATTTTCTGTAGCATTACTTCCAGCTTCACGATGTCGTAAGTACTTTATATGGTTCCATATATTTTTAGCCAGTTTTCATACATCTTTTTTCATTTTATTATTCTCCAATGAAAACATTTGCAAATATAAACTAGGCTTACTAGTTTCAAATTCAAAGAAATGCCGACTCGTAATTGAGTACCGGTTAATCGAAAATACTAGTGATTTGGTGCCGTTTTCAAACGCTGCGTGTGCGCCACAAAGCATGCGACATCCGTTTGAATGTAATACGACGTAAATGCATAGCAACTCTATTTCCCATGCACTAAGTGTTACCTTGATTATAATACGTCTTTGCCGGCGGCTAGAGGCGTGGCCAAAAAAGGTGTAACGCATTATGACTTAATGACGTAATAGTGGACTTATGTCTTAATAACATAATTGCACCTATGCATGTTGAATTAACTGTAACCACTTGTATCGAGGAATTTGTGAACGCATAGATTTAGGGCAGCTTGTGTTAACCTGTTGTTAAGAGATAGCACAGTGTTAAGTTCCTAATCCCGGTTTAAATCATAAAATAGCCATATATTTTTGTCACTTAGTACAGATTAAACTTAATCCGCAATTAACGCAACTCAGCCTTAGCTTAATGCACTTTGAGCAAGATAATGGGATTGTAATCACAACTTTTGTGCATAATATAACTAACTTAACAGTTAGTTTACAGTACTTAATTGTTTTTGTCTTTTTTCAGGTAATTGTTTAACTCCACTCATCGCTTCAAACTGGACAAACTCATCGACTCAAATTTTCTCCCGTAAGTAAATATGAGTATTTTTAAGGAGGAGGAGGAAAATTAATAGATACAGGCGGCAGCAGATCAATGGTAACACTTTCAGTACGATTTCGAGTCGCAAATAATAAGAACGGCCCAAAGTCCAAAGTGTTACCATTGATCTGCTGTCGACTGTACCTACTTTATTCTCAAAATTCCTCGAAAAGGTTACGTAAATACGTTTTCAAGAAATGGTTTGTCAACAAATTCTTACGATAATAATAAGTATTGTCCTTTAGAGATCATTCAAATAAAATGTTTGGCACTTCACTTACTACAGTAATTTACTGTTTTACTATAGGCTAAGAATGATAAGAATGACCTATTTTCTCGGTTATTTGATTCTAAAGCTTCTCTCTCAAGAATAATTACATCAAAGCTCCCAGAGTGCCCAATACAGGTATTATATTCGCATACAAAATTCCATTCCACCCAAAATCAATTTATAAAAGCTCTAAAAGCCAAAATTGGAGCGAACATCAATAGGGTGAAAATTTCATAAATTTTCGGAAATGAAAACGTTAGCCAACAGACAGACTGACAGGTGCGAAATTAAAGTTTATTATTATATTAATTTAATATCGTAGCGGGGACAAAGATTGGCCACCCCTGACTGCGATTGTACCGAACGAATGGATGTTTATTAATTTTTCGTCAAAGGAAACAATGAAACGAACGCAAAGCCAGTTGTTCTAAATTTATGGTGTCAAATTAAATGCTGGATGGCCTTTATTTGGGTATTGTTTTGCGCAAAGACCTGAGAATCAAATTGAGTGACGACCCTTGTGAGAGGGCTACTAACAGTGGACTGATACAGGTCGACAATATTAGATTAATACTAATTAAAAGCTAAAAATACAAACAAATAACAATGAAATTAAAACTATACAACACTATAAAACTAAAATCTAAATTAAAATTCATTCAAATTCAAACGATTTATTGCAGTCACAGAGACCATATAAGTGTTAGTAAGTACTTAAAACTATGTTAGTGTTTACAAGAGGTGTATTACGCGCCATAACATGCGACTTAGGTCCGACTCTGAGACACTGTCACTAAAACTATATATAACCTATAAATAAAATATGAGATATTTTTATATTTACAATATTTTTGGGAAAACAAATAGGTAGTACAGTCGACAGCACATCAACCTACACAAAACCTTTACAATTGCTGTTTTCTCTTTCTTCTCGTGTGGTTTAGTGACCAAACCTATTGTCAGAGTAATTCAGGTTGCCCATAGGCCTCTGACATGGCCTAACGACAGCTGCCGAGCGACAGCACCCGAGGCACGAAGGGGCTCAGATAGAAATGTCACTAGCGGTCACCTATCCAGGTACTGACCAAGCTTAACTTTGCACGATCATTTTCAACGCGTACTCGCAACTAGACTAATATCCTGCAATTGCTGTATATCTATGTACGACCTTGATTTCGAAAGGATATAGCCAATTCCCCTAAAGCTTTTCAAAAATCACTCTGTAGTTTCTAAAGCACCATGCGCACGATATTAGTATCAATTAACTTCGTCAGCTCCACCCGCTGACAGCCATTTCTCTTCATCATGGCCCCCATGCTAAGAGCTCTATGGCAGACCCCCCGTTTTTGTCGCGTTTCTTGATTCATGGGCTATTTCGTCATTCATAGCTGTACAAATCTTGTTTGATGGTAATAAAACCAATGTTTCGATGTCAGAGAATACATTCTGGCAGGCAGCATAGAAATAATCATTAATAGGAGGAAATTGTCGATATTACCTACATCATTATGAAGTTTCATTACAAATAGATAAAATTAATTCTTAGTTGAAGATAAGTCTTTGCTTCCTTCGAATAAACTGTAAGTATATTTACTTGTTTTTGCTATTTTATTCATGATTACTTAATTCCATAATAAATTCTAAGTCTCAACGTTCCTCTTCTCTTCGAAGGTTGGACAACATCATGGCAATTTTCACCCTCTGTCCGGCTGCCCGGAACAAGGAGCCGGTGCTGCAGCCGAACCAATCACGCAAATTCTTTAGCCAAGAGTGTCTTCTCCTGCCAACGCTCCTCTTCCCACAAATCTTGCCCTGGATGATCAATTGCAGCAGGTTATATCGGTTATTTGTAAAGTAAATAATAATAATTTTTATTTTTAAATCAAGTCAATTCTTTTTTCCTTTAAGTACAGAGAACTACATATATTATTTTGGTCTAAGAATTTTTTTACGTATCACAGTGACCTTGACTTGACATCTTTTGGTCAAACTAAAATTATAAATCATCGTTTATGGAATCTGACAAGCAGCTGTCATTAAGTTAATAACATCATGAAGTCACAGATGTCTAACTTAGTTAACTTTAGAATTAGTTCTGCTTGGGACATTTTCGTGCCCGTATTTCGGAATATTAGTATATTGTTAGCGTTGTCCAAGTTCAAGGTATAATAACTTATTACCTAAGAATTAAGGCATTTACTTACCTCTACATAAATTACATTTACGATATAAAAATCGTATTTACTACACATCTTTATACATCTCTTTTTAAGCTTCTTCCATTCTAGTCACCATAATATATATATTTTTAAAATAAATAATATCTATACAATCATGTCCAATGAAAACCCAAGGATTTGGTCACATGGAGGATGCATGGGGTGGAGAGGCATATGCAATCCAGGAATGGATTGGAGTGTGCAGCCGAAGTGAAAAAAAAAATGATAACCTACCTATTCCTTATTCATTGATACTGGCCACATTCTTTATTAAAAGAATAAAGTAATAAACATTGTCCTAAAAGGGCATTCCATTCAAAACATATGCATACAATGAACTTAATAAATAAAGTTATTTTATTATACGTTTATTGTATTCAAAATCAAATCTCAGAATCTGAACAATCTGTCTTTTAAACTTCTCTTTTTATTCTCTCATTACCCCTCGCAAAATATAGACTGCGGTCTCGAGATTGACTTCAAAAAGAAAAAAAAAGTAAACTACCATATGTCAATCTTTTTGTCCTTCGCAAAGTGCAAGGGCGTTTTGCTCTTACGAAGTTGTCCAATCTCCTTTATATTTCCCGAGCGTAGGGTTGACAATCGTTTGTATAGTTACTTTTGTGTCAGTAAATTGGAAATTTGTAAATTATATGCCCCACAAGCAACGTCTCGGCTAATTTGAGCGGGACAGACAAACAGACAGCCCTGTCGATGTAACTACGATTAAAACTAAAAATAAAGCAATGTTTTAATAGCTAGAACAGACGGTCGCTCGGAAACTATTTTGAAACAAAACTGTTGGGAAAAGTTGTTTAATTATTTTAAAGTAGGTACAAGGAATCGGTAGTTCATTGGTTTTTAAATAAGTTCAAAGAAGGTGTAATGTTTAACAAGTTTTAGAAAGTTGGAATTCAAAATAAACATTCGTTTAATGGTGAATAGACGTTGCTTTGTAGGGGAGAGTGGGGTAATTGCGAATACCTAAGCGCGATGGTAAATAATTGTCATAATATAAATGTTATAATTATCATTTATTTCTTAAATACTACATTAGTTAGACTACTACAAAATATTAAATCAACTTTGGCGATATGTGAACCCAAACTTAAATTATAATTAAAATTGCAAACCCTTGCTGTTCGCAATTTCCCGACAGACGCGGGGTAAATCCGAACACCCCATGGGGCAAATACGAACTAGGTATTGGTTAACATTTCTTTTTGCAAAAGTCACACACAAAGCCTCTGGATGTGCTAGCGCCGTCGCTACACTTATCGTGTGCCCACAAGCTACAATTGTAGCACATAATCGAATCTTCAATTATAGGGCTCTGTACTTTTCGTATAGAGCCCTATAAAACGTCGAGTGGGGGAAGAGGGTCTACCCATGCCGGGTAAAGAGGAACATATGTTCCTCTTACCCTGTGTCAGGGATGACAAACCATTTTCTAACATGCAATTTAAAATTAGTTTATGTTGGTAAACTAATATAGGTAAATTTACGAACAAAAAGGCTTAAAGTCAAATACATTGCCGGGCCACCAATTTTATCCAAAGATGTCGAAGAAACATTGATAAATTCAATAAGTTAAGAATGTATGTTAAAAAGTTTTGTATTTTTTATGTATAATTTAAGTTCTATTTAATTTATAGTTTGTTACTAGAACCCAAACAGCTATAATAAAATATTAAAATTTTCTTGTATATATTATTTATATTGTAATTGTTTAAATACAGATAACCTAAAACCACATTTCATAATTTCCGTAGACGATGTTTGTAACCCAAACCATAAAAACGTTGCACCAAGTTCAAATTAGATTGTATTAGCTTATGCTGCCATAGTCGCCTTTGTAAGAATGTTCTAGTCGCATTATTTATGTACATTATGATGACTGTTTCTCTTACCCCAAACCTCGGGGTAAGAGGGACAGTCGCCCCAAAGCAAATGGTTTTGTTAATAAAATGTTACTCGCTTTACCTATAAGATACAAATAAAGATCACTTAAAGCTACATTTACGTAGAGTGTATTAAAATAATCTAAACAACAATAAGCAATACCTTGGTATATTTACAGCTCTTTATAATGAAATTAAAATGAAATATGTTCCTCTTACCCCACCTCACCTTACAATAAAGGAATACATAGATACTTAGTTATTTAAAAGGGAAATACTAAATACAACAAATTGTTGGGGTAAATGCGAACGTTCGGAATTAACCCAATCAAAACGTTCGTTATTGCCCCACACACTAAAAAAACACAATTTAAATTTACTTTTTAGGTTATAAAATAAAATCCGAAAATATGAACACGTCAAATCGTTCTTTGCTTTATAATAAACTTACCTTAATTTAGTCAATAATGTAGTATTTACGTAATGTAAGACACAATCATATGAAGTCATGAAAAAATTACATGATAAACAATGAAAACATAAAAGTATACCTACTATGAACGGCGCGCGCGAGTTCTTTCCTTTGACGTTTGTCCGGCACTGTTTGTGAGCCGAGTTGTGATTTGAATGAGTGCGAGCTCAGCTGGACCTCTCTATCATACCTAAAGGACTGTGGTCGGATTTACCCCGCGTTCGCAATTACCCATCTCTCCCCTATCAAAGTGAAGTCTAGAACACAGGATGGTATATGAGCCCTGAAAAACTCCCTAAAAACATTGATCTCCTGTAACTAACTAGATACACAAAGGTCTTACTAAAACAATTTAAAAAAAAACGTCCAAATAATGTCCAATAAAGCAAATTCATCCGTCCATTCATCCGTTTGGACCTTCTTTGCGCGCGGACATTTTTAGAAGGCAGACTGTGTATCTAGTTGATTATAGGAGGTCAAACAAAAAAACCTCTAAAAAGCTACTCGATCTATGCTGATTTCAAAAAATTTAAGAAACCTTTCATAAAAAATATTTAATATTGGATTAGACATTTGTTTGTTATGTCGTTAATAATAAAGCTAGACATTAAACAACTTATTCTAAGTACATTATTATCTAAATTGACATATTTAAAATATACATACAACTGATATTTTAGTTGTATAGGTAACCAATTTGCTTCTATTGAAAATGCCCAATTACCTTCCATCAATAGAATGGATATTGACTGATTCACCCTCCAATCAGTCGAGTATGTCCCAATGAAGGAATTTGAATAAATAAGTGAGTGTCGACAACCCTAGATCGATCTATTTGCCCCTGAATTTGCTATAGAGTACAAAGTATAGTGTGGGTTCTCTTTAAAATGGCGGGAATCGATGGTTGCTAAATTATTTGATAATTTTTGTTATAGTGTCTACAGTGGCTATTTTGTGTTTAATATCACGTTAAGTTAATCAGAAAATGTTCGCGAGTGACAGTATGATGAATTTATTGGATAATTTGAGCAAAATCTGAAGTTTCAAGCTTTTATCAAGAGTTCCCGCTACAAGCTCGGGAGTGAACGTGACTGTCGAGCTGCTTCGTCCAGAGTGATGACGCTACGGCGACTCCTCTGGATGAAGACAAGAAGACGCGGCTACCCAGGGTGAAGACGCTACTGCGACTCCCCTGGAGGAAGATAGAAGACTATTATATTTTGAATTTTCTGTAATATGACATTGGCAAATGACGAACTGTCGGGTCCATAATAAAATAAATAAATAAGTATAATGTGAATCCTTTAAAGAATTTCTTGCTATTGCTGCCTTACTTTTAATATGAATAGAATAGAAATATGGTTATTATGCAATACTAATATTGAATTCCTACGCACACAATTCTAACGCCTTTCAACTTAAATAAGATATTTTTAAAATCGACCAAAATGACAGTTAACTTCCTCGTAATCGACTATCGAGTGCCACTCGATGAAACTATCACTAATCACACATACATACAATAAACTTACCTACATGTAAATTCACAAAGCCATCAGTCATGCATGCAATATACTGGCTACTATCTCAAATTCTCCCATACAATTTCATGGTAAACTTAACGAAATTGCGAACAGCATAAAGGCCAGTTATTGATAGCAATGGCCTCTTACACAGAATAATGATATACGGTAGTCGGTTCGATGCCCGGCGGGGTGCAATTACGTGTATCGCTGGCAAATTTCCTCTAACGCTGACCTATGGGTCGATGAAGTCGGAGCTGTGAGTCAGTTTTGATGTGGCATTTTGACCACCTATTTGCGCGCTCATTCACTCTTAGTACAACCTAGTAGGGCAGCATGATGCGTATATTCGCAATAATCCACTAAACTCAATTATTGTCATCGAAAATTTAGGGATTATATTACTGTTATTGGTGGTAGTAGGACTCTGTGCGGTGCAGAGTCCGCATTATCATAGTGGAAAAGCGTCGTGTGGCAGATCGTTCCACATTTTGCAAGTATACCTACGCGCGGCAAGAAACATACAATACAAGTGTGACGTGCGTATATCGGAACGCTCGCCTCTATGGCAACTTGGTAACCATGGGGATTATTATTGTTATCGTCAAGAGAATGACACAATGTTTTGTTTGCATTTATTCAATATAGTATTTGACCTAATTTGATCTGGTTTCACTTGGAATCTTCATGTGGAGGACCAGGTAGCTGGTCCCCAAACAGGCATACGACCCTAAAAACGTAACACTTAGTTACTCCCCACAGACCACTTACCCCATAGACCTGTAACAGGAGGGCGCCCGTGTCTGCCGCACATGAGGGCAAAATTGCTTCTCGCCACGTGTATTATATATTTTGTAAACAAATATGATCGTCTAATTACCTGTTGTGATGTAACACTGAAGGAACTGATTGATCGAAACTGTTCATCATTGTGAAAATTAAGTGATCCGATCTAATTCTGTGAATAGAACTACACAATAATCACAGAACAGCTTAAAATGAGAGTAGGGTAGGGTAATTTTTGTTCCCAAAATAAGACACTTGATTTGGGCTTCGGTTCAGAGAGATTATCGACATGGACGCATCTCCTTAATACGGCACCCCTGTATGCTTCGACTCTATGCGCTCATCGTTGACAGAGTTTTTCGCTTGCAAATGACATTGCCAGATTCTGCCCCACCATCAACCGCAAGTTGTACAAGATTACGAATAAATGTAAAAATATCTCCGTTTTTTATTAAAATTATTGGTTTAAAATAAAGTTTTGTACAAGTTGCGATTCGAAAAAAAACAGCTTAATTAAGAATTCAGAAAATAGTAAGAAATCGAAGCGATTTATTCGTTATTTTTGTTATTCTTCTATAGGAGTTGCAAGAGTAGTAGAAAATGATACTGATTATGATTATGCAATATGAAACCTGTAATAAGTCCCCAACAAAACGATAGGTACAGCTTAAATGGTCACGTAGTTTTGTAGGTGGGGCAAAGCTCCATTGAAATGTGGCAATGTCTTTTGTACCGATTTCATGTCTATTGAGTAAGTGGTCTGTGTAATCTGTGTTACTTCAGTTACCGCATCCAATCTTCCTGCTTCACATGCCAGCACACAATTCCACATCGAATAACGTTGTAGTATGCGGGTATTCAGCAAAACATTCGTCACTGGCCCAACCAGTACGAATGTGTCGAATACTGAACCGATTATTGGTCTGCCCGGGGAATTCTAATTGCAGAACGCGCGTCCATTTTAGTTCAAATTAGATGATTAAAACATAACCTAGTTGTATGTAAGTACATACTGAATAAACTTGCCTTATTTGGGAAATCCGTGATCTATAAAATACAATAAATAAATTGTTTACTACAAAAATACTGCTTTTTTTTGGCAAAATAACTATGTATCCTACTCGTAGGTCTGTCCTGTGATTAAGACGAATCTAGCGATACCTCATAGGTACAGTAGAAAACAGGTATACAGGGGACCTCAATAAGGGTGAGATTTTCTGAAAATTGTTTTAAATTTTTCTTTTCTTCGAAAATATGTTCGCTGGATAACCGTGTTATTATATTCAAGTATCACCACTAATGTGCTATCGACTGTAGGTACAGTCGACAGCAGATCAATGGTAACACTTGCAGTACAACTTCAAGTCTTAAGACGCAAACAATAAGAACTGTCAAAATTAAAAAGTGTTACCATTGATCTGCTGTCGACTGTACCTAGAAGCTGAAACGACGTAAGCAGTTCAATTGAATAAGATCAAACGCACGACTTGTCAAGTCATACAACGTGACAATTTACATAACATTACAAATCAGAGCTTATTCACAACACCCCTTGTAAGAAGTTTCTAAATTGTTTTTGATTTTTAAATAAGGAACGGTACTTACTTATACTGCAAAATGTCTTTAGTACCCTCATGCATAAGGGGCAATTTTTTTTTGAGTTTGATGTATGGAAGTTTTAGGGTGCCTTTCCACCAGAGATGTGCTATGCTATGCTGCTTGGATGCGTTTGATATCCACCAGTCATATTCATTGGTCTACATAGCATAGCACTGGCTGAATGATATGATTGGTGGATATCAATCGCATCCATAGCAACGTACAATAGCATATCTCTGGTGGAAAGGCAGCCTAATGTGGGCTACTAGATATAGCTTAACTGGCTTCATAGATTTTGATGTACTCGTACGGTGGAACACAGAGAAAGGTGTACAGGAGAGTTTTTAAGGTTGAGATTATCTCAAAAACTACTTGACCTATTGCAAAAATTATTTCACTATTAGATAGATAAAAGTTAAAACTATGTAACTTGAAAAGAATTATTAAATTCGGTCCAGTAGTTTTTGAGAAAATCTCAACCATATTGAGGCCCCCTGTATACTTATATCTGTCTTCCGACTGTACGATATTTTGACAGTTACACTGCTTTGTTCGACAGTTACGCCCGTTTTGACAAGAACGGCGCACTCTACTCGTGTTTAATACAAAGGGAAGGGTAGGGGCTGTGATGCAAATGAGTTGTAATCATACAAATTACACTTACCGGGAACAATATACTCAGCAGGGTGTAACAATTTCAATAAATTCAAGCTCTGTAACTATGGATAAAGGTCATCAATTTGTATTTTTTGGGTGCAGTCGACAGCACGTTACGAAGTCGAAGTCAAATCTCTTTATTGCAAGTAAGCACGTTGTGTACATTTTTGCACGTCAACATATTTTTTGAATTTATATTTACACTACTTAGCAAAGGAAAAAAATTGAGCATCCATTGATATACTTACTGACTAGATAGATATATAAATCAATAGATAAGTACTTTTTAAACGTACACGGTTTGTATATATATTAATTAGATAAAAAGGGAATTACCGTCTTAAACATTTATTAATGATGTCGAATTCAGTCTACTCGTGACCATGATGACTGCAATGCTGTGGAAATATCGAGACATCAATAATAAATGTTTAACACGGTAATTCCCGTTTTATCTAATTAATAGGTAACGTAAATGGTATATTAAAAAAATCTTTATCTCGTAAGACATATTTACTGAACTGATTAATAGGTAAGTACATACTTTAATATTCGTACACCAAATGGATGACCAACAGGACTACAACCTTATCCTAAGATCTAATGTATATACTACTCTTGAACGAATAAACGAATTTAATTTCATTACTTACCTAATTCTTATTATTAACAATCCAAACTTAATCCATTCTTTCGAATTTCCTAAGCACTTCATCAATATCTTATTTCTCTACTGTATTTACCATAAATAATGCGTTCTTAGTGTAAATGTTGGCACCTTAAAATACCATTAAAGGCTGCAAACAATAGCTTCACCCTGGGGGTGAAGAAGGGGTGGGTTCAACAACCTTACACAAAAGGTGGCAAGCGGTTTGGCCGATAATTTATTTGGGTAATAAGGCGTATTATGGACAATATAAATACGTAAACAAATACGTATTTGGGATGTCAAAGAGACCTACTCTATTCTCAAGTTATGAATCACTGACCACTGTCCTGTCGGTGTGAAGGATAGGAAGTCAATTTAGAAAAAAAAACCTCACGTTCACTCTCGCGCCGAGGCTACCGTTCCAACTTTGCTCTAACGAAAGGATAAACTAGATTCAGAGACCAACTTATATTTGCCAATATCAAAATAATATGTCCATACATCGATATAGGTACTCCTGATTGGTTCATCATCTGCAAATATAGGTAAGTTTGTAATAACAAAAACATATTTTTGGGGAGATGTAATTTCAAATTTACAGTTTTCGGATTTTTTCCTTTACTTGTGCTATAAGACCTGCTATAGCTTCTTGCCAAATTTAATGATTTATTATTTTGGGAACGGCAAATATAAGTTGGTCCTTAAATCGAGTTTAACTTTTTCTTAGAGCAAAATTACGGGTATAAGTTGCGTTGCACGAAACCCTCGGTGCATGAGTCCGAAAGCCGATTCGCACTTGGCCGTTTTTTTAGAAAATTCAAATTTCGCACTTCAAATCCAACAAGAACTATCGATTCGCTAGCTTTTTAGTAGTCCAATCCAACTTAAACCATAAAAACTACTGTGAATGATGTCTCGCTCTGAGTCACGTAAATTCCACATCTATTCGTCACAGTCAGGCCAGAAGCAGACGTCTGCAAGGATCCAGGCGACAGATTGATCCCCGCCTTACCATCACATTACCAGATTGCGAGAAGCAGGATTTCATTGCTCAAATGCTAGTGCAAAACTAAAAGTCTTTTGTTTAAAATCTAGACTTTTTATTATTACACGAATGACGAAAGGAGGAGGGGTTTTCGAGTGTATACAGGGTGTAACGTAAAGGGTATATGAAGCCGAAGGGAGGTTTAGTATCGGTAACTGAACAACTTTTGTTCTACGACATTTCGAATAAAATATAAAAATAAATTAATGTCTCGCGAATTAAAATGTAATTAAATTATAGACGATTAGAATTAGCGTGGAACACTCTGGAATCGCTACAAATTACTTCAAAACAAGGAATCCTAGCATCCCCGGAGTCGCAGGATCTTTTTTTGAATAAAACGGCGTGGATTTTCAGTTTTTCTATGAAAGCTACGGCACTAACTACTAAAATTAAACGTCCGAATAAAATATATAGCAATCTTGGGGTGTCTATTTAGAGACTGATGAATACCTATACACTATTGGACAAACCTCGCTCGATAGACAAAAATCGCAAACATACCTCTTCTATGTCTTTTAAAATGAAAATTATGTCTAAACCTAATAGTTATATACAAAATATATATCAAAATGTAGGGTAGGTACTATAGATACGAGAGCTTGTTTAAAAAAATCTGATTTTTATTTCGCTGGCGTATTATTAATTCCCTGCCAAAATTCATCCAAAATTAATAAAAATACAAACATGGAGTGCCGTGCTCTGACTCCGCCGCTGTCTCGCGCATCTTCTGTCTCGCGCTTGATTTTGACAGCTGGCAGCCCCTTAAGTTATCAAAGTTGGCGACCTCTTTCAGTGCCCTTTTCTAGGTCATAGACGAAACCCCTAAATAGATGCGTAAATTGTGAAGCTACCCACAAAACAAACCATTAATCCCGAAGCGATGACAGCTATTCTATGAGTGGAAATGAGGAATTTAATCAACTATACCGATGGGCGGCCATTCACGGGAATCAAAACAACTCGCATTCAAATTAGTTGATAGTAATTAATCAAAAAGCCGCAAAGGGAAACTATGGGGAGAGTTTTGTATACAAGGTGTATTTATTTATTTAGTTTATTAATGGACTCGACAGTCCGTCATTTGCCAATTACATGTTGCATTGCATCGTAGTCTTTTTCATTCCTTCAGAGGAGCCGTAACGTTTTCAACCCTGAACGAAACTCCAACATACTGACATTCGTGAACATTTTCTGATTAATTTAACTTTTAAAACAATCTCTTTAGAGTTTAGACGATAAAAGAAAAATTATCAAATATTTTTGCAACAATCACGTTACCGCCATTTTCGAAAGTCTTATATAAGAAAAAAAATTGTGACGGTACTTAACTAAGATCATTAATTATTAGCTAAGTTATTCCTTGTGACTCTTACGCTATACTAATAGTAAAAATATATTAAATATTTTATCCCATATATTACGATCTTTATTGTGGTAGATAGTCTTGATAGGTTATGGGCCCAAACAAAACAAAAAAACCATTTTATTTCATTTATTCGCAATAAATTGTAGGTTTCAAGTTGATTGTGTCATAATAAAATATGTTTACAATAAAGTCTTGGCAATGGTGTTGATTCCAGAGTGTGGCAGCTATTTTTTATAGTCACTAAGCGAAAGGTCCTGCTCAATCTTACGCGATATAGCTACATATATGAGCCACAGTGATAATAGCATTTAGTTTTAGGATTACATTTAGCAGCCACGACAGAATCGCACCAAATGTCCTTTAAACTCTCTAAAATAAATTCACCTAATTTTATGCGATTTGGTTTCGGAATTGATTGCGTTTTACCTTTGAAGTTAGATTGAATTGTTAAAAGGACCTCCTGTATATTGAAGTGGTTACTCTGTTTTAAATACGTTTGTCCCTTTCCAGGAAATGAATGTGAAACCCGGGGCAAAGTTGGGGGCTTGTGACAAAGATATTGACGTCGGTGTACCTGAAAGTTCAGGGTAAAGTTGCCGTTGCCTGAAATTGGCGAAATTTTTGGTGATTTTATTTGCATTTATAGTTTGGAGAGATGTGAGAAATGAACAAAACCAATGAAATGTTTGTATATAGATTTTCCAGACAAATAAATACCTATTCATTGGAATATAGTGGTATATAAAACGTCGTTAGCTCAAACTGAATTATTCCAAAGTCACTCGAGCTGAAACATTTCCATTGCTTTGACTTGAAAAAAACTTTTAGAACAATTTATCAATAAGGTATTGTTTTTATCGAATTAAATTTATCTTACATGCGACAAGATTTAAGTAGGTACCCACCATTTTAGCAAAGAAAACTGAGCGTGGATTTAATCTCCTAAACTACACTTTTCATAACCCCATTACTTACACTGAAACAACCGAATCACTATAAAACGCAATTCAAAATTAAATTTAAAGCAACCCATTGAAGCACGACGATAGCGCAAATCTTTATTTAAGGCCGTCACATTGCGAGCGTTCAACCAATCAGACACGTCGTACGGGCTACGCATACTGATCACTGCGGGCCCTAAGGGTGCCTTTCCACCAGAGATGTGCATGCTACGTTGCTGTGGATGCGATATCACATTCATTGGTACAGACAGCATAGCACTGGCAAAAATGAGTTCCACTAAGCTATGTTTTTATATAAATAAATAAGAGATCATTTATTTGTCACATACATAAATAAATTCAAACAATAAATAATAACTTAGACTGTAGCAAAAAGGCTGAGAGTGGTTCAGACTAAATGTAGCATGTAATGCAAACATATAGTTCTGATTTTCAGCCACCGCCTGGAATAGTAGGTAGTGAATAGTAGGTATACAGGTAGAACGGACGGCGTGCTGTAGATGCGTCCTATGGATGGGAGCTAGGATGCGCGAGTGGCTCCCCGCGCCGTCGATGCATCGCATAGCTTGAGCTGTGCTTCTTCCTCGCACAGCTGCCTCGCAACAGCACATCTTTGTAGCACATCTCACTCCGTTACACAGCGTAGCATTAATGGAAACGGTCACATGGTTTCGTAGCTTTGGCATCCTCGCAGCATAGCTGCAAAGCACATGTCTGGTGGAAAAGCAGCCTAAGGGTTGGATCAGACTGAGACAGTTCTTTAGTATAGTAGACAGTAGCGAGATACCGGCATACGATTTAGTAAGCAAAAAGTGTTCGCACCTATAAGTGAAGTGCTTCCTTATCCCGGATTGGACAACAGATGTATGTAACCTACAGATGATGCACATGTAGAGGATAAAGCGGTTGAAAAGGAGATTAACAACTGATCATGTTAAAAAAAAATTAAAGGAGGCGGCTGGTAGGTGACTGTATTCCTTTTTATTTCTTCTCGAATATAGTTCTTCCATTAATCCAAAATCTATTTCCTTATCTGATGCATCCAGCAGTGGACTACGGTGTTATTCTCTAAAGTCTCTCTTTCTTCTAGTGTGGTTTAGTGACCAAACCTATTATATCAGAGTTATTCTGGCCTGTTTAGGCCTCTGACATATTATGGCCTAACGACTGCTTCCGATCGACAGTTCTCTAAATATATTTTCTAGTTAACAACGTTGATCTCGACGCTGCGGCAGCGTCAACGCTGTTCTTTCCCACATGTGAAGTGGTCTTAAGCCAACCTGACTGAACAGCGGGACCAGCTTTGTGAATGGTTAGAGATGGTTTGCTGGTAACTTCGGGAAGTGCGTGCCTCAAATTGTATCCAATGTAGATTGTAGATTAACATAATTTAGACCGAAGATAGGTCAGCTAAAAGTTTCTTTTTTGATGGCGTAAAGAGATTGTTGACATATCTAAATAAATTACATGAATTTGGCCATGTTGTCCAGCAAATGGACATTTACTTTTGAAGGGAAATAACACTGCTAAATTACTAATTGCTGCAAATGGTTCGTACGGACCATACCATTGGTAACAATTGCAGTACGATTTCAACTCTTACGACGCAGATAATAAGAACGGTCCAAAGTGTTACACTTTATGTGCTTTGATGTGTACAATCGACAGTACATGAAATTGGCATTCTAGCGAGCGTAATACGACGGAGATTGCAATGGTTTTGTGTAGACTGATTTATGCTGTCAATAGTACAAAGCTTTTATCTAAGCTTGGATGGGTAATGATTGGTACTAAGCTTTAGAAACATCATTATTTATTTATAGTAAGTAAATATAACACCGAAAAATGGTTATATAATAGAAACAATTCATAATTTCCAGTACGAAACGACGATAAAATGTCAAGTTCAATGACTTTTAAATTAATACGTACCCTTTGATGGTCATGTCGCTTCTGTTTAAATAATCTTTGCCGTCACATCCCTCGAGATTTCGCTTTACTTGGGGTGCGTAGTTTGGCGGAGGGGATGGCGCGCCGTGCTTATGTTTTTAATGTGCCACCCTGAATAGAATATTATTACCATAGAGAATTGTCTGCTTGGTTACGAGTTATAACACAATAGGTTGAGGTTAGATTCTTGATATCTCAGGAATTGCTATTGTACTGTCGAATACTTGGAGTATTTCTGATTAGATCGATGTAAGAACAGAGGATAAATTGGACTAAGTAGGAGATTCTCTATGATAGGTATAAGGCTGGATTCATAGCCATCCGGGAGACCCGTACGGGCCGCGCGTACACGTAAAAAGTTAATTGCAATTTGCTTTTTACGATGTTTTAGCGCCTCACGTGTGTCTCCGTTCCGGGAGCCTGTGCGGGCCCGTACGGGTCTTCCGGACAGTTGTGAAACCAGCCTTAGTAGATTAACTTAAAATGTTGCCTCCCTTTCCAACACCAAAGGTATAAAAAGGATGGCATTAAATCAAAGTTGGCTTCGCTACCATTGAGATAATAAACGAAAAAAGATAACTATTCAAGATCGAATAATAACGTATTAGATACGAAAATAGAATTTTGGACTAATAGAAGAATTATTATAGTCGAAAAGAAAGAAAGAAAAATCAAATCGTCTTTGATACTATGTTCACACTATTAAATAAAGAATTTCTTGAATATACAAATTATCGCGATTTCTACAGAATTGCAAAACTACAGACATAACTTGGAAATCCTGACTCACTAAATTCCCCAACGAACTGAAATACAGCGAGAAAAGTTATTTTAACTAACCAGTCTTAAATAAAATTCAAACCATCCCAAACACTTGAGTATAATTCCCTTCCTCAATTTGTTGCCCAAACAACAATTTTCGCCCCCAACCATTCCATACATCATTCACAGACATTACTAAAGAACATTTTTGAAATTTATTTATTTAGTTTGTTAATGGACTAGACACTTCGTCATTTGCCAATGTCAGGACAGTTACAGAACATGTTAGAGACCCTCCAGAGGAGTCGCCGTAGCGTCGTCACTTTGGACGAAGCAGCTACAGTCACGTTTATTCTCGAGCTCGTAGCGGGACTCTTGACTCTAGCTCGAAACTGCAGATACTGCCCAAATCATCCGAAAACTTCAACATATTGGGATTCGCGAAATTTTCCGATTAATTGAACGTGATATTAAAAACAAAATAACCACTTTAGACAAATGTTCTAATTTATTCACCGAGCATGGATAATGCGTAATTCAAATTCTGAGTAAAAATAGGAGCGCATCATCGTAAATCATGTTTCTAACCGAATGTTAGACATGATTGTCCGAATACTACTACTATTGTCCGATAGATGGAATTGCGTAACATGCCCTTTAAGTATGTATAAAGCGATGAAGATTTTCGGTGGGCTTGGCGTGGCCTGTGGTGGCTCAGTTGGTAAGAGCGTGTCACGGAATGACAAGGTCGCAGGCTCAAGTTCTGCCCACGGCAAGAATTTTTTCATCATGTTCTAATTTATTCACCGAGCATGGATAATGCGTAATTCAAATTCTTAATAAAAATTATCAAATAATTTTGTAACCGTCGTTTCCCGCCATTTTCAAAAGCCTCCTGAATTTTACATCGAAACAGGAACTCCTCGAAAGCCTCCGAAAGCAGGGGTTAACATTTGCTGGGTCGTAACAGTCCTTTCCGGCCGCCATGTTGTGTCGTTAACTACGCACGTGAATTCGTTCGAGACAGTTTCCGGTTCGCTAACTGGGTGTAAATCGGGCGCTTCACTTTGGGCGCTAGGGATCAAAAGATGCAAATAGCTGATAAAATCGATGCTTAATTTTAGGTTAGTTAAGTGAAATACGGTAATAAATGAGTGGTGTAATAGAAAGAGATTTTTATGACAAAACTATATATTGATCATATTTTATTCTAACCCTATTACGGAACATCACAGAGCAGCAGGGTTACTCTCACCTCTTATAGCAATCCAGTTTAGGTTCCTAAACAAAACCGAATCGCTATTTGTACGAATGACGTCAAACATCATTCATACAAATAGCGATTCGGTTTAGTTAAACTGGATCGCTATAAGAGGTGAGAGTAGCTCCCTGCAGGAGTGTGAGCTGCGACGTTTTTACTAGCGCTCAATCACGTCAATGTCAGATTTTTTGGGGAAAATAATACAAAAACTTTCGCACAGACTTTGACAGAGCTTTAGCGCCTAAAAAGCCTTGAGGCTAGCCCTCCAAGGCGTTATATCAATAAGAATCGGATAAGAAATATAAGGGAGAACCTATCCAATAATAATTACAAAGTAGTTACATACTTAAGCGGATATAATTACCTAGTCACCCATATGGGGAATAGCTTAGTATAAAATGGACACTATTCGAATCATAACATAATCATCTACAAGGGACAAATGTCGTGAAATGTCGCCAAGTTAGTAAATATGCTTGAAGATTGCTTTTGTGAATATTCATGGTACGTAATTTAAAAAGTGGCTATGTATTTCAGCTATTGAATAAAACTGCATCTTCAGCATTTAAAGATTTCCATTGAAAAATTTTAGCCTTTATATTTCTTACAATTTCCTTTGAAAATGTTTTCTAAGCTAGACTTTACTCGAACGAAAATTCTCGCTAGAATTTAGCTAGATAGATATTGTACTCTAGCGACTTACCTTGTCATTAGTGCAGAACAGTATGAAATAAAGTTAGCTGCTCTAAGTTGCTGACAGCTTTACTTGGGAGTTAGCTCGTGTAGACTGGTCTCAAGGGAGGAGCGCTCGACTTGGGGTGAACATGTTGTACAGAGGTCTGTATGAGTGAGGAGTTATATTTTTATTGGCGCTACGGACCTACGGTGCTTCGTTTATTGTCGCACTACGGAACCTAACTATGCATGGAGATACCTTTTTTTCTATTCTAGGTAGTAAAGTATTCATATTTTGACCTAGTTCTTTTGTGCATCTGACGCACCTTTACTTTAGCCACTAGTTGAATGGGTATTGGCTGTATTGTTTTTATTGGATTTTGGTGCCATTGTTTAGATGTATGTATCGAGTAGTTTCAGTGTTCAGTTACCTTATGCAAACCTGGTACTTTATAGGTAAAAAGTGTTTTTGTCATCTTTGTTGATAACATGATTTTTTTTGTTATTTGTTGCTATAATTGCCTTGTTTGCGTCGCCTACAGTCGACAGCACATCAAATGTTATTTTTGAATTTTGTACATCATCCCGTAAGTGTCAGTCCACTGCTGGTTGTAGGCATCTCCCAAGATGCGCTCGCCAACCCGATATTCGCATTTTTCATCCAGTCCTTGCCAGCCACCTTACGCAAGTCATCCCTCTATCTGGTCGGGAGCCATCCCAAGCTACGTTTACCCGTTCGTGGCAGAATCCAAACGTTTTTAAAGAATAAACAAATTCTCGAATAGAAACTATCGGTTGTGGCCAGCCCACTGTCAACTACTTTCGTTATCTGGCAGATAAACTCATTTATTATTCTATCCACCAGATAAACGCCAAGCATAGCTCTTTCCATAGCTCGCTAAATATCTCTAGAATAATATCAAGTACATTACATTTCACTCATTAAGCCAGAAACGCCTTATGGAGTAAGCCATATTTACATCGCATTTGCTCTTGCATGACAAACTTTAGCCACGCCACTCATTTGTTTTACCATTGTATGAATTTTCAATAGAAGTCGAACATAAAAACAGATGTCTCTTTCTGACGTATAAAAGTGAAAATGACAACAATAGCGGAGACCAGCGGGGTTACTCTCACCTCTTATAGCGATCCAGTTTAGGTTCCTCGAATCGATATTTGCTACAATGACTTTTGACGTCATTGTAGCAAATTGTTAGTTTAGAAACCTAAACTGGATCGCTATAAGAGGTGAGAGTAACCCCGCTGTCTCCATACAAAATATATTTTAGGCTCTCTCCATAGAGTTCGGCGATTTTTCTCCTTCATGATTCCTCCGAACACCTTCCCTCTTCAATGGTGTAGAAATAATTACATGAGCAGCATTAATATCCTCGGAGACAATCGTATCTGCAGCTGTCAATGTCACTGTCAAATAAATGACCTGTTCTGTCAAAATAATGACATTGCGACCCATTCGCTTGGAAGTGATAGCTATGTCTGCACCTTTACTTTCGGAACGTGGTAACTTACTCGTATCTATTGTTGTAATATTGGCGGCTGTATGTTTGTTAATCATGCTTTTCTGATGGTGGCCTTTACTTGGCTATTCGTATTCGCTATTGGATGTTTGTCGTATTTGTCCAATACTTGATTGTATGTACATACAAATAAGACGAATATTTTGTCAAACATACCAACCACACATGGCAATTATGACAAATACGCTGTGTGTGTGTGTGTGTGTGTGTGTGTGTGTGTGTGTGTGTGTGTGCAAGACACTGACTAATTACATTATTTTATTTTTAGGCAGATGTTTGGTACATACTCGTATCAATTTACATTATTTACAAAAATAAGTGGAATAATGATGGCTAAACTAACCCCCACTTGCAATAAACGATAATCCAGAGTTAATGACGTAACCCGAGCAAAATGTATGGAATTTTCACGGGTTAAGTACTTATTTAATAAAAATATTTTAATTGCAAGATCGCGAGTTTGTACATAGGTCTTAAAAACCGTATCTTAAGTTAAGTTAACTTAAGTACTTAAGTTAAATAAGGATACTAACGTAATTTTTAAGTTGTACTAAAATTATGGATCATTTGTTGTCTGAAATAAAATTATATTATTATTCTCTATATTCTTATATACATATTTCAAAAATAAAATTAAATATATAAATATTAAAATATAGCCACCCGCCGGCAGCAGGATGCATATGCATAATATTATTAATAATACAGGATTGTCTCGTTATTGCAAACGGCCCTACGTTATGTAACTTATTTCGAAAATTATAGAAATTCAACTTATATGCAAACAGAACCGCGAACGAAACCTAGTGTCTTTTTTTATAAAGGAGATGTCCCCTTGTCCTACGTACAGTGGCTGCAATTCATTATCCGTATCTTTCTTATGTTTTCTCTTTCCAGTATTTGTATTTACCCACACGTGTGAGCAAGACGGGAAATCTGCCCTAGCCATTGAACAACAGATGCAGGGATAAAAAACCAATATTGTCTTCCGTAGATACAATGTTCTTTTTGATTTGGGACTTTGATAGCGTGGATTTAGCAGGAAATGTTTACATTGGAATTGTAAGGAAAATCGAGAGCGTATTTCGATGTTTGTTAAGGCTGTTGAAGGCATTTGCTAAATAAATTGTCATAGTAACACTTGCACACATAAAACAAAGAACAGACAAATACATCAGAAAAACCTTTTTTTTATCTTTTCGGAAGTGGTGAAAAAATTATGGCAACATTTGATTACCAAGTTTAAGAGAGTTTTTGCCACTTTTTCTCCTCAGCGTTGGCACCTTTTCCTTGCAAAGAATTTAAAAATATGTTGACGTGCAAAAATATACACAACGTGCTTACATGCAATAAAGAAATTTGACTTTTTTTGACTAATTTCGATCAAATTCCAACGATATAGAGATCTGATTCCTCCTTAATCAAATAAAGATTTTATTGCTATATAAAAGGAAGCCATTACGTTTTTATATCATCCTCATAATCGTCACTTTTAATTAACTAATTTGTATGTAACTTTTCTCAAGGTCTTGGCTAATTACAAATTGAGAGATTTCATACAACCCGCATGAACGAATGACAGTTATTATAACTGACATGAAATTTATACTAGTAATAAACTAATAACTAATAATATGCGTGAAGAGGGTAATATTAAATTTTACGATAATGTTTCAATTAGATCCTCAAAGTGACGGTTTAACTAATGGGCTCGGAATGTTAAAATGGCGGAAACGACTACTTAATTATTAGATGATTCTTATTTTATTGTGTACATTGGTTGTTTTGTGGTTAACTTCACTTTAAATTAATCAGAAAACTATCGCGAATATTTTTCTAATAATTGTATGTAAGATCTACAGTTTCACAAATGACAAAAACTGTCGACCCATTAACAATAATTAATAAGAACTAAACAGTATTTTCTAGTTCAATTAACATCATTCATCGCCAACATTTTCAAAAAGTTTCATTTATTAAAAAACAACACATAATATTCGAGATATCAAAGAAAGAAATTTGACGTACAAATTCGAAATAGAAACGTCACAAACCTTTTATGTTTACGTTCATCATAAATAGATTGAATTTTATATCAGGGCTGAGACAATAAAAATAAATTGCTTTCGGTTCGTTTTATTATCCGTCAATACGCAACAAATAAAACTGTCGTATCCCGCCGCCGGTAACTTTTCAAAAGCTTTGTGTTCTGCATAAAATAGGTCCGTTTGTGTAATAAAGGTGCGATTTCTGTGACATTAGAAACCTATTATTGTTATGTAGGCATAATAGAAGACTTACAACTTACAATAATTAGTAATTGATGACCGCTTCTTATGTTTGTCTGCACTCTTTTATCACTAAAACATCTACTAAATAAATATTGATAAACATTTGATGTGAATTAGCATTATTATTAATTCGATGAGTTTTTTTTGTTGCATGCGCGTCTAGCGAAGCAAAAATGTATATGCAAATACATTCGTTTATAAAACGATCACGTTATACTTAGGTATATTTACAGATTTTTTTGTTATATCGTTATAATATTAATGACCTTGAAGTAAGAAGATTATTTTCCCCTATTCTCTCATATCTGTATTGTTAGAAAAAACAGTAAAACTTTTTCTGCCCCATACATTTATATTATTGCGATACAAAGCAGGGTTGTTTCACTTGTGAGTGAGAGAGCAATTTTCAACTGTCAGACCCAAGCTCACAAACGCGGCATTTGGCAACCAGGCTGTAATGGCACAATAAATAGTTTGCAGCCCTTACCCATCTGTCACTTAACTAGTAAAATATACAGACGTCATTCAGCGGGCCGCGGTGAAAAATCGCGGCGTGGTTGAGCACCCCTGACTTGAAACTATCGCTAGATTTCGCACTCACATTGTAGCGTTTTAGAGTTGAGTTTCACTTGTTTTACATTTTGAATAAATTTAAATATTTGTTAACTTAAAATGTAACTCATGTTGCCGGAAATACAGTCTAAATTGCCTGGCTGAACATTTGTTTCTTGAATTGTCGGGCGCGCGATATAAAAATCAGTTCTATTGTGAGACTATTTAGGTGCAAAATTGTTCTTTTTTGGTCTATTTTGCAACGGCGACTTACGTGGGGGTTATTTAACTTTGAAGTTGTTCAAAAGACCCCCGATTTGGGATTCTGGTGGATTTCTTTTTGGATTAAAGGCCCCATGAATTTAATGATAATACGTAGGGAGGGTTATTACCGAAGCGATTTTGTCGCGCGTCAGCTTTTTAATAAGCTTTTGCAAAAGTCCCTTAAACTCAAATACTACACTTAGGCAAATAATCACCGGCTTTGATTGTGTATGGACCCATATTTATACTTAGGGGGTTATAATAATTTAAAGAGTAAACTCTTTGATGTATTTTTTAATTGACTTTTGTATAAACTGTGCCAAATGTTTATACCAAATGGAATAGCAACCAATGGAACTTAAAAAAAATAATAAATCTATTGTCAAGATTTCAGCAGGGTTACTCTCACCTCTTATAGCGATCCAGTTTACGTTATAAACTGTCAATTTGCTACAATGACGCGGACGTCGTTGTAGCAAATTGTCAGCTTAGAACCTAAACTGGATCGCTATAAGAGGCGAGAGTAACCCTGTTGAAATCTTGACAATAGACTGACTATATTGACTACTTTTGATGACAATTTATAATAAAAACCTTTTTTTTTGTTACAGGTAAAAACTTATTCAGCGCGGAACTGACTAAATTCTGCTGAAGGTATATATTGAAATCGAGTTATTTACAGAAATACAATAAATGTATCACGTCACGGTACAACTCAAAATTTTTAGGTTAGCCATTTATTAATTAGACATCTTCTATTAAAATAAAGCGAGACTATTTGAAACCACAGACTAAAAATAAACCACTGCGTTTCATTAGCCGAGGCAATGGCAAGGCGCGTGAGTTTCCCCAGTAGGTAATTTGAATGTGAAATTTATGTAAATACCGTTCACACCTTGAGTGGTTCGTGTAGACGCGATGCGACTAGCTCCTGTCCTGCATATAGTATACAGGTGTGGTTTTTGGTCAACGACATGCGATTCATTGATAATAATAAACACGAAAAAATAAAGGTACCTTAATTTCTCATGCAAAAATCCCCAAATAACTAATAAAAAGACATTGCCACATTTCAATGGAGCTTTGCCCCACGTACAAAACTACGTGGCCATTTAAGCTGTACCTATCATTTTGTTGGGGACTTATTACAGGTTTCATATTGCATAATCATAATCAGTATCATTTTCTACAACTCTCGCAACTCCTATAGAAGAATAACAAAAACTATGAATAATTCGCTTCGATTTCTTACTATTTCCGGATTTCTTATTTAAGCTGCTTTTTTCGACTCGCAACTTGTACATAACTTTAATTTAAACCAATAATTTTAAAAAAAACGGAGATACTTTTACATTTATTCGTTATCTTGTACAACTTGCGGTTGATGGTGGGGCAGAATCTGGCATTGTCATTTATTGTTATCTACAACGAGGTCACAGCGTGATCGGGCGTATTTTGTATCCACAGACCACTTACCCCATAGACATGAAATCGGTACAAATTTGCAAGCGAAAAATTATGTCAACGATGAGCGCATAGAGACGAAGCGGGGGACACGGGTGCCGTATTAAAGAGATGTGTCAATGTCGATAATATCTCTAGGTTACACGTGTCGCGAAGCAATTTTGCGCTCATGTGCGGGCAGACACGGGCGCAGTTACAGGTCTATGGGGTAAGTTGTCTGTGTTTGTATCGCACAACGACAGAGCCCATGTGCTGCGATAATTTCAAGACAACTTGAACATATGTTTTTAATAGTAGGTAGAGGAACTAAGATTATTTAGACTACCGCCCCTGAGTTGGGCGTCGCTGTTAAAAATGTAACTAAATTTAAAAAAAATATATATTGACATGCAAAAATGTACTCAACGTGCTCACTTGCAATAAAGTAATGACATTGCCACATTTCAATGGAGCTTTGCCCCAGCTACAAAACTACGTGACCATTTAAGCTGTGCCTATCATTTTGTTGGGGACTTATTACAGGTTTCATATTGCATAATCATAATCAGTATCATTTTCTACTACTCTCGCAACTCCTATAGAAGAATAACAAAAACAATGAATAAATCGCTTCGATTTCTTAGTATTTTCTGAATTCTTAATAAGGCTGTTTTTTTCGAATCGAAACTTGTTCAAAACTTTATTTTAAACCAATAATTTTAATAAAAAATGGAGATATTTTTACATTTATTCGTTATCTTGTACAACTGCGGTTGATGGTGTGGCAGAATCTGGTATTGTCATTTAAAAAAATATATATTGTTGTGCAAAAATGTACTCAACGTGCTTACTTGCAATAAAGAAATTTGACTTTGACTTTGAAAAAAGACTCCCTGTATGTTGTATGTATGATCAGCGATAAATTCAATGGGTTCCTTCAGCGTTACGCCTCAACAAACAATCATATTTATTTATTTATGGTTCAGGGTATATAGGAACAGTGTATAAGGACGACATCTAAAAGTTGAACTCTGAATATAGTTACCAATTTAAATTTACCCTGACACAAAACCCAAAAGCTATTCCCAAAGTCAAATGCTCATTCTATTTACATTTGAATGCTTATTGCTTCGCCCGGGCAGAGCTAGACTCATCTTAGATTCTCTAGGTTACCTGCAAGACCTAGGCTACCTAGTTTCTAGATTTCATCTCGAGAAAGCCTACTGCGCTCGAGATATTGGCCTCTGGGGTCTGCTTCGCCGAATAATGTACACTTCATGGATACTACCTCTCTTTAAGTATTTGTAAAACTCAACTGTCTATGTACTTCTATGTACCATCATCATCAGTCTATTTATATTGCGCCACTGCTCGGGCACAGACCTTCCCTTACAACGAGGGAGCTGGGGCCATAATCCACCACGCGGGCCCACTGCGGATTCGCGGATTTCACATGACTTAGAATTTTTTTTTTCTTTTTCTACGGCATGCAGGTTTCATCACGATGTTTTCCTTCACCGTTTTGAGAGCACTCGGTAAATGTACGTAAGTTTTTCCGTCGAAAAAAACCGAGGATAACTCATTGGTACCTACATCGCTGCCCTGGCTGGGAATCGAACCTGGGACCTCCGTATTGCAAGTCCATTGACCCAACCACTGAGCCACCGAGGTCTTCTATGTATACCGAAGCCCAAATCAAGTGTCTTACTTTGTATACAAATATTATCGTCTAAATACCTGTTGTGATGTAACACTGAACGAACTGATTGATTGAACCTGTTCGTCATTGTGAAAATAAAGTGAACCGATCTCATAATGTGATTCGTTTACTTCTAAATACAAATTCGTCCAAAGAAAGGTTTAGTATATAAATAATCAATTACACATTTGAAACATAAATATGGTATATAAAGCTTACAATATTAATTAAATTAGTTTTCACAGAGTTTGATTTTGCTAGATGATATAGGTATGTAGTAAAATGATCGTTGAACTAATCGGTTCTCATAATTAGAATTACTTACATTGAAAAAAACAGGGTTGATAAGCTGTTGATTCTTAGCTAACAACTACGACCTTGTCAGTCAGAGCAAATAATTGTAAATAATAACCAATAAACTAGGAAGACAAATAGCAAAACACTTGGCTTTGAAATCAAACCACACCACCACAGTTAATCTTTTCTTTCGGTGTAGATACTAACACAATGGACTGTATAATGATCCTTACTGCATTAATAAACTGGGTTGGATACTGTTATCAATAGATAAATAATTTATGAATCTCAACGCCTCGCTAAATTAATTTATCACTCCCTTATTAACTCAACCGGTGATGCTCTCTTTTGATAAGTATAATTAATTACATCTTAGACGATTAAATATTGATATGAATGACCCTATTAAAATTGCTTAATAAAATCTAGAGCAGTATAACAATAATTCCATACAAACTATGTAATAAGTTCGTTTTGCTAAAAATCATCTCTATTTGATCATTAAATGTCGTGATAATTTTAATATTATAAAAATACTAATTTACGGCTCGTTCCTAGCAGGTCCATTATCATATTATTCTCTCATATCATATCATATATAGCTCATGCATTGATTCCCAAGAGGTCCACGGCATTTTATAATAATAATGAAAATATTTCCCAATAGGTCCAATTTAGTACAGTCAGCAATGAAGAATAGATATTTCTATAAATCAGTACTTACATAGTTTTGAGAGGATTTATTTCATGAAATAAAAGACGATATAACTATGTTTATAAAATAAAGTAAGTACTTTAACGATACCTATATCGTAAATAAAATTTTGCTTATTCTACTCACGTGATAATGCTGAAGATATAATTATACCTAGATAGAAAAACTATTTCAACTGCGAATATATTACCTGCCTTATTACAAAAACAAACCACGACCGCTTTTGGCAAAAAAACTAAATTGTGTCAATCCCGTCGCGTTTAGTTAAACGAAGCTACCGATCTATCCACAATTCCGTAGCAAACAGTAACTACAGAACATAGAACTAATTTAAACAGAGCCAGAGCTAACACTGGTTTCCAACAAATAGCTAAACCCTAATCAAATAACCAGTATAATGAACAACAATACCTTGCAAGTTGATCGCAACTCAAATAGACTGTAATATCCAGATATAAACTTAAACTCACTATCTACGCAAAGGGCTAAGTAAATCTCCTATGTAAATTTGGTAATTGTGCACTTTGGTTTAAGACAAAAGAGCTGGCGTGAGTAAATAAGGTTACTAAGGAATACTAAGGCCCGTATTAATAAATCACTCTCAGCTCAAAAGTCAATCTTGAGAACGACCTCAATTCCTATTAATAAATGTAACTTATCGGGTATCACGTAAGTCTCTTCTTGGCAGTCCCTCGGTTCGAGGATGACTTCCGCCGATCTATCCCTCCAATTCACGGCCCGTGCGTTTTGGAGTGGCTCAGCAACCCTATTCTCGACCCGCAGACGCGCCCGCACACACCGCACGTTGTCCCCACGGGTAGTCTAGCCCTAAGAGCCGGGTTGGCCTCCTTCTCCTTTCGCTTCCTCCTCTTCTCCATTTCCACCTCCACTCTCCCCTTCTCAAAGTTTTTGGCGGCAACCCTGGTTAGAGTGTGCCACTTGGACCAAGACCAAAAGCATATCACGTAAGTAACGCCGTATTAATAAACAAACCTCAGTTGTCATGTCAAGAGAACTGTCAAACTCGCACTTGAGAACGTATTTGCTGATTGCAGGCGAACCGCGACTTGAGAACGACATCACGTGGTACGCCCTCAAGATTGGTTTATTAATAAATGACATACTTGAGATGATGATCACGTATTGAGAGTGTATCAGCTGAATTCTTGAGCGGGTTTGAGCTCGAGACTATTAATAGATACGGCCTTAGCTTGGGTCAAAAGTAAAACGGACTGCTTTTTTGGCATAAAATGTCAATCTAGTCAAGACGAATCTAACGAAGTCTTATACATTAAAATCCCTCAATCCATTTAGGCTACAGGAGGCTTCAGAGATACATACATTCGAAAAACATTACTCTCCTGCCGTCAGTTAGGTAAGAACTATGAACATACATGGATGATACTTTGCGTAGCTGTACCTGTTATTTCGCCTGAGTGACCATTTTCTACTGAAGTATATTTATACAAGATTTTCTGTGCTCAATTTTTTGTATTGTTAATAAAGTACGTACAATATAAGGTTTTTAAAACCATATTTTAAAATGTCTTATGTTTATAATATATACTTCCTTGTCATTTGTATTATATTTAAATTGAATATGTCTCAATGAAAAAGTGAGACTCCTGGATTCTTTCGATTTTCTTTTCGAAGTTTTTTCTACTTATTGAAATAATCAAAGCTTCAGTATTTAGAAAATGGTTCAAATGTATATTTGTATATTTCATAAAATTTCAGAGATTACATTAAATAATAACCATGACTCTTACACTAGGATACCATGTGCTGTAGGAGTCAGTATCTTCCAATGGTCTTACTTTTTAATTAAATAACATATTTGTACTTATAAACAATTTTCAAATAACACGCACGCATGCATGTAAATCTTCTTGCTATTGTCTAACATTCGCTATGTCTTATACTATGCCCCAGATAGTAAGGTACCCCGAGGCGGATCCACGGGATGACGATTATGCATATTAGTTGCCAAGTGTGGCCAAGTTTCGCACCCAATGACTGAGGAGTTTTTGGGACGAATAGAGACATAAACTTTGTAGATATAAGGCGAACTTACTTCGAGTACGTCAGTCGCTTCATCAACTCTCACTACGAAGTCTTTAATATGACTTTGTTTAGTAGTCAAGTAGATGTAGGTTAAAGTCTTAAAGTATCTGTGCTCTGTTTCGTTTCTGTTATATTACCTGTTATATACGTATTCTGTGTTTTAGGTTTAGAATAGAATAGAAATGTATTCAACCGCGTTTGTTAATTAGTCTTAGCTTTAAAAAACAAGATACAGATTTATTTGTTAGTATTAGTACCCAAAGTGGATCTGATTTGAACACCATTGACGGGTGGTTCTTTAGAATTTTATCCTCTTAAAATGAAATGACCGTATTATGCATGGTAATCTTTATAAAACTTTAAAATGGAACTGTAAATTTTATCGTATCCATTCTAGTTTCGTAACTCACAATTCCCAAATGGAGTTTGAAATGCTCCAACTTGATAATCTGGATTAAATTTACGACTACGAAGAAATTTTCATGCGTCGCTTTAAATTACCAAACTCTCAGATTTATGACAAAGATTTGATTTCACTAAACGGCTTATCGGACGTTTTTTCGACACTTCGAGATTATATTTTTCTAATAACTCGTTTTTGTTCATTTTAATATTAGTGTTCGCTGTGAAATCCAATTCAGAGATAAATATTTCAATTAAACTTCAGAGAGACCATTAGGTGCACCCAAGGTTTGATGTTCGGCCCACTTGTTTACTTTGTTGATCATAAATTTCGATTCTGTAAATTTAACCTGAGTTAATCAAATTTCAAATCATTTTGGAGCAAAGTCTTTTAACTCGAAACTGTAATTCAATAAAACAGGTAATTAAGAGTGTCCAACTAAGTTAAAGAGGAAAGTTAAAATTTGAACTTGGTGTTAATTATCGGCGGCTGTGGAAAAAGTTTAGGTTTTTGGTAAAGTAAAGATGGAAGTCGTAAAACCTAATTTGTTTTGAATTTTGATTGATTTGAAGCTAAATGGGTTTCAAGTTCCTGAGTTAGTGATGGTTGACATTAATTCGTGATGTTTCCTTTGAAATTTAATTAAAAATTTACATCATGGTGTCATTTTCAACTTCACTGCCAGGACTTGCAAATTGTAGGTCTTTCTTTTTAAAATTAATAAAATTGAGATTGGTAGACAAGACATTTAAATTACTAACATTATGTACTTAGCTTTATACAGTAACGAACCCCCATTCATGGTCTAATAAGCATATGACATGGGGAATGTCATGGAATACAGAAGTACTGCATAATTATACAATTTAAAATTAATTTGCGGTTACGAATATACATCAATACAACAGTACCCTCAATATTTAATGTCAGTTTAAATGCGGTTAGTGGGAAGGTTATTAAAGAAGTTTTTGCAGTAAACAAGATAATAAAATTGGTAACAGAGTTTGGGCATTTTAATGGAATTTGCGAGACTGTTTTAAGTTTAAGGGGTTTAAGCCAAGTCAAGATCCAAATTGAGTATTCATTACTGGACTAAATGTTTTATTTCAGAGATTGCATTTATTTTTAAAATGCATTATTCCTTGGTACCACAAGCATACAGCAATTGGGAAATAACAATACTTTGTTATTCAAAAATATCCTAACCTAAGTTTAGATCCCATGTTATTTAGTTCTGATAAGATCCTCAAGGAAACACCAAGTCGTTTCTTACTCCTAATTCCATAGCATTTGGCATACAAACTCCTAATTTTGATTCCTTCGCCTGCAATAACTCACAGTTCACCCTTGACCCATCATTTGTGATTATTAGCCATTTCATCTTCCTAAAAAGCAAAGGCCTAACCTGCATTTTCGGATCATATCAAACTGAACTTTCCGCTAGCATTCTTAGGGTTGTGTTTACGGGAACGGAGGATGAGTATAAGGGATGTTTTGTAAAATTAAACAGTTGTACCTGTGTTATATATAAATGGTAACAAAATGTCTGGTTCGCGTGATATCGCCTAGTTATCGTTGTTTCACTATTTTGCATACATTAGTATTGGTATGCATATTATCTTGGTTGTAAGTCTACTGGGTTTATTTCCAAGCCCATTCTATTCAAACAAAGCCACTATAAAACAGTAAACATAGTAATTTGTATTGAAAGTAAGTAGTTATTAGTGTGTGTAATTTAATATTCTAACGACTTAGCACTTTTGGAGATAATTGCTAGTCCTTTGTAAATTCTTTATGTATTTCTGCAGTAAGTGTACCTTTTGTCTTTGTATAGTGAATCAACTTTTATTATCAATTTGAAAAAACCTGGGATGCTAGCACGCGCACCGTTAGCGATCGACGCAACGGCGCGGAGCTGTCAAACTAATGTCAAACGCCCTGTAATAACGTCAGTTTGACAGCTCCGCGGCGTTGCGTCGACTACTAACGCTGACTCCTGCTAGGCTGTACCTAATATGACAAACTTCACCCGTTCTATGAACATTCTCACTTTTTAAACGTGCGCTTCAAATTCACGACTTCATTTATTTCATAATCGATAAACTAGAGCCACCAAAATTAAAAATGTCAACTAATTAACGTCGCGGGGAGGTAAACGTGTCTTAAACTTGATGTGATATCTATACTTTTACTTCATTTGATGCTCGAAATTCATTTTAGATTGGTATTTGTTTTCTTGGCAACAATGATTTTTTTTCTTAATCTTTAAATTGTCCCACTGCTGGGCAAAGGTTTCCCCCCTCCTCTTCCATCCATCCCTGTCCTGAGCCTCTTCCAGCCACCCATCCCTGTATCTAACGATATCGTCTCTCCACCTACGCCGAGGTCTGCCCCGACGCCGGCGACCGTCCGATGGCACCCATTCTGTGACATATTCTGTAACAATTAAATAAATAAATTAAATATATATTCCTTGAAGATTTACCACTAAAACTTTACTCAACCGTACCTGAGTGTATCCGAAATCACGTTTAAAACTACGTAGTAATAGTACCGTCCGCGCAGGGCCCGCATTATCATAAGTTTGATCCGTTTGAGCCGGTGATCCGGCCCGTAATCCTGGCTCAACGGCTCACTTGCGGGCCGCGGCTTGGGCGGCCCTGCTGTAGTGATGCGACAGGTGACAAGATTTGAAAATTATAGTGGTTTGGGTTTTGTGTCTTGGTCTAAACTTAATCGCTGTTAGTCATAATCGTAAATTAAAGTTTTAAGCCAAGATTCCCTTTCTAACTTAACGGTTTTTAACTAAGTGTGAAGGTGACAAAACGAAGTTTAGGTAAGATAAGTCGGAATAAACTAACGGCTAATGAGTATAACTTAGCCAGGTGGTGCCATTATGGCCATGGCAAAGAATATTAAGTATGATGTTTAATGGTTTTCTAATAATACACGGTCCGTAATACCTACCTACCTACTATATTTTTAATCTTACTCTCTATGCAATACGGAATGCATTAGGGATTTTGAATTTGAAATAATACTTATTGTTCCATGTGCATCTCTATTGTCAATTTGTATGTCTTTTAAAACATTTAGTAGGTACCTACTTGTCAAAATGTTGTATCCCCTAACTGGTTTGGTCTTTTTGACCATCGTCGCATCACTATCCAGCCCGCCCTTACTCCCGGGCCTTCAATAACGTGTCCGTAAAATAATAAATAATTTGAATTGCAAATGATATTGATCGACAGTGTAATTAAGCCGGCTATATTTACAGGTCATTGCTCTGGCTTTTGTTCTCGCCGTTTTATATTTTGACAACAATTTATATGATATTTCACGAAAGTCACTTGAAAATCAAGATAAAATACGTCTACCGATGGTGAACATTCGAACCTATTAATTTTGTCATTTTACCCGACTACTTGAGAGAGGGGGTAATGTTTTTTGGATGTTGAATTTGTTGATTTGGATTATTGAGGTACGTTTTTATGGCAAGAAAACTGTTTTAACACACCTAATAATATTTAATCAGCTTGTTTGACTTTATGCAAGGTGCTGAATTCTGTAAGCACACTCTTTTTCAAGAAACTCTCATGCTGTGTGCCAAAAAAATTATCCATAGGTATTAGATGTATAATATTAATTTATTCACAAAATTTAAAATAATTATAATAGGGTAAATATAATATTAGATGTAGGTACGTCTTTTTCTCAATCTATGGCGCGTACGGTTGACGGTACTCGAGCGCGCGGCAGGTCGCCAACGCGATGGACTGACCAGCTACGGTTCTCAAAACGATAAAATCATACCATGTCATAGCGGCCGTGAAAGGGACAGAGCTATGGCATTGGTGTAGCAGCGTCTCTGTTTGGCGCGCCATGACATGGTATAATTTCATCGTTTTGAGAACGGTAATAATCATATCAGGGCTGATCAGGGCAGCCGTGTCCGATCCCGAGTGGCGACGTATTGTGAGACACTGCGACTGAAGTAACGACCATGACCACTCTGCCAAGAGTGTAACGACAAAGAAGTAGAAGATGAATAACAGCATATGTGTTTATGTTACAACTTTTGCGTAACCCCTGGTTGAGAGTATATGCCCCGCAATGCCTGGAAGTTGCACGGATGGCCGGGCAAAGCAAATAATTTTGTAAAGTTATTACCTCAGAGGGTTACTGGATGCATTTGAAATTTATATATACCGCCTCAGCGGAGTTATGAGTCTTTATTCAAGGTTTCCGTTATTTCTTCGATAGTTTTGAAACACATGTACGACCTACTAAAAACCAACCCATGAAGATATTACGGTCTAATACAAAGAAGAGTACAGGAGAGTTTTTAAGCGTTAGAATATCTCATCTATTCGAGTAGTCTCGATCTATTGCAAAAAAAATCTGTTTCTCGTAGCGGTCCGTACCTATACGATGGACTTACATCTGCAGCCATTCTAAAATCTTCACTCTTGCTTCCGCACACCACATCCACCGTCACGTACATCCACTATAACGTTACCTAGCCATGTTTTACTTTCGGTAAATGTATGTAAGTTATCTTGTTGAACTCCAAATAAACTCATTGGTACACGACTACCTGGAGTTCGAACCCAGATCTCCGTAACGGAAGGGCAATGTCTTAACCACAGCGCCAAAGATCTCTTTAGGTAAATAATGTTATGGTAAATATATAGGATTCACCATACCGACATCATTGACCCTAGGTAAGTAGGTAGATCAATATCCAATATTCGCTCTATGGGAGCATTTCATTGACATAAATATTAAACGGAGAAAATTTTTGGTTACGACCGGGATTCGAACGAGAGACCACGCTCTATTTCAACAGAGCTACCGTAACTCGTATTCCGATCGGCGAAATCTTTTTCCATATTCATAATAACTACAAAAAAGAACCAGCCACTAAAATCAATATTTGATCACTAAAACTACAATCAAAACCACCAGTTTTAGTAGAACATCCGCTTAGTTGGCAACACTACCTGAGTCTACTTACCAAGACGAGCTCCAGGCATCCAATGCAATCATTCTGTACCCCCACCCCTCCTAAAGGGATGTGGCATTAGCATTTTTATCGATAGAGAAAATTGTAAGATGAAGTGGAAAATTGGTGGGCGATTATCGATTTTTCGATAATCGTTTCGCCTTTGAATTCATATTATGTGGTTTGAAGAGCTCTTTTTATGAATCTATTTAAGCTTTTTGCTTGAACACAGACCACTTACCCCATAGACCTGTAACAGGAGGGCGCCCGTTTCTGCCCGCACATGAGCGCAAAATTGCTTCGCGACACGCGTAATCTTGAGATATCGAAACAGGTTTAATATGGCGCCCCTGCCCCCCGCTTCGTCTAATAGCGCCTATCGCTTGACAGAATTTTTCGCTTGCAAGATTGTACCGATTTCATGTCTATGGGGTAAGTGGTCTGTGTGCTTGAAGATGTCGTAATATTGAAGGTAGGTACAGTCGACATCAGATTAATGGTAACACTTTCAGTACGATTTCAAGTCTTACGACGCAAATGATAAGAACTGTCAAAAGTAAAAAGTGTTACCATTGATCTGCTGTCGACTACTGTACTTATATGTGAGATTTAAAAAAAGGTGCGTGGAGAAATATTTGTCTATAGTGTTTCGAGAATAACCAGTAACCTACATACATAATATACCAATTTCTGTCAAAAACTGATTCAGATTCATAATATAAGTACTCGTAGTTTATTTAAGTAGATATGTGTATATTTTTACAAGTCATTATTAAATTGAATATCTATTTACATGGAAATGGTGCCTATAATGGAGTGACAATTGCGTTTAGGTTTAGAATTGGATTTAGAGAATAATTTATAATTTATAAGAATATTTTATATCTAATTTAAATATCACAATTCAAATAATAGAGCTGCTAAAACATCGATGTCCAGTAAACTCCATCGAGCACGAATAAACGCAAATGTCGCGTATAAACACAACACAAGTAGCACTACATCATTGCAATCTAGACCTTATCACCGTCACGTAGAGCCATGTGTCACTTGCTCTGCTGCTGTACCCACATGGTAGAGACGTGCCGCATCGGACGGGAATCGGATACCAGCATGAATGAATAAATTTCGCCGCGCTCTATGGAGAGAGCCTATATGATACTTTATATGGGGGACAGGTATCCTCCCTTGTTGTCACTCATACGTCAGAAAGGGACATCTGTTTTTTACCCGACTGTGCAAGAAGGAGGGTGATGTTATTCGAGTGTATGTATATTTGTATGTCTAACGCCCTGCAGCCTAAACGGCTTGATGGATTTAGACATAAAGGTCTCGTTAGATTCGTCTTTATTGTGGGAGAGACGTAGGCTTTAAAAATTTAATCAATCTAATGATGCAGACGGTTTTTTTTATAGGTAATAATGTCTACTTGTAATATGTGCCAATTCTATTAAAATTCAAACAGTGGAATAACGAGTGGCAAAGACGCGATAAATTAGCATGCAAGAGGAGTGACTACGATTACAATATGGCTAACTCCATCGGCAGTTCTTTGCTTTATGGATACCGGTCTCTAGTTAACTCGTTACCGCTTGAAAAATCTTGAACGCAATGGCACTGATCGATGCGATGGCTCACATGCTCTGAAAGAAATTATTTTTTATTTATTTTTTATGGTATGGTGGACCGCCCCTAGTATAACCGCACATCAAACACAAAACCATTGCAATCTATGTCGTATTACCGTCGCTTAGAATGCTTATTGTGCCTACTTTTAGCTTAGGATTATAAGTGTATTTGTGTATTCACACAAACTCTCCTTAAACATAATCTACAACTCTACCAAAATTGTGCGACTATTTTATTGGATTACCAACCAAGACGATTTGGATTATTGGTTTTTCATCACAAACCGAAACCCGGAGTCAAAATAGTTCCGTTTCGATACTCTCCAATCCGGAGCGTCTCTAGTAAACAGATCCAAATCCACTGGAGTTATTGGCCGTCCCCGGGGTCCTCGATATATTCGACTATTTTTATTTACTTGAAAGGCAAGGCTTTCGCGCGTTGACTGCCTACGGTCGACGATATGGCACGAGACGGGAATACGTTATTTTTCTTACCGTTTTGCCACGCGTTTGTCGCTTTGATTTTTACAATTCTATCTTACAGAATGTTTTTTTTTTCAATCAAAATAGTAGACATGGTTCTTTGTAAAAATATACCTAAGATAGACTATCTAGTTTTAAGTAGCTGGATATATATTTTCATAAATTACCCAAATCCATTTTGATTAAATAAATAATTATTTCATACATATGTGTTGAGGATTAGGAACGCAACCCATACTGTGGTGAAATGGAACGTCACCATCGTCGTCTATGACAGCTGTCACTCTGTCTCTGTGTGCTTCCGGTGCCCCTGCCATTGTAATGTAATATTGTGAGAAAATAAAACGTTTATGTATTACTAAATTCTTTAATTACTTAACAATAAGTGATTCATATCCTAACTATAAACGTCGATACGAGCTGCTATAATTCAATTTCAATTTATAAAGGGTTTATAATGTAATGTGCCTAATATCTGGTCTGTCCTGGTGATGCCTGCCACATCGCCTCACATGGAGCATTCTCCGGCCACGTTACGCATCGCTGTTACAGGATTTTTATTTGTATACTTAAGTATATTGTTAGTTTACTGACGTGATCAAGTGTACCGAAGTGTTCCTACGATCTTAATAAATGAGTATGAGATATCCCAACGACGTTTTAATTGCATACAACAGCTATTTAAAACTACAATTTGTAATACGTTGTTACAGCTATCATAACAGTAGCGTAACTTAACTTAGGTACTTCGTAAGCTAAATACATACATTCAAAAGCTCTTTTCCGCGTTGTCACTCTGCCAAAAAATGAGACACCCCTAAAATCTCCTCTACAATCATCCTAACTTTCAAAACAATTGCGTTGAGTGAAAAAAACGAAGTTTTAATTAACAAAATGGCGTCAGAAAATGTCTGCAATTCAAACATGGCGCGCGGGTTTGGCCAGTGAGTATTGCCATAGTAAATCATTTGGAAAACAGTACCCCATACTCGTATAAACACTTGAAGAGAACATTACGCACACAGATGCGTCATTAAAACAGCAGGCTTATTGTATAAGTGATATCGGTCATAACGAAGAGAGTTGTTGCTGTGTTTTCAGGCTTAAAGATTTGTTTTTGGGTTGAATCTTAAATATTATTTTGTATTTATTATTTTTAGTGTGTACTTGCAATAGTAATTGTATATCAAAATATTGGATCTACCTACATAATGTACCTATTTATTACGTAAAATTAACTTTCCAAATTGTAGTCCTACTGTAATCCGTGTAACGAGTAGTATTAGTTTAAAAGATTGCCAATACCAATGATTTCAATTATACCCTGTACACTGAGTTGTATACCTCAAGGTCGAAACTAATTGACTTACTCTTTGTCCTCTGCACTGTGGTCTCGCTTTATGTACATATGCTAATGAGTGACAGCCCTAGCGAATGGAATTGTCGTGTAAGGGCTGTCATTACGGTATTCCGGCGAGGTTGGGATGAAGACTGTTATTTTTGCTTTTCATTTGAATATGTTCCCAGACTGTGTCGTAGCATTTTTTTTTAATTACGTGTTACTTTTGAAGTCATTATTTTTCAGGACTTAAAAGCTGTGAATCGTATAATTACATTCTTGAAATTAAAAGTCTTGTTGAGTTTGTTTCCACGAGGTTAATAATAGACTGTAATGGTTTCGTTTATTTATAATTGCTGGATATATTGTGAGTAATATTGTTCTTTTTAATTAAACAAAATTTACAGATCTATTGCTGCCTCTCTTTATCTACCCTGCGCCACCAAAATCTTCTTTTTCTCGTGTAATTTAGTGACTAAACCTTTTGTCAGAGTTATTTAGACCTCTGACATGGCCTAACGCCTGCTGCCGAGCGACAGCACCCGGGACCAACTGCTTAACGTGCTTTCCGAGGCACGGAGGGGCTCATATGAAAATGTCACTAGAGCGGTCACCCATCCTGGTACTGACCTCGTCCAGCGTTCATTAACTTATTTGACCTTTTCAACGCGTACTTGCAACTAGACCACGAGCCTCCAAGATTATTTCGAAGAAGTAACATTTTGTTGGGATCATTCAAACATCGATTGAAGGCTAATCGTTGTTTGAATGATCTCAAATGTTACTTCCATGAAATAATATTAATCTAATCATCATCATCAGCCCGTATCAGTCCACTGCTGGACGTAGACCTTTCCAATTCTCGGCCTTTTGCATCCAATCTCTGCCAGCCACTTTGCTAAAGTCATCCCTCCATCTGGTCGGAGGGCGTCCCATGCTATCGTTCGTGGCCTCCATTAGATTAAAATAATAATGTATAGTATTTAGTTACAATAGTTAAATCTTTGGTTATAGGTGTGTTTAGCTACCGCGTGAAAGCCATGAATCGAGTTTGCATTTTAAGAGCCTATTTACAACACAAATGCGCTCGCATAAATAAAGACGAGTGAACTTTTATATTCGTATAAAAATTTCGAAGACGCTCCGGGGTGTAACAAATCGGTTTTACCTCTTCGCTTCTCTTAGCGGCTCGAGCTGCGGGTAACACGAGATTTATGGGGTTGCAGGTACTTCCAAATGGCTGAAATCTGAAAACGAGGAGTATTTTCTGGTATTAATGACCTAGCATAATAGGTAATGCACATGTAGGTATACAGCCTCGTATCCAACAAGGCAACAATAGAAGATCGATATATCATAAAAATCGAACATCACTAAAAAATCAGAGTGACGTCACGGATCTCGCGAAGATGGCCGACTAGTGTTTCCGACGCGTGTGAAAATACGGGGAAATATTTTAAGAGCCTTCCTAGAGCCAACTAGCGCCGCCAATCTTAAAAAAATAATATCTTCCAATATAATAAATTTTATTAAAAAAGCTATTTACAATATGTTTATTACGATAAATACTATTTATCAATATACAATACTTGGCATAATTGCGAGAAGCTAAGTTGTAGTTCACAAATGTGCCAAAAACGGCCGTTTTTCGCAATTATGCGAACTACAACTTACCGACATTGAATCGCGTTATAAATAAGCATTTAAAAAATAGTATTTATTGTAATAAATATTTCGTAAATAGCTTTTTAATAAAATTGATTATATTGGCGGCGCTAGTTGGCTCTATGAAGGCCCTTAACTTACAGTCATCTTCTACTTTTATGTAATAAAAGTTATATATTTGGGATGCTAATGTGAAATACTATATGAAATAAATATTGTTTCATTGAATTTCAATATGAGGCAACTAGCCTATTAATGCGCAACACGTGACGCCCAACAAGATCGGCAACGTTGCACAACAACGCGCGACGTTGCCAGCTGGCGCGCAACATTACCAATAGTACCAATACCAATGGTACCGCAAGTTCCTCGTTGCCGTTCAACATGGTGAGCAACATGTTGTGCAACATGTCGCGCGGCAAATGGTGCCTAGGGGATACGAGGCTTTAGAACATCGGATTTGATTCTCATTTAAGCTTGTCTGCCCCCTTTTTACATAAAAAAAACCCAGGAATTACATTTTCACTGGTTTAAATCGCAAACTTTTGCTTATGAATGAATGAATCATTTATTTGTCAGATTTCTGGTTACAAATTATGTGTTTTATAAATATAATAGAATCACGTACAAATATTAAATTTTCATTTTAAATTGTCACTATGTTTGCTTTTAAAATATTTCTAATTTTATACATAATAATCATCATATTATTATAATTGCCAACTTCAACAATATAAGTGAGTGATATCTATTTTATATAATAATCATTATAGTCAATACAAAGTTAAAATGTACACCCAACATCGATATTATGGTTCTTTGTAATTTAAATATTCTTTTACGGAATAGAAGCATTTACTCAACAGCCATCTATACAATTATGTTTTCTTACTAGCCTGTAATGTGCCACTGCTGGGCAAAGGCCACTCTACCTAAACATGTTCCCATCACATAATCCCTTTCTTACTATACTATTCATATTTCCATAAATAGAAAATAACAGACTGTAGATAAATGACAATGCCAGATTCTGATCAGATCAACCGCAAGTTGTACAAGATAACGAATTAATGTAAAAATATCTCCGTTTTTTATTAAAATTATTGGTTTAAAATAAAGTTTTGTACAAGTTGCGATTCGAAAAAAACAGCTTAATTAAGAATTCAGAAAATAGTAAGAAATCGAAGCGATTTATTCATTGTTTTTGTTATTCTTCTATAGGAGTTGCGAGAGTAGTAGAAAATGATACTGATTATGATTATGCTATATGAAACCTGTAATAAGTCCCCAACAAAATGATAGATACAGCTTAAATGGTCACGTAGTTTTGTAGGTGGGGCAAAGCTCCATTGAAAAGTGGCAATGTCTTTTATACGTATATGAAATATAGCTAACTGGATATCTCTAACTTATAGATATCGAGTTAGGTATTTATTTATCGGCTACCAAGATACGAACCGTCTAGCATTTCCCGCTTTCCCCATTTTCCAGCGTTGTTTCCCTATTTCCCAGGTGCTGAGGCGTTCGCAAATTTACATGAAGAAAACATTTTAGATTTTCAAATAAAAATAGTAAATTGCTGGTTTTCTCGTGAAACGAAATATAACTTGCTAATCCGATCTCGTTCGTAATACACACTGAGACTGGTTATACAGGGTGTAACGGAAAGGATTGTAGTAAGCCGAAGGGAGGGTGTTCAACATCGATAATAGAACAACTTTTAGTTGTAGGTACGACTTTTCGAATAAAAAATAAAAGTAATGCCTCATACGAATCAATCAGCTTATCTGTACATAATGTATGAAATTACTAAAAAAAATTGATGATAAATCGAAAATACTGAACTATGTTTTAGGTATAGTTTCGTATTCTCACAATTAAAAATATTAAAGAAATAAGTATATGTACGGACAACAGCAGATCAATGATAACATTTGCATTACGATTTTAAATCTTACGACGCAGATAATAAGAACGGTCCAAAGTCCAAAGTGTTATACTTGATCTGCTGTTAGCGTACGTGTCTTTTATCCCGATTACCAAGTCATCGACTACTGATTACTTAGATCGTGATTTCAGTATTAACATTTAAGCTCGAAAATTGATGAATCGCCTTTAGTTAAACTGCTTCAAAAGCCTAACCGTGTCAATTGGCAATCGTTGATTACATTAACACAGTACATCAAACATGGAACCGTCTGTCTGTCTGTCAAACAAGACCTTTGGGCAAACAAAAAACTCCAGCGTAATGTCATACATACACAGGTCATACAGATAACTAGATGTAACGGCTTAAATGCGTGTCAACGTACATGTCACGAGTGTGGATCAAATGATAGTTCAAATTCAGATTCATACCGTTTAATGCAAGTAAATGTTGAAGTCGTAATCTCAGGACATTGTATCAATTCGAAGCTATTTGATCAAATTAGGTACCCTAATATTATTTTGCGAGACTGTAAGAAATCTTACTTAGATGGATGCATGCATTTACAATTAGTTCCTTCGACATCCATAACCAAAACATAATTTTACAAACTATCCAAACTACAAAAGGTTCAATTACTTCATTGAAAGTATTCTTACAACCGAAATCCTCACACTGAAGGGATCTTACTATTTTGGTGCTTGACAAAGAAATGAAATTATGATATATGATAAAGGTCTTCGAAATCAGTCAAAACTGTCTACTCAGCGAAGGTTGACAATCATAGATAAAGATAAAATTCGTTTACTGCCACATTTGGTACATTTTTATACATACATGATGATGATCATGACAATCTTCACCCTCTGGGCAACAAGGAGCCGAACCAATCACTCAAGTTCTTAAACCAGGAGTATCTCCTCATGTAAACATTCCTCTTGCCATGGATTATTAGCTGCAGCAGATATATCTAAAGACCAGCCTGTGGGTATGACAATAAATGGTGCATCTACTGTTTTATGTGATCTGCATTTCCCTAAACACTTTGGCGCACATTCAATTTTGCGTGTTTGCCGCCACTCGACAAACAAAGCCTGTTTTTCCATGTACTCATATCGTATGTAGGGTAAATGACCCACATGTTTGTAGTCGGAACTAGAATTATTGGAATTTATAGGATTTGTTTTAGTTATCCGAATTTATTTTATACAATTTTGTACATAAAACAATTAACTATTATAATATTAACCTAGAAAATATAAACTAAACTAAAAACTATATATACAATAGGTCGGTTGGACTATCTGAATGGCTTAGCATTACAGATAGTTCAACCGATCCCCGTTGTCCGGCAACGTGCCCAAAATGCTGGCGGCATTTCCCCTCTGGATCGCTAGGCTGATCCTTTGGGCGAAATACAGGCCAGCATTTTGGTCACGCGTGGACTCCACGAGCCGCGCCGACAGATCTTAATTAGGAATTTTAGTTAGTAAAATAGTTTTTTTTTGTTTAGTTACAAATGTTCCTAGTCTCTGAGTTACATCAATGAGCACCACATTTCTAACCAATTCGAACCACAACTTACCTTTTTTTTGCGGGCGGGACAAAAACGACACTGACAAACCAGACTGACAATGACAGTTGTTGTTGTGTTTTTGGTAAGGCAAATGCACCAAAAGATCATACAGCCTTATAGCGTTTTCCTCATCATCTTTTCTAATACCAATTCCATTAGATTTTTAACAAAATTACTCGTATTTTCGTTTAAATCGATTTAGATTAGAAAAATAAAGAGTAAAATTGTAGTTTCAGAAAGTTAAGTAAAAGTACCTACGTACTTATTATGTTAAATTGTAAACCCGTTTCTATAAATTGATGAGATTTCTCCCTATGAATAGAGCCGAGACAGACAAGCAGATCATTAAGCCCCTTGTCAGACAATTTGGGAACCCTTTATAAGATTTGTTACTATCGGCAAAATAGCAAACCTTTTTACTACGTAATGGCCGGTTTAATATCACAGGGTAGGGGTGAGGCCATTTTCTCAGGGTTTTTCAGGGCTCAAGATCTTTTAATGTCTTTCAAATTAATTTTAAATAAAAATATTTAAAATTAATTTTACCCGAAAAACCCGATTGCAGCAGATATTTCAGATTTAAATTTTTAGTCATATAGAAGCTGTGAATTAACCCGAAATCGTACAATATTAAATGAACAAATCACAAGTGTTTTAGAATGGTTATAAAGAAGTACAAATGGTCATTCATTAGTATCCTGGATTCCCGGACATGAGTTGAATAGTTATAGGTTGATGATTTACCTGTTGTTAGGCTGGCCTTGAATTCATTCGACAAAATTAAATAGATGGTTACGCTTGTGACATACATTAATTCTGGACAGACAAGTAAATTAAAGAATTTGGGGGAAAAAAACATTTACAATAAATTCAACTATTAAAAGAAATATTAATTGGATGTGCGTCGTTACTGTACTTTGGAGTTTTTATTTTACATTTTAAGGTATTTTAAATTTTTTGCAACGATTTTTTTCACTAGAATTTGACCTAATGGTCATTTCTAAGGTCATTGTGTGACTTGTGACGTACTTAGTTAAATTTTTTGCAGTTTTGATTACCAATTCAATATATATCATGAGTGCAACTCCCAGTTTCAATTTGTCGAATGAATTCAAGGACACCCTGTATATACTACCACCCCTGAGTTGAACGCCGTTGATCGAAAACACATCCTGTGTATCAAACAAAATCAAATCACATTTGCGACTCGGCTAACCGGCTTTACCTACGGCCCGAAAGCCTTCGATCCCTGAAGAACTGATATCCCTTTGAAGTGGCTGTATACATATTTAAATGAATCCGATATATTTTGACCATCCAGAACTTTTCGCTTGACAGAAGATGCAATGTGTATTTTTATTTACTTCAAAGTTTTAGGGTTCAGTAGGAAAATGGTATCTACGAGTGAGTACCTACTATATCCGGTTTGGTCTACACTTGTAGCGATTCTAGATTGTGACATACTAATTAAACGTCCCTAAGTATGCGCCCCGCTTACTCTTACATCACGTACAGCTAACAGCAGATCAAGTGTAACCCCTTGGACTTTGGACCGTTCTTATTATCTGCGTCATAAGAGTTGAATTCGTACTGCAAGTGTTACCATTGATCTGCTGTTGTCCGTACGTATGAGTGACAGTGGCAGTTGCGTTAAGGTTTAGGATTAGACTTAGTGGCGACGAAAGAATCACACCTATTGTATTTCCATTTATTTTCGATTCATTTATTTCATTATCTGACGATCATTTTTTTGCAATTAAGACTTAGGACATATGCCATGATATATATTACTGTATAATAGTTTGAAGGTTCCCGTGGGAAAACACACTCGCACTGCAAAGCACCGAAACCGGATTCAGAATCCGAACCGCAGTGTTAAATTATTAATTATTTATAATTGGAGTCATTGTATATAATATTAAGTCAATTCGAAACAAATGAAGGTATATTTTTTAACATAACTCTGAGTATCATATTGAGACTCGGATTTTCAATATAAGTCTACGAAACCCTTATACAAACTACGTCCCAGTCTTGCTTCTGGCACTTTGCTCTCAAACAGTTCAATGTTTTATAAGTACCTACTTTTAAGACCTAAAGAGCTAAGAGGATTACGGCCCGCCATTATTACACCGCATTACCTATTACACAACGTTAATATGGTTAGTAATATTCCGTGGGAGCTATTTTGTTTAGTTAATTACAGTCATTATTATTATTTATTATTTAACTTCAGGCCCGCCACTTACTTCGCGATAGAAAGATAGGTCTACTACAACATACAAGCTTCCATGAATATTTGATGAATGTGGACGAAATAAGAGTTATGTGAAAGAAACAAAAGAGAGAGAGAGAAAGAAATGAAAGAAAATAAATTTATTTATCATGCACACTAACATAATAGATACAAAAATTACACATTACAAAAACAATCGTCGTTTGTGCGCGAAATGAAACCCATAGCCTCAAGAAATGGAATTCAAAAATATTTAAATAAGTAGCCTCTATGTTTTATAATAAAAACACTATAACAAATTGCCACGATATTTTTATATTAAAAACTTTCCATGTAACAAGACGTCCAGGCTACAAATGACCCAAAGTATTAGGGTAAACGTACCAATGTTGTTCCTAGCGCAGAGCCCAGGTGCTTTCTTGCGCTACCGCATTTCTCCGCGTCAGGGTGCAATCTAGTTGAATCCAGTTTTTACCGGTAACAACGTGTTTTGTTATTTTCGCTGCGCTTGTTACGTGCGGTATAAAGTTTTAGTGGGAAATTGCGATATATTATATTTCAGTGCTTATTATGACAGTTTAAGTTGGATATATAAATTTTATGTACGATTTTGCTGGAGTTTCACGAGGTCGTTTTAGGTGTTTTGTTATAAAAGGGGTATTTTGCTTGCTAGGCCTTAATATTTATACAGCAACATTTATTATGTTGCTCGTAATATTTAAAGTCGTATCGTTAACGTTAATATTTATTGAAAAAAAATGTATAATGAAGTGCTTTATTTTATATCCGAGTGCCATCACGTATGGTGATAAAATTCTCAGCTAATCCAGAGCTGCTTCAGCTCATATCACTTTTATATCTTTAACACTAACTAGATCTTGAGAAAAGCGTCACTTTAAAACCCGAACAATCCCGTGACCTATAAAGAGACCATGCATAAAGCACGTAGGGTAAACGCCCCAGTTGTTGGCACCATCGTAACTCGGGCTCAATTTGGCGAATGCATTTCCCACTAAATCGCCGTTCAACTATTGAGTGCAGTGTGAAATTTTCATACCCTAAGTGCCTATTCGGCGGCCGGTTAAGGAAATGCCTCGTGCTGCCCTGAAAACCCCTTTTGAAGTAGAAGGTCGTAACATTCGATACGCTATAAAGCGTCAAGTGTTATATAGTCGTAAGTTATTGATTGTTGCCTGTTAACATCGATGGGGTTGGGCCCACTTTAGTAACATTTAGATGTTAAGGTCTGTTATAAAATATAGGTATTGATCGCTATTATCGATAACTGAACATTGAACGTTACCACTTACCACGTAGAAATCACTTAGCCGTTCTTGCGTGCAATATAATTTGATCTAAAGTTTTGAAATTCTTGCACATAATAGGATATTATTTAGGGAGTTTCGTAAACTTGCACAAGCAAAAATTTCACTAGGATTTTGCTACATAAACGTAAGGCTTTGTTTAGCTAGAAAATACGATTATTTAGCTTGAAAATAGCCGACAGTTATAATATTCGCTTTACTCTCCAACGGTGGGACAACAACCTTAACAATCAATATTAATATTTTTAAGTGCTGACTATTACAATTTGACGTTCTTCCATACCAAGAAATCAAAATTAAAACTTATTTTAATTGAACTTACAATTTTGTGTTAATAATAAAAAATAATTTCCTCCGTTATCTCGATCGGAATGTGAATTAATCGACGTCCGTGCGAGACAGACGATTAATGACATGTTGAAGTGAAGTGAGAGTCACGATAAGCATGCTATACCGTAATAAAGAACCTTGGCCATTGAAAATTACCTTTGAGTATTTCACACAAAGCCTTCCTACACACACTTACACTTTACTTTAGGTATAGTTGATTTGTTGTTGACATACTGCCTTCCAAGGTACTGGATCGCTTATAATTTTCTGAGAAAAAACACTGATTATTTGATATAGGAATCTGAGTACCAAATAATGTTTTTTTTATTAATGGAATAATGATATCAATGAATGACCAAAGCTTTAATTTATTGCTTTACGATTTACATAAAACATTTCATAAATGTTTTATTAATGATTTATTACAAAACGTAGCGTAATATTGGTACCCAAAAAATATTGAAACACTTCATCGAAACAACAAAATGATCTTTTAAAGGTACTTTTTTCCTTTTGATGTACGAAACTCAAATAATTAATATTAAAATGACTAAAAACTAACATTAAATAACTAAAAACTAAAACTACCTATATTTTTAACACAAATTTGTATTTTTTGAAAAATCAGGATATCTCTGAAATCCAAAATAAAACTGTAATATCCTTTCATACGGCTTTTAGTGCTCATTATTCCTAATTTTTTTGGTATCCTTCATATTTCGGTAAAAGGAATAATTAATATTTAAAGCAAGTCCAAACAAACTGCATATCTACCTAATGACACCTATATCCTACCTATAGTCTCATTACCAGCAGAAACTAATGGGATTTGATGGAAACACCAGCAAAAACCCGCCGCGGTCCCGGAGGCATGGTTAAGTATGATTTATGTTGCCGGCCGCTGCAAAGTGAATTGTATGACACCGAGAAATGAAAGAACACACCTGGTGGCGAGAGCTGGTACGCTCACCCTACGTCAGGGTCATTGAACTTTTATTTTATTTGCAAGTGTCTTGTGGATATCTCTTTAAGGGGACGGAGTTCGTGCCACATATGTATAAATTGATATCACGTTGAAATATTATTATTTGTTGTTCCAAACCAAATTCATTGAATAGGAAATCATTGCACTTCTACTTTCCAACGTTGTGTGGAAAAGATAAATTATCACTTTTTAAACTTTCACGGTTTGTATACATATTAATTCCAATAATAAATGTTTAACACGGTAATTCTCGTTTTATCAAATTAATAAAGATAAATTAGTTATGTTATAATAAGTTACATAACAACAATTGTAATCTGATGTTTTAAACTTTTATCAACGGTTAAAATAATTTAATGTAATGACTAATGATACATATTTAATATTGCACAACAGCTGATTTTAAAGGTTGTCTGGAAGAGATCGCTTTCAGTGATAAGACCGTCAGTTGTGATTGTGATACAAACTGTATAAAGCAATTTCTTGTGTATGTTTTCCTTTTTGTAAGAAAGTAATATATGTAGGTATTATTGGTCAAGTAACACTTTATTTTGCAGGATGGTCCCTTCCCAACATCCTTTTATTTTAGTCTTTTATTTGTTTTAGTGGTTTATAAACATGTCATATTGTATTCATAAGCGTATTTCATCGACGTCGAGCTTCCGTTCGCATTGGAAAGTAATCTCTGGAATTTACACATTTTCAAAGAGGCTTATTGCGAATATATAATTCGAATGTCGATATTTATGCCGATAAATTGGAATTTAAACAACAAAATGTACAGGCTACAAAAATGGAATGTAACGTATACACAGATAAAAAAACAATGCTAGGAAAACTATAAAAACCGCGCGCAGTTTTGTGACTACTCGTGACGTAGATGTTCTAGGAGGTAAAGCATATGGGGCACGGAGATCTGGTAAATGCTAGGCACTGGTGCATTCCGTAGGAGATCACGGGCCACTAGGAAAGCAAGACGATCCATCGAGGGAATTTTACTGAGTAAAAATCCCACTTAACTCAGCTCCTCCCCAGGTAACTTTATTAGCTTCATTGCTCACAAAAGTTTACTTAGATCTCTGATATCTCTAACCAGCTTCTGTCCGCGACTTCGTCTGCGCAGGATCTTGATAAATTATAGCCTATGTGCTATTCTGATTTATGAGCTATATTATTGTAAAGTTTCATTAAAATTCATTCATTAGTTTTTGCGTGAAAGAGTAACAAACATCCATCCATACAACCTTTCGTGTTTATAATATTAGTGGGATAAAGAGATTTCTTCCAGTTTAGCCTGTCCGGGATCGAGAGATTTTGTTTGATACAATAGACATACATATTAGATACGTTACATACATGTACAATATAAAGCGTATCTTTAGACCAAGGTTTTTAAAAAATGTATTCGTGATTTCTGAAATCGTATACTGATTCTTAAATTAACACTATTAAATAAATTATTTATTGTAGTTTAAGGTTACATGTACAATAATGCACGAGCTTGCATATGGGTGTAGACTTATACTAGGTATATAATTATAAAACAAGACAACGAGTTTATCAGATCGTGCTGATGTAGTGCACTAGCACCCCACACTAGGATTCCCTGTGTTGTAAGAACTAGAAAATTAGCCTAGCATAATATTCCTAGTTTTGTTTAAGTAAATATAAGAAAATGAAACTGTCTAGATCTCAGAATTATTTTTGCCCGTGTAGGCAAGCAGTGGAGTATAGGAAGTATAAGGCGATTTCTTGCATCGCAAGTGGGCTTAACGCGCAAAAAATTCTTAACGACTGTCCCGCTCTCGCGGCATAAACACGAGAAAGGCCCGTGACACGCCAGGGCCGTTTAAGGCTATGAAATTTTAACCCTGCCTCCCGGGGCCGGCGCTACACGGCGGGAACGGTTGTGGGACAAGTCACTAGCTACAGGACCCTTCGAATATTAGAACCAACAAATTTCGACCGACAGAATAGCCGACGTTTAACGACTAGAGAAATATTCGAGCTTATGACATCATTTTATTCGAATTTACATTTACACCATATTTCAAAGAGAATGTGCCATCGATAAAAGAAAACCTTAAAAAAAATGCAGCACTCATCTATCACTTCACTCTCTCACGCTCAATAACCTTAATTAGACCTTATTTAGTCCTCTGACATCAAAGAGCGTCACTGAAGCTTGACTCGCGTTGTCTTTCGCCAATCGGGCGACTGAAGCTCTCACAGGTATTTCTACATCTCGGTGCCCCAGCGGTAGGTACGGTAGAACACAGAGAAAGGTGTAAAGGAGAGTTTTTAAGGTTCAGATTTTCTCAAAAACTACTTCACTTATTGCAAAAATTATTTCACTGTTTGATAGATACAACTTAAAACTATGTAACTGTAAAACAATTATTAAATTCGGTCCAGTAGTTTTTGAGAAAATCTCAACCTTATTGAGGCCCCTGTATTATCTATGTCTTCGACTGTACCTAGAACGTCCCAACGGCCGTCGTCCGCTGGGATTTCCGACTTGCTCGCTTCTCTGCGTGCTGGTTACCTATAATTTCCACGCACAGACCACTTACCCCACATAGACCTGTAACATGAGCGCAAAATTGCATCGCGACACGCGTAACCTTGAGATATCGACACGGATTTAATATGGCGCCCCTGCCCCCCGCTTCGCCTATTGCGTTCATCGTTTGACAGAATGTTTCACTTGCAATTTGGTACCGATGTCATTCTATGGGATAAGTGGTCTGTGTTTCCACGTGACCAAGAGCTAAACTAATTTATCCCGCGAACTAGTTTATCCCGCGAACTAGTTTATCCCGCGCCCGCTCCCTCTCATCACTTAAACCTGATATCTAGGAATGCACAGGCCATTCCGCCCAGCCATTTCTAAATTTAGATTGGACATAACTAGCGTTCCCTTATAAAGAGCAACGCCTGGTATTCTAACTAGTTTAACGTATTAGCGCGTAATGCGATCAATAAAAACTAAATACCTGCTCTTACCGTGTTATGTAAGGGACCATAATCGAAGACTTGTTCCGATGCCATATTAGGCGACTAGAGCGATAGTAAACTCTTTGTTGGTGAATTAAAATAATAGTACTACATAAATAGATAGATAATTTATAGATCGTTGCAAAATAAAAATAAATGTAGTTGACAATATTTAAATCGGCTCACGTGATAAGTATTGAAAATTAATTAAGTAAACACAATGGTCAAAAATTTAAAATCAAGTTGAGCGTGGAAACATTGGTTGAAAAATAAAATAATTACAGGAATTTGAAAATCAGGAATCTAATCGAGACGTCACGTCGTCTTATAATTCTGTAATTCTTTTCTTTTCAAGAAAATAAACTAATTCCGTACAAACTCCATAGGTACTAAATTAGTTTTGCCGAAAAGGAACTTTGTCCATTAATATCTCTGATGTTACTTGAAATATCGAAAACACTAATTTTAGCTTTAGTATGAAACATAAAAAAATATTTCATAGATAAGTATACTACCTATATGCAAAGAAAAATTATGGCAATATGCCCAGCCCACTGTAAAATAATTTTAAATATCGAACAAAGGATTTTTGAGAAAACTTCAATGTACGCTTTTCTCTGAAAAAGACTGTTCAAATCGCCTTTAGTGAGAAAATAGTAAAACGAACAACGAATAGGATGAGCGACGTTACAAAACTCTCCTTTCCACACTCGGGTTGCAACTGCAAACTGCCAAAAGCAAGCAACCTAAACCCTGAATTGTAAAACAAACAATCCGTCAAGTTGGGGGTGGGGGGTGAGCGGGGAGGGGGAGGACTCGAACACCTGTGCCTCCCGGGAACACTCGCGCTTGGCCACTTTGGCATTTGGTCACTCTAGTTTAAAGTATACATTGTACATGTATTCAGTAATTTATCTAGTTTTTTGATTTTCTTGTTTGTTTTTAACAATGTTAAAGTACGTGTTTTATGTGGTGTGTTTATGTTTGTATTAGGAACTTCAAAAACAGCAATGTTTTCACGTTACCCATTTTCTCGTCAACCAGTCCAATTACGCTAAAATCATAGCTCAATCATGTGTTGTCGACAATTATTTTTTATTATATTTAGTATAATAGAATTTGTAAACACTTAAAAATTCAGAAATGATTGGAATTAGAGCACAAGTTTATAAAGGAATACAATTATTTCCTACATTATTATGGTAATAGGAAATCAAATAGCCTGTTATGAAAGGCAATGACCAAAAGTTACGAAATAGGAAAATGCGGTCGAACTGAGAGTGACCTGCTCCCGAGGGTTAAAGAGGAATGGACCTGCAGGATTGTTACGATAAATGACTGTTTATATTTCTTCTCACCAAGAGCTGAGCTGTCTACTGGCACTTATTCAAATTTAATTCCAACTAAGACAATCTCTTAAGAGCATTGGAGAGATTTTGGGTTTTAGTGCAGGGCTTAATTTAAAATATTACCATGTATTTACATAATATACATGCTATGTATTTAATGTGTGTGCTAAATATGACAGTTCTCATATGGAAACTATGAGTGGATGAAAGACATGGAACAAAATAAATACATATTTGATTATTATAACTTGTATATTTATTTTATATAAGAAATAGTATGGAAACACATGCATTTATTAATTACCATAATTTTATTAACTTTGTACAAATTGTATCAACAAACTGCATTAAATTTATAAGAAAGTTAATTATGAAATTTTACTCTATTATTATAAATCTGTTTAATTAGTAACATACTCGTAACTGCTTAGATAATTTATATTCGCCTGATAATGACAATGCTTTTATGTTCATAACAGACGTCAGGTAAAATGGACTAGGAGGCATCCTATTACAAAATTCAAAAGTTCGCGTCGTCTGAACGAAAATCGAGTAATTCTTCCTAATTTTTCACGTCCAAAGTTATAACAATATCTTCACGACCAATAAAACGTGTGCAACTGCACAATAACTCACGACACCTGCGAAGGATCCCAGAGCAGGCCAGCTGAACTTCAGTCCCCCGAGTGTCCCCTAGGGGGGCAGAAACAATTTTCAGTTACGATCTTTCGGACCTTCTACTTTATCCTGTGAAGTAGTGCTGGGTTCAGTTTGCAGACCGAGACCACACTAATATTGATATAAAATGTGAATCGGTTATGGCCAGTGGCCGCCAAATCTGATCCTAAACGGATACCGAGGTACCTCGAACTCAAATAAATATAAAACCTATAAACCCTATTTTTAAATAAAATATAAAACCTAAATTATATCTACCTATATAAAATAAAACAAATAATAATCCTATAAAAAAATTCTTGCAAAATCTGCCAAAACAGTTAAAGTATAATATAGTATATATATATATATACTATATATATACTCAATATTAAATCCTGAAACTAACTCCCTTTCACCCTCAGCAAAATCAGGTAAACGCAATTCTGCAATTCGCTATTATGCTTCATCACCACTGAGATAATTTAACGCGCAACAGTTTCTTAGTATGACTCACTAAACTCTAAAGAATGCCAAAAGATTTGTACTTTTTGATCCCCAAATTACGTAACTTTTTGGAAGGCTAGCTTTGTCATTAAATTATGAGATGCTTTCATAAGTTATGGCAATTATATTTGACGCGAATATATTATTAAGTTCTATATGAACTAATTTAATTCAACTTTTTTAATTCAAGGACACCCTGTATTATTACAATATTAAACTAAAAATAAATATATCTAAATTAAAATAAAACTATATGTACAAAATAGGTCGGTTGAACTATCTGAATGGCTTGCATTACGGATAGTTCAAATCTTTTGGTCTTGGTTTTTTCCTTGCAGCAGCACATCACTATTCCTGTGTCAAGTACTAACAAATTCCGTTTTGGTCGTTAGGCATAAATATATTGTTGAAACGTGATCCTGATCTAGCCTGGAATAGTTTGAAATGTTTTAGAATTGGAATAAAGAGCGAGTGGGAAAGTTTTCTTTGAAATAACGGTCAGCAACCAGTTACTCTACTAAGTGCTAGAAGGTATTTATTCATAAAACAATAAAAAATAAAAATAACTATTATAATATTAACCTAGAAAATATAAACTAAACTAAAAACTATATATACAATAGGTCGGTTGAACTATCGGAATGGCTTGGCATTACAGATAGTTCAACCGATCCCCGTTGTCCGGACAACTAAGTGCTTGTGTTAAGAGTTCTGAACACAAGCATTCATATTAACCAGAGATTTTATTCGTGGTGTTTATTGCACATTTGACGGGAAACGTCCACTGATTGAATGGCGTGAAAATTATCGCGACAACACGTTGTTTTCTTTAGTTGTGAATGCACAGGTATATTCACAATATACTTACATCTTTGAAAATAACTCAAATTATTACAAAATCAAGGTTTTAAGACTTAAAATATATCTCTTGATCAAGACGAATCTAACGACAGTTCATACACAAATCCAAGAAGCCGTTTATACTATTGTTCATAATAAAACCAACATAGGTACACCCGAAATACATTACCATCATTTTTCCGGCAGTCGCGTAATAAAATTAACACGAGTCATTTTAGGGACTTACGCAAATACCATACCTTTATCTGTAAACCTTATTATTGCTTCGACTTTCTATTACGTCAATCTTATTAAGCTGACCTTAGAAATTTTCTTCATCGTTCAAAAACTTAACCGCCTCATTATACCAGTCTAGACCTCGTTAATCCGTCTTAAGACGTTAGTCCATCTTACTCCGACCCTCTTTATCTCCGTCAGAGGGACGCAGGTGTCTTCAATGCATCCTCCCCTGTCCCCCTGACTTCACGCTTCACCCCTCCCACGCCCAGCAACACGATAACACATACTGTCACATCCCTTGATGAATTGCTTATTAGATTGTCGACAGCGTTCCTGTGTTTTGTACTTATTTTCGCGCCAATATTACCGCCTGCTTTTTGCCTTATAACGAATTTATGACGGTCGAGCGTGGATGGGCGTTTATGGGTATGTTCGCCCTATTAAGTTGTTCCGTTTTTGTTCGCAGTGTGAAACGACTTAAAAGGGAACGGTTCACGTTTTATTGAAAAATTATGGTTAAGGTGACTACGCTGGCCTATACCTACTACATTTTTTTGAACATAACTTTTAATGGGCACTCGTAAGGACACAATTGTTGGTAAATTATTTTATTCTCATTAAGAAAAGAAGAAAGACCATCTAAGGCCCATGATAGAGCTGTCCTGTTATTGAGACAATATTCTTTCCATATTTTTATACCTCCTGTTAGATATAATTTGTACTGGGAAATTATTCATAAAGGTATAAATATAATTAATAATAAACATGTAGCTAATTCTGTAGCGGCCACTAAGTGGAATCCTAATCTACGAACTGGCATTAAGTTCGCCCGATACATAAAATGTAACAAAAATAAATAAATCCTAAACCTAAACGCAACTGTCACTGTCATTCATATGCTATATCGCGTAAGAGCGAGCGGGACGCCGACTAACATTCTACTAGTTAAAGGATTTAAAAAATCGATCAAGTATTTTTCAAAGAAAATCTTATACAGGGTGTAACGTAAAGGGTATATGAAGCCGAAGGGAGGGTGTTCAGCATCGGTAACTGAACAACTTTTTTTCTACGACTTTTCGATTAAAAAATAAAAATAAATTAATGTCTCATACAAATCGATCAGCTGACCGGTGCGAATTGTATGAAAAGTCCAAAAATAAATTCGCGAAAATCAAAAAGTCGTAAACAAAAGTTGTTTAGTTGCCGATACTGAACACCCTCCCTTCGGCTTCATATACCCTTTACGTTAAACCCTGTATACCTACTCAGAAATTAGACTAAAGTGACTGAATTCCCAAAGAAACTTTCCCGTTAGTTTTCGTGAGAAATAAGTCCATTATCAATAAAACACCTGATGGCCAGATCCCTGGACAAAGCAAACCCGAATACACCTCTATCCATTCCCGCCAATTGGAAAACTAACGTCGCACTTTTTCACCCGACTTATTCACGGTGGAACAAAATACTGGGAGCAAAAGAAAAATGCGAAAATTCAAGGCCATCAGCAAACTAGTAACATCTATTGCACATGACAGATATGTTCTATCACTAGACACAGTATAAATGCTTGTTTTTTCACAAATACATGGTTATACAAGAAGAACTGCTAGTAGAACGGGACCACGGGTGGAGATGGCGCTGCCATCATGTAAACATTAGCTCTGTGAATAATTATTCAAAAAAATAGATACATCAGTGGAATTTAATTAAAAGTGATAGACTTGGACAATTACAAACATAAATATGTTATATAAATGTTATATTCGTGAATAAGTTATTGTGATACCATCAATTTGTAACCTACAATTTATTGCGAATAAATGAAATGAAACCAACTGCTTAACGTGCTTTCCGAGGCACGAAAATCTATAATAAAACCGAGTGTTCCTGCCCAAGCGTTCTCCCTGCGTGGATTTTTTCCCCATTCTTCCCTACGTAATCCATTGCTAAATTAACCAATCCGTACTCGGCCACATTTGAAATGAAATGAAAATATTTATTGTAGTTCACAAGACATAGCAAAAGACAATAATATTCCTGGCTCCCAAACTAGGATTTCCTGTACGATGGGAAGCCAGGTATTTTGTCCTTAAGACTATTGCAGAGGTGCCATTTGATAGGCTTCTTTATATAACAACGCAGATTTCCGAATATTCTTAAAATGGTGACGAAAATCATCAAAAACCTACATATCTGTTATTAAAAATCTATTGCATGTAATTAACCAATCCGCACCAAGTCCGCGTAGTGGATCATGGGTTCTTCGATTTATAGGTAGGCCTGGGTCTCATAAGTAGGGACAATAGATTTTTGATGGCAATGACTGGATTTTGAATCTGATCAAACGTCAGCGGACGGTGTCCTCAAGTACTTTGTCACACCTTGTATAACGTGAATGCATCCCAAACTGCTGGTCCAGCGGTCCCAGGTGCAGCTATCCTGCCCAGAGCTGCCTCATTAATCTTACCGACTACCCCCTATTCCGGCACATTAGCCAGGGGGGATTCTTACAGTTTTTGGGAGAAAGATAATGGGGTACTTAGTTTAGTTAAGAATAATTTCGAGGATTATATACCTAAAGTTACATATCACTTTTTAAACTTTCACGGTTTCTATACATAGATAAAACGGGAATTACTGGGACATCAATAATAAATGTTTAACACGGTAATTCCCGTTTTATCTAACTAAAGTTACATGTTCTGTAACTTTATATTGTATTGACCACTTGCACGTGAAAATACTTGTTGGATCAATACTACGATATGAAACATAACAGAAATAAGTACCGATGTTAGATTGGTAATTGCCGTTTCATGTCGTTCATACAAATATGTTTACAAGACGATATAGTTTTCTTAATTATACCTGTGAAAAAAAGGGATTGTCAAGACTAGCCAGACCAAGACGAATTGGAAATTGTCTTGCTTGATCAAAGATTGTCATTGTTTAGAAATTTATTTGTGAATTTATTACTGATTTACGCAAACATTATTATTTACTACTAGTAAATGAATGAACAATGTTATAATCTTGATCAATTAGTTCGTATGACTGATGTAAAAATTGAATTTAAAGTTTCGTAACATGATAATGTTGAGATATTTTTTCACACGTTAAAAATATAGATAGTATAAAACAATGCAAAGAACGGGACGCGACTTAATTATTATAGCTTACCCTCGAAAGACGATATTACCCGATATATAATTTTAGAAATACAAAAACCTTAACAACCTTTTTCTCTTGTTTCAGATGAGCCCACAAAATGAGCCGATCATTTGACCATGGATACTGACCATCACACCATGGTTCACAGCGCCCAAGACCCAGTCTTGGAGCCTCTAGAAAACACCTTACACAGAAGGCGAAGCCTTCAGGATCTCAGAAGTCTGCTAGAAGATAGAGGAGGAACAATTAGAAGAAACACAATAGGATATAAAAGAAAACACAAAGATAAATGTAGCAATAAATTAGACAATAACAGAGGTGCAACGACTCTTAGACATGAGAATATTGTAAGGTATAGGAGGTGGTGCTTTAGGATTAAAACGATAGTGATGATGTTATTAGTGGCAATGGTGACGAGGCTGGAGGTCGAAGCGAGGAGTGCAGGTGAGTTTTCCACTTTTTTCTAACTGTACAACTATATTTTATGCATATCTGGAAACACCTACAATCACCTAGAATGTGTATTGAAAGTCACAAATGCCAATTGTATTGCAATTAGTTTAAGTTGATAGACTTTATCATCGAGTGTCTACAATTTTTTTCTTGATTTATGTTGAAGATAATCTTTACTTTGAAGACTATTTTTGCCTTGAGAACTATGTTTATCGAGAATACTATTTTTGTCTTAAAGCTTATTTTTGTCTAAACAACTTATTTTATCTGATTCACAAAACTCATCCGCAATCCCAAAGATAACCTACTGTGTTCTAAGATGTACTTCTTAGAGGTATTATTTGAAAATTTTGAATTATGCAGTTCTGCCACAACACAATTCGATGTTGTAATGTTGGCCCACAGGCGCGAAACGGCGACGTTATTCGTTTAAAGAGATTTAAATGGCAAACCTTTTGACAATGACACTGGTGACTCAACTATCAACTAACTCTCAGACCTATGACACATAAATCGAAGCGTGCGCAATGCCTGCTGTGCGTGTAATTATATCACTACGAAATCTGAACCGATGAAGGCTGTTGGGAATGGCCACCTGTTAAATATGTTTCAATTCATAATCTATTATATTACGTTAATTAAATATATTATAGAAAAAGACAAAAAATTGGTATAAAATCAACTATAAAGGGCGCCGTCTCGAGTCGTGTCTCGTCGAAAGGTCACACACCAGCAGCGTTACCGCGCTGGATTGCGAGGGAAATGCTTTGGACGAGATACGACCCGGAGCGGGGGGTCACTTTATCTATATCTTTACTTTTTTCTTTATCTATACTAATATTATAAAGAATTATATGTTTTTAACGAATAAACTCAAGAAGTACTTAACCGATTTCAAAAAATATTTCACCATTAGAATGATACATAAGCCCTGAGTAACATGGGCTATATTTATCAGCAGTGCGAGCTATTACAAATCTCCACCTTCAAATAATGATGATCTAGCATAATTAAAATACGAGTATGTTTAAATAAAGTCTTAATTTAGTTAAAAATATACGTTATAATGACACTCTTAGCAATGATACAGGCGTCGCAAATCGTTAATATCGCAAAGTCCGATTAATATTGATAATCAAAAGTTAGTGATGCACCTCATTTATTGTATTTTCCCCTCAATTTCAACCATTATCTTCATCTAGATTTGTAGTTTTCTCAAACAAATTGGATTGGAATAGTTGAATTTGCAACGTGACTTACGATGACAACTAATTTAGAACGTCACCTCTCCGTTCCTCTTAATAAAAAATGTACTTACTTCATTTAGCAAAATCATTTAGGTACAATTATTCATTTTATTCTTATAAAGTCATTGTACCTATAGTATATTTCCTGCGATTTCGTCTGTTTCAATATAATTATTTTAATGTAACTGAAAATACATTCATCAAAGCTTTTGAGAAAAATACCCAATTCTACGCTTAGATATTCCTAAATCTTATAAAGATTAGGTTAAAATAATACATAACATACACAAATAGGTAGGTAACTAAGTTTCTAATAATATTAAAGTTAAATGAGATGTTTTTTTGGTTTCCTACATAAAATAATCTTTTAATTTGACTAAAAGTCAAAGTGATCGCTATAATTCTGCTTTTTATATATTTTCTCACAAAATAACAGACATTTGATAAATCTTTAGTTATTATAATGACGTAAGTAAACTAAAATCACAAAAAAATTATATACAATTCGACTGCTAAGAATTGCTAGCTGATAGGGAAAAAACAGTATCTACCACCTACTGCGACAATTATATTTCCTGAGAAGTCTAAAGAAATGAATATTAGTCAGTGTTTAACAAAAGCCTTAGTCATATAGAAGCTGTGAATTAACCCGAAATCGTACAATAGTAAATGAACAAACCACAAGTGTTTTCGAATGGTTATAAAGAAGTACAAATGGTCATTAGTATCCCGGACATGAGTTGAATAGTTGATGATTTACCTAACAGATGAGTGTTGTTATACATGCCTTGAATTGATTCGACAAAATTAAATGGATTGTTAGGCTTGTGACATACATTAATTCTCCACAGCGTTGAAGTAAATAAACAATTTGGAGAAAAATAAAACAAAATATTTACAATAAATTCAAATATCAATAAAATATTAATTTGATGTGCATCGTTACTGTGCTTTGAAGATTTTTTTTACTTTTTAAGGTATTTTTAATTTTTTGCAATGATATCTTGCCAAAAAATCTAATATGTTTTTGTTGTGTATAACGTAATATGACAAATTTTAACAATTTTGTTACCTGTTCTAAGGCCGTAGTTTGTAAATTACACAAGAAAGGGTAACAGAAGTCTCACATTACCTTCCCAAGTCTGACACGAGTAAACAAACAAACTCCATATTAATAACACTTCTAACTTGCAACAAACAAGGAACATAAACAACGTAAACAAAGACAAAGTACATACAGTTTCTTTGTATGCTCAGTGGTTCACTAGTTCAGTAGTAAATTTGGAGTGTGCTCAAGATTTAAGAGTTGGTTTTAAGCGGTGCCCAAGAGCATACGTTCCCAAACTTATTGCGTACACTGAGTATAAAAAATTCTCCAAAAATTTGATCATTAGTATCTCAGAGAAATACATTAGTATACACATTGATCTCCTATAAACAACTAGATACACAGTCTGCCTTCTAAAAATGTCCAAGCGCAAAGAAGGTCCAAACGGATGAATGGACCCTCATTTGCTTTATTGGATATTATTTGGTCGTTAACAATGGACTCTTATTTGGACGTTTTTTTTAAATTGTTTTAGTAAGACCTTTGTGTATCTAGTTGTTTATGGGAGATCAATGAGTATACAGTAATTACCTACATATCTTCACTGCATACTTTCCCTCTTTTCAATTATGTACTTACTTACGTTATTTTATATATAATGTAAGTAAGTATGACTGTCCTACGCCTTGGGGCAACCCGTTAGGTTGGACAAAATTTGAAATAAATAAATAAAATTGTTTTGAGAGGACCCGTAAATCCAAGAGAGTTATTTAAGTAAGTACTTTCATGGATAGGCTAAAGGCATGTAATACAGCCTACCAGGTTACGAGATAACTTTGGGAATCTTTGGCCAAGAGAAAGCCGCAATTTATGAAGCACCTATCTGGTATATTCAGATTTATGTAACGTTTGGAGTTGAGATAAAACACTAATGCATTTATACAGTTTTAAGCAAAAAAACGGTTTCGGAAAAAGCTGTAACGGAATAAAGATAAAGTAAAAAGTGTAGAAGTTATCTGTGAAATACGAACTATAAAGTGATCACGTAACTAATAAAAACAAACAAAAAAAGGATACAAATTGACTCTATGGTAACACAAATTAAAAATGATAACATGCTCATAAAGAATCATCGTAGTATGAAATTAAAAGATGTTTGTTGTGTTTGTGTAGCTTCTCTGATACAGAAAACCTACATTCCTTAAATAAGTTATCAATGGATGAGTTATGTTTTATGGTAACAAACAGCCAAGTTCTTTTTGTTCCAAAAACAAAAAGTAACGGGTTTACAAACCACAGACAAGCAAAACGTTTGTTCTGCTTTTCTCATAGTTCGCACTACGATTATTAAAAAATTAAGCGAGTTAGCGCCTCTCGTCCGAGAATGGCCTTTGCCTACGAAACGTGCGAATTTTCGCTGTTTATCACTCTTACTCGGTTTTTAGACGCTTTTGTTGGAAATGTAGACGTGGTATATATTAATAGTCGAATGTTTTACGGTTAGCTGCCAATCTAAGGCTGCTGATGTGGACGATGAGGTCATAAGGAATAGGGATCTAAGTAGCTAAGATGCTAGAAAGAGAAACGTGAATGATACAACAAGAGTGATAAGCCTGAAGATTGTGTTTGGCTGTGTGTATTGTTTTTTCGTGTATTATTTAGTGTAGGTAGTTTATAGCATTTTAATACCCTAAAGCTTAAAAGTCTTATTCTTCTGCCTCGCCTTTTCCCATTTATTTGGGGTCGGCCCTTCTGGTCATTTTTCTCCATGACCTGGGTTATTTGTGGTGTGATGTCGTAATCCTTTAAGTTTCTGTTTACTCTAAAGCCTAAAAGTACAGGTTTATTTCCGTATATCTATATGGAACAGAAACCTATTACTGAATATTGGAACCTGAACGTTTTGATATTATTATCAGCCACGCAAGTTTCTTCGCGATGTTTTCCTTAACTGTTTTGAGAACTCGGTAAATGTACATAGTATCTACTAGAATAACTAAAATCGAACCTGGGACCTACATATTATTGTGAGTCTAGTGCGCCACCGAGCACATTCTGTATATGAGTAACTAATTACAATATTTCATAAAGCTAAAACAAAACAAATTATGGTATTGCAAATTCAATTCCATAAAACATTGACGCTTTCCACAAAAACAGAGGTCGTGTTAATAACCTCAGCCGATACGAAAACACGGAATTCTATTCCGATTCGAACCCTTTCAAAACACGAAACATTCATCCCACTAATCGATTCATTCGTATCGTAAGGCCGATTCCATTCGTGAAAAAAAAGGAAATTGGATTAGCCGCCAGACACCCGCTGAAAAAATTAAATTGTTATTTCCTCTAATTGCCGGTCGGGAAAAAACGGTCCCGGAACGATGAGATCCGCTTAATACTTTATAGAAAGCAATCTACTGCGAATTGAAAAAAAAACGTGCAAAATATCTGCAGGTAAACCGAGTGGTCCAATCATACCTATAATCCATTAAGATTTTGCTTCGCTCCGTCGAACACACTTCCAAACTCCCGCGAGGTAAATATTTCACCTCCCCGCACCCCCTGAGTATAATGTATTCCACACCACCCCCTCAGACCTCATCTTTCCGTCCCTATTTTGCATGAAGGGGGAATTTAAATTGTGTAATCTAACTTTCAATTCATTCATACATTCAACGCCATCTCTCGGTGATAAATTGAAACTGGGATGGATTCTTACAGTCATTTAGGTTTCGGACTTTGTGCAGAGCGGACGTGGCGGGTAATGTTGCCGGATTGATATGGAAATATGTTTTGGAAGTGCTTCCGCGGTGTTTTCAGTACGTTTAAGTGCTTTAGCTTACTTTGTCGAGGTTGACGTGGGTGTGTTGTGTTGCTTTACATGACATCCTGTAGCCATTTTTCATGTTGCGTTTTAATGGACGCTTACATTTTGGTATTCTTACCTTATCCTGATAGGCCAGTGTAGCGGCACTTCGATATCTTTTGTGCGTTCCCCTTTCCTTTATTACTGTCCTACTCTTACCTCCTCCCATAAAGTAGGTAAATCATTAGGTCCGCTATGCAGTTCATGGGGAGAGGTTTATAATCTTCTGTTTCTAGTCTAACTCCAGAATACTCATCAGCTTTCTAGCCAGTGAGTTACATATCACACGACAGGTGTTTCGTGGACTCTTTAATTCTTGATATTACTTTTAAACATTTTATTAGTGAGCATTTTCGAGTGAGGTCCCATTGAGTTCGAGAGCACACCGTTACAGCTAAGGTTTCCTAAAATAATCTCATTAAATTCAGTCCAAGAGGTTCCTTCAGGAGGGTTCTAAAACATTCGATAAAATGTCTATGGACGCTTTGTACTACATTTTACCTAACGACGAGAGCTTTTACATTAGGGGACTATTTATTGTCTCTTCATTCTTAACCTTCGTCACACTAACAAGGATGTCTATCTTCTTACCATCCACTTTTAACAATCGCCAAGGTAACGACCTATTAAGCTTATCTTTCTGAGATGTTGTTTCTTTCCCGTAGGTATATATGCGGTTTTTGCACTTGCATTATTTGCACTCAAGTGCTGTTGAATCCTAGTTAAACCTCACTTTCCTTAAACCGCGTTGTTGTCCCTTTCACACTTCGTTACAAACGTTAAGGTAGAAAGGGACAGGATGACCTAAACGGTGGAATAACTTTAAATGACGATTGCATCATTATCATCAACCTGTATCAGTTCTCTTCTATGGGTCTCCCAAGGCGCGCCATTTGACCCGATGCTCTTTGCATCCAGTCCCTGACAACTACCTTGGATAGATCATCCCTCGAGCTGGTCGGGGGTACTTCGCACTAAACTTCCATCATCAACAACCTAGTTAAGAATGCAATAGAGTTCTTCAGAAAAGCATTGAAAGCAAACCTCTGTCGCTTCCCTTATGCATGCGAATTTCAAAGTAGTTTTATTACCCGATTGAAAAAAGAAGTAAGGATTATTTTTCGAGTGTATGATTGTAGTTATGTCTTGTAACGATCACGTCTTTAAATCAATTTCAAGACATGGTAAAATTTTGTTAAAATAACTAAATTATAACGCAATCTTTTTAAGTAAGAAAAACTCTTTACGTAATTTAATTACAAACCAAAAATTATGACAATGAAAAAAATCAAAATCTGACAGAGAACGAAAATTGCAGAAATATGGCAGACGTAAAAAAATGTGAAAATAATTATAAATTGAATAAATAATAATGATTCAAGAAGAAATCATATTGAAATAGATTTGCAAGTTTACGTTTACTAGATTAGGTGTTCCTGTAGTTTAGTTTACAGGTTTTCAGGTATTTGGTTCCTCTTTACTATCTCAATAGAAACATCAAGTTACTATGGGAGGAGACGCCATTGCTATCGTAACAGATTGGAAAGGAAAGTTTTACAAGATCATAACAGAGTCTGGAGTGGATCCTTAAAGGTAAAGAGGAACTGAAGAGAACCGTGAGTGTTTAAACAGATAATTTATAGGATTGTGATAATGATTAGACTATTATTTTAGGAGATATTTAAGTAAAACCAGATAGTGTGACAGCTTTCTACTGTCTGACAAGATCAGCTATTTTGAGAGGATCCATTGACATTTCAAAATATGTAAACAAAGATTATATTTACGAATTATTATTTTAACATTTTATCGAACATTTCGCGAGTGAATTCTTGAGTTTGTGACTTAGTGAGTTGGTGTTTGATGCTGAATAGTTTCCTTGTTGTGTTTCAAGTGAATTATACATTGAATTATAGAACTATTGAAATGTGTGGTGATTCTAGTTGGAACTACAATCTTACAAGAGCTTGGTGTTGCATTGAAGACTTCTTCTAGACTTCATCCTTCATTGTTCCTGGTTTCTACATGAAGCTGCTGTATCCTGACTCTTATTTACAATTGTTAATTACTCTGAGGATGGCTCTAATAAAGAAATACTTTACGAAACATTCTTTGATTCATCTCTCTGATTAAATGAACTACATCCAACTTCCTGATTGTCTAATTGTACCTTTAGAATCTTCCAATACTAACCAAGTTCCTTTCCAGACTAATAATAATGTTATGTGAGTAAACCAATCTTTATTAATTAGTAGAAATAGATATAAATAGAAGGAACCTTAGTTTCCAAGTTGAGAAGACTATCCATTACATGGATCTGAATATCTGTACTTAAATACATTAAACCTAACGTCCGTCGTGTGTGTACATTGACTGTACAACATATTTATCTTCATTTTACTAATCGTAATCGATTAACCAATAAAACAATTAATTTCATTAATAAATTACAATCATACTAATATGGCTAGACTAAGATCCTTTTCTAGGATAGGCCATATAGGTTCATGGTTTATTAATGATGTTAGAGAACATTATTATCACATACGTTATTCTAGTTAGGTTATAAATTATGAGAAACCCGTTTCGTAGGAAAAGGTTCTATTTTATTTTATTAGGAAACCCGAGTCGTAGTGATGGGTTCTAATTTAAATTACTAGACGGTCATCTAGTAAGGCTTCTGTGCCATTTTATTTTAGGTTTATTTAGGTTCTAAATTCATTGGTGAAGTATTGTGTCAGTGTCTTTGCACATAATTCTGACATATTCTAAGATTCGAATTCTGAACTTCGTATACCGTTTCGGAATACATTCAAACAGAATATCGATCTACTTTTGTTTATCGGGGAGTTGGTTCGAGATTGTGAAGAGAGACAGATGTGTCTTTTCAATATAATACAAACAGGAATCCAAGATCAAAGGAAAGAGGAGAAGGATTCTAGTATTATGATTCCAACTACCTATGACGTCCACTGGAATCTGGTGATATTCTTCTAATTACATTAACCATTATTTTATAGATTCATCCGTTGGATTCTTTGATTACAAATTATACATGCGCTTCTAAATTTATTAAATACTACTTATTCACGGGGTTTACTACGTTACTACAATTTATTCGTGGACTACTACTATTGCTAATATTTACTACATCCAACAAATACTCTATGAATACAACGTTATGACTTCAATACGGAATTTATGTTATTATAGAAATAGGATTGTATTCCTAAAACAGAAGTACGCAGTACCTTTTCGGCAACTAACTTCTAAATTATATTCTTCCTAAAATTCATTTATCGAAGGAACTATTTCTTTGTCTTTTCTTCTGTGATCTATTATATTCGGCCAAACATTTTAATAATACGAGATGTATTGACACAACTGTAATCCCAACATTCTGGATTACTCTAATTATTAATTAAATTGGGATTCACTCCTAGTCACAAATAGAAGTAAATCTTATCAAGTTTAATAATAATTTTGGGGTCGTTCTGCGAGCATCTACACTTACCCGTGCAACTTACAGACTCTACTTAGATTATCAAGTGTCACTATTTGGAATTAACAATGCAAAATTAACATTATTATAATGTTGTCATACTCCTTGCAATAGAGCGGTCTTTGGGGTGCATTTCACCTCTTTCCTCCTAATCGGTCATGGGCGAAGGTCTATTCCGGTGGCTTGACTCCATGGTACTCTAGACGAGGCCTGGCCAAGTCCATGTGCAACAAAGCCGAGGATCGGACGATATGTGGTATGTTCAAGCCTAAGGAGTTCTGTAAATTGTTAGGAGTGATTATTTCGGAAGTTGTACGAGTGTATCATTTGGTAGTCGCCCCTCACAACAACCTGCGCGACCTACAATTATGTCAATATCAACATCTCAATCTAAATTAGTAAATAACGCTTAAAGCGACAGTTATAGATCCAGGATGATGAGATAGAGTTTGGTTTCCTTAATATCCAACCTGCAGACAATGTCTTGCAAAGGTTGTTCTCCACGTCTCATTCAAGCTTTGCTTGTGATGAGATTATAAAGGTCTCCCGAGTAACACTCAATCTGAGATCTAGATCCCTTTACTGCGTAATACTTCTAGTTTGTGTTTACGAACTTAGGGGGTTCGTTAGGTCGTTCTTGGTTGCAGGGCCGTGAGATCGGGACTGTTGTGGTGTCTATAACGATCTGCGGTAGGCTCCGAGGTTTTGGGCGTAGGGGGCTCGGAGGTGAAAACCATTTTAATAAAAATACTAATATAATTAAATTATCCTCACTTTTGGAATCTTCACCGAGTTTACCACAACAACTACAAAAACTCTCAAAATTATCCTTTTCTTTTCTTCTCTCAGTTTATCTAATTATAAGAACTTGTTTTGCGTCATTTAGTCAGATTGTCGTTTTCCAGCTTTACTCCTTAGACAGAATTACCTCGGAAAGAACAAGGGTTATAAACACAACGTAAGTAGGGTCCGCCACTAGACGAATTGCCAATATAAATCACGTGCTAATACTCATTAAGTTTACTTAATGTTTTAAGTATAATTTTAATAATATAATAATAAGGTCAGCCAAAAGGGTCGATCGTTACATGTCTTTTACTTGATTGATGTATTTGGTTGAAAATAGGAGATGTCATTAGATTCGTCTTGATCATAAAATTTTGGATACATTTTATGCCTTAAGTAATCGGGTTTTAATTCAAATGTTTACAACAGTCGTTACTACAGTACACTCCTAATAAGCCTCCGGCGTGGTAGACATGCCATTGTGCAATTTGAGAACTTTAAGAGTCCAAAAAAACCTTGCAAACCAGTACAAAAGTGTTTCGCATATGAAAAAGTTATGAAGTAAATCCCACGGCAGGGTTGTCAAATAGCATTTTTGTCAGTTTTCAGAAGGCCGCTCTTTGCGGCAGCATCCCTTTGTCTTCATTTAGAGCCCCATTTTTCTTGTTTACCCGTTATCTGGTTAGAACTATGGGCATAGAAACTAGAGGATGTTGCGAGGATTAGTTTAGTCGCACTATTTTATCTAATCTGCTTGTCACAATGTTCAATGATAGATATTTTAATTATAAGCTAAATCACACCCTTTTAAGCTAAGCTTATTATTTCTTCTTATTTGAAAATGTATTTCTATCTTACGGTGCCGTCTTCTTACGAAGGTTGGCCATCAGAATACAGCAATTTCAATAATGCGTTGGAATAGAGATGAACCCTTATCTAGCCAAGTTTTTTCTAAACATGCTTTTTGGGATTGACATCTATTTCTTCGTTAACAAATGTCATACATTTTTCTTTACAATTCTACTAGCGTTAACGAAAGTCAATTGGCTAGGCCCTCTGATATTCTTGCTTGTACCACAGGTGTAACTTCTTAAACCATGAAGTTCTTCTTTGAATGTATAACTGATGATATCTCATTGATTATATAAGCCTTGGTTAAACCATCGCGTGTTTATAAAGGTGAAACATTTTCATTTTCTAAATGTATCATAATGAGATTACTCGCATCAATGGAGCTAGGATGAGAAGTGGTTGTTTTTTTTTCAATTTGCGAGCAAATGTACACGATTCGTTTCCTCTTTGTTTGATTTATTTCTGCTTCCGTAATTTTTTGCTGTTTATGACCACTTCGTGGATTACATACACTGGGTATTTATTTATTTATAGCAAGATTGTTGATGTAGTGATTGAATTAAATACAGAGTATAATATAAAGATTACTACGAAAGATTTATTGAACAAGTGAAATTTCGATTTTTGCGAGAAAAAAAACCAACTTTGCATCTCATAAAGCTTGTTCATTTTAAGCGTGCAGGTTTCCTCACTGGTTTTCATTTACCGTTTTGATTCGGTAAATCCTGTAACCTAAACAAATTGATGTTTTTTCATGTATGACGTAAAGATTCGTCTTGACGAGACTGACGAGGCATGAAGAAAAACAAATTCCTTCATTTTGCCAAAAATGCAATCGATTTTAGTTTTTACAATAATTAACTTGTTCACGAACTAAAAAGTATTCCAACATACTAATTTGATTGACTTATTTATTGTGCTGGAACAGCTGATTGATACGGAAAGAAGTCGTGCCGATCCTGCATGCAGTTTGTACTTTTCTAGTTATTATTCCAAAAAATACCTAGGTCGCCTTCGTTCGCCAACTCCGGTCATCCCGGTATAGCTTCGTAACATGATCATCTTTCATTCGTCGTCATCATCAGTATATTTATATTGCCCCACTGCTCGGGCACAGACCTTCCCTTACATCGACGGAGCTCAGGCAATAATCCACCACGCGGGCCCAGTGCGTATTAGCAGATTTCACATACCTTAGATTTTTTTTCTACGGCATGCAGGTTTCATCACGATGTTTTCCGTCACCGTTTTGAGAGCACTCGGTAAATGTACGTAAGTTTTTTCCGTCGAAAAACCCGAGGATAACTCATTGTTACATGGCTGCCCTGGCTGGAAATCAAACCTAGGACTTTGTATCGCAAGTCCTTTGACCCAACCACTGAACCACCGAGCTCTCATTCATCACCTTCATTCAAAACATGGTGTTACGAAACCCCGACAATTTCACAATACAAAGTTCCAGCTCTACAAAATCATCGCTGTGTCACATCGCAAATTCCGAAACACGAATCCGTGTGACCTACAATGTAGCGCGTATTGTCGAACTCTATTGTCACACAAATAGTTCACCCCGGACGGGTTGCTCTCGCTCGACGTGTTGCAATTAGGAATGTTTTATAGAGGCTCTGCATTGTTTTTGAGACAATTGCGTTCAGATTTATATCGTTTATTGCATTTATGTAACTAATGTTCGATTCAAGCTATTTAACTTATATTCCTCAGGTCTACTTAAATTGGGAATCCTTTTTTTTCGTGTGGCTTAGTGACCAAAGCTATAATTATCAGAGTAATTCATGTCGCCCGTAGGCCTCAGACGTGGCCTAACGACTGCTGCCGGATGACAACAACCGGGACCAACTGCTTAACGTGCTGTCCAAGGCACGGATCCTCATGGTAAGATTTTGAGTATAATCTGATCTGTAGAAAGTCCGTCTACATCAGTTCAGTATTTGCCGTTGCTTACAATATTACGTTTTTCTTACAAAGGGTGTGAAATAAGTATATTTTATTGAATTATGTACCTTTTTTAAAGATAAGTATCTAACCGTCCTAAATTAAAATTACATCAGAGTTTTAAGAGTGTTATCAACCAGAATACCTTTCAATTTCGAAAACACTTTAAAGCTGTTAACTCAATCTATCCCTACTTCCTCATAGTTTTCGCTCTATTATGACGAAACGTGATACAACAGAGCGAGAGCGACCCAGTTGCGAAACAAAAACAGTCGGTAGGAACAAAGAATAGAATAGGGCCAACGGAACTATAAACCTTGTTGTTCCGCGAATGACGGTTTCATGCACGACACCTGCTGAGCGGGGGAACGGAAGGCTGAATATGAAATTTATTCCTTCTAACGATGCTGATGTAAAAAGAAGACGAGCGTTTTGTGGACATGTGATGTCAGAATCATATCTCTTTATTGCAAGACAGTGTATACAGGGTGCCCTTGAATTCATTAGACAAATTGATACTGATTAGAATAGAAGAATAGAATAGAATAATTGTTTATTTGACAGACAAACAGCACACCTATGCATACTGGGGGCACCTATGCATACTCATGATAAATACTAAATTGGTAAGGTTTTTTAGTAAATCAAAACTGCCAAAAAATTGAACTGCGTACGTCACAATCACAAGTCAACATAAACCTTAGAAATGGCCATTGGGTCAAATTTTAGTGAAATAAATCGTTGCAAAAAATTCAAAGTACCTTAAAATGTAAAAACTCCAAAGCACAGTAACGATGCACATTAAACTAATTTTTTTTGGATAGTTAATTTATTGTAAATATTTTATTTTTATTTTTCCCCAAATTGTTTAATTTACTTAAACGCTGTGCAGAACTAATGTATGTCACAAGCCTAACTATCCATTTAATTTTGTCGAATGTATTCAAGGCTACCCTGTTCATTGGCCGATCTAGGATTCGAACCCGGGCTGTAAGTCTGTAACAGAAGTCGCATGTCCTAACCACAGCGCCACTGACCTCCAATTCTCACATTTTTATATAAATGTAACGCCACCTCTCTAGCTAATCTTAATCCTGAATAATTTGAAAGAGCAAATGCTATTCGTCTGTAGGCTGTAGGCATTTTTTTTCTAACTTTTCGAGAGTTAATTTGATGACAGACCAACGGACGGGACTCCCCCTGTTCATTAACACTGATTGCAATTTTTGTTTGAAACAACTTCTCAGTCCTTTTAGGTCTCGGCGAGACAAGGATAGGAGCTAATTAGAATAAGAGAAAAGATTCAAATGAAGGCTTTTGTCTACCTGTAGTAACTACATAATGTGTCTACTATATGCCAATTTACATAAGGCGATTTTAATCCCTTATTAGTGATTCTTCATGATCATCAGCCCGTCTCAGTCTACTGCTAGACGAAGGCCTCTCCCAAGGCGCACCATCCAACACGATTCTCAGTTTTTTTTATCCAGTTTTGCAGGTCATCCCTCCATCTGGTCGGAGGGCCTCCCACACTATTTTCGTGGTCTCTACTAATTGTATCATTTCACAATTTCAGTATATTGTAAATTCTTTGTGTAATAAAAAATTTATCTATCTGTAAGCCTCACCGAACATTTTCTTTCTTGTATTGTACCTATCTATCATTTTACAATTTTAGCACTCCTGAATTAAACTACCAGTTAAAATATAAAACGAAGCCAATCGTTCTATTATTTTCAGACAATTTCTATTATAAAAAGTGCACGGTAAATACAGTACATCCAAGTTCCGAGGCTTTTATATTGGCTTTTAATAAAAAGAAAATATAATTTTTGAGATGACAACGCTACAAGGTTTCTCCGCAACAGTAATTGATAATGACTCGTTGGAACTATTCCAACTTCCACTTAGTTACCTAGAACTTAAAGTTTAAAGTGGTTGGAAAAGGTTTTCTAGTAGTTATTGGATAGGAAAGTATGACGAGCGGAACAATGGGATTTTACTAGAGTCGACATTCTTGGAGTCTTTGGCTTCGGCCACTAACTTATCATTGTAATAGTAATATGTTGCGGCAATAGTAAAAATATGATTTGACGGCAATTATTCCTTGTAAGAGGGATACCGATCAGGATTGATAGCATACACTATGTGTCAAGCTGAGTCCAGACAAGTCACTGGTGGGTGACACTTTAATTACAATCGAAGTTATGCTATGTTTGGATCTCGGAAAATACTTACTTACTTTTATTCGATTCGTTATACCCGAATATCTATGATTGCTGGATCGAATGTACATTGGCACCAAATTCAAATGCTCTAATATTTGTAGAGTCGAAATAGTTCATTTAAGAGTACAATATTAAGAGTAATGTAAGTAGGTACGTAGTTTTTGTATGGTAGTTAAATTTCGAGAATGAATCGTTTTAATATAAACAAACTCGTAGATTTGGTGTCATATTTTTTCCGAGAGGAAATGCTTGTTCATACTACGGTAGCGACGGGTTATATCAGACTTGCACTTACAAAAACCACACGGTGGCCTCCTCCGCGCATTGTGGGGAGCTCTGGGCTCTCTGTAGAACGGCTACTTATGATCAATATCGGGTTTTTGGCCTCGGCTTCGGACAAATTGACATTTTGTCGGCCTCTAGTTTTTAGTTTCAGTGTAAAGATAAAGTTCCGTGAGATTAAAGGCGGATAAACGGTTTGATGACAGGCTGTGTATGAATTAAGAGTGGGTTCTGCAGGACAAAGGAACTCTAAACAAAAGGTTGACAGCGCAAGGATGCCAGATTCCCGGGCAGATTGTTTTGTGGTAATGAGCACGAATAGGCTATCTATGATTTTATATTTAGTATTCTTTTTTGTCAAAGTATTACTTCAATTCTATTGAAACAATACTTTTTAAACAAGCAAGGCAACCGTTTACACGTGCAACAAAACTTCTACGAGTATTGTCCGACAGTCTGTCCGACAGCAGCTTGCAAGTGTGCTATGAAAAGAACTTTACTATAAATTGCATTCGTCTATTGTATAATTAATATTCTAAGCACTTATGTTATTTTATATTTAATGTTAAGTAAGTATGACTGTTGGGCAAAATTTGAAATAAATAAATTACTCGAAGAAGTTTTCTTGCAAATAGAAATGCGGCCTAATAAAGTCAAATCTCTTTATTGCAAGTAAGCACGTTGTGTACATTTTGGTACGTCAATATATTTTGTTTTAAATTTACATTTACACCACTTAGCAAAAAAGGTGTAGGTAAGTAACATTGATCTCCATAAACAACTAACAATTTAAAAAAAAAACGTCCAAATAAGGGTCCATTGTTAACGTCCAAATAATGTCAAATTCATCCGTTTGGACCTTCTTTGCGCTCGGACATTTTTAGAAGGCAGACTGTGTATCTAGTTGCTTATAGGAGATCAATGGTAAGTAAGCTAAAACAGGAATATATTTTGTACCAAAAAAAATTGACTTATTCACTTTTTTGTTGTTATAATCCAAAGTTATGACATTAATTAAGACTTCAATTCCTCAATTGTTAAGGGTATTAAGTACCACGCTTTACCTAAACAAATATCTAAAACCTGTTGGGATATAAACGTCACCTAAAGAATAATGAAGGACAATAAAAAAAAATTCCGGCACAATCACATTAAATATCGTACCCTTGCAATTCCCTAACTTATGCCCGAGATCTTAAAGTCCAATTTTGATTGCGAAGTTTAACAAAACAAGCAATTGAGAGGAAGAATCGTAATTTTTAAGTTTTTTCCGTAAGAAGAAAACTTGGCGGTTTTAGGGTTCCGTTTTATTTTGTAAGTTGGAAACCCTCTTATTACTGAAATAAAACAGAAAATTAATTGCTTACCTATTTGTATGCGATTTTCTATATAAATCAATCAGCTATTCTAAATATTTTTGACTTTGGACGCATCTCAATTAGTCCAATTCGCAATTCGTCACAATTTGAATTTGTCACCAACGAATATAACACTAGCGCATGCGTGCTATTCGTATTTGATAGGTATATACAAATGTACTCTTATTTCTAACCGACTAACCGAAAGAAGGAGGGTACTGTTGACTAATACCCAAAAAAGTATGTTATAATTTGGAATCATCATCGTCCAAATATAGATAGTAACAAAGAAATTACCTACTCATTGCAGATACTTAATTGGATGTACGGAACCCCCAGCTTCGCGCGACTTTCACTTGACTATCTTCAAGAAGAAATCTCGGCCATTTTTTGATAACTTTCAATTATGAATGAATCTCGCAAATTAGGGGCTCTGGAATAGTAATAATGGGCACTTCTTAGGAATTTGTGCCTTCACGCTACATTGAGTCGTATTCTTGATTTATTTTTGTACGATTCACTGACTTTAAATACAATTGGGCAGGTAAAACTTCGACCTTTGCTTATTCAAGGAATTTGACAGGTTTTAGAGCGATCTCACATTAATCTCGAGATATTGATGGACAGTTTTGAGCAGGAGCTTAGCGTGCTGAGTTCGAACTTGCGGCTGTCAAAATTGTGTGAAATTTGACAGTTGTAAGACCGAACTCAAACTCAGCTCGCACTCAAAAACTGTATGGATTCCCTGCCCTATACTAGTGTTTGTTGTTATGCATCTCCTTTCGCCGGGTGTTGCCTAGAAGAGATCACACTGAGCAATAAGGGCGCCTTTGTACAATAATATATTTTCTTGCAATTCGTGTAATGTAATACTTTTGCACAATTAAGAGTCTATACATATACCTATCTATGTATCTGTATTTTGTCAAATAATTCAGAATTAATAAATTACATAAAACCGTTTATTTAAGCAGAGATAAATGTAATTCCCCATTTTATTCTCGAGCTACTTTACGTCATGTGGTTTAATGCAGCTCGGTCTATTCCCAGTCGGTGCAGTCCCGTTTACCCACTCCCGTCGTCCGCAACTCGCTTATTGCAATAGCCCCGTGGGGAGCGGACACTCCGCAGCCTTTTTGAGGGTTTTGTTTGTTAACAGCTCAACAGTTTGGACGGCAAAAGGATGTTGTTTGTTATTTTTGGCCGGGCGAAAATGAGGTGGCAACATTTTTGCTTTTAAAATTAAGGTGATTACACGTAAATGCATTAGCGTGTTCATTATGTAAATGGTTTGCTAAGGAACAGTAGCTATTTTTGTGTTTGGTTAAACAATGTAACGAATGAAGACTCCATTTGTAATTCTTTGCAATCCCTAAGTTAATTTGTAAGCTTACTAAAATAGTCTTTCGTTGTATTGAAATGGTTGATTTCTTTAATACAACAATCAGCTAATACGAATTACAAAGTTAAACTCATTGTTACCTCAAATTTACATAATATATTTTAATAACACACCAAACTCACACGCAAATAGTAATTGAAAGCCATTTGAATAGCCACAAACGTATGCGTTATCCAATTAAAATCATTTCCCTCGCCGTGAAACATTAAAACTTGGGCTATAATCATAAAATAAAAGTTACCCCATACAATCAATGTGACCCTTGCCCGAGCGAGTTATACCCCGGTACGTTTATCGAGAGCAAACCGTTCCGAGCCGATACGGGAACAACCCTCCTGAGACCAACACGAACGAAAGTAAATGATGGCTGTGGCATAACAAAGTTGTATTTGCGTGTGGTGGAAAATGGAACTTAGGCTTCTCTTTAGTGTTTGGATAAACAGTGGCGCCCTCGTCGCACGTAAAATTAAGTTTGTCGGTGTATTATGAGTGGTTAAATGTTTCGATTTCTGAAATGGCACTTATGTGTCTGTGGTTAAGATAGTAATTTGGTAGTAGTGGCTAGTTATTGCTATTGGTTTGTTTTCTTTTACTATACATAATAGTACCTATGTAAGGCTCGCTTTAATTCAAGAAAATATTCGGGAGTTTGAGGGTTTAGTATGAGAAAAACAGTAATCTGATAGTAATCGGTCATCGTCGCCAGCAGATACCTCCAACATCTGTATTGCTGTTTCTCTGCTATATTCACGATTAACTTGAACATCCCATGACATGACTCTATGTAAAGACATCTATGACAGTTCATTCATTATTGTGCATGTATGTACGGACAACAGCAGATCAATAGTAACACTTGCAGTACGATTTCAACTCTTATGACGCAGATAATAAGAACGGTCCAAAGTGGTACACTTGATCTGCGTATATATAGCTGTACGTGATTTAATTGTTAATTGTAATAAATGGAGTCAACAATCGATTTCTTTATTTTATATTATTTATAGATAATAAGATAAGATAATTAATTCTTCATTGCAAAAAAAAGAATTGCCCAAAATATCACAATTAGCGGTCTTATCGCTTAAAGCGATCTCTTCCAGACAACTTTTTGTTAGAGAATAGCTTCAGCTGTACATATTGTCACTTACCCTTATCAATTATTATCACTGTGAATTTGGAGTAAGTGACGTCGTGCCTCGAAGCCCGGAATCAATTCAATATCATATCGGCCTATGAAAATAGCCCGGACACGGTTCGGCTTTCAGTCTATAATATATAATATATATATAATATATATATATAATATAATATATAATATAATAATTTCTTTATTTACAGGTATAAGTATAACCCATTACAAATTTACAATTCATACACCTAACTATAATAAAATAAAATAAATAAGATAACCTAAGAACTTATACGATAAAGAAATAGCTTGAAAACAAGCTATTTCTTCTTCCAGTCGTGATGCACAGAAATCCAATGTATGAGGATGGGACTGTCCATGCACCCGCACAGCGTACGGAGAATCTCGTTATCGGACGCGCGCAGACGACTCCAGAAGGACGCGACGCGAGAACGGATGATCGCGAAAAAATCAGGGACTCCGGCCTCGGCGAACATGCTTGATGCGCTGCAGTATCTTGGCAACTTCATCAGAATACGGAACGCATCATTGTACTGTACCCTAATGGTGCTCATCGCGCGCCTCGTGAATCTGGTCCAGAGTTGACATGTGTATAGACATAGTTTAGTAGATCTATGTTTTGCAATTCAAAACTTTTGCTTTACAATTTAGTAATGGACTGCTGTAAGATTGATAAATAAACGTTGTTAGTTTTAGCTTTTACGTTTTTTGAAGCTGGGAGTAGATTTAATCACTGGGATTCGTTTATCATCATTGAAAATACTATCGCAACATATTATATAACCAAAAGTATATTTGGTTTCCGCTACAAAACTAGGATATTGTCGTAAGCATATTACCTACTTAATCTGTAAATAAAGTTTAAAAATTTGGTGATTTCCTCATAAAGAGCCCTCTGCAAAAGTATACATACATTATTACTTACCTGCCTAATTAAAATATAATTATTTTGCAATGCTAGGTTTTATTTTCTAGATTGGTATTTGGCGAGCCGACTACATTGATCTCCTATAAACAACTAGATACACAAAGGTCTCTAAAACAATTTTAAAAACGTCAAAATAAGGGTACATTGTTAACGTCCAAATATTGTCCAACAAAGCAAATGAGGGTCCATTCATCAGTTTGAACCTTCTTTGCGCTCGGACATTTTTAGAAGGCAGACTGTGTATCTAGTTGCTTATAGGAGATCAATGGCCAACTAGCATTGAAAAACCACCAAATTTTGAATCTACGAATTAACGATCTGGTTATATACAACAACCGAGCTTGCAAGCTCCATGGTATTTGAGGAAATGCGAATTGGCTGAACTGAGATTTTGACGTAATTTGATTGGACCAACCTCTAGCATATAACATATTTCTATTTTAACACTCGCTGCATAAACCCGCGGCATAGCATCCACAACAATAATTATATTAATGTGCATAAAGTGTAAACTTAGCAAGGCGGACATTAAAATTTGAATAAAAGGAAAAGAGCCGCGTCCCCACACCGCAGTCCGCAGTCACAGTATAATAAGAAGAGAAAGATATCTTCAAGGAAAGGCACATGCCACGGGTTGATAGGGCGCGTATCGTATGCAGACGCACACATAGCGATACAATCTATGAGTTTTCTGAGGGGCCGCGCAGTCAGAGTCTGTGACACAGACTATGCACGCTCGTAGTACGGGGCGCTTACGTCCAATTTAGGCCTATTTATTACCTACCTGTTAATTTTAATTATAATGTTTCATTATTGACGATGGTCTGCTTTTTTATCCCTATTTTTACTTTTGTGAGTCTTTATTTCTTGAATCTGTTTTTAATGTAATAAATTAAATTATTAATAATATTGACGTAGCCAAGTTTTCCATAGAGTACCTAAGGTGTGATAAATGAGTATTATGAGTATTAATGCAATAATGATATAAGGTCCTGGTTGGCCGAGTAATGATACGTGGTCGATAACCCGAAGTAGGTACCTAATTAACTAAGTTAGTTTAGTTGCCATATTTTGTCTTATTATTTTTCTTCTCAGTTTCCTAAGGGGCCGGAGATTGCCTACTATTCTTATTTTACTATGCCTCAGTCCCCAGTCCCCACGCGTAAATCTCCGAAGCGCCTCTCGCCCGTGGGCGCAAAGATTGATCGCTCAATATGAAATATGTATGCTTGTTCTACCAGGAGGTCGGTTAATGAAAGTGAGTCCGATTTACTTATGGATGCGGCATCTTTCGAAAATTCAGATTGTACGAACGACAGCAGATCAATGGTAATTGGTAACACTTGCAGTACGATTTCAACTCTTCCGACGCAGATAATAAGAACGGTCATAAGTGTTAAACGTAATGTGTTTTGGGCTGTACAATCAGTATAGATTTTCTCAAGAACTACTTCACCGATTATATTTTTTTTTACTAGTAGGTAAGTAGATAGTGCGTTTGATTGTATTAGTTGATAGAGTAGAGTACAAACTACATATGCCATTGCAATGAATTTAAAAAAAAAGTCAAGTAAGTAGGTACGTACTTGTTGATAAAAACTCAACGTTAAAAACTCTCCTGTAAACTTTTCTCTGTGTTAGACCGTAGGTACAGTAGAAAACTCAAAAACTATAAATACCGCATCCAAACTTCACTTGCAGTGCATCTTCCATCGTGGTACCACCACATTTTAAACTGTCGCCCCGTGTCCCATAAATTAAATTCCCCACTAATGAGTTAGATTATGACGTGCTCTTTAAGAGTCTATTAATTTGGACCGACTCGGGTGGTCCAAAGTTTAAAAAATAAATAAGACATCACACAGTGACGAGAGTATAGCAGTGTAAATCACACTTACACCAAAAGATAAGTCGAGTGTTAACTTAACTTGCGAAAATGCTAAACAGTAATCATCCTTAGAACAAAGAAGAGAAGGAAATGTGAACATGACTTTGTAGGTACCTGCTTAGGTCATGGTCTATACATATAATAAGACTGTAAAAAGTTTACATTGGACATTTTTTGAAAAGAATAATTGTAATGTGTTTTAGGATCGATACTGAAGCAAAACCACTAATTTTTAGAATTTTTGTCTGTTTGTCTGTGACTTTGTGCAAGTATCACGCCATAACTAATGAATGGATTTTGATGGGAGTTTCAATAGGAGATAGCTGAAATATCCGGACAGCTCATAAGCTATAAGCCATGGCGGTATGTGATGTGGAAACAAGGATCCAGAGAGGAAGATCTGCCTCCTTATCTCCTCCATCCTCCTCCTCTACGCAAACGAAGTTGCGGGGTACAGCTAGTAGACAATAAAATGAATTAATTGGGTCCTGTAAACAACACAGACAATAATTAGATAGTTAGGTACCTAATGAAAAGAAACATACGATTTCAGAGTTAAAACTTAATTAAAGTGAAAACTTAATTAGAAAAATGTTGACATAGCCAATTCCCGCAGTACCAATCGACGCTCTCGTGAAAGCTTACTAGTAATAAATAAGTAAGGAAGTTATTAAACTTATATTACTTAAATCCTATCTAACTTAGTTAAGTATACATAAAATAAATTGCCAATCAAGGTGAATTAAAGAGAAAATCGACTGTCCAATCTAAAAGATCCGTTAAGTCAGTAATTGTACAAAGCATCTCGGTAGATATTATTAATCTACACAAAAAAAAATTAGCATTCCTGTCATTCCTGGAGCAATTTTAATCGTCCCTCATTAAGCGCATTGCTGCGCGTAACCACGCGGTTTACGACGGCCATTTTGAATTAATTTCGCACCAAACAAAATGGCCGTCGTACCCGCCGGAGCCGAACAATAAAATTTTTATTAATCTCGAATACGATCTGGGCGAATGCGAATATAGCGTTACGAAACCGCAATTATTTTTTATTAATTTCAATTTACACTTGTTAAATTGTTTATTTACATTTATAATTATAAATACTTAGTGATAAAGTGGTAAATAAATACTTTTATCGTCATTTTACACTTTTGAATTGGGTCATTAATCAGGAGGATATACTTAAGTAAACATCGACCAAATTAGCGATGTCTTAATAAAGGGTTATGTGCGGTCTACTACAAACCGATGAGCTTGTGCAGGAGTGTGCTGTGCCATCGAATCTGATGGAAGTCCATCGTCTCTGTCTGTCTGCCCCTATACGGGAAATAGGCGTGAGTTTATGTAGATTTAATTTGAATGTAATTTGTCGTTTAAACCTTTTAATTGCTTTTAAATTGTTCTTGTAATTATCATTTTGTCTTGTAAGGATGTTTAAATGTCGTACTTAAGATTAAAATGAAAACTCATATAGTTCCATACAACAATTCCCCGTCAAACGAAGTCAATCATTTGCGTCGCGAGTTCTTTTAACACCTAACCTAAGTTCAGGTTTTTTATCAAAAAACTGGACTTTCTCAGGTTTATAAGTCATAATTTTGGCTTTGTTTAATTTTTGATCAAACCCAAGTTTTTGATCAAAAACCTGACTCTATCATTCTATATTGGGTACATTTTGTACAAAGTATGCCATTTCATTTGTCTTTCAAGAAGTAGGTCACGGAGTTCTAATCATAACTTTGTAGTAATAGTTGAATAACTACGAGTAGTTAAATTGTCTGTCTCGTTATTTTCCTCGAGATAAAAGAAAAGAAAGTTAGGGAAAGTAATATTTATGAATTTTATATTGTAGGTAAACCTAGGTAAGTTAGTAACTTGCATTAATATAATGTTAGCCTCTGTCGTCAACTGTTATGAGTATACAAGCTTTTAACTTAAAGCTTAAATTGTCGGTAGTCATTTTTGTTTGTTAAGATTAGGTATAGGTATATTACATAAGTATAGTCAATGACACATTAAGTATAAACATACGGCCACTTTTGTGTAGGATGATGTGCTGTTGATTGTACGAATAAGATACTAAAAGTTCATTTCGAAACTTACTCTCTAAACTTAAACATTTCAACGACGGTGCCAAATTCTAAGCTAAATGGTGCCAAAAGCTGTAATGTTACCGTATGTTAAGGATTCTGGGTTAAAAGGTATGTTTATTCCGGCTGTTTACGATCCTCTGTCTTCACTAGTCTTCAGTATGTTAGATCCCAGCTTAGAGTAACAATGTGTGTACTAAACGTTGTTTTATAGCATGTACGTAGATGTAGAGATGGGCAAAATTGGTCTTAAAATCTTTGGTCTTGAAAGGTGATCCTAATTATTTTCCTTCTTTTCGATGCCATACTCCTCTACTACAGTTCGTCGTCAGGGTGTTGCGTTGGTTTAGATAGGTTGTAGAGTTCATAAAGGCAGTATATTATAGAGCATAACAATACCTAGCATATCAGAAAAATAATCTTTTATTTCCAGCTTGAAGCCATTCCAGCTTGATTCCAGAACTGATGTTTAGTGTGGGCCTCTTAATTTCACGCCATTTCTATCATTTTTTTCTTGGTTTTTCGTATATTGCATACACATTCCTGCACCTCAACTACCAGTTAGTTGCATCGTTGATCTTGAAATATCTTCCTTTCGTTGTGTTAGACCGTTCGTATGAAATTACATGAATCACGTCATTTTCTACACAGTCATTGATTAAATTTAAGAGGAGGACAAAGTTTAACACAACTTTGCATTAGGTGCTTTTGCGTGCCTGACCTGGCTTCGCTATGCCACAACCAAGCAGCTTCTAAGTATTTCCAACTGATCTGGTTTCAGTGGGACTAGGTTTCATCAACGATAGTATAAAATCGGTTCTGAAATCAAGACCGCAATGTTTGGCCATAGTTATGCATTGTCCCATCACTAGTGACATAATGTTTTGGGGGTATAAAGTCTGTCCTCGTACCCATTTTGCTAAATTATTAATAATTGCTACTCTAACATAGTGTAGCTTGCAATGGAAGCTTGGCTTTTAAAAACCTCTTATTATTTAATAGGGTTTTAACATGCACACTAGCTGCACCAGACTTTAAGCTGAAATATAAAGAAATAATGACTTCAAATTATTTATACGCTTTACGTAGTATTTTGCATTTGACGGATAACTTTGTTATGTAGGTACGGTCGTGACGTACGAAGTGCTTTGTCCGTTTTGATATTTGGTTCATTTTAATTGACGGGGTTCTACGTACAAGTTTAAAATTGACTTTTGCTTCCTGTAATCATTAATCAATACCTAGTACCGATAATCATAATAAACGACGAAAATGCATTGTGAGTGTACCGCCAGTTCCGATTGATTGTTTTTTTAGTTTTAATTGTTATAGGTAATAAGAAAATGTTAGGCATTAGTAGGCTACTACTTGTTTGAATTTATCAAAGTTAATGCAAAAGTTAATAAAAACTGTAACTACCAATTGGCGTAAACAACAACTGAAAATAAATTTGAGATTTTACTATTTTTACTTAGGTTTAAAGATTCTTTATTCTCATTAAGACAATCACAAGTCACTTACATGAGAAGAAGGTAAAAGTAAATTAAAAGTATACGTTCACTTCGATCTATAAAAATACAAGTAATTATTACACTTCACTATTATATTAGGAGGTTATATATTTAATTAATAGGCTACCTTTCCAAAAGAATATGTTGTGATAACTGTTTTTTAAATTCATTAAAATAATTTGTTTTCTTAATTGCTGTAGGTAGATCATTATAAAGTTGCGCGCCCTCGTATGTTAGCATGTTACTTATGAACCGAAGAAGAAGAAAATTATACCAAATACAACGTGCATTATATTACTGATAAGATGTCTACTTATCAGTAAAGCGGTCATAGGTTTTCAACAATTTTTACTTGAAAGTACCTTGAATAGACATTTCTATTAATTTGTAAAGACAATCACTGTCGGCTAGAGACGTAGACCAGTGTTTCCACGTACGCCTTTTAATATTTAACTTCGCATGTCTTTTACAACCCTGTTCAATTTCCGCTATTAAGATATAAGCGGTGAGCGGAAAATTGAACAAAATTATAGACAGGTAAAATGATTCATATTTAATTGAATCTGAATAAGAAATGAAAAAGACCGAAAGAACAAGACTCGTTGGCATTGCTCATAGGATCAGCAAGCTGAAGTGAAGGCTGGTCACATATAGGTATCTGAACCGATACCCAATTGGGTAGACGAATTGTCGAATTGAGGCCACGAACGGGTAAAACATAGTGTGGGATGCCAGATGCAAAAACCGAAAATCGGGTCAAAAGGCGCGCATTGGGCCACACACGGTAGGTTATGACTGACAGGACCGTGCATATCTGACAGGCAAAACCAAGTTCAATCGTAGACGAAACTGTACAGCTATGTCCTCCCACACACGTTCAGTTTTGCCTGCACAATTTACCTGTGCAGGCATACCCTTCAGTCATATAACCTACCGTGTGTGGCCAGCATAACACTTTGGACCGATCTTATTATCTGCGTGGTAAGAGTTGAAATCGTACTGCAAGTGTTTCCATTGATCTGCTATTGTCCGTACAGTACTGGCCTGATACGGGATAATGATGAGTCTGAATAACATTCAAATAGGTAACTATTTTGCAACTTTTTAGAAATCTCAGAACTGGCATTGTGTGGAATAATTTTGGTTCCAAATAAAAGTTTAAACATGTAAAAGCGGCGCTATTCGCTTATCACTTAGACCACACCTTAATAAAGAATTTATATAGCAGCCACATAAGCTATTTTCTAACTATGTCATTGAACCTTAAGTATAGTGTTTGTTATTCTGTATGTAAATGTTCTATTCTATTATTATACCCATCAACGTGAATTTTTTGTGAGGACTATTTATGTAGGGTGTATATTTGTTTATAGGTCATGTTTTATGTAGAGGGGTGTGATTTATAGAAAAAATAATGATAAATTGTGTACCCGTTACGTTACCAGTTACCTATCATCGCACCTTTATTTTTCGTGGGGAAATGCTTGTGCATACCCGCCATCTCAGGGGTAGCGACGGGTTATGTCGGACTCGCACCGAGGAAAATCCTACGGTAGCCTCCTCCGCGCATTGTGGGGAACTCTGGGCTCTCTGTTGAACACCAGAGTTCCCCCCCCACGCGCTTGCTATACGCACTCCCCGGGCCGCTCCAGGCGCCCAGCACGCTCGCAGCGCTTGGCTGCAGCGGGACAGGACCACTCTGTACCCGCTGCCTTCCGTGGATCGCCGGATTTATCCGACTGGACGGCCAGATCCCCTAATCTCATTCACATTTATTATATTATATTAGCTTACATTGTAAAACTTGATACTAAATTGTACAGTTCCACAATAACCTGGAATGCCAGACTGTATCACAGGCCTTTCAGGTTTGTTACCTTGAGCTTTTAGTTGAATTGAGGATGAGGAATTGGGGACATAATTAGATCATAGTAATTCTAGAAACATCTCATCAGCAGCCTATTTAAATTTCCAATCAGCACAGACCTCTAACGAGGGAGGTCGTGCCATAATCCACAACGCTGTCCCGGTGTGGATTAAACGTGCTGCCACAAAAGACAGAAATACCTATTACAGTGCTAAGATCGTGAAAACCGTCGTCACAATTTCATAAATCCTCATTAGAACAATCGACTGCTTGGAATAAGGACGTCCTTCGCTGACGACGGTTGGACAATTAATAAACAATTTAATGCCGGTAGTCTACGTGAGAAGCATGTTTTGTTCAGAAACCGCTAGGGTGCTACTAACGTTCAGTTTTTGAAACCAAAGCCTAAGTTTCGGTTTTACGGATGAGCGTTTCATCCTCGCTTGTATTCAAGTAATAATTTACTAGAGATGAAACTATATCCTCATCATCACATCACCAGCCCGTATCAGTCGACTGCTGGACGTAGGCGTCTCCCAAAGCATGCTACTCAAGCCGATTCTCGATCCTTTGAATCCAGTCTCTTCCTCCATCTGGTCGGGGGGCATCCCCCGTTACGATTACCCGTTCGTGAAACTATAAATATTATGTTTTAATATCAATATCGTTCAAGATATTTTCTTCATATGATTCTTTTTAACAGCTTCAAACAAAAGACAAAACAAAGGACTTTGTCTGAATGTTATAAAATGAAAATTTGGTGCCCATAACGTACATAAACGTTATTTCGTTCGTTCGTTGCAAAAATCGTAAGCTCTTAGCAATAAAAGTGCCTAGATAGCCACTAATTTGGCTGTTGTTTAACCACATATTTGGTATGACTAAGTGAAAGAAAATTCTGAAACACAGTCTAACTTTAAGTCGTGTAACTTTGACTCTACGCCTTTATCATTGTAACCTCATATGTCAGACAACCTTATTAACTGTATTTTATGTATAGACTGCCAAACAATACTGGTCTCAGTAAGATTGTGGCCGAAACCAAACCGTCGGTCGGTCTCTAATGCCTCCTCAAGGAGTCTCCAGCTGATTGCTGTTTCAGAACGTCACCGCCGCCATTTTAATTGGAATGAACGTGATTTGGCGGGAAATGCTTGGAAATAATTGTTATTAGTATTTCTAAGTTGTTAGAATACATAATTTTGGTTACGACGAAGGTTTAACAACTTATTAGTTAATACTAAGCGCTCATGGGATGAACTTGACACAAAATGGATTATATTAGAATCATAAAAGTTCCTAATAGCATCTCTAGCGACAGGATATAGGTAAATGACATGTAATATAAAATCTACACTGATAAAAAAGAATTCGCAGATGAAGACAATCCCTGCTTCCTATGTCTGTATAAATTAAGAAAACCAGAATGTATCTTGGTTTATTAGGGTTCCGTACCTCGACTTTGTTGTCCGTCTGTCTGTCCGTCCGTCAGGAGCAACTCGGTGCGCGAGTCCGACTCGCACTTAGCCGTTTTATTTTTATGTTGTTTTAATAATTTTACATCAAAATCATATCCTATATCATGTCCATAACTCCTATAGAAGGAAAACTATGTTGTATTCATATAAGAATCCTTTTCTTTCCGTGTAACATGTTAGCATGATATAGTATGTGCCCCAGTCCCTTACAAGGTCCCACCTTTGAATGGCTTTCCATATGAATGTATAAAATCCCTTATGAGCTATCCGGTGTAATATAGTAAAAATATCACGCCATTTCTCCGCCGCCATTTTGATTTATGATCGCAGAAATGTTAAGAATCGAGAGTGCCTTTGTACAATGTGGCTTGACTTGTGACCCTGGGTTGGTGTGGGCATATTGTGTGCTTTGGGCTTTGTTGATGAAGGTCTAGGACGTTGGGTGTTATAGGGCTAATCTGAGTTCCCCAAACTTCAGTGTTTTGTAGACCTCTTTCAATGTTTTTCGATTTCGGATAGACCCCTCACCAATTTCAAATAAACAAAGGGAAGATAGCACTAGGCTATCTTAGTTCAAGCTCGTTATCATACCGAATATCAGGTATATATTCTGGCAGGGAAGAGGTGCATGTCGAAAAACTGCCCACCTCGGTGTCAGCTCAGCTGAAACATGCACCTTTTGCCACACCACTTAGCATAACTATATTAGATTATAACTTACTACTTGATATATATGTAATTGGTGTATGGCAATAAACATATTTTCTATTCTATTTCTATTCTAAATGTGTTTTGTTTGATTTAACTAACTGTGTAGTAATGAGGTGTAGAACGCTTTGTATGAGGGTTATTCCATTACCTAGTGGAAAATCAAAAATCAAATACCTAAGTAAATGCGATCGAACTACCGTGGACCCCCGTTTACATCTCATAGACCCCCATTTTTCCCGCTCTCAAGGACCCCTTGTAGGTCGTCGTCATAATATTATTGTTCACATCTATTTCTGGTTTGAGAAATCATGAGCTTTGTGAAGCCTAATTAATCTTATATAAATAATATTATAGATATGTTTAATTAAACGTATACTATACGCAATTATTATAATATCTAATAAATGTTCTTTTTCTGTTTCAGGTAAGAAAAGTCAAAGGAAATCAAAAGCATTTGAATGAGAGTGTACGTGAGTCTTGTAATATTAGGGCTGTCGCCGTCGATAACCAAAATATCGATATTTAATTAAAGCGATATCTACTTAATTATGTTTCGCGTCTCGTAACTGCCGAACCCTCTAAACTTACCAAATTGACGATCATCCCGCAAGAATTTCGCCTAAACGACAAGAGAGTATCTCTTAATCAAATAACGCTAACGTTCGAGACACACAGTTGGTAAGTTTGAAAAGCACTGTAACTTGGGGCAAATATTGCAAACTAGATGTCTCTGGGGTGACGGAATCAGTGAAACTCCTAATTCTCTGGAGTGGTTCAAATTAAGTAAAGGTTTATTTCGATTTATTTTCATTTTGGGATTGTATCTCGTGCAATCAATAGATGTTGCATAAAAGCAATTAGTGTGCATGAAGGCGTTTTGATTACTCGCATAATTAATTGTACGATCGAAGACAAAGAAAGGTGTACAGGAGAGTTTTTAAGGTTGAGATTTTCTGAAAAACTACTTGATTGTAAAAAAACTCTTTCACTGTTAGATAGATAAAAGTTAAAGGTATGTAACTGTGAAAGAAATATTAAAATTGGTCCAGTAGTTCTTGAGAAAATATCAACTATATTGAGACCCCCTGTATACTTATCTCTGTCTTCGACTGTACATCTTAAACTACCAAATCTAGATAATTTTGAAATTTACTGGTTCCGTTACAACTTGTTGGACAATCTATCATTTAGTTCCGCTACTGGCAGTTCTCACAAAACTGCCAGTAACTAACTTGTGACAATCACACTAATCACAAACATTTTAAACACGGTTATTATTTTTATTTATACATATATTCTTTGTTTGTATATTACGTACTCGCTAGCATTCTAACTACTATAACAGCTCATAGTCATGTAATTCCAACACTCCGAAACAAGAATCGGTTCGCCAACCAAGACAGCCGTATGTCCCTCCCCTAAACCACGCGTTCTAAGATTTTAATTTGCCAGCGCCGGGTGAAGTGTAGTCGTTTTAATCAGAGTAGAAAGCACCACGAGGCTTGTTTAAATTTTCTATTAAATCCGTGAGAGGAGTACGGAAAGACAAAAGCGACGTATCTGCGATCTATTAATAAGGCAGTTTAATTTGGAGGCGGCGGGTACGGTCCGCACGGAAGGGGATATGTAAATTTTGTGTCGGTTCGAGTTGGAAGGTCAGGGTCTTAGTTATGTAACAGTAAAATGGAGGATGGTCTGATTTTCTTTAAATTTTAAGGAAACCCGAGACAACTTTCTATCGTAAAGTAAAAGTATGTTGATAATGATTGAAATTGACCATTATTTGTAATCATACTTCGTTCTTTCCGTGCCTACTATTGTAGCGATTCTAGACTAGAGTGTGCACGATTGTAGCATATGAATGACAATGACAGTTGCGTTTAGGTTTAGATAGAATCACACCTTCTAATTACCTATGACAGACCTTTATGTCAGGTACTTAAGTTCTTTTCATAAAAAGAAATAGAGATCCAATGCTTGCATTTTTCTGTGCTTACATTGAACATTATCATCTTTGTATTTATTTAAAATCCAAGTATATAAAACATCGATTAGGTACGGTGGAACTCAGAGAAAGATGTACTGGAGAGTTTTAAGGTTGAGATTTTCTCAAAAACTACTTGACCTATTGCAATAATTCTTTCACTGTTTGATACATTAAAGTTAAAACTATGTAACTGTAAAAGAATTATTAAGTTTGGTTCAGTAGTTTTTAAGCAAATCTCAACCTTATTGAGGACCCCTGTATATCTCTGTCTTCGACTGTACCTATACAAGTTTATGTATAGATTAGCTTCGAAATAAATAATTCCTAAACAATAAATACGTATTTTTTAATTTATACGTCGGTTTGTTTTGCAAACCGTACCACAGTTGTGACAGTTACGTACGCGAGCCAGATTAATGGTTATATTTAAATTGTTCACCCTGTATTTCATGTTGTTTTTATTATTTTTTCCTCTGCCTTCCTCCCTGTGTTTCATTGGCTCGCTTTCCCACTATGGCAGTAATCTAAACATGAATTTTTCATTCTGATTACAAGCCTTTGTGCATTTTTGTCTCTTGAAATACGTATTTCAGTTTGAATTGTTGTACTGTAAAGACATTGTTTGTTTCTATTAGGTTTTCCTGACATATTTCTACGTAATGTATGCTATTTTATTTTGCCACGCCTTGTATAGTATAAATGAAAACCGGGATGGTTTTGGTTTAAAAATCTTGTTGATTTTTTTTGAATAGAGACGATTACAGAGTAGATGAATTTCTAAATGGGAAAATATAATAAACAATCGCTACCTAGTACTTCTTAGTTACTACAAATTACATTATATTTGAACAAAAAATGTCGTTTGTCCCTTATATTGCTGTGCCTAAACAAGGTCCATAAAGAACATTGTAACATTTTAATGTTAAGTATGTGAACATCTGTATTATAACTTATGGAATGCAATAAATATATTGAGTATTGATTTATTTTCTAATTTGACTAAAAATCACAAACCTGATTAAACCCCTAAAAATTTAAACCAAATAAATGAAAGAAAGAATTAATTGGTTTAATCATCACGGAACCCCAAAAATAACAAAATTAAAAAAATGCCAAAATACCAAAAATGTATAAGGCCTGCTTTCAGATTCATTTATATTAGGTATATCGTAATTAAGTACTTAAGTAAGTACTTGTACGGACAACAGCAGATCAATGGTAAGACTTGCAGTACGATTTTAAATCTTACGACGCAGATAATAAGAACGGTCCAAAGTACCTACATTTTTGTAGGTACGTCATTTTCTTATAACCTACATTTACACCACCTTTAGAAATCAGTTTAAAAGTTAAGAAATACCTTTTATGTACAGCTAACAGCAAATCAAGTGTAACACTTTGGACCGTTCTTATTATTTGCGTGGTAAGATTTAAAATCGTACTGCAAGTGTTACCATAGATCTACTGTTGCCCGTACAAGTAAAAGAGTGTAAGGATTAGCGATTCTATTAGATTGCATTGCAGATTATGCCTAAGTTTCGTTTAAGTACTGCTAAAGTTAGTAGCAAGTTATATTTATGTTAGTTTGTGCTTAATCTGTGTTTGAGCGCGCACGTGTAACACGCCAAATGCGCATTAATATCACAACTTAGTAAAGTATAAATCGGCGGCACAAGGCACGAGCGGCGGCGGAAGAGATTAGCGGAAATAATTCTTATGGTTAAATGTAAAAACTGTAAAATGGTAATGTGCTAAAATATAAGACGTGTTTACTTACAATACGCAAACTACATGAATTATAAGGAATTTGTTTCTACAAATGTCAATCAAAAGCGTAGAAATAGCAAAGACTTTTAAGACACAGGCGTTGAAAGGCCATAAAGTCTGTTATAATAAACGTAATGAACCTTAGGTTCGGCTCTGAACAAAGGCGATTAAATGTCATAGAATACAAATCTGTATTTACATCAAACATGAACTGGCGCATACCTACCTATACGAGGATTATTGCGTTGTGACAATGTAAAACAGTTTTGTATTCAATGATATCTAAAAGTACGCGAACATTTTTCTTTTTAGGGTTCCGTACCTCAAGAGGAAAAAAGGAACCCTTATAGGATCACTCTGTTGTGCGTCTGTCAAGACCTTTATCTCAGAAACACGTGGAGGTTTGCAGCCTCGTGCAGTCTTGAAAAAATCTACCTTCTATTTCAATGCAATCAAAAGATATATCGCTGTTTATGTCGCATTTTCTCGCTTATTTTTGCAAATTATTCATATTCATTTTTTCCTTCGTTAATTTATTCATCGTACCTCCCTTTATTTTCTATAGTCACGAGATGGATTTCATTCTAGTCTAAAAAAATCGCTCTGTTCTTTTAGCTTACACCACATTAATATAAATGTCGTTATACTTAGTTAAAGAACCTAATAACCATCCATGCAATTTGTTTAAGATGCATTTGATATGAACGTATTTTATGAGCTCGAGCCAAGTTGATCCTTTTAAAATCGGTGGTGTAATCCAAATTTTTCACCTAAATGGATGTCCATATATTCGTCATGAATAGTCATGATCATGGGTCTAACATAGGATACACGGAAAGAGAAGATTAGCTGCCGTTGTTAAGTATTCGCAACTGCACAGTTAAAATCGTTACAAACTATAAGTATAGATAGCCAAGTGTTTTGCTGTTTTTGATAACTATTCGTCTTCCTACCTAGTTTGATTGGTATACAATTATTTTCTCTGACTGACAAGGCCGTCGTTGTTTTAGCTAGAAATGAACAGGTAATTTTGTTTTTTTCAGTGTACATTTTATGCCAAAAAACAGTTTTCGTAATAATTCATTTAAAATGATAAACGGAGATTTTTTTCTCATCACGTCCGGTATTCGAACAAGGGACCTCGCTATTCCGTGGCACGCTCTATTCCAACAGAGCCACCATGATATGGAGACCTTTGCCCAGCAATGGGACAATTTATAGGTTAACAAACAAAAAATAGCGCATATGCAAGAAAATATCAAAACATAATTCATTTATACTTACAAATGTTATATTACGAGTATCATCACAGACACTAACTTCTCACTCTCGAATTATAAACAAATCAAAACTTTTACGAACAATGCGGAACTACAATCCTAATCAACCTTTGCCCAAACAGCTTTGTACAAAACACCTTAATTCCTTACGCATAGCGTCCAAATTTACGTGAGTACGCGGAATTATAAATTCAAACCTTTTGCTCGGGATTGTAACTAAATACATTAGGTATTTAAGAGGCGACTTACCCTGGTCCGGTGCGCCTGTCTGCTTAATTTGCCATGAAAACACGCAAACAGGCCCTTTGAAGATATAGAGTGGAGCTAGAAGTGGTTGGAGCGCGGTTTAGTGGTCGTACCGAGCGTACTCCGTAGCTCGTGTGGCTCTATGCGGTTAATCGATCGCATTGCGTAGGAGAGAATGTGTCTAAATATCAGTTTACATTGGTATTTTGATCGAAAAAAAAGAAATTTGCAACAAATTATAGTATGTAAATATAGATCAAACAAACCGTTTTAATAATTAGCGCATAAATAATATAAAAAGTAATGTTTTTGTCCTTCCTAACATTGTTTTTCGAGAAAAAGTTAAAATTACCCCCAAGTAACTGTCTGTCTTTTTAGATCGACTCTACAGTAGATTGAAGTTACGAACATTTTCAATCTCTGATGATGATAATTTATGAGAACGTCCTTTATATTTATAATAATATATGGCAAATGTTTAACACCTTCCTCAATTCAAAGTCTCTAGGCAGAGAATACTTCTAAGACCGAAGTAGAACCATTACCATTTATGTCCCAGGCCTTTATTTACATCGAGAAAGATCGTGCCACCAAGCAGGCATATGCGAGATAGGGATGTAGAATAAATATGGCTCCAATATTCGTACCATTGTTGCGACACAGCACATTTTTCTTTTGTTTGTCACATTAGTACTAATTTTCTAATGTCGTCTCCCGGGACATCCTAATTTCCTGTGACAATACGGGAGGGACCTACGGCAGATGCTAAGTAGCTGGAAGTGACTAAAGTACTCTGAAGTTCCGAATTAAACCTAATATTCTAACACAGAACTTCCATTACATTAGCTTGTGTTATCATTTCTTTTGCGTGTCTCATCCAGACGTAGGTATGAATATTTAATTCCACGGTCCTTAGGGCACTAAATATGCAGATTTGACTACTTTATTCATAGATGTCTGATGTGTTTCTATGCGTATGTTTTTGTAATAGATAAGTGCAAGCATTTCCATTAAATATCCAGTCTACGAGAGCTCGGTGGTGCAGTGGCTGGGTCAATGGACTTGCGAGAAGGAGGTCCCAGGTTCGATTCCCAGTCAGGGCAGCCATGTACAGTCGTAGATACAGGGGGCCTCAATAAGGTTGAGATTTTCTCAAAACTACTAGATTTAATTTAATAATTCTTTTACAGTTACATAGTTTTAACCTTTATCTATCAAACAGTGAAAGAATTTTTGCAATAGGTCAAGTAGTTTTTGAGAAAATCTTAACCCTAAAAACCTTCCTGTACGCCTTTCTCTGTGTTCCATCGTACCAATGAGTTATCCTCGGTTTTTTCGACGGAGAAGCTTACGTACATTTGCAGAGTGCTCTCAAAACGGTGAAGGAAAACATCGTGATGAAACCTGCATGCCGTAGAAGAAGAAAATAAATCCAAGGCATGTCAAATCCGCCAATCCGCAGTGGGCCCGCGTGGTGGATCATGTCCCCAGCTCCCTCGATGTAAGGAAAGGTCTGTGCCTGAGCAGTGGGGCAATATAAATAGACTGATGATGATCCAGTCTACATAGGTATTGTTCAGTATTCATGTTAATGCACCAATTCAGAAAGTTGTTAAATTCAAATTTTCATTGTTTTGTTTATTATTGCAAAATAAGTATTGGACGGTATACTTGCATGCCACAAGCAGCGCCTCTAGTGAGGAACAGTCGCAACTCGTCTGCAGAAAACTAATGGCGATCGGCTCATATCGCTCCGCGATAAATATTCAAATAAATTGATAAAACCAACAAACTAACGTCAAACGCGATTCCTTCATCATCTGAAGACCCTAAAGCACCAGTACAAGAGAGCTGATCCTGCTCGAACCAACTCCTTTGGATTTATTCACCGGGGGCCCCCAGGTATTCTAGGCTGCGGCACTTGGTGAGTGATTTCCAGTCCTTTCGCTTATTTTACTGACTATTGAAGACTTTCTACAACATAAGTTTGATCCTTCGACCCAGGATTCTTTCTAAATTGGTGCTATTTCTATCGCAAAACGTAATTTTCGTTACGCTTTGTTCCGCGGTTCAAACCACCCGCAAAACAGGTTCTAGCATTTTCGTGCTAAAATCATACTTTCCCATTAATTTTAGTGTTTAAACTAAATACTAAACATAATTACACTACGTAATATCTCCGTATTACTAGTTTCTATTCCATTTCAATACGTTTTTCTCAAAATTTCATCAATAATAAAATGAGTGTAGGTAGAAGCTAATTCCTTTGTTCGGAATAGGTTAACGAGCTAGCTAGCAAAGAACTAGTGAGGTTGTTACGCGACCGCTGCGAGTGAACCGCCCGATCTGTACACTTTGTATGAGTACAACAGCTTTTTCACCTAACATCATTTTTGTGATCTGACTTTTACGTCAATTAATATTTTGTTTTTTAAAGCTTTTCACATTAGTTACAATGAGTGACGAATTAAATCAGCTGACATTCGAACGCGACGTCATTTACAATGATTTGCAGGGAATGTTGGATTTCTTAGAGGAAAATAATATCGATCAATTTAAGTGTCGAGTTACCGACTTACCCGCTTTGAAAAAAGATTATCTTCGAATTCAAGGAAAGATCGAGAAATTAAGTATAAAATCTAAAATCTTCGAATCTGCGACAGAATTGTCGAATAGAAATACATTTAAAACTTTATACTACTCGGTTAAGTCGGTGGCCGACAAACAAAAATCGGAAGAATTAACAAAACAAAAGTTTTTCGAACAGGTTAATTTAAATTCCTCGTCTGCACCAGCTCACAGCTGTTGGAACTCACGTCCTAAATCGAACCTTCCATCACTTCCATTGCCCGAGTTCCATGGTAACAACACGGAATGGAATTCTTATTTGGAATTATTCAATTCGCTGATTCACAATAATCTCTCGCTCACTAACATCGAGAAGTTTAGGTATTTACTATTGTCATTACGTGGTGAACCTTTAAACTTAATTAAATCAATTCCAATCACAGCTGATAACTACGACACAGCGTTGGAATGTTTAAAACATCGTTACCAGAACCAGAGAATAATCGCCACTAAACATATAGATACCATTCTCGACATAGAAGTTATGTCAGACAAGCCGAGTCAATGTGAGCGTGGAATTCGTAATATTTTGAATACTTGTCAAGAAAATCTCGCTGCACTTAAGGTCCTTCAGTTTCCAGTCGACGAATGGAGTTTCATACTATTGAATGTTTTACTTCGTAAACTTTCACCCTATATTCGTAAACGATTCGAACAATCGTTAGAATCTCCGACTGACATACCGGAAGTCACCGATTTGCTATTATTCTTAGAAAAAGAATTAGTAACCAGCGAAATCATGACAAGTTGTACTACCGCCACTGCGGTCCCCCCGCCCGCCGCCGCCGCAGCCGGCCGGCGCAGCAGCGCGCCCGCGCACGCGTCCGGGCCGAGCGGCGCCAGCACGCCAGCGAGCGGGGCCCGCAAGCCAACCGTGGCAGCGACAGCAAAACCAAATTTTAATTATCAACAAAATGATAATAGAAACACGCGATCATTTTCTTTTCCCACACTATGCGCGTCCACTACGCCTAGTGCGAACGTTTTTAAGTCTAATAAAAATAATTCAGGCTTAAATAATAATAAAATTAAATGCATCTTTTGCAAATTATCTACACATTCATCACTGAACAAGTGTGACGACTTTTTAAAGTTCTCGACTTCTCCCTCGGAAAGACGTGACTTTGTCTCAGGTAATAAACTTTGTTTTAATTGTTTAACCTACGGTCACTCAGTTAACGAATGCAAATCAAAGTACAATTGTAAACATTGTCAACAACGACATCATTCGTCACTACATCAGGAGAGTTATGACGTCACACACGTCTTATCCAGTGATGACGTAGTTCCGCCCGCCTCGGCCGCTGTGAGTTGCGCGTCGTCCGCTCGCAGCGACTCCGGCGACCTCTCGCGCGACTGCGAGTACTCCGTGCTCCTCGTGACCGCACTCGTCGACATCCGCCCCCGCGGTAGCACCTCCTTGACTGCACACACAGTTAGGGCGCTCATAGACCCCGGTTCTCAAACTTCGTTGATAACCGAGGCCTGCGTGCAGCGTTTAGGCCTACCACGCCATCACACTGGCGCGTCCGTCTCAATATCGGGCGTAGGTGACGGTGAGACCGTGCGACCTCACGGTATGGTTTGTTGTGACGTCACGCCGCACAACAAGCTACTACCTAAATTGAATGTTAACTCACACGTAATTCCGAAAATTACCAGTTACATTCCTAGCGTACAAAACAAAACGCCAACTGAGCATTTATCTCATCTCCGAAACCTACCACTCGCCGACCCGGAATTCCGTTCTGCGCGTCCGGTCGAGTTGCTGCTGGGTGCGGACTACAGTGACGTCATCCTATTGCACGACAACGTCATAGGACCTCGCGGTACGCCGGTTGGGATAAATAGCATATTCGGTTATCTTTTGTCAGGAAAAATCCTGAACAAAAACTCCTCGACACTAAACGTGTGTCTCGCCTCGTTTCATACTGAAACTGAACTACAGCGTTTCTGGGAACTGGAATCGGTTCCTGAGACCCAGGTTCTCACACCTGATGAAGCCCTATGCGAATCGATTTTCGTTGACTCGCATACGAGGGATTCATCCGGTCGTTACGTCGTGGCCTTGCCGTTCAAGCCCGACGCTCCGCCTCTCGGCGAATCGCGACACATCGCGCTTTCTCGTTTTCAAAAATTAGAAAACAGATTAACTCGTAATCCTAGTTTACGACTAGATTACCACAAGTGCTTGCAGGAGTACCTAGATCTTGGGCACATGGAACCGATTGCAGTTCCCACGGATCCAGCCTCACGGGCATCCGACACCTACTACCTCCCCCACCACGCCGTGGTGCGGACTCAGAGCGCAACCACTAAAACTCGCGTCGTTTTCAATGCTTCGCAACCTACTACGAATGGGCGCTCACTCAATGATAATTTGTTGACAGGTCCTAAACTACAACAGGATATTGTCATGGTCCTTCTGAAGTTTCGTCTACACGCGATCGTATTCACGTGTGACATAAAAATGATGTACAGGATGGTGTCTCTCAGATCCTCTGATAGAGATTACCACCGTATACTCTGGCGTTCAGATCCGAACGATCCTCTGATCGATTATAGACTCTGTACCGTCACCTTTGGCGTTAGTTCCGCTCCCTATCTCGCGCTCCGCGCTCTGCGCCAGCTCGCCTTCGACGAAGGTGACAAATGGCCTCTCGCTAAGCGTGCTCTTCTTCACGACGTCTTCGTAGATGATGCTATTACCGGAGCCAGTACTCTAGAAGATGCTCTCGCTCTTCAGCGAGAACTCATAGAGCTGTGCCAAGCCGGCAGCTTCGAGCTCCGCAAATGGAGCAGTAATCATTCCGCTTTGCTGTCTTCTGTCCTCACAGAAGAGAGTAAGAGTCAGCAGGAAGCTCTCGTCATCTCATCGCTCGAAGGAGATACGTCAGTCAAGGTTTTGGGATTAAAATGGACACCTAAACTTGACACTTTCACTTACGAAGTTCATCAAGATGATGAGTCTAGCAAAAAACTCACTAAGCGTGCGCTCCTGAGCGAAATCTCCAAGATCTTCGATCCCTTGGGCTTTCTTTCGCCAATTACAATTTTTGCTAAGATTCTCATTCAGTCTATGTGGTTATGTCATACTGACTGGGATGAAGTTCCGCCACAGCATATCATTGATTCGTGGAAAAAGTTTATTTCTGAACTTCCACTGATATCAAATGTAACCTTACCTCGTCACGTGGTACCAGCCTACCGGTCTATTCAGATCCACGGCTTCTCCGACGCCTCTGAAAAGGCTTACGCAGCCTGCGTCTACATTCGTCTTACAGACACTCAAGGTCAGGTTCATACCTACCTACTTATTTCGAAAACGAAAGTTGCACCCATCAAGCGCATCTCACTTCCACGCCTTGAGCTGTGTGGTGCACTTCTCCTTGCAAAGTTAATGCAACTGATTGTTGAGACTTACAAGGACTTTATCCAAATTGACCAAGTCTTTGCCTGGAGCGACTCGTCAGTAGTTCTCGCATGGCTACACTCGTCCTCTCACGAGTGGAAAGTTTTCGTGTCCAACCGTGTCACAGAAATCATCAGCCGTGTCTCTGCATCGCGATGGCGACACGTCCGTTCCGCGGACAATCCAGCCGATGCTGCTTCTCGTGGGGTTCTACCTTCTCAACTAAACCCCGACCTCTGGTTCTCAGGTCCCTCCTGGCTGAAAAGTCCAGAGTCTGAGTGGCCACAGCTACTTCCTAGCTACGCTACGGATGAGGAGCGACGAGCTCAAGCTCACGTTTTGGTCATTGACAAGAAAGAAGATTCAAGTATCGACTTTCTAAACAAATTCTCAAAACTAGGCAAACTTCTTCGAGTTGTGTCCTACGTATTTCGTTTCTACCACAAGTGTCGTAAAGCGAGCACCAATTATAACGAAAAGTATATCACTGTCCCAGAGACAAATTTCGTTCTGAACCGATTGATTCTTTTAACACAAAACGAAGTCTTTTCGGATGATATTTTAAAAATAAAATCAAACAATTCGTGTTCAAGAAACTTACAAAAATTGAAACCGTTTATCGACGGCGCCGGATTGCTCAGGGTCGGCGGCCGTATTCAAAAATCAAATCTCGATTACGAAGCAAAACATCAACTTATTTTGCCTAAAAGCCATTTTTTGACTGATCTACTGATCGATCATTTCCATGTTTTACATTTACATGTAGGTCCCCAAACCTTGCAGTTCATATTATCTCAACGGTTTTGGATCCTCTCGGCGCGCAACGCAGTGCGAAAACGTACGTACCGCTGTGTTCGCTGCTTCCGCACCCGGCCAACCGCACCGCAGCCCTCCATGGCTCCGCTGCCGAGCTCGCGCGTGCGCCCGCTACGTCCGTTCTTACACGTCGGCGTAGATTACGCGGGATATTTTCAAACTCGAACTACTAGGCTTCGTAATTGCAAGATTTTCAAGACTTATGTCTGCGTATTCGTATGCATGTCTACCAAGGCGATACACCTGGAGCTAGTTCCAGATTTAACTACCCAGGCTTTCCTATCTGCTCTTCGCCGCTTCACGGCAAGACGCGGTCTCTGCTCTGAAATTTTCTCTGACTGCGGTCGGAATTTCGTTGGCTGCAATAAGTACCTAAAAGAGCTTTATACGTTTTTAAATGAAAACCAGACGGAGATCCAACATACCTGTGCATCGTCAAACATACGCTGGCATTTTCAACCTGCCTACGCCAGTCATTTCGGCGGTATATGGGAGGCAGGCGTGAAAAGTTTTAAACAACATTTACATCGCGTCGTAGGTTCACAGATCTTAACTTACGACGAATTCAACACGCTGTTGTGTCAAATTGAGGGAGTTCTCAATTCGCGTCCACTCGGCGTCATGAGCAGCGATCCTTCGGATCCACTTCCTCTTACTCCGGCTCACTTTCTTGTTGGGGAACCATTAACCTCGCTGCCCGAGTACGACTTCTCTGATCATAATCCGGGACGTTTAGATAGGTGGCAAATGATTCAGCAAATGCTACAGCATTACTGGAAGCGTTGGAGTCGAGAGTACCTCCAGCAACTCCAGCAGCGAGTGAAGTGGTACCACAACAAAGACATCCCTCTCACCGAGGGCACTGTCGTCCTCGTTCATAACGACTCGTTGCCACCGATGCAGTGGCAACTGGCCCGCGTCCACCGGCTCCACCCGGGGCGCGACGGCATCGTTCGTGTTGTAACCCTTCACATGGGCAACACATACGTTCAGCGGCCGGTAGTAAAGGTTTATCCTCTTCCTATCGACAACTAATAAGTCAAACATTCTTATTCTTACTTAGCATAGGTTGATAGGTTAGTTAATTTTAGTTTAGGCTTAAATGAAGCCAGTTTCTTACTTTAAAATCCTACGTATTTTAAGGTCGCCGGCATGTTCAGTATTCATGTTAATGCACCAATTCAGAAAGTTGTTAAATTCAAATTTTCATTGTTTTGTTTATTATTGCAAAATAAGTATTGGACGGTATACTTGCATGCCACAAGCAGCGCCTCTAGTGAGGAACAGTCGCAACTCGTCTGCAGAAAACTAATGGCGATCGGCTCATATCGCTCCGCGATAAATATTCAAATAAATTGATAAAACCAACAAACTAACGTCAAACGCGATTCCTTCATCATCTGAAGACCCTAAAGCACCAGTACAAGAGAGCTGATCCTGCTCGAACCAACTCCTTTGGATTTATTCACCGGGGGCCCCCAGGTATTCTAGGCTGCGGCACTTGGTGAGTGATTTCCAGTCCTTTCGCTTATTTTACTGACTATTGAAGACTTTCTACAACAGGTATTATTTTAGATACTTATACTGTACACTATTTCTACTTCAGAGCTATTATATTGCGGCATCCTGTGGCCTAAACTTCAGATTTTGATTTCCAATATGTATTACAGATTCGCCTTGATCATTGGAATGACATAGGATATATTTTTTGCCAAAAAGCGGCAGTTTGATTGTTTTTGTAACAATTAACTTATGTTGCTTGAGTTTAGGCATGATATGTATACTGCAACCCAAATCAAGTGTATTATTTTGTAAACAAATATGATCGCCTAATTACCTGTTGTGATGTAACACTGAAGGAGCTGATTGATCGAACCTGTTCATCATTCTGAAAATAAAGTAATCCGATCTAATAATGTGAAAATGACTGTGCAATAATCACAGAAAAGAAATATGTTAGTGGGGTAGGGTAGTTTTTGATTACAAAATAAGACACTTGATTTGGGCTTCAGCAAATTGTACTTGGTATTTATTGTGAAAACCTATTATTGGCTTATTATTGGGTTTCCAACAACAAAAATACCTTAATAAGTTAGTTTATTATCGAAATATTTATCAACCTGGTTACATTAAAAGGCACAGTTCAAACTGTCATAAAATTGATAGCATCATTACTCTCCACGTATCATCCGAAAGTCGTTAAAATACAACGGGAATCGCTCGAGCTTTATTGTTTTAATGGAACCCATAAATATTACAATTTAAAATGAATTTTCCATTTTTATTTCATGTTAAAATCAAAGTTGGCACGAATCTTGGAAGGGATCGTATTGTAAGGTAGTTAACCATTTACATTATAAGATTTGAATTTATATCTACGGGCTTCAGAGATTCTTTTAGGATCTTGTGCGATTTTAATAGGATCAACTTTGTACCGCGCTACCTCAGTATGACGTCAGAACCACAATAGGTCGTGTACTGTTTCTGTTTCTTTCTAACACAACTTATCTAAATGCCTTATACTTCATTTTTCAACTAATTTCGATTTCAATTTCACAGTTGATCATGAATTTGTGTCTATTTTGTAATAATAATGACAAACATTTATTAATCGATACTTGTGAAATACCCTATTCAATAATACCAAAATATACGTCCGTAACTCGGCAAATCATTATCAGTCTATATTGCCCCACTGCTCGGGCACAGACCTTCCCTTACATCGAGGGAGTTGGGGCCATGATCCACCACTGCGGATTGGCCGATTTCACATGCCTTAGATTTTTTTCTACGGCATGCAGGTTTCATCACGATGTTTTCCTTCACCGTTTTGAGAGCACTCGGTAAATGTACGTAAGTTTTTCCGTCGAAAAAACCGAGGATGACTCATTGGTACATGGCTACTGGCCCTAGCTGGGAATCGAACCTGGGACCTCCGTATCGCAAGTACATTGACCACTGAGCCACCGAGCTCTATGCTCGGCAAATATAGCCCTAAAATACAGTAATTCCTATTATTATGTTACAGATACGATCTAAGTTTAGAATTGGTCTAGAACGGCAGACTATATCTGCCAATATTGAATTTACTTGGAATACCGAACGGTGGCTCAGGTGAATCGTGGAATTGTAGATATTACCTATATTCAGAAAGTATATTTTAGTTTGAAGTTGCTATTTTGAAGGAACCTAGTTGAATCTCCTAACTGCGAAGATTGTGGGACCAAGGAAGACTTGCAACATATTGTGATGGAATGTGTCCGGTACGCGACTAAAAGAGAACATATTATTAATAGTTTAGGTTTATGTAAATTAGATGTAGGTATATTCCACGGCATTTGAGCTGAGCAAACTTCAGGCCCAGCTAAAATGTTTTCACGCTTTAAAAAAAAATTAAATAGATAAGTTAGAATAGTTACTATGAGATTGAAATTGTCACCATGTGTACAAATATCCCTAAATAAATATAGAAAAAAAGGAACCTACCTATACATAGTGAAATTTAAGTCATTTTACGTTACCAAATTGTTGTTGATATAACCAAGTGCTCTGTAATATTCTGTAGGGTTAGAATAGACTATAATATGAATATAAATATTGACATTATTTAAACTTATTAAATTTTGTTGTATCTATTGAATAATATTTGAAATCCAACCTTATACTTACCTGTTTTACCCGATTGTCGAAAACTCTCAGCTTTACAAACAATGGACAGATAAACTTCAACGAGTGACGGAGTAGTCACATGACTCATTCAATCTCAATTTAACTGTTAATCTTGAAAACCTTATCCATCAACAAAGTTTACCTCCGGAACCTCAGTTCAAATGTCTGCTCTATCGATTTCGTGGAAATAGCACCACGTCTGAGTCCCGCGAAACGACCTCGACTCCGGGATAACGTCCCGGGAATTATATTTTTCCGGGAAGACACCTCTAAGAGATTATAATGTCTTTTTTAAGTTCCAGAAGTTGTAGTAGTTTCCTTAACTATTTCTTTCACTGTTATTGATGACTGTTTAGGAGTTTACATTTATTTACACAAACATTAGGTTTAGTATATGTTAGGGTGTTATTAAACTATTATGTTGATTTCTAGCTAAAACAACTACAGCCTTGTCAGTCAGAGCAAATATTTGTAAACAATAACCAATCAGACTAGCTAGGAAGACAAATAGTTAGAACCACAGCTAATCTTATCTTTCCGCGTAACGCTAAGGTTATCTTTTGATGCAAGCCGGGTTTAGGTAATACTAGTTGAGGGAATTGTTTATTTATTTATTTTATTAATAGACTCGACAGTTCGTCATTTGCCAATGTCATGTTACAGAATATTATAGCGTCTTCTCTTCATCCAGGGGACTAGCCGTAGCGTCGTCACCCTGGGTATCCGTGTCTTCATGTCTTCATCCAGAGGAGTCGCCGTAGCGTCATCACTCTGGACGAAGCAGCTCGACAGTCACGTTCACTCCCGAGCTCGTAGTGGAACTCTTGACTATAGCGCCAAACTTCAGATCCTGCATGAATCTTCCAATAATTTCACCATACTGTCATTCGCGAACATTTTCTGATTAATTTAACGTGATATTAAAGACATTGTAGACATTAAGCTGAAAATTATCAAATAATTTCGCAACCGTCGTTGCCCGCCATTTTCAAATGCCCCTGAGGGAATTGTACCTATGTTTTGTCTGAATTATCTAAGGCAATTCAATTCTTTCTAGCGGTAATCTTTCTCGTATTGGACTTAAGAAAAATTAGTTTCTGCTTCGGGAGAAAGTCTTGTTTGTAAATAACAAAGTTTTTTCTCAAAGGAAGATGGATTGGCGTTGTTAATGCGAGGCAGTTCGCGATTGGCTATTTTCAGGTTTGTTATTTGCTCTTCAGCTATTGCGAATAATATTGAGTTATTTCGGAATTCAATACGAAGCTCGACTTTATTAGGATGGTTTGTTATGTCTAACGATATGACCCCCCGAGGATTAAGGTGTCTATATCAAGAGTGAAACAGAAGATGCCCCGCAGCGGCGGAGTGAAGAGCACGGCACAGTGCCTCTATATTTCTATTCTTATGAATTTTGGCAGGGATAAAAAAACGCCAACAAAAATCTGACTTTTTTAAACAAGATCTCGTATTTACAATACCCTACATTTTGATATATATTTTGTATTAACAACTATTTCAGTTTAAACATAATTTTCATTATAAAAGACATGGAAAGGGTATGTTTGTGATTTTTTTTCTATCGAGCGAAGTTTGTTCAATCGTGTATCGGTATTCATCAGTCCCTAAATAAAGACCCCAAGATTGCTATAATGTTTTTCAGTTTAGTAGTTAGTACCGTAGCCTTCATAGTAAAACTGAAAATCCGCCTTAAGGCCGAGATTCATAGATATTTGTGAGCACGAATGAACGCTTTTACACGACTTTGCAAAGAAAAGGTGCCAACACTGAGGAGAATCAACAAGAGCGAAAGATATACGAGTACCTACCTACTTACTTAGATATGTAAATACAAAAATAAGCGCAAACTTCAATATGCATAGCAAAGAGCATTTTAACCGGTGACCCCGCATATTACGTCTCACTCGCACAACAAAGTAAGCTATTGCATCGCGAGACCCGCTGCTCGGGAGAAAATCAAGCACCTCGTATGTAGGGAAATTCTCTTAGATAAACTTGGAGATAGCGATCCTAGGGTTGGCAATGGTGCGGATGAGAACGGATGAGGATGCAGATGCGGATTTTTTGGGCGCACTACGCGAAACGAAAATCTACTGGAATGCCACGCAATGGAGAGATGCCTGTAGTTTGAATCCGATCGTCATGATTTTTTTATAAATTCGGTTATTTACAAATAGTTTGATATACATACCGATCGTTGTTGATTTTGCCAAATGTGAAGGTACAGCCATAGTCCAACCAAATCTAGTATAATTGCCGTATGTAATCTCTCATTCTAATGATAAATGAAATCATTTAAATACGTCCGAGTACTTATGCCTCTTCTGTAAGATCTTGGTTATGTACGACACTAGAAGGGCGTATGAAACGACGAGAAGGAGAAGTATGCCAGAAAACTGTGTTTGCGTGTGATTTGTAGGCTTAGGTTAGGCAATTCGGGCAAGAAATATCTCTGCTTGTATATTGTTTAGTGCTATTGTTTTGGTCCTTGGTACTGTTAGGCTATAAATGAAGAAAAAAAAACGTTCATCGTTCAGTGAAATACTAGATAAACGATAGATATGACGCGTGAAAGCATGAGTCGTTGTACAAAGATTTATATTTCCTGTTTTCATGTCACTCACTACATAGGGTATTAAAATTGGTGAAGATGTAATAAAGTACACTGACAATATAGATTCCAAAATTTGAATACCTTTCAGTTTATCCGTAGATGCGGATAAGGATGTTTATAATTACAACACTATTCGCAACAATGTTAGCTTCGAGTCAATATACGAGACAGTAAAAATGAAACCGCAGTTTGATTCTATTTGCGAAACAAGTGGCGGGATATTGACTATTTATACAAGTCTTTAGCTTTAATAATACAAGTCTGATAATACCTAGTTAGTACGAACAACAGCAGAACAATGGTAACACTCGCAGTACGATTTCAACTCTTACGACGAAGATAATAAGAACGATCCAAAGTCCAAAGTGTTATACATCTGTCACGTTGCAACAATGTAACTTTTACATTAGTCTACGTGAAACAAGTGTTCAAATTATATTATTTCTGCGATCCTAGTTTATCAAAACTTGAAGTTCAAGAGCATATGGTGGTACTTTGATGGTAAGATTCTGTGGGAATTTGGTTGAATATTCATTTGAAGTCTTGCTTATAAAGGAAGGTTGAAATTTCTTATGTTTATTTTTCCGATAAATATGTAAATGTATCAAAACATTAGACACACATTCGTTTGATTATCTTATAGCTACATAATTATTTTAGTAAGTACTTTTATTTTTAGTTTAATATTGTAAGTTTAGTAAGTTAGTTTATATTTTTAGTTATTTGAATAAATGAAATATATTATGTATAAGTTTATTATTCGAATTTGAGTTCATCTACAAGTAGACATACAGTGGTGCTAATTCTGAAAGTACACTTTTAAGCTAAACTAAAATTAAAATTTGCTAATGGTTTAGACCATTCTAATTTAAGTTTAGTTTAGTTGCAAATTGCCAATTCCGAATTAGCACCAGTATCTGTACAATCTTGTAGACCAGCATGACATGAATGATGATGAATATTGTAGACAGTACATCTGTACAATGCAAGTCAAGAAGGAAGAAATTGTAATTTTAATATGTCCCATAGGCTACCTAACTAATAGTAAACAAAAATTGAGGAATTGAGGAATCGCCTCCAAGTGCAGTGAGTTAAGAAACCCCTTAACCCCAAAGGTTAGACGGATGTGAATATCGCAACAATGAACGGTCCCAATCCGTCGGGAGCGAGCGGGCCCGCATTCTCTCACTGGCAGGATTAACCCGCTTTGCCTGTTCCCGAATTGGATTATTGTACGAAGACTACATATTACTGGAAGTGAGAATGATTGTTTATATCGCTGTTACGATGGTATGGACAAAACAGACCCATTTCCTACTGCCGGCGTGTTAATTTTTTTACGTTCGTTAGTATAGATTACAGCTAAGCGTTTGACAACATTGATCACAATATATTACATGGAATTAACGATACACAACGGAGACCTGTAAAATATTCATTTTATTTTCCAAATTGATACTGATTTTGTACATATTATAAATATAATATTTAGAATTTGAATTACGCATTATCCATGCTCGGTGAATAAATTAGAACATGATTAAATTTTTTTTGCCGTGGGCAGGACTTGAACCTGCGACCTTGTTGTTGTCACGGAATGACATGGTCGCAAGTTCAAGTCCTGCCCACGGCAAGAATTTTTTCATCATGTTCTAATATAATATTTCCTCAAAGTCAATGAGTTCCAATAACAATATGTTTAATATTACCTACTGTGAGTATTATCCATTTATTTGGCAGTCTGAAAGGGTAGTACCATTTCTCACGTATCACTTCTAGCCACTTTCGGTGAATGGTATCGCCCAAGGGAAATTCTTATTGGTCAGTTAACAAAAGATCGCGCGTCTGTAGGTGTTGTGTAGCCCGCATCTCGGAATAAGCTGATAGGATTTTCGTAGCCGGTTGTACTTTAATATCCGTTATTGGTTACGATTCTCGGGGGTTCGGAGCTTTTACGTAAGTTGTATTCATTGTAGTACACCATTTATAAGTACCTAGAGTCGTAGAGGAGGTCCATTTCCAAATATTTCCTCAACCGTTGAAAGAGAGCACGAGGACGTTGTCTAATTCGATTAATTATTACTGATATCAATAAACAAGCAGCATTGTTTCAAATCTATGCTGACGATGGTATTCTTACTTACAGGTTTATTGCAATAAACCTCCTTAGATATAAGTAACTCATAAAGTACCAATTATGCGTTTATGTTACTAGTTTGAACGACATAGTCCGCTTGATATTTTTTTGTATAAAGTAGTAACTTAACATTATCAAAAAGAGGAACTTATGTTTAATTCAAGTCTAATTTTACATACAAGCATTATTTACATAAACGAAGAAGTTCTAAACGATGAGTAGGTAGGATGTTCAATAGAACTAGACTAAGACGTTCTGCTAGTTGATATAGATTCAGGAAGAATCTAGGTTTATTCCAATTCTACATAATGGAGTTCGAGTATCTCTTGAAGTAAAGGGAGAAATTCTTTTATTCAACTTTTAGTGTGCAATGCGAACGGCTTTCGAAGCGAATTGAAAGCATGAATAAAACCAGCGGATATCTTTCAATACAGCAACGGCCAGACATATTTTGGTTATGAGATTTCTTCTTGTTTTATTGATTAAAAATGGTTATATTGGCAATGGGTGCCTTGTTTCAACGAATACTTTTATGTATTCAGTGTTTTCAAATATGTATATATTTATAAAGTCACGCCTGATTAATGCAGGGGTATACAGGGTGTAATGGAAAGGGTATATGAAGCCGAAGGGAGGGTGTTCAGTATCGATAACTAAACAACTTATGTTCTACGACTTTTCGATTATCGCGAATTTATTTTTTTACTTTTGATACATTTCGTACCGGTCAGCTGATTGATTTGTATGAGACATTAATTTATTTTTATTTTTTATTCGAAAAGTCGTAGAACTAAAGTTGTTCAGTTACCGATACTGAACATCCTCCCTTCGGCTTCAAACCCTTTACGTTACACCCGGCATGAACTTCCATCTGCTGAGATCATGGCAAACAACCCTCGCTTCCTCCACATTCATTAATATATTCATGCACGCTCGTCGGTTGTTCAAATATCCAAGCAAATATATGCCTATACTAATATCAGGAATGTTAGAAAATTAAAACATTGTAGTGATTCTTGTACTTCTTGTACATTTCTCCAACATTCCAATACACTCTATACAATTTGCATTCCAATATATTTTCCCTCTCTCATCGCTCCACGCCCGCAACTTTTAAACTACACTTTCAAACTATTGTGAAACGTTTCCTTTCTGAACGAACAGGTAAGATTAAATACAAGTTTATTGTTAAGACAAATTCCACAGTTTATAGCGAAAGTTATGGCTCCCGATAACTTATTTTCATGGCATCGCTGTAAATCAACTGTCAAATCCGTTTAATCTTTCAAACAGTCAAAATCCGAAGCGAACGCCCAACTCTAAGTGCTTGTTTATAATTTCAAATCAGATAACCAGATTCGTCCAGTTCAATTCGGACAGTGCTTAGGGTTGACACTAGACAAAATTGAACTTTAGTTGCCTAATTTAAATTTATTGAATCAAATATTTGGCGCAAAATATTAAGTAATGTCAAAGTCAAAGATTTTTATTGCTGGTTATAGGTATTACAGATGTTATGGTTTAGAAAGTGCTTATCGCTATAACCTACCTTGTTAAGGCATGCAATAATTAATATTTAAAAAAATGGTATACTGTTACGAGTAGCTGCGGGTAATTTAATTTCCTGGTACTAAACGTAGGTATTGGAAAACTATTTATCTTTCTTTTTTGTTATTTCAACATCATTCCTGTGAACGAGTGCTGATGAAATAGACTAATCTATTGTTTGTGTGACTCAATATTTTTGGAAAAGATTAAGAATAGCAACCCTAACGATACTTGTACCATTGCAAACTGGATTACAACCGGGACGAACTGCTAGGAACCGAATTAATCCTGTAAAGTTCCGCGCATGGTTACGTTGATTTAGAAACTTGTTTGTTTCTTGAAGCGTTGGCCGAGTTGATGCTAAGTTTACAGACAATTTACAGATAACAACCAGGACTTTGCTCTTAGTCTAACGGATACAGTAACTCCTTTGGAGACAATACAGAAACTGGCAACTGCGACATTTAGCAAAATATGAAAATACAAACGTAGAAACGAATTTGGGATATCAAAAAATAATCAGATTTAAATCCTCGCCGTTGCGTTTGACAATGTGATTACCGTGTTCCTATGACATCACAGCTCTGACATACGTCTGAGATCCGCGGGATTCTGGTAATCTAATTCCGGAGAATGTCTCTAACGACCGCAGTGGAAACGGAAGTCGGAAGGGAAAGGCAACGAGCGGGGCTCGGGAGTACCTCAGGGTTACATACTAGGTCACATTCTACTGAATTGTGAATTTCAAGCTTACTTTGTTACCCTTTGAAACAAAAGAATGTTTACATGTGAATGCTTTTACATTTTTTATGAGCGAATTATTTGTTTGAACGTGAAGAGAACACAATTTGGCTAGATAATTACGTAAAACTGTTTACTTCACTCCGCATATTGTAAAGTATGCCTGTCTACGCATAATTTATAGGTAATCTATAAATTATGCAAAGGCACACAATAATAATTATAATTATTACTTTACGCTTACACAACGTATAATTTAACCACGAATAAAGTAATATTAATTTTAACACAAGAACATTAAATTGAATAAATAATGTCTAATATTAAACATTAGTTACTCATAGATACTATAGATTAATAGAACTAGCTTTTGCCCGCGACTTCGCCTTCGCAGGATCTTTATAAATTATATCAGATTTATGAGCTATATTATAGTAATGTTTCATTAAAATCTATTCATTAGTTTTTGCGTGGAAGAGCAACAAACATCCATCCATCCATACAGACTATCGCGTTTATAATATTAATGGGAGTGGGATAGGATGTAACATGCATTTAATGAACATGTTTATATACGCATTCTGAAACAAACCATTACTGTTAAAAACAAAAACACCCGACTGACCAAAATTCAAGCCTATTTGAATAAATTTGTATAGCCTATGTCACTCCTACAATCAAGGCGAATCTAAACGACACCTCATATGTTAAAATGCATCAAGCCGTTTAGGCTGCAGCGCGTGCCAAAGAATTAGACATATACTTACATACACTCGAAAAACATAACCCACCTTCTTGCGCAGTCGGGTAAAAAGGTGACTTCAATGTAAGCAACACACTTTATAAGAGCTTATCTTTTTTTTTTACCTCAATGTAGGTAATTAAGTAAGTGCTTTGAAGTTAAGTAGAGACATTAATTAGCACAATTAATTTACGGTTGGCTGAATGTTCCAGAAATAACATGACTTTTGTAATGTTCACAAGCGATTAACTCAGGTTATTTCCCTTTGATACCCTTGTACTATTTATGAGATCATTTTTAGAAATGGAGTGTTTAACATTGAAACAAATGACCATATTAGCACCTGATGTGATGATGTGATTCAAGGTATTAGTAAGATAACATGGGTGTAGGACTGTAGGTGACCCAGAGTTTTCAACGCATCAGCATTCCAATATTACAACCCAACGATGTCGATGCAACGCTGCCAGCATTCTTAGGCCCGTAATAGTCTGAGCTCAAATCCGTCCTCAAGAGCGAATACAGCTGATACACTCTCAAGACGTGATCACCAACTCAAGTATGTCATTTATTAATAAACCAATCTTGAAGGCGTATCACGTCATGTCTTTCTGAAAACGCGGTTCGCCTGCAATCAGCAAATACGTTATCAAGTGTGAGTTTGACAGTTCTCTTGAGAACTGAGTTTTGTTTATTAATACGGCGTTACTCACGTGATACCAGATTCCTAAACGCGCGCCTAAGTTATGTTTCTTAATAGAAACGCCATCTTAAGGCTTGAGGTCGTTCTCAAGATTGACTTTTGAGCTGAGAGTGATGTATTAATAAGGACTTTAGCATAACCACATATCGTTTCAGTTGGATTAACAAAATATAATTATAACGAGTAAAGGCATAGCATTGGGATTGAGATGTCGAATACCGAAATGAACCTTCCCAAAGTTTAAGTTTTCCACAACTTTCAATAGAAATACGAAAACCCACGTTCCAAAACGCCAGGTTATTAAAACTGTTTGAATCTCCTTCTACCCACCTCACCGCTGACTTTATGGAGCCAACCGCGACAAAGATAAACTGAACTATCTCCCAAACAGAGTACATTCACCACAGTCTGTGAATTTTGAGGAATAATCGTACAGTCGGACGAAACTGTCGTTTGTTTTGCGGATTATCTCATACACATCTATGACGGAACTTTAGATTGCGTCTCTTGAAAATTCTGGACTGTATTGCATTCATTCCACTCGTATTTAGGTTGGATGCGTAACTATGGGACAAAGATAATAATTATAGATATATTGGTGGCTATGGCGAAATGAACATAATATCAAAAACACTTGAAACATTCATTCTAGTAATAATAATGTCCATGAGCCAACTAGCGCCGCCAATCTTGAAAAAATAATATCTTCCATTTTAATCAATTTTATTAAAACAGCTATTTACAAAATGTTTATTAGGATGAATACTATTTATCAATATACAATACATGGCATAATTGCGACAAGCTAAGTTGTAGTTCACAAATGTGCCAAAAACGGCCGTTTTTCGCAATTATGCGAACTTGCAATTACCGACATTGAATCACGTTATAAATAAGGATTTAAAAAATAGTATTTATCGTAATAAACATTTCGTAAATAGCTTTTTTAATAAAATTGATTATATTGGAAGATATTATTTTTTTCAGATTGGCGGCGCTAGTTGGCTCATGGAAGGCCCTTGACTAAATATTTGTGTATTTATTTATATTATTAACTTTACAAATCTCTTACGTTACTAAAATAATTAATCACCAGACGCGCCAAAGAGTCCAAATATAGATTTCTCGAAATAAACTCAAATGTATTTTGTTTCTAAAATTATGGCACGAAATTTTCCTTTATTTGTAAGATTTCACTTGTATTATACACCCAAGTGTATTTACCGAGTCTTTTGAGCATCGTAGACGGATGTTTACCGTCCGTTCGCCTGGAAATCCTGCTTTGGTTCCGAATACAACTTTGTGCAGAATATTTGAGAAATATTTCTACATTTCAAACGCTAATGCTTCGTTTATCATTTTTTGGTTTAGTTCAATCCACAATATTATATTCGCCATGTGGGAGCCGAATTTCCGATTTAAATACCTATAAGTACCGCGGCCCAAATCAAGTGTCTTATTTTGTAAACAACTATGATCGTCTAATTACTTGTTGTAATGTAAAACTGAAGGAACCTTGTTCATCATTGTGAAAATAAAGTGATCAAATCTAATAATGTGAAAATAACTATGCAATAATCACAGAACAGCTTAAAGTGTTAGTTGGGTAGGGTAGTTTTTGTTTACAAAATAAGACACTTTATTTGGGATTCGGTTTACATTTGTTTCAATGCATCGTCATCATGATGCATGCAGTAATATCAATCAAGATTAACACTTCTTGACGTTCCTCTTGTCATCGAAGGTTGGACAACATCATAGCAATTTTTCACCCTCTGTCCGGCTGCCCGGAACAAGTAGCCGGTGCTGCAGCCGAACCAATCACGCAAATTCTTTAGCCAAGAGTGTCTCCTGCCAACGCTCCTCTTCCCACAGATCTGGATTATTAACTGCAGCAGGTAATATTACCCACACTTACTTATAAGATATCATTAAAATTTTTGCCTTCCCTGATATCTGCCACTCAGATTTGCGTCACTCAAAATAGCGTTTTATAAGTCTGTAAGGCTCAATGATTGCATCTTAGAAGATTAACTTCGAATACGCAGTTGATACGGATATTCAAACCTAACTGGGGAACCGAATAACTGAAACTTCAACACACGTAACGTAACGCAATCACAAAATTTGAACAAACTAAGTCAAGAAGTTCATGCATTCGAATTCTCGCGGTCGAATTATGAAATTTAACCGCAGCCGAGATCGGTCGAACGGGTACGAATTTCAAAAGTTTACGAACAACCCCTAAGAAAGTTCCTCAGAATGCAAAACAAGCCAGAAGACGCCGAACGCCTTGTTTTTGCGATTGTTATTCCGCTCAAATGCTGTCGAAACTCACGCTCGTGATTGGTTGACAGTTGACCTTTTAATAGATAAGGAGAGTCAGGTTTTGATAGCATTTGTGCAGAATAACAATCGCAAAAGCGCGACCGTGCTTGAGATGCAATTCGCTTGCTTTATGGTATGTGAAAAAACTTATGGTATGGTACGTATGTATTTATGGTATGTCAAATAGGCGTAACTATTCCTATCCCTTTTTTCGTGAAGTTTTCTTATCCTGGCATCAAATAATTATGCAAAGCATTTTTAATGTTCTTTAATGTGCATCAGCTGAAGCCTAAACCGTTTGCCATGAGTTATTTATTTGTTAATTGTCATTGTAATTTATTAAGACTGTTTTTATTCCCATATGTATATACTTAATAGGCAATAAATGTTATTCTATTATATTCTTTAACAAAACCGCTTTCGACAACTTTCAAGATTTGCTCGAGTAGGTATCTTTGTACGCAGTTCTGAATGACATTAAATCATTGTCAATTTTATCTTAACGTTAGCTTCATTTTGATCCCCTTATACGTTCTGTTTCTTTTCGGTATTCTGAGGAAAGTTCTTAAGAAAGTTCTCGAGTCGGTGGAACTCCGTCGACCGCTTTGGTCCGCTATTTGAAAAATGAATTGTCTGCATTTCAAATATATGGCCTTAGTTGAGGAGCCGTGAAAAATATGAAAACTCTATTGCTTTCGGGAAATTCCGCGTCCCTTTTTTATTAGCTGGATGTGAGAATCAAGTTCCTGGCTTTTGCTTTATGGAAATATTTATTCTTCATATTCTTACTTCACGACTTTTATAAGAGTAGCTTACCCCTGTCTTTTGCCACTTTTGATGGTCTTCGAAGAGTAATAAGATGTTTATCTCGGCGTGCGTTTAGTAAGTGGTGTAAATGTAAATTCAAAAATATTTTGACGTGCAAAAATGTACACAACGTGCTTACTTGCAATAAAGAAATTTGACTTTGACTTTAACCAAAGTCAGAAAATTTTAATCCGCTCACAGACCTAGTATAAATTAGGATTTACATCCATGTCACAGTCTACTTTTCTTTTAAGATTACGATATAAGGGAACCATTTAAAAAAAAATATGATTCTGTTATTCCCTGAAAGGAAAAGCTTAATGGACATCTATTTACTAGGCTATACAGTCACGATTGCTGTTGATTCTTAAATATCTGTTGATGTCTGGGTTCAAGAATAAGTTGATTGATTGAGAATAATGGAATTATTGGTTCAAGTTTTCCGTGGTAGCGTAGCTCAAGGTTGCTGTCGCTACATCGAGTAGCATTATAATGATATGCAAAGTGAGTGTTTAAGCATGCATGTCGCATCTCTGCTAGACGGTGGATACGCAGACGGCGCACCTGACGGCGAGTGGTCACTGCATGGCCACTTTACCTTATCCACCTAATGCCACGCGTGAAGATAACGTGATCTCAATTCAGCCCCCTTACCTTTAATTCTTATAGCAGTATTACTTTCATAATACTTTGTTACTTCGTACAATGACGACCTTAAAGTAAGCTTATTAAGGTCGACATTGTACGAAGTAACAAAGTATTATGAAAGTAATACTGCTATAAGAGTTCAAGGTAAGGGGGTCTCTGTCGCTATACAACTTTTATAAGGCTTCGGCACACTACCAAATCAAAATAGTACTTAGTAGTGAAGCAATTACAGGCAGTAATTCTGACACGCGTTTCTTAAAACTAAAATCTGGTCTAAAAATTTTCCTTTCCTACACCAAAGTTATTTGATAGCGATCGTACAAGTTAAGCAACGTTGGGCGAGGTCTGTATCTGGTGTAAATTTTCATCTGAGCCTCGGAAATCACGTTAAGCAGTTGGACATAGTTATTGTGGTTCGGCAGCAATCATTAGGTATGTTTCATGTCTGGAGGCTTACTGAACGTCTCTGGCAATAGGTTTGATCACTAAGAAGAAGATAGATAAGCTCTTATAAGCGCGCACTAGGTTTTAACCGGCCAACATTACTGATCGGAAACCATTAGGTCGTGTGACCAAAGTCGACTCGTGATATTTTAAACTTTAATAGGTGTGACGTACGTGGAAGCATTCCAAGGTGTGACCTAAGTCTACTGTGACCAAGGTGGAATATACCTGCCACACTAAATCAAAATGTACATTAGATTTTGAACCAAATTGCAGTTACGAGTATGATAGGTTAGAATTCAAAAAATCATTCCAGACTCCAGACATTTATAATTGTACAAAACGAGCTAAAACAACATCGATATATTGGTCCCATCGCAATATAAGGGGAGGTTACACGTAGGTGGCAGCATGGTGTGATTGATAGCCGAATCAACGTATTTGAGCGTCGACCGCGCTGTCACGGGCGAAAGTTCAATTTAGGGATTCCATTATTTCGTTTTTGTGTCTGTCTCTTAAGGGACAGTTCACACTGGCGACTTGACGCGAGGTATGAAGGGCGACTTCAGTCTGCAGACTAGTGGCGCCGCCGACTTCAGATCAACAAACATTGCAATAGAGGACTGACAGCTGACTGACTGACGGCAGTAATTGCCGGTCATCATTAGCATTGCTTGTCTTGCCGTCAGTCTAACTTTTTTTCTCCTCCCTATTATTGTCTAGTAATTACGAGTACATGGGCGTCATGATAAAAACAAATACACATCGTCACGAATATTTTTCCGATCACGACAGCAATATCACGAGATTAGTTTCTCATGAAGTCGTCTAATCTTTGAGGAAACAATATGGCAGACGTGTTTGTCGCTTTTCAGTCGGCGGTATGACCTTATTATGTCATATAATCATAGATACTACTACAGTGCAGCTAATCAGTCGTCGCACTTATTCAATTTCTTTGACTTGGAAAAAGTATGCTAGGAATACTTAGTCGCCGGAAGTTTGCATTCTTTTGCGGCCCACGCGAAGTAGGACGACTGCAAGTTAATGTGTAATCTGCGGATTGCGTCGCTTCGTCAGTCTGAATTGGTCCTTAACGGAAATGGTAGTACGGGAGCCGCATAAATGAATAATCGGATTCTTTGTTTTTGAATGTTCTAAATTGCTTATGTTTATGTGTGGAGATTAGCAATGCCCTACGAGTTCATTCGTTTAGAAAAGTAAATTCGTGATCAGAGTTTAAATTAAAGCCTTTGTCATCAACCTTTGATGAAAGATGCATGCAACAAGGTATTTATTTATACAACAGGCCCTTGTAACAAAAGCCCAAGTCTATAAAGACATATCCACACTGTACTTTGAAAAGCCGTGAAAAGAAAAACCTAATGCAATATTTATTTTAAAATACATTATGACTATGAGTGTCCAGCCGACCGCGGCGCGGATTCGAATGCGATATTTTAGAGATACGTACGATGATAGTAGCTAAACCTAAACCCATTAGGAGACGCCATGTCTAGCAAAGGGAAATTTTTGAACTAATTCCAAAAGGAGGAAAGGTCTCAGTATGTCGTTGAATAGACATGCCGCTATACCAATGCGATAGCACTGTCCCTGTCAAGCACACCATGATATCATTTGATAGTTTTGAGAACGGTAATAGCTAGACTTGCAACGAATAGTATATTCGGCCATTCGCCGAATACCGAATATTCGGCAGGTACCCTGGCCGAATAGCCGAATATTCGGCAAAAATATTCGGCCAGCTTGGCGCCGTTTGTATTCACTCCTGTCGAGAGCGTAGTTTCTTCCTACACCGCCCCTGTCGCCTGTCGCGACACGTCTTTTGATTTTTACATGCTTAATCTCATTGCGCAACGTAATCTGTCTTTCGTCGCGTCGTATTGAGTTAAGTAGTTAAAAATTGAAGTTTTGCGCCTAATCCATCATGGCCTCTAAGTCACCTATAAAAGGTGACTTCTTTTTAGAGTCCATATGGACATATTTTGACGACGATGAAAATGATCCCAAAACTGTCGTGTGTAATTTGTGCAAGGCAAAAATTTCACGTGGTGGAGTGGGCAAAAAGGCGACTACATCAGACTGGATCGATGCTAATGCGAAAGAAAATTAATAAAACATTTTGTAATACAATAGTCAATCGTTTTTTTATTAAGCATTTATCCAACTACAAAAAATATTAGGTATTCGGTATTCGGCCGAATAGTGCCTAGGTATTCGGTATTCGGCCGAATAGGACAAAAGTGGCCGAATAGGCCGAATACCGAATAGTTGCCGAATATTCGTTGCAAGCCTATAGCCCTACCAATCCCTGAATCTTGGAGACAAGTGACTTTCTGTGGGTTTCAAAAAATACTGTTATGGAAGGGATGAAGTTATAAAAGTGTTTTGCAATTTTCTATTCAGTTTCATTAGAAACATACATGGATGACCAATGACTTATGATCTATAACGAAATCAATTATTTAGGTTTTATTGTCATTATTTTTGTTACAAAATAAGTTTACCAAATACATGAATTTACAAAATATTTTATCAATCTAAATGTATATTGGTATTATGTATTGCACAGTGCATTAGACAAATCTGTCTGTAATAGTGTGTCATTGATGTTTTGAAATAAATACTGAACCCTTCATCAATATTAAATATCTCACGAAATCTGACCACTTTTTTCCACCACGATATCCCAACATGAATAATTCCGGTACGGGAAGCAGGCGGGTTTTTTCCGGTTTTTTCCAGTGTATACCGGTTTTCCTTTTAATATACGGTTTTGAAGATAAATGGTGAGAGACAGAGCTTTTGATTGATAGCATGCTCGTTGTGAATTCGTATGGAGGATCGATTTATCGGAAATAACATATTAGTTATTTTGTAGTAGATTTAAGGCTTGAAAATACTGTTAAAACGCCACGCGAAATGACACGTGTTTAACCAATCAAATCGTTACATTTTCGTCGGTGTAGTGTGCTGTGTGATTTCGGCTATTACATGGTGTGAATTGATTGATTTTAACCCCCGACACAAAAAGATAACAAGTGTGTTATCATGGTATCAGTCAATACCACTTGGGGGTCCAAGTGGTATTGACTTTCGTTAAAGCTAGTAGAATTGAAAGAGAAATGATATGGGATTGACATTTGTTAACGTACCTACCTGTTATCATGGGTCCTTTTGAAATTTAAAACGACGCACATTCATTCCGTGATTGCTAAACTGTAATTTATAAAAGTAGGTGTGACCAAATGGGACTCGTAATATTTTTAATTTTAATAGGGGTTACGAAATGAGACACATTCCGAGGTGTTACCAGATGCTACTGGGAATAAGCCAAAGCATTGGGGGCTGTTGTTAATTCCTTGCTTTCTAATCTAATCCACTTTAAATTCGCAAGACGTACAATCGTCAACATTTTATATTTGTTATATTTCTCCCCACAACGCAGTCTGGCTGCGCCCTCGTGTTTTATATTCTTTTGGAAATTTGCATTCGAGATTATAGTCGAGACGCTAATTTTGTAGGGAGAGCATTTTTTTAGTTCATTGAGGGGTCGCAGGTAATTGATTTAAGACATTCGTTAAGCTTTTGTAACTGTAGTTCTTAGTATCGTTCCTACATCTTTGTTTTTAGGGTTCCGTGTCTCAAAAGGAAATAAAATCGGCTAATTGCGAGTCGGACTTGCACACCGAGGCTTCCGTGCAATGCAACTTAACCGTAACTTTGCTCCTGTGCTTTGCTCTAACGAAAATATATTAAACTAGATCTAGAAACCAACAGTCCGTCTGTCAAGACCTATATCTCAGAAACGCGAGGACGGATCAAGTTGAAATTAATACCCAATTCTCAGGTCTGAAACCTCATGCAGCCGTTAAAAAATTATACTTCTACGTCAACCCAATCAAAAGATATGGCCGCTTATGTTGCCTTTTCCCGCATATTTGTATGAAAATGCAAAATCCTCAAAACCTATAGGGTACTTCCCGTTGACCTAGAATCATGAAATTTAGTAAGAAGCTAGGTCTTACAACACAAGTAAAGTGTAATCTAATATATGTAATAGGGTTTAAACGTATATGTGCATTGTATGTAAGTATATAGGTATGATTTTATTTACGGTTCATTGTTGTTCTTCTTTTATTATAATATCTTTGTGTTACACCAGCCCAAACAATCTCTGCATGCCCCAAGGTAAACTGGAAGAAAATGCCGCAAGGCATTAAGTTCGCCCGATACATAAAACGTAACAAAGATTAAATAAATAAAAATAAGTAAAGGAAAAAATTCGAAAATTGTAAATTACTTACATCTCGCTTCCACACCGAAATAAAGCAGACCCGTATTATCTCTAGGCACAAATATTTTCCCGCCACGAAATTGAACCTAAATCAATCAATACAAAGTAATCTAAAGTGTTTACCGTATCAGTGGCAACGACCGGCATATGGTAAGTCGTTGCTCTGCCAACAATGGGCCGGGCAATTCGTTTTTTGTCCAGTTTAACCGTGACATGCCGTGACCAGACAATTGACTATATATGATACTGTCTTGTAAACGTCTTGAGGCTTGAAGTTTGGTATACGTTCGTACAGTCGAAATCACATCATGAATGTTAGGTCCGCTGGTCGAGACGAACCTAAAATACGTCATACATCACATCATACATAAATAAATAAATTGAATTGAAGCAACTAGTCAATACTACAAAGGAACTGGTCAATATACGAAAACTGAATATAGTTTACAAGGGGTCTCAAAGTCTCAATAATGTTGAGATTTTATCAACTTGACGGATTGTAAAAAAAGTTATTGGTAGATAGTAATGTTTAGAGTACGCACTATGTAATTTATTTATTTATTTAAAGGGTTACATAATAAGTGACAATCAATACATAGTAATCAGGGGACACAGCACAGTGGTTTAAATCTAATTAATTAATTGTAATGAATTTAAAAAAAAATCATACTTTTCGAGAAAATCTCAACCTTACAAACTCTCCTGTACACCTTTCTCTGTGTTAGAATGGACTTCAATTTTATTTTACTTGTTACCTACTTAGTTCAATATTGAGTAGGAGTATGAAAAACATTCAAGATTTCTTTTAAATCTGCTATTCCATACCAACTTCAATAGGTAATAAAAGAGAATGTCTTTTGTTTTAAATTATTTTCTTCTTCTGATTTTCTGTTAGACCAAGAACCTTATTTTTTGAGCTTTCAGTGTTTGGGAAAGTTGTTCGTATTCAATACCTAAATTAACCGCCCGAGAGTTAATAATTTATTTAATTTACATGTAAAAAATGTATTTACATGTAGATAGTAGCTACTAGGTAAAATAGCAGCAATACAATATCGACCCGAGAACGTCTGGCTGCAATATCGAAATAACATTTTCTTAATGGGAACTGCAAGTGGCCTGACAGACAGACATAGACCACCGCCTGTGCTAACTATGTTACGGTGACACATTCTATTTGCGAAGGCGGTGTAGTGGTAAATTTTTAAAAATACTCTAGGCGCTTTATGACAGCTAGTTATTACGTTACTGTTAGGAGACGTGTGAGACGTGATTTCGCATTTACCAAAATTACCCCTTCAATATGAGATACAGGCCATTAAATAAAATTTAAAGGTATATTTTTAAACAGAAAATAATATTTAATGTTTTGCAGCTTGTTAAACGTCATGTTATGACGTAAATAGTGCGTGCAAATGGAAAGAACAACGCACTTCATGATGTGTCTAGACACTTTATGAAGTGCGTAATTATACCATTTGGCTGCAACAGATATAACAGAATATGAATTATTATATTATATTTTTATTTGAATGGCTTCTACTCTTATTAAAGAGATAATTTCGCTAATGTCAAGTTATCTAGAGTATTCATGTAAATAGAAAATTAAACAATTAGTTAAAAATCAATTCGCCATTCCAAAATGATGGCGGAGAATATGAATTATAATTTATGGTGATATAATGTAAAATTAGTTATATATTTTTAGCTAATTATTATTTATGTATCTATGACCAATTAATTATTTCTTAAAATAATAAAAATAGGTGCCATTGGAATGTCGCCGGCGTCGGGGCAGACTTCGGCGTAGGTGGAGAGACGATGTCGTTAGATACAGGGATGGGTGGCTGGAAGAGGCTCAGGACAGGGATGGATGGAAGAGGACGGGGGAGACCTTTGCCCAGCAGTGGGACGATTTATAGGTTAACCAAAAAATTGGATTCTATTAAAAACATACAACTAAAGATAAAGTATAAAAATAAATCATGTTTCTAACCGAATGTTAGACATGGTTGTCGGAATACTACTAGTATTGTCCGATAGATGGAATTGCGTAACATACCCTTTAAGTATGTATAAAGCGATGAAGATTTTCGGTGGGCTCGGCGTGGCCTGTGGTGGCTCAGTTGGTAAGAGCGTGTCACGGAATGACAAGGTCGCAGGTTCAAGTCCTGCCCACGGCAAGAATTTTTTCATCATGTTCTAATATAAAATAAAGTTATAAGTACCTATATTGAATATAAATAGAGAAAAATTGTATCACAGGTATATTCGATTCGATCGAACCTCCTCGCTATTCTGTGACAAGCTCTTTTCCATCAGAGCTATCGTGAACATATTTAATAAGAATGATATTAGAGTTTAATCTTCATAATCCTTAAACTGACTCGTTTTCAACTTTTTTAGATGGGTCTTTCCCTAGTAAATAATTTTCTATTAGCATATAGTAGTCAAAGACTTATCGACGTCTAGAACTTCGTGATAAAACGCGATAGGTCGGGATTACGTCGGTTTAGTCGTGGAAATATGTAATTTTCGTAGAGACTCGCCGACACAATTAGTGGGGCTTATAGACTCGACGGAGTCAACTTGTGTTCGCCCTTTATTGTCCTCAGTTATGTAACGTGACTTTGAATACTATTAAGGGGGGTGGAGAGATGTCACCCAATACAGGTTGGTAGGTTCTCTTGAAAATGGCGGGGAACGACGGTTGCAAAATTATTTGATAATTTTTGTTATAATGTCTACAGTGGCTATTTTGTGTTTAATATCACGTTAAGTTAATCAGAAAATGTTCGCGAATGACAGTATGGTGAATTTATTGGATAATTTGAACAAGATCTAAAGTTTCAAGCTGTTATCAAGAGTTCCCAGCTACAAGCACGGGAGTGAACGTGACTGTCGAGCTGTTTCGTCCAGAGTGATGACGGTACGGCGACTCCTCTGGATGAAGACATGAAGACGCTACTGCGACTTCTCTGGAGGAAGATAGAAGACTATTATATTATATTGAATTTTCTGTAACATGACATTGGCAAATGACGAACTGTCGAGTCCATTAATAAATTAAATAAATAAATACAGGTTGGTACTGCTGTCTCTCTTGTTAATGACGTCACTTAAAGTTTTTGCAGAAACAGGTGACGTCACAAAAAATATCAGTGCAACAGGTACGGTGGAACACAGATAAATACGACTTATTCGTCAACTAGCGACTTGCGACATCCAGTCCCTACCAACCACCTTGGGTAGATTCTCTCCGTCTATTATAGGTACAGTCGAAGACAGAGATAAGTATAGAGGGAGGGAGCCTCAATATGGTTGAGATTTTCTCAAAACTACAGGACCGAATTTAATAATTCTTTTACAGTTACATAGTTTTAACTTTTATCTATCAAACAATGAAAGATTTTTTGCAAATGCCAAGTAGTTTTTGAGAAAATCTCAACCCCCTAAAACTCTCCAGTACACCTTTTTCTGTGTTCCACCGCACCGTTAAAGTTATGCAACTGTAGAAGATTTACTAAATACGGTCCAGTAGTTTTTGATAAAATCTCAACCTTATTGAGGCCCCATATGTACTTGTCTCTGTACCTAGATATAATTATAATTACACTGTCATATTAGATATACAGTATGTTGTTTAGATAACTGTGACCAAAATTAACATTAACGTGAATGCAATAATCTTATTTTTATCGCACCAACTGTTGCCATTAAATATCTAATTAGTCCCCCAAACGAAACAATTGTGCGCGCTAACGCACTATCCCTAAACTACCCTTAATTCCCTTACAATAAAGACTATGCCCCATGCGCGGTATAGTGAAGTGCAAGGTTTTGGGTTTTGGTCCTAAACTGCTTTCTATAAACATACTGATTTCTATGCTCTAAAATTGTACGGAACATGATTTATAGCTATATAGCGAGGTGCAATGTTTTGATTTTGGCAAAAGACTGCTTTCTACCTTCGTAGATAAAGCTTTTAAGCTTTGAAATGATACGGGGCATTAAAATTGATTCATAAAATGTACTAAACGCATTGATCTATAAACAACTAGATGCACAAAGGTCTTACTAAAACAATTTAAAAAACGTTCAATAAAGGGTCCATTGTTAACGTCCAAATAATGTCCAATAAAGCAAATGATACCATTTGTCCGTTTGGACCTTCTTTGCGCTCGGACTTTTTTGGAAGGCAGACTGTGTATCTAGTTGTTCATAGGAGATTAATGACTAAACGCTGCTTTTTTGTCGTTGCAATTTTATACAATCCAAGCAGAGGATCTCAATACTCAATATATTTTTAGAATTCCATAAGTTATAATACAGATGTTCATATAATAAACATTAAAATGTTCTTTATGGACCTTGTTTAAGCACAGCAATACAAGAGAGAGACGACATTTTTTGTTCAAATATAATGTAATTTGCAGTAACTAAGTAAGTAGTAGCTAACAATTGTTTATTATTATTTCTGAAATAGAAATATAATTTAGAAATTCCTCTACTGTGACCTTTATAAGGTGTATTTGTAATCCACGAAAATTATTTCCATTCGAAATTATTTTAGTGCGTTTCATACTATACCTACCTAATTTCCGCATTGGAAAACTTTTTTTTTATTCTGATACTTGTATTAAGATGCACAGAGAACTTACGAGTAGTTTAAACTTTGATTTGGTAATATCAGTTAAGGGGAATCCGAAAATCATATCTTCTATACCAGAAAATAATTTGAACCATGAGGCCCATCCCTAAACGGAACAGAACGTCCCGTAATGTTGTATAATCGGAGTGTTCCATAATGTTCCATTAATGGAACGATTCGATCCGCGTACGACCGTGAGATTAGAATCGCATGTGTTCGGAATAGAGAACGTCGCATATGCGAAGGATCTGAAGCGGAACTGGCATGTGCGGTAAATCATGATCAGATTTGACTCTGTAACATAGAATGAATGTAGAATTGGTGCCTTACTGACCTCTTCTTCGCCAGTTTCATCGGTTGATGTGATATCACTTCCCAGAAGAGTCACACTTTACTGAATATTGGTAAGAAATCCCTGATATTTCATTAAAAAAAACTAATTCCTTCGTAGTTATTGTTTCCTACATCAGGATATTTACTTGGTTGCAGACATTGATCTCCTATAAACAACTAGATACACAGTCTGCCTTCTAAGATGTCCGAGCGCAAAGAAGGTCCAAACTGATGAATGTTCATATGCTTTAATGGACATTATTTGGACGTTAACAATGGACCCTTATTGGACATTTTTGAAATTGTTTTAGTAAGACCTTTGTGTATCTAGTTGTTTATAGGAGATCAATGGTTGCAGAATAATATTTTTGTGTGAAATCGTAATTGTATTCGTATTTTTCAACCACAAACTTAAATATTTGGCAGTGAAGTTATGTGCGCTGAAGTTCAGTATTAAAAGCGAAACTATAAAAAAGTATGAAAAATAAAAACCTTGGACTCACCTTAATATCAAAATAAATTAAACATGGCCAGTATAATACGATATTACCTACACCGAAAACATACGAATATACCAACATAATGGAGATATATGAGACGAGAAAACGAAGATGTAGAAATGCTACTGAGTTTTTGACGAGTCATTTAATCAGAACATAATATATATCATTGTTATTATGTTGTACAGCGTGGATGGGAACACCCACAAGCTCATTTAGGGAGGGAAAAATTAAAGGATTTTTTTTTTAATATTAGTAAAAAATATTTTATCGTAACATTTACTTTTTAATGCGAATGCAGTTGTAGGCTGTATGAACTGAGCCTTGCCTAATAAGTAAACTGAAAAAAATCGGACTTTAATTTTAGGGTCGTCGTATTTAACAAATAAATACCTAAAAGGTACTTAACTAAAAAGTTAAGTCGGATATTGTCTTTTAATTTCTTTTTTATCGATCCGACTGCGGCAAACGCACTTTGTCGCCTGACTGCCAAGTTTTATAAGTAGGTACCTACATAACTTTAAATGCGGTATTATTCGCGATAGTTTCTTAACACATCTATACTTACTTTGTTGTGATCATTTAGGTATAGGAAAGCGGAACTGGCTGCAAAATCCATAGACTTAAATAAATAAGGTTACTAATGTAGGTACTTTTAAGTTGTACGGACAACAGCATATCAATGGTAACACTTGCAGTACGAATTCAACTCTTATGACGCAGATAATAAGAACAATCCAAAGTCCAAAGTGTTACACTTGATCTGCTGTTAGCTGTACCTACTAACATTATGGACCATTTGTAGGCTCAAAATATTATTATTTAGAAGGTTATGACCGATAACTTCGTAAAATAATACTTGTAAAATAAAGGAAACCACGGCCCAGACAACATTGTACTAACACTAAGCTGTACGGCACGTAATGGCTTCCTACGCGTAATATGGGAATTTCGTGATATGTCTTAGCGGTCAGTACTAACCGCAACACGAGATACGCGATTGTAGTGCTTCCACGTTCCCAGTGCTCATGTTACGGGCATACGTCTTTTTAATGTTATTTGGGAGGTACTGGCTTCTAGGGTATTGGTACTCATGTTTATGATGAATGAGGCGTTTATTTTATTTTATTTTACAATTTTAGGAAAACCAACAGCTTCATACATGAATATGTGACATAATAGTATCGGAGAGCCAATAATAGGTCCTCGCTAATAGAAATGGTATAAGTTACCATGAGGCACTGTAACACACACAGCATCTTAAGAGCTAACACAATAAGATATAAACTAATAATAACATAACTGTCTGTCATTGAGTGCAGTCAGATGCGCTCAGAGACGGGTCGCACTAGGTGCATCACATAAGGGGCCTCTACGCGTTGGACCTATGTCTCCGTGCAAGCCTTTCAAAGGACCTAACCTAGTGAAACCTAGAGAGATACATAACTAACAAAATACAAATAACAGAATAATCAGTCATCAATAAACAGATTACTTAAAAGTCGCTTCGCCTTGCTACAACCAGTAGATCAATATCAAGAAGATATTAAAAAAAAGAAACTTGTCAAGCTTCCAAATGATTTAAGGTTTCCAAAAACTAATACTGTTCTATACAACAGAAGTTGTTATGCAATGGCAATACGGTTATTTAACAAATTACCTGATAACAAAAACCCTAACTACTATTAAATTCAAATCTACGTTAACTAAGTGGCTTATTTAAAAATCTTTTTATTCGGTTAAGGAATTTACGACGCTTTAAACTGCTTGTATTATTGACCAAACTATGACTTTTTTTTTTACCCAGGTAAAACATGCAAATCATGTGGCACCACGCCCGGGGGAGAGTGTTGTTTATGTCGGGCTCACCGCCCTGAAGGGGCAGCGGACCGACTAAACGTCCTGGGGTGTTCCACCTCGTGCCATTCTCGCCGAGCCACGGGAAACTGTGATACAACCGCGACACCAAACTATGACCTAGCCTAGAATATTAAAAAATTAACTGAATTAGTAGATACATTATTATTCGTGTACTTATACTCATTTATTGTAAATATTAAACAACTACTAACAACAACAACAATAATAAAAAATAGGTACTTATAAATAAATAAAATGACGCCAATTCGCTACCCTGTGGGAGAGTGCCCAACAGGCTGGCGACATTACCTCGTTGTATAGCCAGCGATATACGCTGGCCGAGGTAAGCGCCTTCCCTTTGGTCACCCGACGAGTCAATTAGGCGCGACGACAGTTCCTTGACCAGTCGCCGCGCCTCTGGTCCCCATGGCCCCATGGTCTCTACACCAAACGGCGCAAATATGTAGCTCTCGCTGAGAGCTGCATATTATTAATTATGACATCGATATTAAAAGGAAGTATAATTGAATTATAGTTATAACATTACCTGTATGTCCTGGTGGGGCAGCCCTATTATATTGACCCAGTCAATAGATTGTGGCTCGTAGCCATAAATGTGATTTAAAGTTAGACAGTGGATTAAGCAACGATTAAAGGATTTTTTTTGGTTTTCGCCATTCAAAATCGGTTGTTTAACAACTGTACTTTCTGTGGCGCATCTTCTTCTTATTATCAAATACTTGATTAAAAGTTTCTTCGCGAGCTACAGCGAACGAAATCGCGAACGAAAATAAAAACCACCTAATTTTCTGACGTCACGACTCATAGGTGGCAGGATGACTTAGTCAAGTGAGTCAACTCCCCTTTCATTCATTACCCCGTATTGTAGACGCAACAATTTTGCATTCAAAAGCCGATAAAAGGAAAAAAATACAAACGTGAAAATATTAAAACGACGCCCAATGCAATGGTGCGAAACTTGCCAGAGATAATTAAGGTAGATATAAAATAGAATATTCGATGCCTCTCTCCAATATCCGGCACTGGACGGAAGCGGCGCCATTTTGTTCTGTAATATTTCAGTTGCATTTTTTTTTCGATTCGACTGCGGCAAACGCACGTTGTCGCCTGACCGCCAAGTTTTGATTACTTAGGTAACTTTTTTATGTGGAATTTTTCACGATAGCTCTTGAAAAATACGAGGCTATTTTTTATATTCTGTTACCAAAATGTGACAGAGACGACCATCCATATTGGTTTTGAATATCAAGTTGGCTGGACTATTCTGTGATATGAATTATATTGGCACAGTTGGCCAAAGTTTATTTAGGGCTTAAAGTTAGGCGGTAGTTAGGCCATGACTTATGGGCCTTCCATGAGCCAACTAGCGCCGCCAATCTTGAAAAAATAATATCTTCCAATTTAATCAATTTTATTAAAAAAACTATTTACAAAATGTTTATTAGGATGAATACTATTTTTCAATATACAATACATGGCATAATTGCGACAAGCTAAGTTGTTCACAAATGTGACAAAAACGGCCGTTTTTCGCAATTAGGTATGCGAACTACCTACAACTTACCGAAATTGAATTACGTTATAAATAAGCATTTAAAAAAATAGTATTTATCGTAATAAACATTTTGTAAATAGCTTTTTTAATAAAATTGATTATATTGGAAGATATTATTTTTTTAAGATTGGCGCCTAGTTGGCTCATGGAAGACAAAATGGAAGACAGATTGAAGACAAAATCGGTGGTTCAGCAATTTTTGACATGAATTAATTTGAGTTAAGCCACCGTTTAGTAGTTTTGATTGGTAAGCGCCTTAGGTAGGTACAATTATTTTTTAAATTACATTTACTAATGATATTTTTTCTCTTTTTCAGGTATGATTTGTTTTCTCTTCTTTGCTGCATTATCCTCGAAGGGTAAGAAAAAAGCGCGTACAGTCGACTTCAATTACGAACCAAGGAACCGACACACACGTCCGAAAAACATTACTCTTCTCCATTGGGCAGTCGTATACATAATATTTTGCTTTTTTATTTAAAAAAAAGCATCACTAAAAAGCAAAAACTTTGTTGACTACGGATTTTTATCCGACTGAAGAAAGAGGTAAGCCAATGTTTTTTTATTATTATTTATAAATACAGAGTTTAAAACCGAATTTAATCACAAATTCACAGGCAAAACGTAATAATTATCTATTATGTTAACAATTCTGTTATTCTCATAAATCATTTATATTCACTACAAATCATTAAAACAAGTCCGCTTTCGAACCAGCAGATACGAATTCAAATCTGTAATAACGAGCCCTGAGTACGCCCACACACGACCCAGGGCCGGACTAGGGTGTCAAAACGATTCCGCCTTATAATTAAGGAAATTTGAAAACCGACGTCAAATGGGAACCCTACCCCGTTTCGTTACAATCTGATAGCGCCCGGGCTGTTCCCGCTTTGTCTTAAACTGTATTTTTTAAATTTAAAGATATTTATTACCACTTAATATCATTTTTATACACACTAAAATAAAATGTAATAAATTAGCAACTAACTATAGAATAATATTTGCTATCCACGGTATTTATTAACCGATTTACCATGAACTTTTAATACTTAGAGTTAGTACCTACTGTTTTACTTACACAGATTTTAATTTAACGCAGGTGTAATTGAGAAAAATAAGAGGTGCATGTCAAATTAAATTTTGTAAGATTTAAAAAAATTACTTTCTTAATATGTGTGTTGTTTATTAAGATTTTAACATGAATTATATTTAATTACAAGCAAAAACAAGGAGTGTGTAGATACTGCGAGATAACGAAAACTCTTGTAATAATATCATTCAAGTCAAAGTCCCAAAAAACAATAAAATTAAAAAAAAAATTTTTTTTTAATTTTTACACCTGGACGTGAATCAACTCTTTTTTCCTCAATTACACTTGCGTTAAATCAAAACGAGACTGACCCTAGTGTACCCAAGTGCACGGGGGGTCGTATAATGTCCCGGGTTACGCTGGGGGGTCGGGGGGTCTATTCATTAATCAGCCGAGTGACAGATCGCGAGCACGCCACATGCTCGCGCAGATTATGCCTCGTTATTTCCACTTGTTCGGTTACTCAGTTCTGTAACTACGAGGCTTGATTTTGGATTGGTTGAGCGTTATTTGTGTTATTTCATCTTAAGGGTGGTGACAATTTCGGGATTGCAGATTAATGGATCAGTTATACAGGGAAGTGGAGCTGACTGGAGGAGACTTTTACCATGCAAGAGGGGTTCTCATCGATTGTAGTAGATATTTTTAAAAAAAATGAACATATCATAATATTGAATTTATTTGAGTACCATTAATACTTACAAATTATTATTTAGATTGAATGATATAATTACGATTATTTTTTTTAATGCATGAAATGAATTTATTGATATCAAATTATTAAATATCAAATCTGACATTTTATTTAAAATAATTAAAATTTAATTTATTAAGTGCTCAAAATGTGATCCATTCTGTATTTTTAGTATTATAACAAGATCAAATTGTATTTCTAATCTTCTAATCAGTCTATTGTTGAGAAATTAAAGGCTTTTTATATTTATTTATATATTTTGTTATACAGGATGGTTGTGCAGTGTGATTACTGTACTTGAAACTGAATAATCGGTATCATTAATTGAATTTAAATTTTCATCATCAGCCGGTATCAGTCCACTGCTGGACGTAGTCCTCTCCCAAATATGCCACTCAACCCTACTCTCGGCCCTCTGCATCCAGTCGCTACCAGCCATCTTGCGAAGGTCATCCCTCCATCTGGTCGGGGGTCGTCCCACACTACGTTTACCCGTTCGTGGCCTCCATTCGAGAACTCGTCTACCCTATCGGTTATCGGTTCTACGACAAATGTGACCAGCCCACTGCCATTTCAGTTTACTGATTCTATGAGCAATGTCAACCACTTTTGTCTTCTGGCGGATATACTGGTCTCTTAATCTAACTAACAGAGAAATGCCAAGCATAGCTCTTTCCATAGCTCGCTGAGCGACTTTGAACTTGTCTCACCGTCAACCCTATACAGCTTGAAAGTAACTGGAAATGACAATGCCAGATTCTGCCCCACCATCAACCACATGATGAACAAGATAACGAATAAATGTAAAAATATCTCTGTTTTTTATTAAAATTATTGGTTTAAAATAAAGTTTTGTACAAGTTGCGAGTCGAAAAAACAACTTAATTAAGAATTCAGAAAATAGTATGAAATCGAAACGAATTATTCATTGTTTTTGTTATCATTTTCTACTACTCTCCCAACTCCTACTGATTGTGATTATGCTATATAAAACCTGTAATAAGTCCCCAACAAAATGATAGGTACAGCATCAATGGTCTCGTAGTTTTGTATGTGGGGCAAAGATCCATTGAAATGTGGCAATGTCATTTGGAGATAATGACTCTTTATCAGTAGTACAAGAGTACATATTTACTGTCATACAACAATGTCGTCGTGTTGTCATTGTGTCAATAATGTACCTAAATCAAAACCATTTGAAATTAAATAAAAGTCTCAAAGGTCAAACAATAAAAGCAGACGGGTCAACTCAAAAGGCCGGCTTTGATACACACAAAATAATAATGTACACTTGTGTAAATCTGCGATTGCTCAGAAAGGTTAATTAAATTAGGACTCTTGTTTGTTTAGGCCTATCGGTTTATCGAGTGACCTTTACTTAGGGTTGCCACACTGTTTGGAGAGTAAGGACTTTTTGTACGTTGTCTAATGAAATTAAATACTCACGACATGCCGACTTTTTATATATGGACTCACAGCTATTATTCATTGCGGTATAGCCAGAGATTTACATTTTAATAAGTTTTTTTATCGATTAAAAGTTGGGGACTTATTACAGATTTCATATTGCATAATCATAATCAGTATCATAAGAATAACAAAAACAATGATTAAATCGCTTCGATTTCTTACTATTTTCTGAATTCTTAATAAAGCTGTTTTTTTCGAATCGCAACTTGTAAAAAACTTTATTTTAAACCAATAATTTTAATAAAAAACTGAGATATTTTTACATTTATTTGTTATCTTGTACAACATGCGGTTGAGGGTGGGGCATAGTCATTTCAAAATGGGGTAACAAAAAGTCTATCGCTATCATGTCACGTTGAACCTGTTGGAAAATATACTTCCATCGAAAAGCGAGGTAGGTTCAAATTGTATTCGAAAATACTTAAAAAAAGTCCATGCCTATATTTATACACCATGAAACTTTAGTGTTTGTTTTCCCACGGCAGGATGTTACTATTGTAGCGATCTGTTTCGAGTTCGGTTTTTCACAATTGTTAATGTCATTTCTCTATTTCACAGAAATACATATATTAATAAATCGATAGTGCTACAGAATCATCTAGCTGTGGGAAACCAACCACAAAAATTTCATAGTGTATAAATGTTTAGATTTATGTCCACAAGACCTACAGTCTGGTCACCCCACTTGCCCCAGTGGGCTAGGTTAGGCGCTTTGCTGACCTTACCCTCATTGGGGCGAACTATCGCAATTTGTTTTAATTTCATTTCAATAACAGATCTTGAAGACTGTTAATTAAATTGCTAAAAAATCAATTGTCGTGCTTTCGAATGTTACTAGGTATTTCAAGTATACCGAGGCCCAAATCAAGTGTCTTATTTTGTAAACAAAAACTACCCTCCCCCACTAACATTTTAAGGTATTCTGTGGCTATTGCATAGTTCTTTATACATTATTAGATTGGATTACTTTATTTTCACAATGATGAACAAATTTAATCAATCAGTTCCATCAGTGTTACATCACAACAGGTAATTTATTTTATTAATGAAATCCACAGTTCGTCATTTGCCAATGTCATGTTACAGAAAATTCAATATATAAGTAATAGTCTTATATCTTCCTCCAGGGGAGACGCCGGCCGTAGCGTCATCACTCTGGACGAAGCAGCTCGACAGTCACGTTCACGCCCGAGCTTGTAGCGGGAACTCTTGATAAAAGCTTGCAACTTCAGATCTTGCTCAAATTATCCAATAAATTCACCATACTGTCATTCGCGAACATTTTCTGATTAATTTAACGTGATATTAAACACAAAATAACCACTGTAGACATTAAAATAAAAATTATCAAATAATTTTGCAACCGTCGTTTCCCGCCATTTTCAAGAGAACCTCCGGGACACGCTAAATTGAGTCATTACACTGAAAGAAAATATTAGTTGTAGTTGTTAAGTATTTGCAAATGCTGTTTTCGCTATTTGTTTTCCTAGATAGTTTGATTGGTTATTGCTTATTTGATTATTTGCTCTGACTAACAAGGCCGTAGTTGTTTTAGCTAGAAATCAACAGCTCAGTAGAAGGTTCTATAGGCAACCCTGTTTTTTCAGTGGATCTGTGACCGTAACATCGTATTATCTGTTTTTAACAATAAAAACAACTCACTAATGACCACTTTTAGAATATAACTCAAAATACATCGCTTTACTTTACGGAATCAAATCAAAACATGTCCCTAAGTGTGTGAGAATCAATCAGGGCCCCAAACAAGTCAAAGCGCCCTCAGTCCTATTGCGCCCCTGATGTGGCTCAATTAGCGCCCAATATAAATGCATTCCGAGCTAATGTACTAATATGTCACTGGACGCTCCCTTTTGGGCAGTTTTGGGAGTACAAAAAAATTACCCAATTGTTAGGGATGAATTTGGTAACAATTAGGAAAAAACAAAAGTAGAGACGTAGAATTAAAGATGGTAATCTAGTTTCTATCATTTTTTTTTCGTGGCCTTGTAGCCATTGTATGGTAGTTGTTTCTGTTGTGTAAAGAAATAACGGAAAAGGATATCTGCGATTATCTATGAATAACATTATTACATTATCTAAGATCATATGATCTTAGATAATGTAATAATAATATAATGTATAATATTATAAGCATGACATGATAATTTTGAAAATGTATTTTATATTTTGTTGTAATTATGTAAGGTATCAATTTGCAATGTACCTAAACTGTTTTTGCATAGGTGTAATGTACCTTTTGTTTGCGATAAAGAAATGATATGATCTGATTAGCCATTAATAGCCATGCCAATGATTTATTTATCAGCCTGTGATGTCACAATGCTGGACAAAGACCTCCTCCGAACCCTTCCACTCATCTCTAATCTGTGTAAATTCAGACCAACCTTTCTTAAAAGCACCCAGTTCGTTTCGTCATTGTTTGCGGCAGAAAATAAAAATTAAGGCTAAGAAAATAAAATAAAAATCCTTATTTTGTGGTATCAACGTGTCGCGGTTCCATTTCTACCTTTTCCTGAAATAATTGTAGGTACCTATTTTATTTATTTATTTTATTAATGGACTCGACAGTTCGTCATTTGCCAATGTCATGTTACAGAAAATTCAATGTATAATAGTCTTCCATCTTCCTCCAGGGGAGTCGCCGTAGCGTCATCACCCTGGGTAGCCGCGTCTTCTTGTCTTCATCTACAGGAGACGCCGTAGCGTCAATCACTGTGGACGAAGCAGCTCGACAGTCACGTTCACTCCCGAGCTCGTAGTGGGAATCTTGACCATGGCGCCAAACTTCAGATCCTGCTTCAATTCTCCAATAACTTCACCATACTGTCATTCGCGAACATTTTCTGATTAATTTAACGTGATATTAAACACAAAACACCCACTGTAGACATTAAACTGAATATTATTAAATAATTTCGCAACCGTCGTTTCCCGCCATTTTCAAAAAGCCTCGTAGGTACCTACTACATAGGTTCTTATTTGATAGTAATAACGTACGCTACCATATTTTCAGTTGGATACACTTTGACATTCAGATTATCCTAATGTAATGTAACTTTAAAATCGTTTAAACCAAATTATGCGAACCGGTAAGGTGATACGGAAGTAGGGTTGTCGATATGTGAATCCAAGAAATAATAGGTTATGAAAAAATATTTAACCTAACTAAAACTACTACTTAATTATATACAATCATTAGTGACTTTAGCCAGATTATACGTACGCGGAACAGTTACTTTTAAACACCTTACTTCTTATTTATATTTTTGACTAAATATTACACTGAGTCCTCGAATAAATGCATCAAACACGTACAACAAATATTATGTCCTCAAATTGTAATATTTTCGAGAATACTTGAGAAGCTGTAAAAATAATGACATCGTGTTGTAATACTTTTAAGAATACATTCCAACTTACAGTGGCAACCCTATCGCGTAATGCACAAATGAAAGGCCGGCTCACTCAATCGTAGCTAGGGGTGGCATAAAACGTCCATTAGTACCAGAATGCATTTATACTACCCCTAATTACGGGGGGTGAGTGCACGGTACCGATTTTGGGGGAAACTGGGATCATTTTCTTTTGTGATCGTGTCATCGAATAGGTGTGAGCGTGAGGTGGAAAGAGACATGAAATTACTGAGTCATGGCTTACTATTGATTTGTATTTTTGGAAGCCACTAGTTTTAGGTGAATGGACTACAAAGTTGTTTTAAGGTATATAATTTTTTTCTAAGTGTAGATTGATTGTTGTGACATTTAAAGAAAATAATTAAATATTATTATGTATCTCCCAAGGTTTCACGGGTTTCAAAAAACCCGGTCCTTTGAAAGGATTGCACGAAGACATAGGCCCAACGCGTAGAGGCCCCTTAGAGAGCTTTAATTTAAAGGGATATGTGATGCACCTAGCGGGTCCCGTCTCAGAGCGCGTCAGAATTCACTCAATGACAAACTCCGGCAGGTGCATAAATTATTATTATTAATTCGGTTTGGACACTGATTTATCTATTTTCGCAACAGTTGAAAAGTTGTAGATTGTTCAGACATTGAAAACCCACACCTGCTTACACAGTTCACTTCCAAATGACACGTAGACTCATGACACGTAGACACAATGACATGTAGTAGACCCAATAGATAGCGTAGCGTAGAGCTTTAACAATATTATAGACTGGCTAAGCAAAAGGACGGAAGATAATCGAGTTAGACTAATATATGACTCGAAATGACATGACGCATAGACCCAATGACACACAGGCTCAATGACACGTAGGTCCAATAAGTGTAGACCCAATGACTTGTACACTCAATTACGCGTAGATACAACGACGCTTAGAGCCTACCACGCGTAGACCTAATGCCATGTAGACCCAATGACACACAGGCTCAATGACACTTAGGTCCAATAAGTGTAGACCCAATGACTTGTAGACTCAATTACGCGTAGATACAACGACGCTTAGAGCCTACCACGCGTAGACCTAATGCCATGTAGACCCAATGACACTCAGGCTCAATGACACGTATGCCCAATAAGTGTAGACCCAATGACTTGAAGACTCAATTACGCGTAGATACAATGACGCGTAGACACTACCACGCGTAGACCCAATGCCATGTAGACTTAATGACGCGTAGCCCCAATGTCACGTAGGCCCCAATGACTTGTAGACTCAATTACGCGTAGATACAACGACGCGTAGAGCCTACCACGCGTAGACCCAATAACGCGTAGACCCAATGAAACGAAGACCCAGTGGCACAGCTCACCGTCCTTCAGGTTGTATCATTTAATAAGGTAAAAATACCATTTTGGAAGCGTGTAAAAAGATATACTCGTAGCCATAACAATATTCTAGACTGACGACGGAAAAGGAAGGAAGATAACCGAGTTAGACTAATATAAGACGTACAAAAGAGACGCATAACAAAGCTAGTAAACGAAATGACAATAGCTCCGGCGAGTCGGGAAAATGCGGTCTTGTTTTAGTTCCCGCTTTTTATCGCCTGCTTTATTGTTTAAATATACAGGGTGTTTATTAGAGAAGAATCACGGTCAATTTTTTTATGCACCGTCTTGGCTAGGATTTTGTATTGTTCTCGAACATGCAGGTTTCAAATACAGACGTTTTTTGAGATTGTTCGGTAAATTAACTTAAATTTTCGTCGACCCAGGCCTTCATTACGAAAGTCCAGGGACCTAACCACAGCGCCACCGAGTTCAATGTGAAGTGAAAATACAAATATCAATTAGATGTATTTCGTATTAATTCAAATAGCATCATTATTATAGACAATTACCTCGTCTATAACACCACACGCGAATGGCATTATACTTGTTAATTTCACAACAACATTTCGGCAGCAATAATCAATTCAAAACTTTATTAACGCCCGACAGAAGCATCCTGTATAAGCTGGCACGACCACAATCGCCTGCGACGCTCATACATATTAATACGGTCGGTGACGCATTGGATGACTCTCGACGGGCTTTCGGGAACACCCTGTGTTTATTTACCCACATAAATGCAGTCAGCGGCGCCTGTATTAAGAATATTATGGAAAATTTCTTGATTTACATATTTAATTTCTATTTTACGTACATATTAGAACCGTTAAAGGTCTTTGCCTAAGTCTTGTGTAGATTCCAGAGTGCAGAAAACTAAATTTAACTGCGTCACGCTCTCTCTTATGCAATATATCATGTAAGTGACAGTGACAATTGCGTTTAGGTTTAGTTTAGGCGTCCACGACAGAATCACACTCCTGACAGGATAAACGTAACCAGTCCATACACATTATTAGTAGAACTTGATGACGCCATTTTAGACCTAATTGAACAATTTGGAACTTTTTCTTCCAAATCTACCAGTAGTAGCAGTCAATAAGTATCTACTGGGAGCATACCACATTTAATTGGTTGTTGATGTAAGGAACATAAGTTCCTTAACCATTAAAATATCATGGTTAAGGAACTTACGCCAATGGTGCGGTAAGAGTACCAGATTTCTGTACCATGCAGATTGCCATAATGTTCGCCAACCTTCGTAAGAAGACGGCACCATTAGAATAAGATATAAATATTCAGGTTACACCTAGATCTTCTCAAATTCCAGACAAGAACATCAAAAATCCAGAAACCTAGGGAGACAAACGAAAACATTTCACGTTTTCACATCGTAATTGAAAATATCGCGAGCGACACAAGCTGGCAAAACTTAGCAATATTCCCGTAAAAAATGAAAATTAATTTCCGGCAGCCGCTATATTTCGCGTCCAAAATATAAATAATATAAATAATAAAGAGCTCGAAGGCTTAGAGCCTGTCGGGCATCGTGTCTTCGCCTCATAATGTCGCTATGTTGTTGACAACGCCGGCTCCATTCAGCTTCCATTTTCGGTAGAGGCTACCGGTATGTAGTTTTGTGGGGTCCGAAACCATAATTTCTGGTTTTATTTGCATTGAATCCCGACTTCTGACATCCCTCGATGTAAGAAAATGTTTGTGCTCGAGTAGTAGGGATAAAAAAAACTGATGGTGATGTTAAATCCGACTGCTTTTCCAATCCCGAGAGCTTCTACTTACCAAAAAAATTGTAGTTCATAGAGGCAACTATAATTACGTTTGGTAGGTGTGTGCCAATATTGCAACACCTAATTTGTCTACCTACTTCTGCTGTTGTGGCAGAATTGTTTGAAAATGATTTCCTCGTTCGAAATTTTCAACAACTTGGTAACTAATACTATCACTACATTCGCTATGACATTAAACAATATGTAAGTAGTTTATATTTGCATGAGAGTTTTTTATTTCTTTTCAAACCCCTTTTGCGGTAAAAATCCATCTACAGTTTTGGAATTAAAACTATAGTGAAAATATATATATATTTGACGAGTAGAACAAACCTCAAACGGTTAGAATTTCACTCCAAGTGGGACAGGCCAAAAAAAATTGTTGGCCAAATGTAACTCACCTGTTCGACTCTAAAATTCGGCCGCCATTTTATTTAGACACGAAAAAGCGCGGGAAGCTCGCTGTCATGGCGGCAAAAATAATTAGATTTCGTCGGCGCACTTTCTCGGTTCATTTCTGTATGTTTTGTTAATTATTTCTTCGTGGATGTCATGACTGGTCTTACTGTGTTTTTGGGGTGAGCCTTTTGTTCCACTGAATGAACGTCGCCAAATGGGACGAAAGGTGAGGCTTTGTATGCTAAATGAGAATCCTGTTATTTGATCTGCGGATAACGTCATTTGCAATTCTGTCCAATACCTGTTGAGGTATTCTGTCTTAATGCAAAGAATCGTCCTTGTCCTAAAAATTCCAAAACATGATAGACCCTATTGTACAGTCGATTTCAAGTCTTACGACGCAAATAATAAGAACTGTCAATAGTAAAAAGTGTTACCATAGATCTGCTGTCGACTGTACAAAAGAATTACAGTCTGGTACAAGTAGGTACAATAGCGGCTCAGAACGGTCTCTTCCAGTGCCATTACCACTTGTTGCCAACGTAATTTCGCTCGCTAACGACTACGTAAATGCCTTCGCTTAGACGCACGGGATTGGAGGGAATAGAGTTCCGCTACTGACCGTTTGATGTGCAATACAAATCCTAACAATCGCGTACGTCGCAGCTGTGGTTTACCTAGTCGCTGGGGAGCGAACTTTGGCAACCCATGCAAGCCCTAGCGAAAACAACTTCAAAAACATTATATGTGTAATACAAAGAATAACATGGTAAGTACCTACTCTAAACTTACAGTAATGTAACAATTTAATTATGTACAGTACAAGATGCAAAAAGTATAGCCGTCATTCTTGCGTCGGGTAAAAACAACTCAGGATTGACGAACAGTGGGATGACCGCGACTTCCAATCGTAATCGCTTTCAATTTGACACATGGACGCTACATTGCTGCTATGTTTTTGCAAGTTTTAACACACGACAACGAAACGCAGCAATGTATATTGTTCAAGTGTCAAAATGAAAACGATAACGAAATCGATTGAAGTCGCGGTCACCCCCAGGCTTAGCTAACATTTTTAGATGCTCGATCCTCTTGAAACACAGGATTGCCACTAACAAGGGGTGGCAAGGTGCCAAGAAAATAGATTCTGCCAGGATGGTTGCTAAGGCTCTATGCCGTGGACCTAAATGGATCAATCAACAAAAGCCATTGCCACATTTCAATGGAGCTTTGCGCCACCTACAAAACTACGTGACCATTTAAGCTTTACCTATCGTTTTGTTGTGGACTTATTACAGGTTTCAAAGTCAAAGGCAAATTTCTTTATTGCAAGTAAGCACGTTGAGTACATTTTTGCACGTCAATATATTTTTGAATTTACATTTACACCACTTTGCAAGGAAAAGGTGCCAACGCTGAGGAAAAAAAGTGGCAAAACACTCTCAGCAGCACATCTTTTAAAGTACTAAATAATCAGTATCATTTTCTACTACTCTCGCAACTCCTATAGAAGAATAACAAAAACAATAATTTGCTTCGATTTCTTCCTATTTTCTGAATTCTTAATTAAGCTGTTTTTTTCGACACGCAACTTGTACATAACTTTAATTTAAACCAATAATTTTAATAAAAAACGGAGATACTTTTACATTTATTCGTTATCTTGTTCATCATGTGGTTGATGGTGGGGCAGAATCTGGCATTGTCATTTCTGACCAATGCTGAATATTTACATACTCCGATCAGAAATGGATCTTGGCCTCCGAAACTAGAAGATGGAAGACGTGCCTGCCGGTCCTACACCGACTGTCATCACATATTAGTAGACGATTTAGTCTTTGGACGTTTGGTAATAAGCTGTTATTCCACGAACGCAGGAAATGTAATAGTCGCAAACTCCAAAACAGTAATAAGTTTCTCAAATGCTACAATAGTCCAGAATTTCCTCTCAGGATATCATGGCATTCACGTAAATTGAAGTAGTAATAATTCCTACTTTCATTTAGATTTTGAAAACGGGTCAAGCAAGATCGTCAAAGTAACAAATATTTAGGAAGCAAAATGCGATTGAATTATTCAGTCTTCAACAAATAGAGGCCCCTAGAATATACAAATTGATATTAATTGTGTTACAAGCGCGAATAACATTGGACCCCATGTGTTTTTCTTCACAATCAACCATTTTGCCCCATGCAATTTGCAATGCTCAACTTCATTGCATTTTAAACCCTGCTCCATTTATAATAGTGACAGTTTGATCGGCAAAATTGAGTTTAGAATTATCATCTGTCTCTTTTGCGCGTTCCAAATTCAATTTGGTGGTGTTCGAAATACAAATTGCAGCGGTTAAATCGGGCGGCCAAGTTTAAATTAATTTCGCTTTTTTTGTTTAATCAACGCGAGAAATATTTTTTATTGGTGTAAGCAACGCTTTATGTTTTATGGGACACTTGTGAATTTGTTAATTGCAAATTACAATTTGCAGCTAGGGGTAACTTTTGTAATACGCGTGGGATTATTTCGAGACGTCTTTAATTTAGATGAGAGTTCTAATAATTAGGTAATTTTATCTCTGAGAAAAATACATTTTATATCTTGACAACTTGGTTACCGTTGGTAACTTCAACTTATATCGTCTAAATTACGCAAGTCACCTTCAAAAGACAAACTTTTTTCGTTAAACGACAAAAATGTTTTCTTAGCTTAGGTAGCTATATAAAATAGAAATAAAACTTTATCGAAGGTTCCCAATAAAGTTTTATACACCTATCTATTCTATATAATGCGACATTTCACGAAAAAGAAAGTTTGGAGCAAAAACATGACTTCCGACGTGAGAAACTGTGTTGAAACTTTTTTTCTCTCCGTATCCGCCAACTATCATAATTGGAAAAGTTGGCTCATTATATTTTGGGAAAATTTTCCTCCTTAATACTTAGTAATAGCATTTTATTGTGAAGTTCGTATTATATTTCATTTTCGACTCTATAATTCACGTGTGCGATTGTAGAAATCTAGAGGAACAGTCGACGGCACATCGATTGCACTACACGTCGGTAATATGACACCTATTGCAATGATTTTGTATGGGTTGATGTGATGTTTTTTCCGATAAGGAGGCCAAGATTCGTTCCCATGCTTAAAACCAAGTCATTTGATCATCTCATCTTTGAACCAATAATTTGTCGAGAGAATTTATACGATTGCTAATGATAAAGGGAAACATCGCGAAGAAAGCTTCGCGATGTTTTCGCATCCAATTGAATTATTAAATAAACAATATTATCTTCAACCTGTAAATATGCAGTATTAGCGAACACTCTCGTCTTCACCTACAACTCGTTCTACCTTTCGCGTTTCTAGTCTTTCGCGTCGAAAATGCCACGCCATTTTTAGGGTCATATTCATAAACGTATACCTATTCGTGGCATGGTGTAGGTATAAGTACACCTCGTACACATGTGCCTCGACATTTTGGAAAGGTTAGCAGCACCATAAAACATCGTAAATAGATACGTTGCGAAAATACTGGAGGTAACAAAATGTGTTTATTTATAGCTCGGGCATAAACCGTTACAGAGTAACTTTTTAATATAACCCTATAGATTTAGAACACTGGAAGAACGCCTTTTATTGTTGACGAGGGGTTCTCAATATGTTCCTGGGGGAGGGATGGGTTATGTGGGATTTTTAGCCATTAAAACCCCATCAGCGTGTGGTTGCCGGCTTCCCTAGGGTCGCCACTGCTATGGGAGGTCAAAAACCCTGTGATGACCGCTTTTTAGGACAGGCAAAGTAAAGGAGAGCTCGGTGGCTCAGAGGTTGGGTCAATAGACTTGCGATACAGAGGTCCCAGGTTTGATTCCCAGCTAGGGCAGCCATGTACCAATGAGTTATCCTCGGTTTTTCGACGGTAAAACTTACATACATTTACCGAGTGCTCACAAAACGGTGAAGGAAAATATTGTGATGAAACCTGCATGCCGTAGAAGAAAAAAAACTACGGCATGTGAAATCCGCCAAGACGCACTAGGCCCGCGTGGTGGATCATGGCCCCAGCTCCGTCGATGTAAGGGAAGGTCTGTGCTCGAGCAGTGGGGCAATATAAATATACTGATGATGATGATGAAAGTAAAGGTTGCCAAAGTAAGGCAGACTGCATCAATACCAACGTAATATCATTGGTTCATGACTGCCCAGAGGATCGAACCTGAGAACAGAATTCCAGCATCCCAGTTACAACTCCCATCTCATCCATCTCTTAATATGGCACTCCATTATGTTTCAAATGTTAATTGGGCATTCAATTAGTGTCATCGAAAGGCTGTTAATTCCTACAGAAACTTCTCATCTCACTCTGACATAAATCCGATATATGTCGAATAGCTACTCGTATTTATTAGATATCAAAGTCATTCCATCATACGGGTACGGGTATATGGTACGTTTGGTATTATCGACAAAATCATTCTCTACATAAGACGATTAGATACATTTTCCAATTGAGCACTTGCACAATCATCTTTTGATAACATAATTATCGCCTAAAGGCTTAAATCTAATTGATACACCATGAATACGAGTAAAGTAACAAGATGGGTATCATGGTATCGGAGCCAGCTCTGAATCCACATCGATAATCAAAGATACACCGCGGCCAGGGTAGCTAGACCCCCCAGAACCCCCGATAGAAGCAAACACGAAGATATTGAGGGGTACATGAATGTATAGTTAGGGATCTTGTCTGTTTGGATAGCTATATTTCCGTGTCGACGTCTGTTGGGGAGATGGAATAGGAGGTTGGTCGAATTTATAAGCGATTTAATTAGTTTCGTACTCCGACGTTTTAACGATCCGAAGTGGATACGGTCTCTGAAACGAGAAAATCTTGTTGATCCTGAACCGACTTCCGCCGCCAAGACTGGGCAATTGCAGAACGTTCTGACACTTAAAGAAAAGATTAACAGTGGTAAAACTGTTTCGCTGTTTGTCTTCCCAACTAGTTGTAGTAGATTGGTGCATTACAGATGCTTTATATTGTTTGGTCTCAGGCTTACAGGTTTCCTCGCGATGTTTCATTTACCATTTTGTAAACCACTCGATAAATGTACGTAAAGTGCTCTTCGAAAAAACCTGAGGAAAACTCATTGGTACATGGTCGATCTGGGCGCCAAACCTGGGATTCTGTAACGCAAGTCCAGTGTCCTAACCACAGCGTCACAGACTCTTGAAGATCGTTTTCTAATTAGACTCATTACAACTCATTACATAAACAACTAGATACACAAAGGTCTTACTAAAACAATTAAAAAAACGTCCAAATAATGTCCAATAAAGCAAATGAGGGTCCATTCATCCGTTTGGACCTTCTTTGCGCTCGGACATTTTTAGAAGGCAGACTGTGTATCTAGTTGTTTATATGAGATCAATGAATTAGACTACTTAAATTTTTGCTCCGCTGCCGCTCGTGAATCGTGCCACGGCCATAGTCAAGTAGACGTAACGTAAGCGGAACTAGGTGGGAACCCTGGGCTGATTGCGGATAAGGCGGTGAGTAGGAGTTCTAATTAGTCAGAGCTGCGAGACTGCCTAGATTTAGTCTGCAAAATTTGGTTTAGCCTATTAATTTAGATTGTTAATGCAATGGTTAAAATGAAAGAGACAAACAATCTTATCTTATCCTGATATGCCAATGTGGCGGTACTTCGACCTATTCGCTTATATATATATGCATCATAAGTATATCAATCAATAGTTATGTTAGTCTATTTTTTCTTTAAGACAGCCAAGAGGTGGGCCCTGAATCTCGATTTTTTTTTATAAGGTCAACTTTGGGAACCACTGGCTAGCCGATAAAAGACAAACGCTGCCGTATAAGCACATATTAAGTCTATACTGGAACCTAATTATAAGCATTTCTGAGTAATATTTGTCTCCAAATCCTCACTAAGTCATGATTTTGCTTGAACAACAAGTTTACTGATTTTATAAGCTTTACTTCTTTTGCTTTCTATCTCCTTGGGATCATAAAAATATGCACTGTCACATCAAACTAGCTCAAGCCAGACTAAAACCACGACTAAAAGCCTCTTATATCATGCATGTAAGCCGACTACCATACGCCACTTTGTCATGTAGCCTGAAAATATAGGCCCATGTTCATATATCACGAAAGTGACAAACACAAATAGGTGACATAAATTCTGTTGCCACTTAAAACAGTTAATCGGCTACTCGGGTGAAAATGCCGCGTTTGCACGTGCGAAATGGCACGTGCCAGTTTGGTGTTACTTCCCAGATAATTTGAAGATAAATGACGTAAGGGCGAATACTTGCAACAAATTCGCCTCTGCATTCAATAAATGACACAACAATGAATTACACAGCCTTATGTAATATAATTCAGTGTTCACTATCAATACTCAGGAGAATTGCCTACTTACTATTCCTTTTTGCGATTCATCTCCACTGCTGAAAGTTGGCCATCTGCTCCTCATATCTATCTGTCCACTATCATTTATGTTTCGTAGCAGCAATTTTCTCATTCTGCCAACTCGCCTCTTCCCCTCAATCTTGTCCACCATTATCACTTGGAGAAGGTGGTAGCCAAGTACCACCTTCAAATTATTTGAAACTAAAAAAATAATCTCTCATGTCAATGAACCATGTAAACTGAAAAAATACCAATTATTATATTTAAAGGGATATCACTCACTTATATTGTTAAGATCGGCAATTAGTGCGCGAAGAAACGTCAACGGCGACGCGAGCGTGGCGCGCTCACCTTGAAAAAGACCGTCGAAATCGGTCGAAACTGTCGGTCTAATTGCCGACTTTAACAATATAAGTGAGTGATATCCGTTTATATATATTAATTTGTAGTAATGGCTCACTATAGTTTTAATTCTGAAAAATTACCGTATGTTGGTTGTAATATCGTTATTTACAAGTATTACCAAAGTGGCAAGTAACTTGACCGACGGTTCTACTACTACGACGATGTAAACGAGGCACAATCGGGTGTGTCCAGGTCAATGGTCACTCGTCATAGCCGGGCGAAGCGCGCCGCTCAGAGTTTTAACTGGAGCCGTAATCGCCTTTTGCTGACTGCAAATGAATATACGTTCAACTATGTAATTATTACGGTCTTTTAGTTTCCTTATATTATTGCTTCCTAGACCCAAAAGACAAAAGATGTACAAAAGAAATAAAAATACAAAGCAAAATTCTTCTTTTGGTCCAAAAAGTATTGGTTCGACATTTTGAGCTTCAAGAATTAATATGTCTGGAATACCAGAAGACGTTAAAGATCTATTAAAGGACGAAGACGCAAGGTTATGACTTGAAAGATACCTCATCAACTGTGAATAAGCTTTTGCATAAAAAAGCACGCTTTTAATCGTCGCTAAGCAAGACCCGTGAATAGCTTTTAGAATTAAATAAGTGTTCAGTTGTACTATCAATAATGGGATTGGTCACTAGTACCTACTACTAGAGGGGCTCGTAGTCCATTTGCAAGTACACGTTGAAAACGATCGTACAAGATAAGCAACGCTGGGCGAGGTCAGTGCCTGGATGGGTGGCCGCTAGTGACATTTTCATTTGTGCCCCTCCGTGCCTCGGAAAGCACATTAAGCAGTTGGTCCCGGTTGCTGTCGCTCGGCAGCAGCCGTTAAGCCATGTCAGAGGCCTACGGGCGGCCTGAATAACTCTGACAGATAGGTTTGGTCACTAAACCACACGAGAAAAAAACGTAGTACTACTGGTAGTGCTAGAGACACAAGGTTGTACTCAGTAGTAGTACTGATCCGCCGAGGGTTAGATTTGGACACCACAATAGAATCACATACACCTATTGTTACGCAAGAAATCTGGATTTCGGAATATAATCTAAATCGAATATTAATTTCTATGTACCAATGCAGGCAGCGTCACAATCATGCCAAACCAGGGGCAAAAGAATTTTCGTTTGCAACAATCTCGTAGACCATCTCCACACAGAAGGACAGACGGATTTATGTGTAGGTGGAAGGTAACCTGCACGCGATATGTCCGGCACTCCGGGTAAGATTTACGGCGCGTTCCCGGCTCGCCAATTAGTTGAACCCGGAACACGGGGACGGGGATTTTTTCACCTGAAAACTTAGGTTCTTCTTGCGGTGCCTCTCCACTACTGAAGGCCGTCAGCTGAGTTGACTCAGCTCTGCATATATCGGCGGAGTCGCGGAAGTAATTCACAAGTCTCCCCGTGACTCCGTCATAGGGCGGCGAGACGGAACACTGAGGGTTTTTTAGTCGGTAAGAGTCCGACATAACCTTCCTCGCCTCCCCGTGGCAAGGAGGTATCATGATATCTAGATGATTTTCCCCCCGAAAAAAAAGCTCTGCATATCTTCTCTATTTCACCTTTAAAACTTAGAAAATTATATGTTCTTCTTCTTCTTGCGGTCCCTCTCAACTATTAAAGGCTGGCCGCCAGCTCCACATATCTTCTCTTGTCTTGAGCCAGACGGTAAAGCTCTTCGACGATGGCTATTATTTCCCCTTGAAAACTTAGGTATATGTTCTTCTTCTTCTTGCGGTCCCATCAACTATTAAAGGCTGGCCGCCAGCTCCGCATATCTTCTCTTGTCTTGAGCCAGACGGTAAAGCTCTTCGAAGCTTGTTATCACTGTTACCTTATGATGTAGCTGTACAAGGCGAGTAATCCGATGAACCTGCTTGATGGTAGGATCCACCTGGCTCCAAGTCTGTTGCCAAGTATCTCCGACGTATTCTCTATTCGGCAGTTGCATAGTTTTTCGATAGGTATTCTAATCAATGTATATTAGAGTACATGTAGGTTTTGTCCAAGTTTTATACACTATTATTTTATTATATATATATATATATATAGTTTAAACTTTCATAGTTTGATCGAATTTAATTTAATTTGTTTTTACAGCTATACCCGCAGATCATAACAAAATGATGTCTCATGAATGCCCAAATACCCAATATAATGATCAGTGGTTAGAAGCCCTTAAAACTTAAAACGAAATGGCAGCTTAATTCTTTTACAGACAACTTGAGTCCAAACCCTAATTAATGGAAGGAAAATACTAAGAGGGTAGATTTTGGACACACAAAATAAAAGATGTGACAAAACTTTACGATTGTCAATTTAGCTCGTAATTTAGTTAAGAAAAAGAGCCTTGTGCTTATTCAATAATAATTATTTTATAGGACTGTCGTCTACTAATAACTGTGTACTAATAATACGTGATATAACCATAACTCGTTGCATACTTACATCCATAACAGTATATCAGCTTGACACTAGTACCTTCTGTAACTCACTTTAGGCTAGCAATGGTTCTTTACCAGCGTTACCATTAGCATTCGTTTCGTCTTACATTGTAACTTAGGCAATCCCATTTTTACCCGCCTTTGCAAGGAGGGTTATGTTTTTTCGAGTGTATATATTTATGTGAGTAATTCTCCGGCACGCTGTGCAACCCAAACGCCATGATGGATTTTAACATATGCTGTGTCGTTACATTCGTCTTGATTGTAGAAGAGACGTAGACTATAAAATGTTTAATCAAGTAGCTTAAATTTTTTGCAGTCCATAATTACATACATTAAGAACTCTATTCAAGGTCAGCGTGTTACCACTGATGTGTTGGCGGTGGTGCTTTGCCTGCATTCACTCTTATGTTCCATGACATACAAATCGCAATGTGTACACATATTTTTGGATTACTGTCTAGCTAGACCATACATTTAAGACTCTGATATTTCAATTATACAATGATTGTAACCTGTTTTGTCTACTAAATAAAATAAATAAATAAATAAGTCGGTTTTTTTTTAATTTTTGTTTGTTAGATAAGATAAATGAATGGAATATCTCATTAGTTCTTTGATCTATGAAGGGGCCAGTCGAAGCGGAAAATGTTTTGACAAATATTGGAAAGAAAACTGTTGTAATCAATCAGCGGAAGGGAAGGGCCCTCCGAGTGAGGTCGTTGACCCCCGAAGACGGGGTGTGCACGATTTTGGTTAATTACCTCAACATGTAGGTGAAAAGAGCTCGATGCCGCTGTGGTTAGGACACTTGACTTCCGTTGAGAAGGCTCAGATTTGATCCCTAATGAACCTATGAATGATAACGATACTATATTACTGATTTACTAGCAGTTCTCATAGTTCCAACCTTGAAAAACCTCCTCCTCATTTCCTAGAAAGATTCTGGCCGAAAAGAAGCAAAATATTATTTAAAAAAATATGAACTTACATTTTTGTATGATCTATGCACCAAAACCTTCCATAAGCAACGCTGTACGCATAATGATCACCGGATCACTTTCAATCGAGCAAAGACAACATACAAACGGACTGTGAGTTTAAAAATATAGAAGTACAGGTAGGTATGATATTGGTTGTGGATAGGTTAGATTTGATTTTTGATTTCCCAATTAAAGAACCCCCGCAATTTTAAACCCATAACTCTCTAAGTCTCAAGGTGCTAAAGACACTAATGCACAAATTAATTATGGAACAATAGGACCTCCATTAATTACCTGCTGCTATCTGATCCCATTCACTTTCGAGGGCCGCTATTTGTGGCGAAGAAAGTTTCTCACAAAGCTCTGGTGAGATGGCAGGGGTAAGGTTGGCCTGCAATCTTGGTACCGATAAAGTCTGGTATTTGACCAAAGAACTGACGGAAGCCATGCTAAATAAGATCGACTTTAAGGCCCGTATTAGCAAAACACTCTCAGCTCAAAAGTCAATCTTGAGAACGACGTCAAGATGGCGTTCCTGTTAATAAACGTAAATAGGTACGCATTTAGGAATCGGGTTCACGTGAGTAACGCCGTACTAATAAACAAAACTCAGTTCTTAAAAGAACTGTCAAACTCACACTTGAGAACGTATTTGCTGATTGCAGGCGAACCGCGACTTGAGAAACACATCACGTGATACGCCCTCAAGATTGGTTTATTAATAAATGACATACTTGACAGTGTAACAGCTGAAATCGCTCTTGAGGGCGCGTTTGAGCTCAGACTATTAATAAGGGCTTAACTGTGTGTCATCATCGATTCTAATATAACCTCTTGAAAAGTTTATTATGGTTGTACAGTTGTAAAAAGAGAAAAGCTTATGGAAAAGAAAAATATGAATATTGTTTTATTCAACAATGACTGCCACCTGATGTTTTTTCACAGAGCATTGATATGGGATGCTTCAACAGAACCGTGAATATGATCGTCAGTGATCCTGTTATTGCATACTCTATGCGACGATGACCACTTACCATCAGATGGCTTGCCTGCTTCTCTGTCCCTCCATTCCCTTAAAAACAATTCCCGCCGTCCCATTATCTCTCTCTCTCTCTCTCTTCTAGTGTTTTAGTGACCAAACCTATCACAAAGTCAGAGTTATTCAGGCCGCCCCGTAGGCCTCTGACATCGAATGATGCCGACCGACAGCAATCGGGACCAACAGCATAACTTGCTTTCCAAGGCACGGAGGGCTCAGATGAAAATGTCACTAACGGTCACCCATCCAGGTACCTAATGCCCTCGCCCAACATTGCTTAACTTGTACGATCGTTTTCAACTTGTACTCGCAACTGGACTATGAGTCCTTCGCTGACCCATTTAAAAAACAACATTCTGGTAAGAAAATGTTGGTACGAATTACGTGACTTCGGTACTTTTTACCAAGAAACTGGTACGTCTCAAGTAGCTGGCATTGCGCATGGCAAGGAAGAATTTATGGCAGACGAAGGGAACAAAGGACGGGACGGGAACGCCTCCGACCTTCCATTGAATGCCTTAATTTCCTGTAACGGAGCCTGCTTCTATGGCGAAGATTTGTGTTGAATGCTGAATTGAAAGTTATTATTAGAAAATCGCTGATGATACTACCGAATGTGTGTGGTTGCTTTTTAAATTGTCCTTTACAATGTTTGCCAGATGTGATATTTCAGTCAACTCGCGTTTGCTCTCGTCATGACCTGATTATATCTTTTCTTAAGAAGATAACCTAATGATAAGTAGAGATGTTTTTTTACTTACTTACTCCGCTGATTCAGTGACCCAAAGTGGATCTTGGCCTCCGACACCCAAGAGCACCACTGCAGCCTGTCTGAGAATAAGATCTTGGTGGCGGAGAGAAAAGATATGCTATTCAATCTGGCTTATGAATTGACTCATGCTTATATCCCGTACGTGTTGGACTAACACGATCTGATGATGATGATGTTGGCCGTAGGGGTAAGGAGATACGATGAACTTCCGCAATCTACATCTGCTGCTATTCTGGCACACAACTTCCTCTTCTCCACATTCATCAATTCTTCATGCACCCTCTTCGTTGACACATTTCTAATGATTCATTTTTACTCAAACAAGTTTAAAAATATTCATATTCTGTGATCAAAAGGAATTCGATTACACAGAATATATTTTATATTTTGATTTGTTTAGTCAAATTGAGTGCGTAGGTGTTCAGGATTAAAAGTTATTCTGTAATGTAGCGTAGAAGAATATAATCCTTGAATCTCCTTAAAGTCAACGCAATAGGGACTGTTGTTGCAAGACATTACTAGTCGACAGTACTAGAAACATTATCCATTACTCTGTTTACATACAATAGCGCGAACAACAATGCATTTCGATTTCCAATACGAGTACAGCATCCGTGACAAAGCTTAGGCGGTCGTTAAACTCCTCTTAAATACTACACGCACGGTCGTAAAGGATGGCCAACGATTTTGCGAGCCATCCGACGTATGAGCTATAAAAGATTTCAGTGAGCAGTAAACACCGCGTCATAAATTGCGTGTGGACTAGATTGGTAAGTGCTTCCACCAGGTATTGATGATTTTTGCTGAGTATAAGTATTCTCTTCATATAATCTACACACACTAAATCTATACGACCATACTGGTACGGCTAAAATGGGAAGTAGATAAATATGTTTCGTAATCGTAGAGGCCTTTCTAAATATTCGCATAGGTCATACTGTTTTTGGTTTGCATCACGTTGCACGGACAATCATTGTCTGAGAATGAGACTGTCTAGGTACACACACATCGTATGGAGAATCCAATTGCAGTAGTTATGGAGATTGCCAAAAGAAGGCGTATTCTGAAATGAGTTTAACCATAAGATAACAAAATAGCTTACATAGCTCATAGAACCAGCAAGCTGAAGTGGCAATGGACTGGTCACAAACGTCGTAGAACTGATAATCGATGTGGTAGACGAGTGTGACGCTGTGAGGACGCTTCCCGGTCAGATGAAGGGATGACTGACTAATCATGATGGCCGGCAGAACCTAGATGGGTTGAGTTGCGCCTTTTGATGGGCCTACGTCTAGCAGTGGACTGATACTGGCAAATGATAATGCGTGATCTTAAGAAGATAAGAGCCTTTCTGTTGTCCATTGTTACCGTCCGTATGTCAGTCATCTTAAACTATCCGGGGCCGGTAGAACTACAGTAAATCAGTGCGGTTGGCCGCGCGCCGCCTTGCCAGATCATCAGTCATCCCGCAAGTTCCCGAGTTGGGCGACGATGATGTATGTGCCACGGGTTAAAATTTAAACCGTGTTTATTCAAATTGACCCGTTGCGTAATACAGTTACTGTTTGCGGAGGCGTGCGACTGCCTTTTTTATGTTCGTTTTTTCAACAGTAGATAGATATTTCATCATGCTCGTATGTAAGTTCTCGTAGTTACTTATTTCATTCCTTGGTTAAAGAGTTTGTTGCAGGTTTTTCATACTTGTCATAGAATATGAAGGTGTGGTCCGATAGTAAGTACCTACAAGCTTTAGTTTGGATTGATTGTATAAAAACATGGTTAATCTTCAATTGTGTCTCTGAATGTCTTTTGTTTTTTGGACGAATACTAGTGCATGAGGGATAATTGTAATATTGAACAATTTTAAAACTAGCCTTGTGTCCTTGCAGGGTTTTGTGAAAGTCAATAATAATTTATTTATTATTTATTTATTTATTTATTTATTTATTTATTTATTTATTTATTTATTTATTTATTTATTTATTTATTTATTTCATAACAACACTTACAGTTAAACCAAACGTGCGTTACATGTCAATTTATAATTACTGGTTACATACATATATGATAATTACCCTATGCCTATTCGACAACACAAATAAATAATACGGTAAACGCTTTAGATCTGTATCGAGCTCGATGGTGCGGTAGACTCAAGATACCGAGCGGCTGAGGCCAGGAGCCTCGACTCGGAATCAGAGAAGAGATCTAGTGAGGTGTTCCAGCACATCACTGTGTTGATTAAGTGCAGTGCGCGATGAAGCGGCGCAGTGGTGAGCGCCACCGTGTGCGCGCGCGGCACAGCCAGCGGGGCGCGCGGGGGGCGCGGGCGCTGCGAGTATTGCGGCAGTGATGGCACCGATAGTGACATTCGCGACAACAGATACGGGCTACTGGTTATGCCCCTAATTAACCTTAGGAAGTATTTAATCAGTGACAGGTTTCTCCTGACCTCAAGTGAGCAGTAGTCGACCATGCCGATCACAAATAGGGTGGGGTACATGTATGGGTAGTACCCGTATTGTTTCTAATGTAATATCTATGTGTTTGTTGTTAATGTAATATCTATGTGTAACTGCTTAGATTTGAAGAACGTGGTTGCTGGCGGGATTGCTTGCGAATTCTTTCCTTTATTAGTAGAGGTCATTATCTGACTTCGAATCGAACTTAACTTCTCCCTTAAATAAATATACCACTATTCGCCCTAATATGTCCACTCAGTGTTAAACCACGGGCCATTGACGCCCTGAAAAGAAAATTATACAAAATAATAAACTTATAACACTATAACAGAGGGGCAAGGGTTAACTCGATTGTCTACGGTCGGGGTGGTACAACATACAACAATTTGCCGGTCTATTTCGCCCGGGCCCGGGCATCGAACCCGCGAAGGGTTGCATCAGGTCGTCTGTGAAATGCCCGTAGAACCTTAACGCCACATGTTCCGGCTATTTTAGCCCGTTTTCAAATAGATTTATGGGGGTTAGGTGGGGGATGCGAAGTATTTTCAGTTTTTAATGAAAAATGGTTGTGAAATTAATTTGTGTCGCAAACGAAATTGTGTGACTAATTTGCTGCTTTGTTCGTATGGAGGTACAGTCGACAGCAGGTCAATGGTAACACTTGCAGTACGATTTCAAGTCTTACGACGCAAATAATAAGAACTGACAAAAGTAAAAAGTGTTATCATTGATCTGCTGTCGACTGTACAATATCTGTTTGAGATTTGATTTCTTTGAAGGCTCAGTTTTATGTCAATAATAGAAAGCTCTGATGTGCCTCAATTGTGACGTCATTTGTAGCGATTCCAGATTGTGTACACTAATAAGTATTACATATAGGTATAGTCGCTGTTAAACGATGCGTCCCGCTCGCTCTTACGCGATGTAGCGTATGAACGATAGTGACAGTTGTGTTTAGGATTGGAATTCGACTCTAGCCGTTACATTGTCTCGTAATTTATGAATAATGAGATATATATTTTCATGAAAAGTCAATTAAAAGAGACTTTGCCACTTACCAGATCAAAATGTGACCTCAATGGTCGAAATAAATCTCGCTATCGATTTTTTACAAATATTTCCAACCAAGCAATGGACTTTATAATACGTCATTGCAGATACTTTTATTGACGTGAACGAGTTCACAATATAACCCAAACCACTAAAACAGACAGACAGCCAACCGATAGCAAAGCTCTAAGCCGATGGCTGCAGATCGAACCGTTCAATTTGGTAAAAGCTGAAACATCAAAATATCTGACATAGATACGTGCAAATAGATTTCTAGAAGGCGCAGATAATATTTATAAAGAACAACATCGTTAACTATATCGTTGACCACTGGAAGTAAAAAACAGTATTAGAAAAATCAATGAAATGAAAAAACTTTGACGTGCAAAAATGTACACAACATAGGTACGGTGGAACACAGAGAAAGGTGTACAGGAGAGTTTCTAAGGTTGAGATTATCTCAAAAACTACTTGACCTATTGCAAAAAGTCTTTCACTGTTTGATAGATAAAAGTGAAAACTATGTCACTGTAATAGAATTATTAAATTCGGTCCAGTAGTTTTTGAGAAAATCTCAACCTTATTGAGGTCCCCTGTATACTTATCTTTGTCTTCGACTGTACTACTAATTTTTATTTAGGTGCCATTATCAATTGAAGGGGTCAGTAATACTTGTAATGTAATAAAGAAATATGACGAGCATTGAAATGCATTCAAAGATATTATGCGTTTGCTTCCCTCATCCCACTATGTTTCGCAACCAGTTGCGAGGGAAGAATTTTCCTCCATTGTTAGCAACTATTTGCGAAAGAATAATGTTTTACCTTTACACAATTAGTTGCCAACAAAGAAATTGTCTTATAGTATAGTTGTGTCTCACACACACACTGTTAAACACCAGGATTCTCTTAAACTTGACCGACTTAATATTTCATTTTTTGTAAAAAGTTGGTTATAATTCCAGAATGTTTGAATTCCTGAATTTCTTCATCAGTTATACAGTCGTTATGACATGATATTGCGTGGGATGCGCTCGTTTATCACAATATAGGTTCCCCGAATGATGGGATCAACCCACACTGACACTTCAGCTCACTAATCGTATGGATTATGTCATAAAGCTTCTTTCTATGATGGATGAATTTATTTGGAAATTCCATTATCAAAGAAATTTCGAGCATCGCTGTTTAGTAGTCATATCTTGCAAGATATCTGTTTTATTATTTCCAGTACGTCCTGCATATCAATTTCAGTATTATGTAAAGCCGAAAACTCAAAAGCTACTTAACTGATTGTAAAAAAATCTTTCACTAGTAGATAGCTTAGGCAGATGGTCACAATAGACCTTTGAGGTCGCAGTGACCATTGGGCTTGTACCAACACCCTAATATCAAAATAAGACTATATTAATAAACAGTTTTGAGTGTAAGCTGAGTTTGAGTTCGGTCTTACCACTGATTTTATGACAATTTTAACAATCCTAAGAGCGAGCTCACGCTGACTTCGTGCTTAAATCAGTCTAATCAGAATATCCGGCCACAGAGCGGTGACTGCGTAATTTTTAATACATAAACCTAAACCTAACCTATAAAATTTTCAGGGCCACTTCCAGGAAGTCAAAGTCCTTGTCTAACCTGGTTTTCATGCTAATTGAATAGCGCTGGCGTGTTACGAGTTTGTACAACCTCGAGGTATCTATTTTAAAACTTGATTTACGTTTTTGACTTCGCATTTGTCATGCGATGTTTACCTTACTTCGGTATCTGCAAAATACATAATTTTAGCTCTGGTTTTATTTACGGGGAATTAGTGAATTTCCACGTTGATCATTATCATCAATGCGATAGTAATCCTAATTATTATATTGCTGTTTTCATGAGTTTATACCACGTAATCTTCATTCAAGTAGTGGGCCGTGATTTCATTTGAAAGTAGAAAATCGTCTTCCAAAATTCAAATGCATTGGTCAGTCATTGAGGACTGTAATATTTCAATTATTATCCTGTATATCATAACAATTGTTTACTGAATATTTTTAAAAGAGATTTTAGACTACCAAATCCCTTTTTATAAAATTGAGTACATTAAATACCATGTAAATAAAATTTACCTTCGTCAAGAAACAGTGAATCTGTCACGCACGAGTGACGTACCCCTTCGAAATGTAACAAAATAAAAGGGACGCTGGTAAAATTAAACAATTTTCAACAACAACATAATCAAGTACATAACTGCGGTAGATTATCTGAATGATAAATAAAGAACAACATACCATAACACACAAATTAATCGTTAGGTAAGAGCAATTGTAGAGTTAACACTAATGGATGTTAATAGTAAGAAAAGTATTGTCATCACGACCGGGATTCGAACCCGGGACCTCGCCATTCCGTGGCACGCTCTATTCCAACAGAGCCATCGTGAGGTTCGAGGTCCCGGGTTCGAATCCCGGTCGTGATGAAAAAATTTTTTTTCTCCATTTATCATTTAGATTTTCGTTTCGCATAGCGCATTTGCAAGAAAATATCAAAACAAAAGAAAGTATTGTCAAAAATTAAAATGATGACATCATTGAAATGTTTATTACGTTTTATTCCCTGTCAAATTCCCTGGATGTCCAGTCATTTATAAGGCTGTTTACAATAACATATTCGTATAGTACTAACTGAAACTTCGTCGTTGTAATATTTCACATGAAAGTAAGGTGTTAAACATGAAATTATACAGGCATTCTTGGAAGCATTACTTTTTATCGCAGAAACAGTTAACCTAGTATTATTATTAGCAAATGTTTTAGCACATTATAACGCTACAAAATAGCATTCTCGTAAAGAACCTACGTAACAATATGGAAACAATGAGACTACTATGTATCATCGTAATCCCACTAACATAAAAATCTTAAACGCTAAAAATGAAAAGGTTTTCTTGCAAACGGTAGAATAATATTGTTTTAAATAAGATTCTGTAGCTAAACTGTCTATAAATCTGGGCCTTACATCCTTCGTTATCTGTCCAATCATTATTACCAGCATTTCGAGTATTATATTATCAGGTTGTTCACTGTCTGTGAATGTAATTTAATTTATCCAAGAATATTTAAAATAAAGTTATTATTGTAGCCAAATATAATACTTTAGAGGAAGCATGGAACCGCTCTTAATCCAGAGCTTAATATGACGCCAGGCAATGTCAAAGTTTGCAATATAGTCCATGGCACAATACAGAAAATTAGAGCGATTGAATAAGCCGGAGAAACGAGCGACAGTTCTTTAGTCCAAAAATTCTAAGAGTTGGTAAATCAAAAGATGATGTAACTGATTTTAACTATTCAGTTCAGGTAGTTTCCGACAATTTTAATACACATTTCAGCTTAGTTCATTTACTACACGATAGAGTAGGTAGCGTAAAAGTTTATTGTCACTTTTTCTTCTCAGCGCTGGTACATTTTCCTTGCTAAGCGCTGTAAATGTAGATACGTAAAGATTATAATATATTTATACAAAAATCGGTAAGAATCTGAGTCTGGTCTGAATCTAGCTATCCGCTCAAGACATGCGAGCTGGCAAAGGGCAATATCCCACACGAGACTCCATTGCGATTTGAACACGACATTTTGACGCACCCCGTCGTGGAACAATTTGTACCAACTGGGATTATCTATTGAGTTTGCATTTACAATGTAACGAATTCAACGTTTTATAAGGATTGGATGTAAATCTTTTTATCGCATCTTGAAATGTATGTAACAACTCTGGAAGGAATAGATTAAATCAATTCGAAGAAACCTCTAGCAACTTATACCTAATTATTCGTAGACCTAACCAAGGCCTTCGATTTCATTACACATTATCTCCTCATAAAGAATTAAAACAGTTTTTTGCGATAATAATTAACACTGTTTTCCTTGGAATTTCACAGAGTATTAAATATTAGCTACGATAATAAAGAAGACACAGTATTAAAATGAATAATACAGATTATGAGGTGCCTCAAGGTAGTGGCCTTGGCCCAATTCTTTTAATAATCTTTATAATTTCGTTGAACTGTAACAAAGATGTCGTTCACATTCATAAAGCATTTTTAAATTAAGACTTATCTGTTAAGAATCATCTCAGTGTATCATTAAATAGATTCAATGGCATTGAGTAATTTCTCTTACTAACGCAGAAATCCGTCCTTAAGGTCAATGTTTGACCTGCTGATACATTGCTACAATTACTAACAGTAATATCATAAGAAAATAGAAGAAAGGAGAGAAAAGACATATTTGGTAATCTGTAGACAATGTTATGACCAATAAATATCACCTACCTTCCACTTTACCCCCAATAACCAGCTCATAACTCTTATTAATAACAGAAAATTCAAGACGGCGGAAGGGAAATGCCTTATTTATTACAGCAAGCTTCATTAATGCTACATATTTCTTTTGACATCACCTTTAGTGCGGGGATACTTTGTGGTATCTGTATCCTGATGTGCAACCCGCCGTATGGCATTTATAATGCAAGGAAGCAATAATGGCAATCAATGGCAATCTATTATTTCGTTACCTATATGTCAAATCCAGAGAAATGGAGCAAAACCATAACAACATGGTAACCAAGAGACGAAGGACTAGAGGTAGACCATACAGACGATGGGATGATGAGATTTCAGAAATGATGGGAAAGACGTGGACAAGAGTGGCGTTGGAGAAGACTGGGGGAAGCCTTTGCCTGGAGATTAATTTTGTTACCGTAGCATATATTAAGCAGTTGAATTATGTAAAGACGCTGTAATAGATAAATAAATATACGTCAAATCCGATGGTTAATTTTAGATAATTAATACTACACGGGCCTTAGCAATCAATATTTATTCAATACAATCTCTTCATATTGTGATAATTTTAGTAGGACTTATCGCATTACCTTTAATTTACCTACTTTTTTTTTTTAAAGCTTCTTTTCTTGCCGCAATCTGTCACAGGGACATTCAGCTACACTTTATGAATTTATCCATTGGCTTGCGCGGTACGAGTCCAGTGACTAGTCCGCTGTTGAGCTTCGCAGCAAATCTTGTGGAGCTTTCCTCTTCAATCTCCTGAAGACTCTCCTACTGCGCATTAGGCCAGTTGCTACTAATTTAATTCTCGAATCGTATACAAAATGGGAGCTACATATAGTACTAAAGTTACTGTCCTTACTTGCTACTACACAAGAGGAATTGGATTTGTTACATAAATAAGTCTTGTAAAACAATAGAATGACATCCATAAAACCAAAACCCAATACTCGGTCAAGACACCATCCCTAAACCTTTCCCTCCCCTTCCCACACCTACTTATATTTATATCTCACGTCCTTGTCACTCGTTTTGTAATTAATAATGTATGAAAGATGCGGAGAAGCCATGCATCATTATGACAACCTAGAGACTCCTCCTTGGTCATAAGCTTCACTTTGAGGGTCCATCGAATTCTTAAGTTGATGACATCAAAGATTTAAACAATAAACTACTTAAAACTACTTACTTTTAAACTACTTAAAATTACTTAGTGAAACTTCAAAAGACATTGCCACATTTCAATGGAGCTTTACCCCACCTACAAAACTACGTGACCATTTAAGCTGTACCTATCATTTTGTTGGGGACTTATTACAGGTTTCATATTGCATAATCATAATCACTATCATTTTCTACTACTCGCGCAACTCCTATAGAAGAATAACAAAAACAATGAATAAATCGCTTCGATTTCTTACTATTTTCTGAATTCGTAATTAAGCTGTTTTTTTCGAATCGCAACTTGTACAAACCTTTATTTTAAACCAATAATTTTAATAAAAAACGGAGATATTTTTTACATTTATTCGTTATCTTGTACAACTTGCGGTTGATGGTGGGTTAGAATCTGGCATTGTCTTTTATCTTGTATCTGATCAACATGATCAAATGATCTGTGACTTAATACATATTTTTATTAACTTTGAAATTAGTGATTAGAAACCGAAATATGACAAACTCTGGCTTATTTCTTTGTCTGATATACTATTAATGCAAAGAGTATTCAAGCATTCATTACATGTACAATAAAGATTGTTCTTTAAATTATGTTAACTAGGGTTTGATCCCAATGTCACCTCATAAAGAGTTAAAGATAAGACCGAGGATAGAGCACACGGGCCTAGTAAAAATAGATTCTCTAAATTGATTCCAATTCATTCATGCGCTTCCTTTAATTTGTTAGATAACTATGAAATAGATTCAGCAAGAGAAACCAATCTTTCGGTTTTGGTTTCAAAAACAATAACGTCAATGAAGCTTACTCTACTTGCTACCTACAACCACGTTGTATGGTTGCCAAAAAAGTACAGGATGGAATTTAATTTTAATTAATGTATGTTTCAAAAAGCCATTAATATGGATTAGTGTGGACGATTTATTGCGGCGTGTTGGTTTTGTGACAAATGGAAAGAGGTACTTAATTAGTGTTATCTTAAAAATGAAAATTAATTAATTTTAATGCGTTGCTTTATGACTATCAGATCAGATAGGTTTGTTGCATAAGAGCTTATTAAAAATACTGACGATGCAATGGGTTAAGCGTGGAAATCTAATAAAGATAATGTGGTATAGTTTCCGGTATTTTGTAATAAACAGGCGGTGATGCTACATTTGATTAAAATATAATAAAAACAGTACTTACTTATTTTATAAAGGCAGGCTAAGACAACTTTCATATTACTATTTTTCGCATAAAAACTTCCGACTAACGCCAGAGTTAAGGAATACAAATGCATAAATTACAATAAAAACATCCCTGAGTATGAGTAATGAAGGATCGCATAGAATACATTTTCGAAAAGAATGTAAAAAAATATTTTTTATTTATTTTAAACCTTGATTCAAAACTTGATTCCCCATTTTGAATCATGGCTGTGACAAAAATTGTTCTCCATCTGTTTAATATTTTGCCTTAAAACTTCAATAATCATTAATACCGATCCTACCAAGGCATTCGACATGGTAGATCGATCGATCGCAAACTTTTTTGCCAACGATGCTACGCGAAAGAATTTTCGAAGTTATTCACATGCGTCATATCACGTTTTTATGTAATTAAAAGGCGTAGCATTCTTTCAGTGATGTAGTGCCTACAAGGAGGTGAAATATAGGCTGTGTAGGATACTTAGGAGAATACTTAGTTCTTACTCGACATCAGTAGTTAGTAGGTAACGTTCATGAAAATGGCCCATAAATTGATGCATAAAATATCGTTTTATAATTGGGAATACTATAGTAAAAAAATTAAATTACATACCTAAGACATACCCGTTAGTTTTGTTAGAATGATTTCTTACTTTATATTAATTTGTTAATGTTTTCTGTTTCAGGTATGCATATTGACATCAATACTTACATTCACTCAACATCGTCGTCAGGTAAAACTTCCAGGGCCATTCAAATTAAGGTTTTTAAAATATCCTAAAGTTTGGGCAGTTTGCTAAAAGATGGCGTTCTTTGCAAAGGTTCTACAGATGTTTCAAATTCCATAGAAATCATAGTCGCGCTGTAGATTTTTTTCCAGCTTTAAGCTTTCCTCCTTTTTTGACTGCTGAATATAAAAGAATAATGTTAATGTTTTTTCGAGTGTTGGTGTCTTTGTGACCTAGTCCTAGTCTAAACGGCTTGATGGCATTGTATGAATGAGGTAACGTTACATTCAATTTGATCACCATGAGGCATGACATGCCTATTTAGGGAACATTTTATACTAAAAAAGCTCCCGGTTTTATAATAGAGTTATTATAAACCTGTGTCATTTCATCATTGTCGCTATTGCTATTGATAAACGCACATTGTTGACGTTCAATCTCATTCAAAAAGCTACTTATTACTATTTTAAATTCATTATCTATCCTATCACTATTAAAACCGCACATTAATACCTTACCCGTGATAAATGCAAATACCGACCTACTGGCAATCTATTACGGCTTAATATCGCCCACGTTTAATTCCTAGATTGATAATAACATAGAGCAGGCAAAGCCGGTATTAAAATTCGATCGACCATACATTATCCCAATGCGGTACATGGGAATCCTTTTAACTGTGGACTTACTGTGATTGTTATACTTTGTTTGGATGTGGCAAGTTGGATAATCGATTGAGCTGGAAGTACTGAACTGACGATGTCATTAGGTAGGTAGGTACCTCCTATAGGTACTCATACAGGGTGTTGTTTTGGTTAAAGACGAGCGACTTAGGGGTGATACTATACACGATACTGATGCCAAAAATAAAATATAAAAAGTATACCTTAAATTTCATGTAAAAATCCACAAATAATAAAATTCGTTGTTACATACACTCGTGGCCTATTGCGGGGCTCTGACAGCTGGCGTCGGGCTTATTTTGTACCGCACAATGACAGCGCCCAAGCGCTGCTATAATTTCAAGAGAAGTTGAACAAAGATTTTTTAATAGTAATTATGTTAAAAACAATAAAAACACAATTTTAAGAACTAACATTATTAGACTACCCCTGAGTCGCTCGTCGTTGATCAAAACAACATCCTGTATAAGTTAATTAATAAAGGTAAGACATACCCACCTGTTTCCCACAAGGGTAGGCAGAGACGATGGAAACAGTATATATGCCCGGAGGCACACAACTCTCGCTTCCACTATTCATCACGGCTGATTTGTAACCGGTTACGTACGAGAATAATTTTTTCATCGTTCGTAACTGGTTACGAAACTCCGGTTACGCAGGCGGCCGAAGCGGTTCCGTCACCCCAACGCCAGCTAGTCCGGTTTCCTATTTAGGACCTTAAATACACGTCACATATTTACATAGGTCCGAGTCCCAAAGTGCCCGTTTACATTTCATAAAACATGTACGAGAAATATATATTTAAATGTACTTCAAAAAGTCTCACAAGCTTTTGAGATCTTATTTGCGTACCTTACCCAAAATTACCATACTGAAATTACCGTCGTCGTAATAAAGAGATACCTTTACCGGGCAGCGAGCCGATATTAATAGTAACTAAACAAAGATGCCGACATTATTCACCAAGCAAAACAGAGGGTAATCGTACATTACTGGATGGGATAGGGTTGCCACTAGAGCCAATATATGTATTGATTTTTAAGACTTAGGCCCATATTGATATTGACATTGTGAAAATCTTAAATTATTTATACTTGTTTTTAAATGACAATGCCAGATTCTGCCCCACCATCAACCGCAAGTTGTACAAGATAACGAATAAATGTAAAAATATCTCCGTTTTTTATTAAAATTATTGGTTTAAAATAAAGTTTTGTACAAGTTGCGATTCGAAAAAAACAGCCTAATTAAGAATTCAGAAAATAGTAAGAAATCGAAGCGATTTATTCATTGGTTTTGTTATTCTTCTATAGGAGTTGCGAGAGTAGTAGAAAATGATACTGATTATGATTATGCAATATGAAACCTGTATAAGTCCCCAACAAAATGATAGGTACAGCTTAACTGGTCACGTAGTTTTGTAGGTGGGGCAAAGCTCCATTGAAAAGTGGCAATGCCAATACTTAATTATAATCTGTAAATAACATTGCATGCTCATTTGGGTGAATTATGTGTACCTACGAATTTTTTTGTAATTACGACCATGATATTGCAATAAATGATTTCTATTCTATATTCTGTTTTGAGTATGAGTAGAGCTTGAGTTAGGGCGTACAACTGTCAGATTTCAAACAATTTTGACAGTCAGTGCGAGCTTACGCTGAGTACGTTACGTGCTGAAAACTGTCCATGACTATCGGCTTATGATACCAAGTTGTGATTTTATTTGCTGGACTAGATTGATTAGACTTACTTAGATCATAGTCATTGCATTTTCTGTCAATCCATCTGTCTGTATGCACGCGAGCGTTTATAAGTCAAGGATCGCTATTAAGGCGCTTCTAGCTGTCAAACTCGAGCGCGAGACAGAAGATGTCCCGCAGCGGCAGAGAGAAGAGCGCGGCACAGTGACTCCATATTTGTATTTTTATTAAAATTTGGATGAATTTTGGCAGGGAAATAAATATAAGCCCATTAAAATCAGATTTTTTTTAAAACAAGCTCTCGTATTTATAGTACCAATTACAATTTGATATATATTTTGTATGAATAACTATTTCGGTTTAAGCATAATTTTCATTTTAAAAGACATGGAAGGTGGTATGTTTGGGATTTTTTTTTCTATCGAGCGAAGTTTGTCCAATCGTGTATCGGTATTCATCAGTCCCTAAATAGACACCCCAAGATTGCTATTTATTTTTATCAGACGTTTAATTTTAGTAGTAGCCGTAGCCTTCATAGAAAAACTGAAAATACGTGCATACGAAGCCTTAATCAAGAATCTAGGCACATTAAACCGATCTTACGAGTAGTTGCAGGAGTCTCTAAGCGACGATGACAGCTTACCATCAGGTAGCTCGCCTCTTTTTCTGCCGTCACATAAAAAAAGTTGCGTATTTAGTATTCTGTGTTTTTAGACTTTGCTTTTAGCGACTACCTCGTGTCAACCCTACAGCTCGCTAGGTAAAACCGTTCCGGCTTTGGAGGTCTGCTAAAATCACAGATTTCAGTTATGGAACACAAACACAAAACCGCCTTCAGTTACTGAGCTTAAAACAATTTGCCTTCAGCTGGTACCGATCATTTTTGAAGTATTATCAACTCTATATTCTTCAAAAATGATCGGGATACATAACTATATTAGATAGAAACCTTACGGGATGATAAAACGGTCTAAAATTCTATAGCAAAATAAATTGATTAAGATTTCATTTATTTAAACTTTTCATAATTTTCTTATAATCTGGACTGAGATTATAATTGCAATTATGTAAAATCAAGATAAGTTAGACTTTAGTGAAACAAAATACTCGTTTAAACGTGTAATCCATCAGTACTTAGTGCATGGTAGGTATATGAGCTTAGCGTGAGCTTTCTATTACAACTCTCAAACATTCGACTTTCGACCGTTGTAAAGTCTAGATTTAATTTTGAGCGCGAGAGAGGCAATTTTGAGCGCGACTAAGCTTAGCCAGACTAAGGTCACGCTCAAAATAGTTTCTGAATTTCAGCTTTTAGGGCAGGATGCTTTAGTTAACAAAATAAAAGGGCTGATTATGATGATTCCTGTTTCAAAAGAAATCAAAACTCAATTAAAATGGAATATTACTGAAACAAAAAATATTCCGCGAACCAACTTAGAATTATTATTCGAATATTTCATGTACCTACCTAGTATGGAAACACTCGAGTAAATGCACCACACACAGTAAGTACACTACAATCACTCTCAGCTAGAGTTACCACGACAACCCCCATCAGACGAAAAATTATATCCCTAAAAACCATTACACACTGCGGTGCATTGAAGCAGTGTGAAGTATGGGGGGCAGGCTGAAGTAGGGGGGGCTAGACGGGGGCCCGACAGGGGGCCATAATCCTGTAATTATCGGCTTAACTCTAGACGACATTTGCAGGTAGACTGGAAACGTACGGCTACAACGTAGAATAGAGTAGAGCTAGTGGGAATTTGTTAGTGAAACCAATGGATGTTTACTATACCAATCTCGGCGATGATGTATCTTTTTTATAATATCATTATTACGACGAAAAGGCAGATATCATGAACATGTAGTCCACTGCTGGACATAGGCCTAACTCAATCCGATGGACTTGTATTCCACCTTGCGCAGATGCTTCTGATCTGATCGGGAGGCGTCCCACACTATTTTATGTGAAATGTTACAGTAAACCGAATGGTAAGCGGTAACCGTTCCACTAATAAATTCAGCGACTTGTAGGTACCATTGCTGTCCCGATAATGTAGTTCGTGTGTCCGTTGTGTAGGTACTAATTATACACTGACTCTTTGACCCATCACAATGGAATGTTCGATAGCAGAAATAGGTATGAGGATGTATCATGTACTTATCTGGTCAGACTCTGTACTGAGTCCTAAAAACACAACTAGTTGCGTGAATCCTCAACTGTAATATTTAAAAACCTTCAACATTTTAGTGTCAGTACCATATTCAAAAGTGAAATACGTATACTGTGATACAGGTGTGCCCTTATGTGGGTGTTTTAGAGTTAAATTGACAAATGGAGACTGATAAATTGATTTATATAGGATTTGGGGGCAAAGCGGTTGATTGGTTGCAAATATGGGGGCGCTTAGCTCAAATGATGATCGGGGTATGAATACAGATTAGAATTGTACAGGGTTGCTTTTGAAGGAACGTTTTGAATAAAGAGGTGTGACGTCATTAGCTCCTTTGCCATTTCTATATGCAGGGGGTGTAAGATGTCTTATAATAAGTAAGATATATTATAATATTCACAATTTATTCACAGAGCCAGTAATATAGGTATATTTAGTATTCTATGGTACAGTATACTATAGTGAAGTTTAAAGGTAATCTCGCTGGAACACAGAGAAAGGTGCACAGGAGAGTTTTTAAGGTTGAGATTTTCTCAAACACTACTTGACCTATTGCAAACATTATTTCACTGTTTGATAGATAAAAGTTAAAACTATGTAACTGTGAAAGAATGATTAAATTCGGTCCAGTCGTTTTTGAAAAAATCATAACCTTATTGAGGCCCCCTGTATACAGACCGAAGTGATGAATGAGGGAGAAGCGAAAGTGATTATTACTATTTCGAAAATGTCAGCTTATTTTAAATTAATATGTTCACTATTGAACTGGAGTTAGACTTATTATTTCAATTAATGTTTCGCGCGAACTGTGACCGAATTCAATTGAATTAATGATAACGATTCTGTACAAGCGACATCGAGTCGGAGTCGCAGCCATAGAGCTGATAAACATTACCTGTGGGAGAAAGAAAGAAACAGTGTTGAAACTGCAATAAAGTTATAAAAATAACAATACCTTTCTTATTAGATAACCATACCTACACCTGACAGGGATCTAATAACTAAACTACTGTGACTTCCACACTTTATAATAATTATTAAAATCATAGGAAATTCAATTGATGGTCAACTGTGAAAATCAATCATCACTTACTTAACTTACATTTGAAAATCAGAAAGTAAGAAGTGACGTCACGTCTTCCTAATTTCATACTAAATTCGTTTTGCCAAATTGGGATAAAACACAACCAACTTTGACCTTTAATATCTCTGGTGTTGACTGAAGTATCGAAAAACTAATTTCACTATTTAATTGATCACGTTTAGATATTGATTTAGGCAACAATCAAATCACAATCTGTCATGCAATTTCAAGCTTAGGTATCTGATAAATAAAGCTGATTGTAAGTAGCAATAATTCGTCCTAACATCGTTTTCCTTCGTCTATGGAACCACAGAAATCCTCTCAAGGCGTCTTATTAGAGCAACTTGGATTGGTTAGTAATTTATTAGGGTTATTGTAAGTTTTGGCGGGTGGGTCGTTGGGACCCCGCATTACAGGGTTGACCAGACTAGGAAATTAATTCCCATAGTTTGTGCCGTTTGCGATTGTGCATTTGTAGGGTTATGTTACTATTGTTTGATTTAGAGTTTAGAACTTTAGAGTTTAGTGAAGATTTTCTTTACAAAACTTTGGTAGGTTTACTTTGGTGGATACAGGTATCTTTATTTTATTTATGGATTCGACAGTCCGTCTTTTGTCAATGTCATGTACAAAATATTCAAGATATCATTGTCTTCTCTTCCTCCAGAGGAGTCGCCGTAGCGTCGTCACCCTGGGTATCCGCGTCTTCCTTTCTTCATCCAGAGGAGACGCCGTAGCGTCATCACTCTGGACGAAGCAGCTCGACAGTCACGCTCACTCCCGAGCTTATAGCGGGAGTATTGATTAAAGCTTGAAACTTCAGATCTTGCACAAGTTATCCAATAACCCCCCCTGGTGTGTCCCAAACCCAGATTTCATTACTATGTTCCCATTCAAGGAGAAAGATAATGAGTTTTCTCGCATGATTTCTCGATGGTTAGTTCTGAAGAATCGAATCTGGACCCCCGTAACAGAAGACCAATGCACCTAATCACAGCACTACCGAGCTTTCAGAGTAAATAGATGCGAACACAAGCTGTATAATAACGCATATTGTAATATGCAAAACGCAAACTTATCATGCAGAAATCTCTTCCAGACACTGGCAAAATACGATATGCTCTCTAATCTCGGTCGAGATTGAATATCGACCGTTTGATAATCGTAATAAGGGCTATCGCACAGTCGATCGCTCGCACGTAATCGCGTTAGGCCGCCGACACACTGTGCGATAAATATACACAGGATCAATTTGAGGATTCAGGGTCCAAGGGCCCCGTTCTTCGTCTTCGCGAAGGTCCAAAGGTAGATGTAAGAATGACTGTGTAGAATTTATTCTTGCTATATTAATTATTTAATTTTTATCGATGAAAATATTTCTTCTTTAAGGAATCTAGGTATTCGAATTTCCGGCTACTGGGGGCCTATTTGGGTCTACTGGCTGCAACCAGTCAGTCCTCTGACTAGATATGCGCGGTCGGCGGTTGCATTGCGTGGTCAATAAATAATATTGTTTATTTCAGGAAACTTGAATTTTTTAGGTATTCACTAAAATAAATAATATGATGGAGGAGCTAGGTATTGGGACTTCTGTCTGCTGGGGTCCTATTTGGGTCTCCTGGCAACCAGTCGGTCCTCTGATATACGCGGTCGGTGGTATCGCGCGGTCAAATTAGCGGAAAATGCATCTTTTCGTTTGATGGTTGCGAACACAATATCGTAAACATAAAAGTATGGAGCGTAGATGTTGGAGTTTTGGAAGGTAGGAAGTGGGACGTCTGTCTACTGGGGCCCTATTTGGGTATCCTGGCAACCAGTCAGTCCTCAGATATACGCGGTCGGTGGTATCGCGCGGTCAAATTGGCGGAAAATGCCGCTTCTCGCCTGAGCTGGCTGCAAACTCGTTTCAATTTACGATGTGGTACAGGGTGATGGGAGATAGGCAATGTTTCTGGAAACTACGCCTATTTCACTGCGCATACGACTTAGGTGGGTATGAATAAAAATATACTACACTGATAAAAAATCTTGTAAGTTATGTTTTGTATTGGTGTATGTCCCTTACTCATAATACTCATTTATATACCTTAGGTCCTTAAGTACTCTATGGAACTCTTGGTTACGTCAAAATTATCATTAAATTAATTTATTACATTAATAACCGATTCAATAAACTTACACATTTGAAAGTAAATACTATTTCTTCGATGAATATTATTATTTTTCATGTGTATTTGTCGCGGTACTGCACTCAGCAAATGTGATCTCATGTGTGAGCTTGAGAGAGCTCTTGAATGTTGAGCTTTATTCACGAATCCTACACGCGTACTTAAGTTCTGTGTATTAATAGGAACGCCATCTTGAGATCGCTATTAAGATCGATCTCAGAGTTAAGAGCGATTTATTAATAAGGGTCTAGGAATCCCGGCCTTTTAAGTATCAAAAATACTCTCATTATTTCTACTAGATTTCTTTTTATAGCCAGCCTTTGTACGCTAACAGCAGATCAAGTGTAACACTCTGGACTTTGGATCGTTCTTATTATCTGCGTCGTAAGGGTTAAAATCGTACTACAAGTGTTACCATTGATCTGCTGTTGTCCGTACTACATTTGTAATTCACTTTCCGATCCACAAACAAACTTTCCGCCTTTCATGGAACAAAAAGCAGACGTTCGGAACGAATTCCTTTAAAAAATCCAAACAATCGCTAATATAAACAAGTGTAGTTACGAGTATGTAACTGCTGAACCTTAGATCATTGAAACAAGAAGATACGACGCGGTAATTTAGAATACCGTACAAAAATTCTTGCCCTTAAAGCAAAGTGGATAACACAAAGTTGATCCTATTATATTGTAAAAGATAAAAGGAGGCGGGAAGTAAGGTACTATCTACTATCACATAAGTATTCAAAAGTGGTGCCCCAACTAAATAATTAACATTAATTTTAGGATCATGAAATAAACTTTTTATTTTTTTACATTTTTTTTGTTTTAATTTATTGTTTAATGACATTTTATAAAAATACATTTGTAATCTACTTTCCTATCATAGGCGAAACCACGTATGGTTTGTATGCCGATGGGGAGTTCTAATTTTTAATATAATATGTAATACATAGCCAACAAGACACGGTAATTAACAAAGTTTAAATTCTTATTTCACTAGCATGCATAAATATGAAATGGCTACTCCTACATATTTGAAATTTTTTTTAACCGACTTCAAAAAAAGGAGGTTATTATTAATCTACTCGACAGTTCGTCATTTTGCCAATGTCATGTACAGTATATTCAAGATATCATTGTCTTCTCTTTCTCCAGAGGAGTCGCCGTAGCGTCGTCACTCTGGACGAAGCAGCTCGACAGTCACGTTCACTCCAGAGCTCGTAGTGGGACTCTTGATAATTGCTTGAAAGTTCTGATCTCGCGAATTATCCAATAAATTCACCGCGATATCACATTCACATACCTACTGTCATTCGCGAACATTTTCTGATTAATTTAAACAAAATAACCATTGTAAACATTAAAATGAAAATTATCAAATAATTTCGCAACCGTCGTTTCCCGCTATTTTCAAGAGAACCCTTGGACTTCATTCATTATCACATGCAAAGGAACCCAGTATAAGTAATGTTAGTAGTATACAAAATAAACCTCCATGTTTATATGCTCCGAGTCGCAGCTAACTACAAACTGAAAATAACTCAACGAGAACACGCCAAGCATTTGTTCTTGAAAACACTAAAAGTATCGAATGGAAACATTAAAGTCAACCCAGGAACTGAACACATAAATCGGAAAACCTATCGATAACAGTATAGTTACGGCACAGTGAGGGCACTATACGAATTAATGAATGTCGAGGAATCTCGGAATGGGACTGTTAAAAATTCCCACCAAAATCTTTCATTGCCTATGGTAGGCAGGAATTAAAGTGGATTAAAAAATCGCCGTTCTATTTATTATCAAATCACTCGTTATAATGCCAAATCAATATAATACCTACTAATTAGATTAATATAGTACTTATGGACATTTTTGACATCCTCAACGCTTAAAGCCATTTATCGCAGTTGTGCGACATTAGAAAAAAATATGTGACATTTTTATTGTTAGTCGATGAGACTGAAGTTGGAGAAAGGCACGCAGGCTTTGCCTATTCATTCTAGGATAACCTGAGTTCTAGGATAATATCTCGTCATCAGGAAACATAGACATTATACACATAATATAAAATATAAATAGGCCACGCAAGCTATTTAAGTCCTTAGCAATATCCTTGGTATTATGAAGGAATAACCGAAGCGGTACTTAACGTAGGTGGAATGTATTAATGAACGAAAGTCATGTATTTATGATCCATAAAACCAGATCCTCTCTTCCTGTTTTGTAACAATATCTTGTCCTTATCACTAAGTGATGTTTGGGTGGAAAATTATCACTACACTTATTCATACAAAGCATAAACATCAACCATTTTGCATAAAAAATTGAAATTGTTTTTTTACCGAGTTTCTTTACGGAAGTTGTTACATACATAACATGAGTTACTCATCTGTAAAGACTTTACCTATACATTGCATTATCGTTGCTGCGGCTGAACCGAAAGTTTCGGTTCGCCGTCGAAAACAAGTGCCACTACTACGATTTTGCACTGTGTATTCGAATGCAAGTCGATTGGGAAAAATTCAAGTTATTTTCATAAAATAACAAAGCCGCGTTTGACCTCGATTTAAGCTGATGGTAAGTAAAGATGGGGTTGATGGGTTTGAATACCTCAAGGTTATATGTTTCTGACCGAGAAAGACCGATGTCGTGGCCTAGCGTTCGTATGATAAATAATGAAGAAAAGGAGTAGGAAATCAACAATTAATATCAACAATATGTGGGATGAAACGCCTCTTGTCATCTGAAGGACCAAACTGCAACAAATTGCAGGTTTCAATCCAGAATACATCATAAAAGCTACAGTGATAAAGTATAATTTTCTGTAACTTATAGACCTTATATGTTGCGTATAATAGTAACATAGTATTTTCCCTGAAAACTAAGGTCACCCAATTACATTAGAGTGTAACTCAACTCAAACAAAACAATGTTAGATTACGCCTAATGATCTCACACATAAATCGTCATTAACTTAACGTGGCCCACTAAACCCTTAGTAGCGGTACTCTGAGCTAATCGAGTGACGTACAAGAACCGTGGGGGTAGGAAACACAATTATTTTTATGGCAACACAATTTTCCTCGGCTCATTACATACATACCGCTATGTACTGGCAACATTAACATGCCCTGGGTAGGGCGCGCATAATGCCCCGTGGGCACGCAAGCTTTTTGATTATTTCCCCAAAATTGTATACCATTTTCACACCGAATGAGCGTGTGTGCGAGCCTTAAGGCATATTCGTGACCACAGACAAAGCTGAGATCGAAAAAGGCGGGAAGTGACGCCATTTTTTACCCGCCATTTTGATTTTTGCCAAAATTGTACTAATAACTTGAAATTGTAACGTTACAATAATCGTTTGGGAATTAAACGGCGTGTTATGGTAATTTATTCGTAAAAAATAACCTTTTATTACAAGGGGGTTGTAATGAAGATATTATACAGCCGTAAAATGCGAAATTACCTACGCTTGGAATTTTTTCGTGACCGAGCCGAACTGAAAACCCCAAACCAGCTTATCGACACGTTTAGATCAGAGGGTTACTGTGAGGCAACAAAATATACATTAACTTCCATAATCTGGCAAATGAGCTCAATAAAAAAGAGAATTTACGTAAAAAGCCAATAAGAAAAATCGTCAAGCGAATTCGTTGCGACTGTTTTAGGGTTAGTTTAGGAAATTATGTAATTTTTTACCCGAAAACTTGTTTTACGACCATCATGGTGAAATGACATTGCCACATTTCAATTGAACTTTGCCCCCACCTACAAAACTACGAGACCATTGAAGCTGGGAATCATTTTGTTGGGGACTTATTACAGGTTTTATATAGTATATAATCACAATCAGTAGGAGTTGCGAGAGTAGTAGAAAATGATAAAAAAACAATGAATAATTCACTTCGATTTAATATTGTTTTCTGAATTCTTAATTATGCTGTTTTTTCGACTCGCAACTTGTACAAAACTTTATTTTAAACCAATAATTTTAATAAAAAACGGAGATATTTTTACATTTATTCGTTATCTTGTATCATGCGGTTGATGGTGAGGCAGAATCTGGCATTGTCATTTTAGTGCTATGAATATACCACATCACCTCTTATAAATTCCCACGAATATTTTAAAAAACTATTAAGTATCAGTAAAGAATACAAGTTAGAACAGTATTTCGTATAGATACATCGATCATCTCAATTAATTACATAGTCAATAAAGACAATTTATATTATTTTATGTCCTTGTTATGTAATGTCACCTTTATATGGCGGATAGTTATTGCATTCTAGAATTAGCATATACACATTTGACTTACGGTTTTCACTCGGCACGGGGTCTCCAACTTTACATACAAACATAATTAAATTATCCCCACTAATATTGTAAACGCAAAAGTTTGGATCTTGACAAAAATGACACATAGACTATCCCATTGGAATTTATTGCGCAATATGTCGTAATGTTATGATGGCAACATTCATCCTAAAGTAAAACAAAATGCCTATCATTTTCCAAAATCTTCTTCTTCTTCACCCACTCCTGAGCATATGTCACAGCAGCCCACTCCTGCTAGGTCTCATGAATCTTCCATGTGGCCCGATCCCAAGGTTGTCTGGTCCACACCGAGCCAGCAACCTTATTTATGTCGTCGGCCCATCTGGCCGGTGGTCTGCCCACGCTTCTTCTATCCGGGGTCTCCACATTAGAACGCACTTACTCCATCGACCATCGTTTCGGCGACAGAGGTGCCCAGGCCATTTAATATTTGTTTGAAATATGAAACCAGAGAAAAATCTCGTATGTTTTTTCCTCATTAGTGCCGTATCAAATTACAAAGATAATTAGTGCTGGTTTGTGTCCGGAATTCCGTGAAAAACTGTCTCCTTTGTTTATGGACCGATTTAGATAACGATATTAAGAGTTAAGTACGCACTGTATATCAAATTCGCTCGGGTTTTCTTTTATTTGGTCATGTCACGCAACGAACGACATGGCTCCGGAATGTTGTTGTAATTGTAACATAGATTGCATTAATAATTAATTTTAGGCCTACTTCTATTTTTAGTTTATCGATTTCGAAATTAAAACAGCTTTATTTCGTGGTAATAGTAGGTATTCAATCCGTACACTACCTATTACATTCAATGTTCCAGTAAGTTCAGATGGTGCTGGTTTTTCGTAATAAGTATTTTGTTTAAATCTAAAATAGAATAGAAGATCAAACATATTTTGCTTGATCTGTTCTTCCATATTAAGGCTGTCAAAGAAATAATTATTATCGGATAAGTTTACCTACTTTATTCTCAATTAGATACTACAACCTAGTTTCTGCAAATAAAAGAGCAAATTGTTGTGATTTCGATACCTATCGAAATCTACCTATGTATGTACCTACGAGGTAAGTATGTACCTATGTAATAAAGAAGCTAGAACTTAGAAATCTATATTGAATTTTTCATGGTTTCCAAACTCTATTTTGTATTTTAACTAACTATAGACAAGATAGCCATATAAAAGTATTTTAGACTAATTTTCAAAGTCAAAGTCAAAATATTTTATTGCGATCATGTGGTTAATTCTAGGTGTTACATAAAAATCCAGTACTCAACATGAACCCTGAATTTCAAAGGGTTACAAAGAAGTGATACTGGCAATTTCAGAAAATTCGAACAGTGTAGTCATAGACAAATCCCTAGACAATGGATTTTCAAACATTTTGGCGGGAAGGTGTCAAGATGGCCGCCGCACGACGCGCGATTTCGCGCCAATTCTTTTGTGCTAACGGAATATCTCTGGGTTCGTATTCCGATCGGATTGGAGGGACAAGCTAATCTCGCTATCATTGTACAAGGAAATGTTCTGTAAATTCTCTCTGGTTTTCTACAAACGATTCTATAGAAATTCTAGACGAAATTATTTTACTGAAAATTGCGGCTTCACACATAGCATGCATTTCCCGATCAGCTAATCGTATGAAAGCTTGGTTTATTTTTACTTTTCAATCGACTCCTTTTCTAGTCTGAACACCATCCTTTCGCATTTCGGATATACTTGTCTAGACTTCACACTCATGGCCCAAACTAGGATTCCCTGCAGTGTTATTCTCTATAGTTAAAACAGCGTTGATCTGATTCGACACCGTTGCGACAGCGTTGAATGATACATAAGTAAGTACCAAAAGATGTCGTTCGACGCTGCATCAGCTTCGAGATTAACGCTGTTAACTTTAGAGAATACAATTGCTTTACCTACTACCTGGTGTAGGTATAGATCCAGCCAGATATATACACGGAAACAATCCATTTTTCCAAGACTCGGAATAAATGGTTATATCGTGGCTGTACCGTTAGGCACCTTCCCAATTGGGAATCTAACCCTTGTACTTAAGACAGGCGCACTAGCAATTCGATGTCGTTAAATCCTTTCCGTTACATAGGTGTGCATATAAAAGTAGTCCAGACCACACCGCCACAATAACTTGTCGCGTTTCGGCGTAGATAATGTCTGAAGAACCCACCGGGAGAATGGGTCTGGGCAGTTCGTCCAACTGCCGTTCTCCTGGCAAGCTCGCGTGTCCCATCTTCCGCCTCATCGTCTTACCAGCAGTTGAGATGTCAAACGCGGGCTTAGGGTCGGCATACAACATTACGGCGCGGCGCCGTGCCGTCGCATGGCGCGGAGTGTAACGGCGTCTGCCGGCCCCGTCTACCGGTGCACAATATCGGCCGGCGTCGGTCACAGGCGGACAACATTCGTGCCGGCGGACGGCGAGTCCACTGGCGCGGTACACGGCGTCGTACACGTGGTTCGTCCGCCTGTTGTACGCTAGCCCTTAGTCAAACGTTAAAAAAGCCCAATTATATATTTACGCAACGTCACAATATACCAGAATGTTATTGATTTCATATCGCCCCCTCCTTTATTGTACAGCGGCAAAAGTGATAAATACATCGTCGATACGAGGGTTACCTTTTCGTGGAGCCCTCAGGGTGTATTGCGGATTGAATTACGTGTACGAAGGCATCACGGGATTGATGCTTTACCTTAGGGACAGAGCCGGCTGAAGGTGCTAAGAACAGGGCACGGAGAAAGATCAGGGAGAGAACAGATGGAATATTATCCAGGAGAACAAAATAACACAAATCACTGGTGTTGACTTAGCCTTATCATATCATCGCAAAGTTGCAAAACTGTAATTTTTGGGAATTGATCGTAGCTTAATTCGACTGCGACATTAACAGGACAACGGCCTAACCGGTGGCGTCACTTTAAATCGCATTTATGAATACGCGCCTTAATTTCTAAAAGGTTGTATGTAGCTGTTACATTTTTCAACGATTTACGATTCTGTTTTCCCATCGAATCATCTATTTGTCAATTTATATTTTCCCGATATTCAGCAGGGCAGTATCTAGCGCCCTCCAGAGAGCCATCCTGAATACGGTTCTGTATGTGGTTGAATGGGTAGGTGTATGTACTTGCGTCACCAACAATCGCCCGAGGCGCCCTCTATTACGGGGGAGAAATATTATTTCACACATTAGTAGGTACGTGACGTCGGCTGCTGCGACAAAAGAAAATTATTTGTCTTTATTCCCGCCCTTTGGGATTTTAGACAGTAACGTTCTAACTCTTAAGCCAGGTTCACATTTTTAGGGTGTGGTGTGTCGTGAGTCGTGACGTGGTATAACGCCAACTGATGTCGCGTATCTGCCCCTGTAGCACGAGTCAGTGTTAGCGATTGACGCAACGCCGCGGAGCTGTCAAAGTGACATTATTACAAGGCGTTTGACATTAGTTTTCCTTAAACAGGACACATGATCTGAGAATTCATTTTTACGCCGAATTCATTTGTACGGTGGAACACAGAGAAAGGTGTAGGTACAGGCGAGTTTTTAAGGTTGAGATTTTCTCAAAAACCTCTCACATCTATTGCATAAAATCTTTCACTGTTTGATAGATACAAGTTAAAACTATGAAAAGAATGATTAAATTCGGTCCAGTAGTTCTTGAGGAAATCTCAACCTTATTGAGGCTTCCTGTATACTTATCTGTCTTCGACTGTACAAGCTGTGTATCTGTATAGCTGAAACGCGATAATTGATACAAATTATGCTACTTACACAAATAACCTATAAGTGTACAGTGAAAGGCTTATTCTGTACCATCCACCGCATGTATCGTACTCCGAAAACTCAATTTACGGAATTTACGGATCGTTTTCAAGCGGACTCGTTCCGCCGCGGAGTTAGTGCCGGGCCAATACTCCCAATGTTTTCGATTCTAACTTAGTTAGGGCTGGAAACGGCGCTTTCTTTTGTTTTACAACCATTTAGAGCTTACCACGGGCTTAACAGCGGAGTATAACGTAATCTGCTCGATTTGTCTCCGGAATTAGGGTTCCTGTGTATTATTGTACAGGGTTATTATGGTTCGTAATGGGACTACTTACTTACATAGGTACATTTTTTAAACCTGACAAAGGACGGTTTTTTTCTTCTTCAGTAAGTCGATACTTTATAGAAACGGGGTGTTTCTGGGTCTAATTGTAACTAAGTAGCCCGTGAAAACTCCATATATTTTTACAAAATTTAATTTCCCCTGAATATAAATTGTCTATGATAGGTATTTTTTAAACTAATTAAGGGCATTGGGTTCATAAATTCCAAAACAACCCAAACGATAAACAGTTTTCATTGTTCACTTGCAAATAATATTTAAAGGAACAATAACATGTTAAAATTTTTCGTTTACTTAAATTTTATTGTAATTACGATATTGCATGTGATCTGAATTACGTTATTTCATAAAGATGTCGAAAAAAAATCCTTTCTTGGAGGTTCAAGAGATGTCATTTGATTCATATAAGATGTGATTTTTGTTTGTGAACGAACATGTCACATTGATAAAAGGGAAAATGTCAACCAAAACTATTTTACTATAGGTAAGTAAGTACATGTTTAAGAAATCCGAAATACGTGACTCCATCGATGTCTCCTCTCCTCACTCTTCACAATGGTTCCAAGATGGCGACGTGTCACGTCAAAAGCGGAGAGACGTTCCCGCCATTTCTCGTTGTTGTTGTTTTTTAGCCACACACGCAATTTCCTGTGGCTTTTGCTTTCTGTATAATAATTTACGTGCCTGTCTCTGTAAAGAATGGTGATGATCATGATTTGTTTATCGCATCAACGGATTGGCAAAGGAATCTAGCCCTAATCTGAAGGAATCTATACAGTCGTATAGTGAAAAGATGAAAATGATGATGGACCATTGAAAAGCTAGTGTGACGCTTTTCTTTTCAGTGATTTCTAGAGAGATTATAATCAGACAGAATCATGTTTGACGAGTCCACAAGAAAACCAACCGCAGTTTGGACTACTATAAAAATGCCACCAAATACGAACCGAGTTGCAAATTCGACCCGAGAACCAAATGTTTTTGACATTTAGCAGACATTTTTCAAATAAACTACGCTAAAATTATAGGAAAAACACAGCTTTAACCAATTCGAAAATCAAAATTAACAAAATTGCAAGCTTTGCCACCAACCGTCCACCAACATATGACCATAGACATCCGATCCAATTTATTTGTTTTTACTTTTTTTTGAGGCCGTGGCAAGTTCTGTTTATGCCTAATGCTAGACTCCTTATAAAATATGAGCGTGATAAGAGGAATTTCGTTGGCTATAATTGTAATGGCTGGTGGGTTATTTATAGTGAAAGAACTCGTTACGTTTTAATGGTGACCACTATATTATGCCGTGGGCGTGACTGTAGCGAGGGCCTTAAAAACAACCTTAGTTTTAGTTATTGCTCGTCGATTTGCATTTGATTTTTTGAAGTACATAATAATTTTATGTATGACATGTTTATTATTGAAACGCTTGAGAAATTAACATAAAAATGACTTACTTATTTTGTTTTAAAACCCTTTTCCGTGGAAATGCCTGAAAAAGATTGTACCTATGTTGCATTTTAAACTCAACTTTTTACAGGTAAACTCTTAACCCAAAGCATGAGAAAAGTATACAAGTAGACTGAGTAAAGTTTAGAAATTCTCTAAAAAGAGGTAGGTACTTACCTACTTGGCTGATTGTAACAATTATTTCCCCAGTACAATTAATAATAGGTACACATGAATGACGTAACATTCATCTGAAATAATCTATCTGTATCTTTGTAAAGCTTAAAAACAATTATTACCATGTTTTTGTAAAGAAAATGTCACTGCAACAGCAGTTACGTCTAATGGCTTCAGGGGGAACCCCCCTCGTGACGTTCCCACAATCCCAGGAAAAACAGTAATGATCGCGCGGCTCTGACGTTTGATGGCTTTAGAAATCTTTCACACCGAGGACTGTTGCAGTGGGATTTATCTCCTTTTATGCGATTTAGCTGGATGGTTGGTAAAGGACCGGACATTCAAAGGATAGAATACAGTGTCTAGCTGTCATTTTGTGCAAAAGATATCGGGATCCGTTAGGATTTGGGCTTTCGTGGACATTTCGTTTAGTATTGCACAATAAGGTTCAAAAAACGTTTAAAAATCTCGACGGATTGTAAAAATTCGTTCACTAGTAAATTAGAGTGCACGCTATTATGTAACTGTAAGAGTTTTACAAATCGGTCCAGTAGTTTTTGAAAGAAATCCTAACTTTAAATGCCCACTGTATTTTTATTTTTTTATTTTATGGTTTTATTGGGCAGTCAACAGCGTAGTAGGTTTTATAACAAAGATAATTTACATAAAGTAAGGCAAATAATAGACTACCACATTATTACAAAACAATAGACGTGATAGATAAAATAATGCTAAATTGAATACAAACATTAGTTGTATCTACTTAATTGATAACCTGTAGGAACATATGTATGCATGTATACCATTCAGGGTTATGGCAATTCGATACAATCCTTCGAGGGTGTGGTACCTATAGGTATTAAGGCTTTGATAAAACCCTATATTGCATTAGGCAAATATTCGTTATGGAGATATTTACAATTAGTTTCCTTTTTTTACCCAACTGCGCAAGGAGGGTTATGTTTTTCGAGTGTATGTATGTAATGTATACATGTGTAATTCTTTGGCACGCCCTACAGCCTAAACGGCTTGATGGATTTTAACATATGAGGTGTCGTTAGATTTGTCTTGATTATAGAAGTGATATGGCTATAAAAATTTAACAAAGCGGGATAAGTTTTATGCAGTCGGTTTTATAGTTTGCTTTTTAAATTAATTATTGAAAAATTCTACAATTCATCCTTCGAAATATACCTACTTATCTCTGAGTTACACTATTTTTGTTATGTGATTTCTAGTTCTGTATTTCATAGGCACACATGGGGCATTTTAGACGACTAGCTTATTTCGCCCAAGAATCCAAGATGGGGCATAAAAATACATAACATCACTGCCAAGGGAGCTAGTTTTGAGTTATTGAATGTTATTGTCATTTATTTCCATCGGGAAATTGAACTAAATCTTCCTTTATCCCAATAAAACACCATCGTCTGAGGACATGACATGAACAGATGAATGCCGTTGACAGACAGGTCCGTTTTCCTCATTCTTTATGGAACCGAATAGAGGAAATGACAGAAACGTTATTATTGCAATGTCATTCAGTTTTTATATCGTCGAAATTAGTGATACGGACTTATCATATAAAATTCTAATAAAATCTCTGGCTAGTGAATCCCATGTCAAAGAATTTCAATGTCGTTGTCATACCTATATGATTTTTTTCTTCATTTATAGAGGGAGATACGGTTTCAGGTGGGAAATACAAAGAAATTAAACGAATATAAAGCATAACCCGACTTGGATAAAGTGATTTATACCTTAACCTTTTACCTTAGCCTTTTGGACCTATCCGAAAAGTATTACGTTATAACTGTACAAAATTTTGGTACTGAATAAAATATTATTACCTAGAATCGAACCCAGAACCCATTGAACAGAAGGCAGGCACACTACTGACTAAGTTGAAAGGTCGAAAAAAATCTTCAACAACAAATTAGAAATACATGATACTTAGGTACGTGAGTACGAACGCAGCCATAAACAAAAGCTAATTTGTAATCCAATATTACCGGGGTTAAATATTGAAATGAACAATACCTAAACCGAGATTCGAACCCGGAGCCCAGACAAAGCACGAAACCCGCATCGGACAGTCGACCACATAATTCCGGCCGGTATCGGTTGCGACCGCCACAAGCTAGTATTTCGACCGCAAGAAATTCGATACAGCAGTTTGCTGCGAATGAAAGTTGACTTTGGACTCGCGGCAATTGTGCCTTGTTAACCGGATATTCAGCTAGGATCGTGTAAGATTCTAATAGGTTCCAAATTGTACCAAGCTCCGCTAGGGTGCGTTTCCACCGGAGATATGTTATACTACGTTTGATTTGATATCCATCAATCATATTCATTGGTCCACATAGCAGTGGTGGAAACGAGATAAGATAAGATAAATACACTTTATTGCACCATAATACAGTATTAATTACATAATTGAGAAGCATGTACAATTTTGGCGGTCTTATCGCTAAAAGCGACTTCTTCCAGACAACCAACTGCGGAGGATATTATAAAAAGGTAGAAGTGCATAGTAAGTAAATATAATATATAGTAATATCTACGTTAGATAGGTAACACAATTTACGATACTTAAACATGTAAATTATATCTATTATATACCAATATAATATATACTTGTATACTCATATCGCGAGCTGCGCCATAGGGATCATTATAAGACTTATTGCGCATATAAGAACAGTACAAGTTCCAAAGTGTAAGGTACACTGGACGTGCATTTGATTGTACGGACAACAGCAAATCACTTGCTTACAATTTCAAGTCTTACGACGCAGATAATAAGAGCGGTACAAAGTGTTACACTTGATGTGCTTTTTTGTGCGATATACGCCAACATTCGCTTTGTAAAAAAAAAAAAATCGTCGACAAAAGCTCTTTACGCACTTGCTGAAGCCCTCAGAAGCAACCCCCTCGCCGAAACCCGCTAAAATTTAGTGCACAATAATGTATCACACAACAACACAACATAAAACCTGGTATATTTATGACCCCCACTCGGGGGTCCCACAAAACCTTTAACACTTAAAAAATAATTCAGCTACCCCCTGAAATGAAGTTAGGCCCGAGGGGTCGTAAGGGGGAAACGATTGGAAAAGTATAGGGTTTGATAATGAATTATGTTGTTTTAAATTGTTACAGTATTGTTAAGACATTTGTTTAGTAACATGTCCCAATGCTGGACAAAAGTCTCCCCCATCCTCCTCCACTATCATGAGTATTGTATGACCATCCATTCACGTACTTAGCTGTTGTTGGGCTGTTTCTATTCACTATAAGCATTAATTCAACTTAGCTATACGAAGGGAAACTCTTGAGAGGATTTTTTTTTTGATAATTTACTTACATTTCTGCATTAGCTTAAGCTGATTGAGTTTTTGAGCATTGAGTTTTTTCGTAACTAAATCTAAAGTGGACCCTTGTATAAAACTACAAAGTATTGATAAAATTACATATGCACGAAATGATATTGACGTTAATGTAAATAGTTCTGTTTCTCCACTGTGTAACAATTTGATCCTGAAATGTAAAATTAATGAAATAAGACTAATGCATCAGAATATAGCAGGACTATGTAATAAACTTGACATTTTGGAATTAACCTTGCAGGAATTATCGGACGAAAACAAGGAGGTTGATATACTATGTTTTAGTGAGACTTTTGTGAGGAGAGGTTCTGAGTCTAATATAAAACTTAACGGTTATAAACTGGCATCATCATTTTGTCGCGATACAAGTAGAGGCGGTACATGCATCCTTATAAAAAATGTATATGATATTAAACCTCTGACCATTCCTAAAGATCTGCCTAATAATTTCTACTTTGAATGCTGCGGTACAGAGGTCGTGGGTCTGAACCTTATCATTTTAAATGTTTACAGAATACCGGTTCATACCAAGTCACATGTTAGTATCTTTTTACATAAACTTGACAAATTATTAAATTTATTATCCGAAAAATTCAAAAGGAAAAAAATTGTTATTTGTGGTGACTGGAATGTAGATATTCTGAAAGACAGCATCTACTCTAAAGAACTACTGAGCATTCTACATGGCTATAATTACGAGTTTCATATTCAATCACCGACTAGACTTAACTCTTGCATAGACCAGATTGCGAGTAATATGAAAAGAGTAAAATCAGAGATACACCACCTTGGTCTGTCGGACCATGACACTGCCCAGTCAATAGTGTGGAAATCCAAGGCACGAAAAGTCCTCACTACTTGGTTTGAGTATAGGCGCGACTTCGCTTCGGAAAACACCGAGAAGTTCCGCGAATGTGTCTCAGCTCTCTCGTTTTCAGATGTTTTGGACGCAAGTAATTTGGCAGACTCTTTTAATTCTTTTTATGACAATTTGCGTTTGTTTTATGATCTCTGTTTTCCACTTATTAGGGTTAAATTAAATAATAGATCAACTAATAGAAAATGGATGACCGCCGGATTAAAAAAATCTAGTAGAACCAAACGCAATTTATATTTGAAATACAGAAGAATAGGTACAAATAAGCAGTTTAATAAACAAAAATTTAATAGTTATAATAATGTTTTAAAAAAGTGTATACTGAAGTCGCAGATAATAAATAACACCAAATTCATACGTAATAGTAAAAATAAATGTAAGGCAACATGGGATACTATATCATCGACCCTATCAAATAATTTATATGTAAATGACATCAACACAATTAATTATGATAATACTACTTATACTGAACCTCATGACATTTGTAATATCTTCAATAACTATTTTATAAATTTGACTAATAAACCAAATATAAATAATAATTTAAAATTAAATAACATTTCAAGACATAATAATACCATATATCTGAAACCAGTAGATGAAACCGAAATTTACAAAATTATTAACTCTTTGAATAACAGTAAAGCCAGCGGATACGACGGCATAACTACGAAAGTTTTAAAAGCAGTTGCGTCCTGTGTTTGTTATCCTCTTGCACATATAATAAACTTATCTTTTAGTGAAGGGATTTTCCCAGAAAGCTTGAAAATCTCCATAGTCAAACCCTTGTTTAAAAAAGGAGAAAAACAGAACCCTAGTAACTATAGGCCTATTGCCCTCGTGTCCATTCTTTCTAAAATATTCGAAAAAGCTTTACAAAGTAGATTAGATGAGTTCATAGCTAAACACAGTATACTGCGAGATGAACAATTTGGCTTTCGTAAGAAAAGCTCTACTACACTTGCCTGCTTCAACTTGATTAAAATAGTAACAGAGAGTATTAATAATGGCAATCCAATAATATCAGCATTTTTGGATATGAGTAAGGCGTTCGACTTTGTCGACCATACACTGTTATTAAACAAGTTAGAACTATACGGTATCAGAGGAAATGCGTATAACTGGTTGGCAAGTTATCTGAAAGGTAGAAGGCAATGCACTGAAATTGTAAAGGTTGTACAAAAGCAAAGGATGCTAGTAAAGGAAAAGTATAGATCAAATTTTCTAATTAACAAAACTGGCGTGCCACAAGGAAGCATACTCGGTCCTCTACTTTTTATTCTATATATAAATGATCTTCCTAGTGCCATTACACATAAATGCTTACTTTTCGCTGACGACACTACTATTATCATCAAAGGTGACGCAAAGGACTCTCTTCAAGTAACAGTAAATACGGCTTTGTCGGACGTGATAGACTGGATGAACAATAACAATCTAGACATTAATATAAATAAAACTAAAATAATGCAATTCCGCTCCTACAACACTAATCCCTTGCCAATTGATATTGTTCATAATGGAACAAAAGTAGAAAAGGTTGACACGTTTAAATTCCTAGGACTAAATATAGATAATCATCTTAATTGGAAATACCATGTTGACGTAACCTGCAAAAGACTAGACCGTTTTGCTTTTGCACTAAAGAAACTAAGGCAGACTATCTCCATAGAGGCTGCCCTGACAGCATATCACGGGTACGTCTCTTCGATTCTGAGTTACGGCCTTTTGCTGTGGGGAAACTCTGTGGACCTGGATAGGGTCTTCAAAATACAGAAGAGGTGTATCCGGGCCATAGACAGAGCTTGGTACTTGGAGAGTTGCAAACCTCTATTCAGAAAATTTAATATACTGCCGCTGCCATGTTTGTACATTAAAGATGCTTGTATGTTCGTCAAGTCTCATCCAGTTTATTTTAGAAAATACACAGATGCTTTCACAGGACGAACTAGAAGTCAATACAGAAACCTTCTATATCAACCTCCTTGTAAGAAATATATTTATAAAGTAAATGCATATAACATGTGTGTGCTTCTGTATAATAATCTACCAGACAATATAAAAATACTTAATATGACTCAATTTAAGATTAGCCTAACAAATTGGCTGTTGGAAAGCCGTTTTTACAAAGTTACGGAATATATGAATCACAAGACAGGGCCTATCATTTGAATTTGTATAGATTTGAGCTAGTTAGATAATTATGTTTGCACACCTGCATGCAGGTTGAATACTAGGACCAACTTTATCATAAGACCATTTTATAATATGACTGTATTCTCGCAAATAAAAATTTTGAGTTTGAGTTTGAGTTTGAGTTCTGACTGTATTAACCTATTTCTGTTGTGCAGGTAGGTAATTCTTTTTTTCAATAAAGAAATGACATTGCCACATTTCAATGGAGCTTTGCCCCACCTACAAAACTACGTGACCATTTAAGCTGTAGTATCATTTTGTTGGGGACTTATTACAGGTTTCATATTGCATAATCATAATCAGTATCATTTTCTACTACTCTCGCAACTCCTATAGAAGAATAACAAAAACAATGAATAATTCGCTTCGATTTCTTACTATTTTCTGAATTCCTAATTAAGCTGTTTTTTTCGACTCGCAACTTGTACATAACTTTAATTTAAACCAATAATTTTAATAAAAAACGGAGATACTTTTACATTTATTCGTTATCTTGTACAACTTGCGGTTGATGGTGGGGCAGAATCTGGCATTGTCATTTATCTGATTCTTGTTACAGAAGAAGCTACCTAATGATTAATGTATCAAATAATTTGTTATACTTACGTACCTATTTCCGGCATTTAGTAAAATTGTGCAATAGCCACACTGCTCACTGTTGAGTTTTTTCTGGTGAAACTGTCTCAAGCCCCTATTCCCGGTTGAGGAAAAAATCTTATTTGACAACCCCCTGCAATTCGCACCTCCCCTAAATCGCAAGTTCCTCACGTTGTGCCCAGAGGCGGGGTAAATCATGCGCCGTTTTAGTGGCGACCTTAGTACGGAGAGGGACATCAATTTCGAATCCATATGAATCCATATTATAAAACAATCCGGTCCGGTTCAGTTGATTGACTCATCCGGAATAATAGGAATTATTTAATTAACTAATTTTTATATTTTCTTATTAATTATGTAAATATGTAAATGGTTTGTTGCAAATAAATAAAATTTCACTACTTATACATATTTAGCTGTCGCTAATTATTTAAATATTAACCAATAACTAGTAACTAGTTGTTAAATAATTGAATTGTTATTATTTTAAAAGATGTGTTGCTGAAATTTTTTAACCAAATTTTTTAAATTTTCTCCTTAGCGTTGGCACCTTTTCCTTGCAAAGTGGTGTAAATACTGTGTAAATGTAATTTTTAAAAAATGTGTGAAATAACGAGATATGATTCTGATTACTTTTATAGCGACGTTTGTAACCATTTTATAACAAAATTGTACTCAATACTCCAATGTCATATAAAATGTTAATTAAACTGTTAATTGGTTCGGGCTCATGTGACTATCTATACCGCAGCCCAAATCAAGTGTCTTATTGTGTAAACAAATATAATCATCTATTTACCTGTTGTGATGTAACACTGAAGGAACTGATTGATCGAACCTGTTCATCATTGTGAAAATAAAGTGATCCGATCTAATATTGTGAAAAAAACTGTGCAATAATCATAGAACGTTTTGTTTACAAAATATGACACTTGATTTGGGTTTCGATAAATGTACATATGAGTGATGAACCTGTAATAAAATAATTGTACCTAAATAAAAATACTTATTATGAACACACAATCCATCTCCATCCAAACCAACACCGAAAAAGAAAAGAAAAATGAAACCGCTTATACAGGAAGCTACTTCATACGATACGTGACCAGGGGTGCATATATGACCCCGAAAACTGTTAAAAAACCCTCTAAGGGTCCTTCCGACCCTTGCAACATTGCATTCGAGCGATTTACTTTAAAAGTCTTGGAGTTATGGCATTCTCGTCCTTATTTTTAGGCCGGAAAGAGGCATATATGGGCATATTGAATATACACATATCATGTCTCAATTAGGTTATGTCCAGTGTCTCGTACTAATCTTATTTGACAGTGAAAAATTATCTTCGGACAAGTACTTAGTGAATAGTGTTTTGGTTGTTATATTAAAAGACTTTTTGTTTACAAAATAAGACACTTATTTGAGCTTCGGTATAGTAGAATCTCTGTCTAAACCACAAGAGCCGTGCTTGTGGGTTAGACAGAGATTCTACTATACTGAAGCTCAAATCAAGTGTCTTATTTTGTATAGAAAAACTACTAACATTTTAAACTTTTATGTGGTTATTGCTTAGTTATTTTCATATTATTAGATTGTTGTAGAGTCAATGGACTTGCGATACGGAGGTCCCACGTTCGATTCCCAACCAGGGCAGCCATGTATCAATGAGTTATCCTCGGTTTTTTCGACGGTAAAACTTACGTACATTTACCGAGTCTCTCAAAACGATGAAGGAAAAACATCGTGATGAAACCTGCATGTCATGTTAGGTTTTGTTTTTTTAAAGGCATGCCGGTTTCAACATTATGTTTTCCTTCACCGTTTTGAGAGCATTCGGTAAATGTACGTATATTACGTACGTAAGTTGTTGTAAGCCTAACCGGACCTAAAGCCTCCTATCCAATCTGCCCTTTCCAATTGTACCTCCCTTTCCTAGGCGTCAGTGAGTAGGTACCAAAGTTTCAGTGATCCCGAACGTAATCGCTCAACTTACACTAATGCAAAAGTTAATAACAAACCATTATGCTTATATTTCTAGCTTACGTAATACACTTTCGTAATCCTCTTACTAACTTACGTACATTTGAATTTTATAATGGCTTCGTTATTAGCAGATGGTGCGTAAAATCCATAGAAGTATTAAAACCATTTTCATTGCCGCTTATATAAGCAGGTACAGTTAGTAAATTATTTAAGAAACTTTTGATTGAACCTTGTCATATCATAAATAACAGATAATAATAAAGGCTTTCAGCAATAAACATGATTTAAAGTTTGTCCACCGATTAAACCTTACCGCATTTAACGAAGTGTGAAAGTGACAAAACACGATGCTTATGGCTATCACGAGGTGGAACACCCCAGGAGGTTTAGTCGGTATTTCGCCCCTTCAGGGCGGCGATCCCGACATAATCAACACGCTCCCTCGGGCGTGGTGGTACATGGTTTACATGTTTTACCTGGGTCAAAAAAGGCTTATGGCTATAACGCGGAATAAGACTTATTTTATGGTTTAAATATAGTTTTTAAACCTTGGTTTCTTTCTAACATGACGTTTTTCAAGGAAGTGTGCAATTGACAAAACACGGTTAAGTAGGGGCAAACTTTGGTCCACGGGGAAAAATGATTTTGGTACAAACTGGACATTGCAGTTGGGCCACGGGTAGTAGGTACAGTGCGCGAGGCGTAAGCTCAGGTTTACATTTGTGTGAGTGATCGCCAACAAGAGGTGAAGTGCGGTGCGTGCGCGGCAGGGTGGCGTCCCGCTGGGGAGTGGGGACGCGCCGCTCCTCAGGCCGAATATCACTCTACACTATCTGTGTGCACTCACACAATTGCAAACCTGAGCTTACGCCTCGCGCACTGTACCTCAGATCAGGAAATAAGATCTTATTAACTTTTTTGAGAGTATTACCCCAAACTGTAATAGTTCCATGGCTAACAGCCCTATAAAATTACTATTCTCACATCTCTAGCAGAGCCAATGATACCACTCGATGTCCAGTAAAAATACGAACACGGACCAGCTCCGAACAGCGTTGCCTTATTCTAAATTTAAAGAGATTTAACTCGTAGGTGCTCGGAGGCAGTAAATCCGGGAGCCAGAACGAAACGCTGAGGCGTCTTGACGGTTCACCCCGGCGACGATCGATTTCGAATCGAACGAGACTGCTCTCGATACATCGAGCAGGGAGGCAGATGGAGGAGAAAGCTTTGGAGTAAATATTTCGTCACGAACGTTCAGGCATGTTCAGGTTGTCACTGAGGGCTTTGACTTTCATTGATGCTAGTAGAATGGAAAGTAAAATGATAACGAACGAAAATCCTAATTTCTACCTCGTACATTTTTATTTCTACTCTACTAGCGATAACGAAAGTCAAAGGCTACGCTAGCTAGGCTATGTTCTCGGGATGTGGTTTCGTGTGACATATAAAAAATTCAAGCAAGACTGTAAATCCACCAAAAATCATATCTTCTCTATAAAATTATGTAAGATAGACCTAGGAATTTAGGTATCTACGTCAGTATGGATACCGTTGTGAATACAGATTCACAACGGTATCTATACAATATCAGGATCAAGCTATACCGAAGACGTATACATATCTTATAAGAAATTTTAGTTTGAATAGGCATAAGTTCAAAAAAAAATTAATTAATAGCTACATATTTGCTTTTATTATGGCAAATAATTTTCACAGTTAGTTTTTTAAATTATAAAAGTTATCACATTACTAATTTTATCATCAACCATCACCAACACCATCTAAGCTAAAAGCCTGTGCTTGTGCGGCCACCGCAAGTAGTCCCAACATCTCAAATAGGAGTCAAAATTGAACCCTTTTCTAAAATCGTCTACTCTGCTACATGCCCCATCGAATGAGACGTTTTACTACTTGTTTTACGAGTTGCAGGATAGCCCCACGATTTGTCGGTGAAATGTAGGGAAATTCGGAACGTAACCTGTGCTGCGGTATTCTGATAAAAATAAGCCCCCAGACATTTGTGGCGAGGCGATTTTAGTGGTTGTACTAAACATAACATGTGAGAGTGGTTTTTAAAGCAAGTTTTTAAGTTTTACGGCTCTGGATACCCAGGCCTTTTGAACCAATCCTCAGTTTCTCGTCTGTCTGTGCGTTTTGGGCATATAATACTAAATACTTTTGGGTTTGGTTCTAGACCAAATGCACACCGACTACAACCGAGCTGCATTTTTGGTTTGCAGTTTTATTGCAGTTGAAATGCAGTCAGTCTGTTTCGAGCCTAAGACTTTGCCACGATATAATCACATATAGGTATGTAGTTACTTATACTACTTACTTAATTATTATCATTATAATAATAATTGTTAGAAATCAAAGGATAACCATCAGATTTCGAAAAGTTTCAAAAATATCTTGTGATCTCATAACCATTAATCTTGAAACTAGATAATCAGTATCATTCCTATTCATCAAAACCACGAATAACAATCTAAAACCCAATTTAAAAATTCATGACACTGCCATTCTATATATTTTGTCACAGAATTTAAAAATTACCGAAGTAATTCGGTCTCCACGTAAGTAATTTATATAATTTTAACACGGATATATGAGTGGAAACAAAAACTTTTCCGTAACTCATAAAAATGGGCATTAACGAATCAAAAGGTAGGGTAAAACGGCCTGTTACCGACCGTCCGTCCCGTCGAGTTTTGAGGCGGAAAATATGCAAATTCGCACAATTAAATCTGTCCGTCCAAAATCGCCAGTTTACTTTTTTAGAGTTGAATTTTTTTTTTAAATGTTTTCAATAAGACTTAGTTACCATGAATTGTATTTTTAAATAAATTAATGTTGTTATTTGTACAAAATAAGATTTCATTGTAACAGACAAGCGTTATTTTGTTAACGGTTTACACTTATATATATTATTTTATTATTGTGTTCTACTTGTTTTTATTTATTGTATATAATTTAATGTAAATGCAATTGACTTTAAATATTATACCTATTTAATGGAATAATGAGGCGTGATAACAATATATAACTGTAATACTAATATAATTGATTTAATGTTTTAATAATGTAATTAATGGTTAAATGAAATGTATAGTGCATAGGTATGTAAACTATACTTTTAATGATTTTTTTTGTTAACCTATAAATTGTCCCACTGCTGGGCAAAGGTCTCCCCCCTCCTTTTAATGAATAAATAAATAAATATTTTTAGAGACATTTCAAGACCGGCAGTCTAGCAATGACAATAGAGTTGAAGTAGTCCTTTAATTTCTCTTGCTGTTATTCATAAACCTAGTTAAACCTCACTTCCATTAAATCGTGTTGCTATCCCTTTCACACTTCGATAAAAAGGTTAAGATAGAAAGGGACAGGGGACCTAAACGGTGCCGTAACTTTAAATCACTCTTATGAATGCGTATATCTCCTTTAATACCAAGTTAGTTTCTATTTTAAACCTAATATCGGTTCTCTTGAAAATGGCGGGAAACGACGGTTGCAAAATTATTTGTTAATTTTTGTTTTATTGTCTACAGTGGTTGTTTTGAGATTAATATCGCGTTAAATTAATCAGAAAATGTTCGCGAGATGGTGAATTTGTTGGATAATTTGAGCAAGATCTGGGGTTTCAAGCATTTATCAAGAGTTCCCGCTACAAACTCAGGAGTGAACGTGACTGTCTGCTGCTTCGTCCAGAGTGATGACGCTACGGCGTATCCTCTGGATGAAGACAAGAAGACGCGGCTGCCCAGGGTGAAGATGCTGCTGCGACTCCCCTGGAGGAAGATAGAAGACTATTATATTGAATTTTCTGTAACATGACATTGGCAAATGACGAACTGTCGAGTCCATTAATAAAAAAGACTAATATCGTAACCTATGCAGCCTAAAAAATAAAAATGGCCTTTATTAACGCCTTTTAAAATCGCCAAAGCCTTTCAAAGCCCACCGGGGGCATCCCACGAAGTGCCTGCCGCATTACCGGGAGCACGATGACGTCATAAAACGCACTATAAAAACGCCTTTTCAATTTGTCACCTCTCTCTGAATGGCGTAGTGATGTCATTGCACATTATAATTTATGGTGTATGAAACATTTTTAAAGGTGGCAAAGGTTTTGATGGACTGTTAAGGGCTACAAAAAGGCAGTTATTTCGTGTAATATGAATGTTAGTAGGTGAAGTAGATTTTTTTTTGAGGAAAATGAAAATCTACAAAAGGTTAAATGCATGAAGGAAAAATATTCGCTCCTCTCTATACAGGGTGTAACGTAAAGGGTATATGAAGCCGAAGGGAGCGTGTTCAGTATCGGTAACTGAAGAACTTTGGTTCTACGACTTTTCGAATAAAAATAAAAATAAATTAATGTCTCATACAAATCGATCAGCTGACCGATACGTAATGTATGAAAAGTCAAAAAATAAATTCGCGAAAATCAAAAAGTCGTAGAACAAAAGTTGTTCAGTTGCCGATACTCAACACTCCCCCTTCGGCTTCATATACCCTTTCGGTTACACCATGTATAGAGAGAGCCTAAATTATATTTTGTATGGTTATGACTTCCGCACTTTTTGATCACTTGCATACGTCAGAAAGAGGCATTATATTTTTATTTCTTCGATTTCTATTGAAAATTCCAACAATCGAAGAACAAGATAGTGACGGAGACGCGAAAACTTGCTTCATGGATAAATACATAATATCCTTCGTAGAGTAGTACGCGTTGGACCGTTCTTATTACCTGCGTCGTAAGAGTTGAAATCCTACTGCAAGTGTTAACATTAATCTGTAACAACAATTGCTGTTGGGCGTACCATTCGTATTAATTTAATCGAAAACAGCCGTTGTAATCCGTGCAACAGAGTCGTAATTGGACCTTATAGCTTATAGCCAATACACAGGGTCGGATTCAGTTCGTTAAATAGTTTATTACGGCCGCAGATGTAACAATATTGGTTTCCCGGTGAAATTTAATTTCGTCTGTCATTAATCGACATCAGGAGTTGGATTACGCGGAATTTTATTATCCGCCGGTTGGTTAATATCGAGGGTTGGTTACGGTGGGGTGGGATGGTGACTAGATTATAAGGAAATATTATCTGCTTGTACTTAACTGTGTACGGTGGACCACAGAGAAAGGTGTACAGAAGACTTTTTAAGGTTGAGATTTTCTCAAAAACTACTTCACCTATTGCAAAAAAAAATTCACTGTTTGATAGATAAAAGTTAAAACTATGTAAATGTAAAAGAATTATTAAATTCGGTACAGTAGTTTTTTGAGAAAATCTCAGCCTTATTGAAGCGCCCTGTATACTATCTATGTACCTTTCTCTCGGTTCAAATCTTTCTTTATTGCAATTAAGCACGTTGTGTACATTTTGCACGTTATTTTTTGAATTTACATTTACACCACTTTGCAAGGAAAAGGTTCGACTATATCGAACCCGTTTCTCTGTAACGGAAGTCTGACCAGAGCACCGCCCAACTATCTTCCCGCGCTAATAGTCTGAACAAACTTTCTAAAACCCTATTCTTTTCAAATATTACCTCACCTACCCTTTCCAAAGAATACACATACTTACGTTGTAAATTGTTTTCTACCCTTCATGTGAACTAGCACTGGACATCTCCTATAAATCATTTTTATTATCCACCCTCTAGCCCGAAGCTACCCCCAACTATTACAGGGGGTGACTGGCGATTTCACCCCCACGATACTAGGTGTTATTTTCAAGTGATTTTAAAATACTTTTTCGCGTATCTCTAACTAATCTTTAAATATCGATACAAAGTGCAGTTTTGCGTGTCATAAAGAAATAGGGTTGAGCTCATTATAAAATATTGTCGATAAAATATCGATTAAATACTAGGGTAGCAGTTTAAAAAACATAATTGATGTGTAACTTGTTATTAACTTTTTTAATTATACAGAGGTGTTTTTGTCGTGTTTTATAGTAAGGTAATGGGGTTAATTTAAATAAAAAGTATACGTACTATGCAATGCCTTGATTAATTTTTAAACATTTCTAAGAATGCTACGGTCTAGATACTTACTCAAATAAGTGATGGTTTCGAGTAGTTATAGTGTTATTGAGAAGAAAATTTCTGTATTGTATTTGTTCATATACCATTCAAAATGCTTGCCTAAAAGAAAACAATATCCAATGTCTGAAGTAGGTAAAAAAATGCTATTAAGCTATAGTGATGTAAATGTGTCAAAATGAGTCGTTATAGAAATAGAATTCTTAACAATAAACCCTGCCTTAATAAAGACATTAACATTTATAACAATGTTAGGAATCCGATTGCATTTTGTAGGTACGAGTCTGAGAACTTGTAAACCATTAATTTGTAATGGCGACATCTACCGTTAGAAATAGTTATTACCATAATTTAAATATTCGAATTTGAAATTCGAACGGTTTGGATCACAAATCGTTCTAATTGCACCGATTATGGTTTTCATCGATACAAGTGCCGACAAGTAATAAAATAAAGTATCGACGTAGACGCGTTTTGGTTTGGCACGTCACTCACTGCAAGTGGTCAGTTACAATGAACCCTTGTATTACAAGAATATGAACAATAATTGTTAATGAGTAGGTAATATGAATGGACTGGGAAATTATTAATTTATCATGTCAATCTGTACGTTAGGTTTAATATAATAAGTGACAGTTGCGTTTAGGTTTAATAACTTTAGGATAAGATTTTGCAACGATATATTATAGAACAACACATTATTACTTTTATTTTTAGTTTAATATTGTAAGTTTAGTAAGTTAGTTTATATTTTTAGTTATTTTGAATAAAGCCTTATCAAAATAATTAGAACAACACATTCGATATTTATTAGAGTTGTACTTATGGATTTTAAAATAAAATCAGGTAAGAGATTTATGGACATGGACAAGTGTTTTATAATGGTCATTTTGGCTTATTATTATCATTATAGGAACGGAAATTATGGGTAACTAAAGAAATTGAAAGCACTGCCCCTTATAGTCAAACTCACACTTGAGGACGTATTTGCTGATTGCAGGCGAACCGCGACTTGATAAAGACATCACGTGATACGCCCTCAACATTGGTTTATTAATAAATGACATACTTGAGATGGTGATCACGCCTTGAGAGTGTATCAGCTGAATTCGCTCTTGGCGGGTTTGAGCTCAGAAGTTCTTACGGGCCTAAGATTGCGCTCAAAATTTCCCTAAATCGGCCTAAGAGTGATCTCACACTTATTTTGCGCTCAAAATTATCTTTATATCTTGGTTTAAGTCTAGTTCAAGACAAATACCTTCGGCTAAAGCATTAAATCAAATCAAATATTTTTATTGTGCATAAAAAATATAGGTTACATAATTGAGTGTGCGCTAAAATACGTACTAGGCAAGCCTGTCTTACGGACATCAGCGCCCCTCTCCATACCTAATACAATTCCGCTAACATCAAAATTTAAACATAGATCACTATCACAATGGTACATATGGATGGCGTGTGGGCGAGCAATGTATGTTTATATATGTATGTATATATAAATATGTAAGTATATGTTGTTAATATATAAAGTTACATATATATTTATAGTACCTAGCGAATCAACAGAGATATATAAAAAGTGCTAAAAAGCTTAGAATGAAACCCGTCTTAAATATAGACTAGAATGATCCATTCAAATCATCGCTGAACATTTTTCATCGCGCCGCAATAATCGTATGAAAACTGTGCTATTAATCAAAAAGTTCGAGAGCGATTTAAATGTCGCCGGCAGATTAACGATAAGCCCCTTGGCCTCGCAATAAATTATTTTTCAACGTTTAAACATTGGTTAAACCGCGGCTTTTTAAAACAATAAAATAGGAATATGGGAAATATGGAATACTTATGTGGAAGTAAATGTTCCGTTATTCAAATGATTTATTGCAGTCACAAAGACCATATAAGTGTTAGTAAGTACTTAAAACTGTTGAATAGAATCTACGACATGCACGATCAACTGGCCATACGCCATAGTGTTTGTTTATGGTGTTATTATTCATCTGTGGTTTTCTGTCGGTGAAATGTAATGTATTGTGTTGGATCCTTTTAATTAAATAAATGCGTTATTCGTTCTAGCCTCTGTGTTAATCCTTTCTAACAGGTTATGGGCACCAGAGAAAATGTCGGGACCAAGTACATCATATAAAGTTGAACCGCTAAACAGCGAAAATTACGACACATGGAGAATACAGGCGGAAGCCATCTTGTATAAATGTGGGCTTTGGAAATACATTCTTACAGATGATGAATCGAAAGACCAAGACGAAAAAGCAATTGAAGCAAACCAATTAGCGAAATGCGAGCTTTTTCTAATTATTGCGCCATCTGAACTAAAACAGGTAAAAAATTGCAAAACTGCTCGTGAAGTATGGCAAAAACTGGAAAGCATATATCAAAGTAAAGGTCCAGCAAAAAAGGCGAATCTGTTGAAAAAACTGCTGCTTACAAAAATTAATGAAGGTGACGATATTAAGCAGCACCTAAACGAATTCATGGACATCACAGATAAATTGAAGGACATGGACATTGAGATAAATGAGGACTTATTAACAGTCATGATGTTGTACAGTTTACCGTCAAATTTCGAAAATTTTAGAGTGGCAATAGAGTCACGAGACTCTTTACCAAAACCCGAAGAACTGAAAATAAAAATAATGGAAGAAGCAGATGCGCGATGTAACAGAAATGGTTCAGATGATAGCAACATGCAAGAGTTATTCTATGGCCGACAAGATAACAAGAAAAAGTGGAATTCTCCTACAAAAAATGAGAAATTCCCATATAATTGTAATGCATGCGGAAAAAAGGGTCATAAAGCAAGTGAATGTCGAAGCAAAAACTCCATTCAAGAGAAAAAGAATGAGTCGAACAATTACATAAAAAGCGAACATTCATCACTGACAGTTTCAGAAAATTCAAGTCCAAAAAGATGGGTATTGGACAGTGGATGTACATCCCATATGACTAACCAAAGAGAATATGTACAAAACATGGAAGAAAATGAAAAAGGAATTTTAAAAATGGCATGTGATAAAAACGTCACTTCGATTGAAGGAAAAGGTAAAGTGACGTTACACTTAGAAGAAAGTAAAACTAACTTATTGAATTCACTTTATGTTCCCGGAATTTCAACAAATTTGATATCCGTCGGAAAAATCACAGACAGTGGATGCTCTGTATTATTTACAAAAGAGAAAGCTACAGTAAAAAATCCAAAGTTTGGAGTGACAATGACTGCACATAAAAAGGAGGGATTGTATTATGTGACGCCAGAACGCGTCGAGAAAAATGAATTTGCTAAAACTACTTATGAGAATGAGAAAATAATGGAATGGCACCAGAAATTGGGGCACATGAATGAAGCTGACATGAAGTTAGCAAAGAATAATGTAAAAATTAAAGGACTCGATTTCAATCCAAACGAAAAATTGGCAGATTGCGAAGTGTGCATCCTAGGCAAAATGATCAGAACGACTTATAAGCCGTCTGAAACGCCTAGAACTACGGAACGTTTAGAAATCGTCCATTCAGATGTGTGTGGCCCCATGCCAACAGAATCGCTAAAGGGAAACAAATATATGGTAACGTTCATAGATGATTACTCAAGGTATTGTAGAGTATATTATATTAAAAATAAAAATGAAGTTCTGAATAAATTCAAAGAATACAAGAACGAAGCAGAAAATTCGACGAAAACCAAAATACAGTTCTTGCAAACTGATAATGGAACTGAGTATTTGAATAACGAATTTAACACTTTCTTAAAAGAGCATGGCATCAGGAGGCGATTATCTTGCCCTTATACAGCTCAACAAAATGGAGTAGCAGAAAGGAAAAATAGAACTTTAATTGAAAAAGCAAACTCAATGTTGATCGAGTCAAACGCACCTATTAAACTATGGGCTGAAGCTGTTTTTACAGCAAATTATCTTTCTAACAGAAGCATATGCAAAAGCATAAACAACGAAACACCTTTTGAAAGATGGGTAGGAAGAACCCCATGTAGTTACCATTTTCAAGTGTTTGGAAAAAAGTCTTTCGTACTACGAAAAAACTTCAAAAAGAAATTCGCTCACAAGGCAACTCCTGGAATGTTTGCCGGGTACTCCGAAATTTCGAAAGCGTACCGAATTTGGGTACCAACTCTCAATAAAATAGTTGTGAGTAAAGATGTCAAAATGGTAGACAAAATGTTTTACGAAAATGAAACTAACAATGATAATGCAAAAAATGTATTAAACTCTTATTACAAAAATAACAAACAAAATGAGTATAAAAACAGTAATGAGAATAACAAACCAACAAAGGATACAATAATTTTAAACATGTCGAGTAACCCCAGAATGGGAGAACCGAATCTTCCTTTACAGGCACCAGTAGAAGATATACACGAGACTGGATTTGATGAAAGTGATGAATTTCTTGAATGTACACAGATGAATAAAGATGAAGAAAAGTCCTCTTCCGAAACCGAGGACACAGATAATACTAGTCCTTCAAGACATAGTGATGTCATCACGAACTCCACACTGCAGCGACCTGAAAGAAAGAAACAATTACCGACATGGACAAAAGATTATGAAATGAATAATTTATCGTATAAAAGGGTAGAAAATGAAATAGAAACTTACCCAAATGAAATTGATGATCTGGAAAAGTTTACTTGCCTAAATGAAGATGAGAACTACGATGAATGGAAGGAAGCTATATTAAAAGAAATAAAATCTCATCTAAAAAATGATACTTGGAAAATAGTTGAGAAAAAAGATAATATAAATGTTGTAACAAATAAAATGATACTTAAAAATAAATTAGGAGCAGACGGAAATATTTCAACTAAAAAAGCGCGATTGGTTGCAAGAGGGTTTTCTCAAATACGTGGCATAGACTACAATGAAACTTTTGCCCCCGTGTCTAAACTAAGCTCCATACGAACGGTCCTTGCAACGGCCGTCGAAAGTGACATGAAATTAGATCAAATGGATGTTACTACGGCCTACCTGAATGGAAACATTGAAGAGAAAATATATATGAAAATGCCAAAAAACTTGGAAAAATATCTATGCGATATAATGATAGATGAAGATGAAAATATGGCAACGAAGGCCAGAGAAATGTTACAAGATTTACGAACTGAGGGACAAGAAAAGATTTGTCTATTACAGAAAGCTATTTACGGCTTAAAACAAGCAGGAAGAAAGTGGTATGAAAAATTAGACGAAGCTCTGAAATCATTGAGCTTCATATCTTCAAATGCGGATCCTTGCGTCTACACTTTGGCGAAGGAGGGAGAGAAAATAATTATCGCCATTTACGTGGACGACTTAGTTATCGCATTCTCAGATCAAATGATGTGGAATGATATCAAATCTCTTTTGATGTCGAAGTTCGAGATGAGAGAAATAAAACCAATGAATCTTCTTCTAGGAATGAATGTGGAAATCAGTGATCAGAAAATTAAACTTTCTCAGGAGAGATACATTGAAAAAGGTGTTGGAGAGATTTAATATGCTGGATTGTAAAACATCATCAACGCCCATGGAATTTGGCGTTAAGCTCGAAAAAATAGCAAAGAAAAAGGAAAATATTCCTTACCAAAGTCTGATTGGGGCTCTGATGTATTTAGCTGTCGCGACAAGACCGGATATATGTTTCGCCGTTTCATATCTAAGTCAATTCAATACGTGCTACGGTGAAGAGCATTGGAAAACAGCAAAAAGGGTATTGCGATATCTTAAAGGAACAAAAGACGTGGGAATAGTATACAAGAAGACAAACAAACCAATTGAAGGTTTCGCTGATGCCGATTGGGCAGCGTGTAGCATGGACAGAAAGTCATACACAGGATACTGTTACAAATATGCAGGAGGGCTTATCAGTTGGGAGTCAAGAAAGCAGAGAACTGTTGCTTTATCGACTGCTGAGGCTGAGTATATGGCCCTCACAGAAGCAGCAAAAGAAGCCATACACTTAGTTCAACTTGTGAAAGATATGGGAGTTGCCCAAGAAAATATTGTCATTAATAATGACAATCAGGCTGCTCAGAACTTGGCAAGGAACCCAGTTATTAATAATAAATCCAAGCATATAAGTATAAAAGAACATTTCATAAAGGATGTTGTGGAAAAAGGCTTGGTAGAAGTAGCGTATCGGAAGTCAGAGGAACTAGAGGCTGACATGTTCACCAAAGCCTTGCCACCCATCAAGATGAACAAGTTCGTGGAGTACATTGGCATGGCCAGATAATCGTGAGGAGGACTGTTGAATAGAATCTACGACATGCACGATCAACTGGCCATACGCCATAGTGTTTGTTTATGGTGTTATTATTCATCTGTGGTTTTCTGTCGGTGAAATGTAATGTATTGTGTTGGATCCTTTTAATTAAATAAATGCGTTATTCGTTCTAGCCTCTGTGTTAATCCTTTCTAACAAAAACTATGTTAGTGTTTACATGAGGTGTATTAAGCGCCATAACATGCGACTTAGGTCCGACTCCGAGACCTCGGGACATGTAAGTTTACCCAGTGGCTCAGAATCGGACTGTCCATGGTATCCGCAATGCCCTTCAGGATGCTGTTAGGGCTGCCGCCAACCCGGCGCATTATTGTTAACGTAAATAAAATGGTGTGAGTAGAGTTCGCTCTTCCGAACGTCAAAATTGCAAATATTTTTGACAGTTGTAATATAACAACGATCTGGCTCATGAGTGTCAGTGTTAGTTGCTGTTAGGTTTAGGATTTGACTTGGATGTCAAGGCAGAATCACACCTTAAGGGCCTTCCATGAGCCAACTAGCGCCGCCAATCTTAAAAAATTAATATCTTCCAATTTAATCAATTTTATTAAAAAAGCTATGTACCTACATAATGTTTATTACAATAAATACTATTTTTTAAATGCTTATTTATAACGTGATTCAATGTCGGTAAGTTGTAGTTCGCATAATTGCGATAGTTGCTTTTTGGCACCATTTGAGAACTACAACTTTGCTTGTCGCAATTATGCCATGTATTGTATATTAAAAAATAGTGTTTATCCTAATAAAGATTGTGTACATAGCTTTTTTAATAAAAATTAATAATTTGTAAGATAAGCGGCGCTAGTGGGCTCATGGAAGGCCCTTAAGAAGTCTACACACTAAACCCGCCGACACCTGCTTATACAGCCAGGCTTGGTGTCATTCATTATGTCTAAATATTGACCTATTAGGTACTTATTACCAGGGGAGCGAGCCGCAACGCTTTTTCCGCTCAGATCCTGTCAAAGTCTGATTTTTGCCGAAAAAAAATTACTCGTTAGTACAAAAATTTCGTTCGCATCGACTTTGGCAGGACTTGACCTTAATAAAGGACTTGCAGGTTGCTTGAAATGTGAATCGAACTGCTACGAATAACGTATACCAACCGCTCTAGGTACTATCGTACTGTGTCGTATCGAAGAAATACAACTCGCGTCCCGTTTCGTTCACAAATAAATCCAATTGTAAACGAACCCTATTATTGTATATCGGCTCGTTACGTTCAGAAACCATTTACCCGAAAACAAACGCTCGAGACAATGCGGAAAACCGTCGACTCAACATTTCATAATCAATATCTTTTGAACGGAACTGAAATCTCGCCTCTAAACAGGAGCGCGCAATGCATGCTCTAGGGTTGTCGCAAGCTTGTTTACAAATCGTTAATTATTGTAATAATTACATAGGTACTCGTGGCTCAAACTAGGATGACCTTGTTCTACGATTCCTTAGACATACGCAAATAGAATAGTTTTGGTGACATAACTCCTCATTTCATAATCCTCATAATCTTACAAACAAGGTAAAATAAAAATAAGATATGAGTATTTTCTACAGATCGCCTACTGTCCTTCTGGCTGGCTCTTTGAATTGTTTGATAATTAGAATAATATCTAAAATTAATATTTTCTCTATTCTTTCTCTTTAGCGTCTCTCTGTTCATAATTTTAATACTATCACAGAACTATTAAGTATACATACATCTAAGCCCTTGACTTTCTTGGACAACCAAACATCACATTACCTCTCGCTACAATAGTATTTTTGTTGTCTTAGTGTTTTTTATCTCAGTAACAGGTGTTCATAATATTTAGAAATAATAACTTCAACTAGATATCCGGATAAACCGAACTGAAGTTCTAAAACGACCGCTTGAACTAATTTACTCGATCATTATATTTATCCACGAAGTGCATAGTTGATAACCCTAGCGCTAGGTGTGCATATTCTAAGGATCACGTATAATAAATCTGGCCAAATTAATGGCGGTACTGACAGATCGTTTACGCGTTTTGGCCGCGTCATGCCGCGAAATGAGCACGGCATAATGCGTTAGGGCGGGCATTCACTTGATTAGGTACGATTCCTGATATTTGGTAAACAATACGGATGCTGTATTGTATTGTCAATATTTCTTTATCATACTCATGGCCTAACCTAGGATTCCCTGTGCTAAGGGTCCTGAAATTATCAAATTACACCCAGACTCTGAATATGTTGTTATTAGAAAAAGATAGCTATGGATATCTGTGTCAATTTGACGTCACAGGAAAGCCACGCAATTTATATATCAGGAGACAATTGTTATTCACCATGCATGTTGTATCGAAATGAATAAGTACTAAGATACCGTTTTGAAATATATATTATAAAAAATCAATACTTACTCTTTATTGCAAATAAGCACGTTGTGTCCATTTTTGCACGTCAACATTTTTTGAATTTACGTTTACACCAATTTGCAAGGAAAAGGTGCCAACGCTGAGGAGATAAAGTGGCAAAAAACTTTCAACAGCACATTTTTTTCAATTTTAATTACTTACTTAATAACTGGGTAATTACATATTATTCTTATGATTAACAAACTAAACTTGATTCTTCACGTGGAACCGGTGGCACACACCATGCATGTGCATCTACTATTTTAAGAGCGATCTTATAAAATCGTCTCTGAATTTACCTTTAATTGGGATTTGACGAAAATTGCCAGAACAAAAATCTAATATGAGCACCCGCCTTTATATTAAATCAGATCATGGCCACAAGGCCAGGGTTTGTTTTCGTCGCGACGCGACGGGGAAAATATTTTCCGAATCTCGCGTTTTATAGAATAGTTCCATTAGACTATTGCCCATTACGAGAGCTTTTCATATCTTCAGACGGCTAATGGGAGAAAATGGAAAGATGCTTCAAAACATTGTTCTCAAGAATGTTTGTGCCGTGATTCTAAGAAATGTTTTTCAACACTAAGCCTTTTCATCACAATGTCATCTAGGTCGATTGCGATTTCTAAGGCTTCCAAAGTGATCAGGAAAAGGCACTCTAAAGCCGGGTCTGATGCGACGTTGTTTTGTAACACTGTAACACGTAGCAGCTGACCCAGCTTTAGCAATTTTCAACCTGAGTCCTTTTTTGGAAAAAACATTGCAATGTCCAGTTGTCGAAAACAAGTTTCACTAACTGGACACGCGTAGAAATCTTTACCTGTCTGCTGAGCGCATCTGAATGCACTCAAAGGCCGATACTTAACAATAACAGTCACTTTTATGACTGAGGCCTAAAAATATCTTAGGCCGACAGTCATAGACAGTTCTGAGAACGAAATCAGCGTGAGCTCGCACTTACGACTGTCAAAATTGTATGAAAACTGACAGTTGTAAGAAGAACTCAAACTGCAATCATAATCCTTTCCTATGACTATAAGCCAAATACTGACCACCTATGCATGAATTGCAGTGCCTGGAGAATAAGACTTTATTGCGTCTATTACCTTAGACACAAGCACCTTCGAGATGGTAATCGAACCTAGAACTCCTTGCACAGAAGGAACTACCGACTAGGAGATCGTCAAATATTATTATAAATAAACCCTAGTCAAACTGCTACCTTGATAATTTGCCGTTATGCCAAACCTTGTGCCAACTCCTTTCTAAACAGTTCCTTTTCTCTTCACAGAACCAAGATACGAGACGGCGTACGCATGCGAAGGCAAGACCCTGAAGATCGGCTGCGCAGAAGGCTCCGTCATTCACCTCATCAGGGCGAACTACGGACGGTTCTCCATCACCATCTGCAATGACCACGGGAACACGGACTGGAGCGTCAATTGCATGTCCACGAAGAGTTTGAGGGTTCTGCATAGCAGGTTTGTTTATTTTGCACATCATTATAAGCCGGTATCATTCAGTCCACTGCTCGACATAGGGCTCTCCCAAAGCAGGCTACGCAACCCGACTCTCGGCCTTTTGCATCCAGCCTCTGCCAGTCTCTCCATCTGGTCGGAGGTGTCCCACGCTACGTTTACCCGTTCGTACAAAAATGTTATTGTCGGAAGGAACTGCACTAAGCTTTCTGTATTCAGTAGTAGGTAGGTATTTTAGTCTTCTATAATGACTACTACTTAAAACACTGCTCTCTCTCTCTGCCGGGTTTGCTGGTAGGAATGTATTTCTTTAGACATAAGATCGTCCTTTATGTCAATTTGTTTCTTTTGTATTTGTTTCCTGACGTAATGATGAAAGGGTGACCTATGTAAGGTGGCTGGCAGCATGCATAAAGCCGAAAGTCGGGTATTTTTCGTGTCTTGGAAGGTCTAGGTCCAGCAGTGGAGTGATACAGGATTATTCAGGCACAGCAACCAAGCAATGAACTATGGAAATATGGGTTTCCTGTCACTGCCATTTACATAAAGGTACGCTGAGTGTGAACTCGCTCTTATAACTGTCAAATTATACTAAGCTCGCGATCTAACTTGTATCTGAAACTCGCCTAAGTTTGGGAATCTATTAGTAAGGTATAATACAACTAAATTATCTAGTTCTGTCTAGACAGGAAAATCAGATGAACCAAAGATGTCTGTTATATCGATGGACTATGGTAACATCGAGAATACGTTTCGATTAAATCGGATTTCCAATTATACCGAATTCAATTTGCATTTCATTACAAGCCTGCCTAGATCAAAAATCTATACGGCTTTCATGCTGAAAATCATATTTTGTTATTCCTGAAATAGTTTTCAGTTTTCAGCGGTGGTAATCCCTGTTTTATTATAATGTTTTATCATTCTCAGTTCATAGACATAGCTTTTTGATCGTTCATGATCTTTATTTTGGCACATTCATTCGTAGGGTTGTCTCTAGTTCAATATACTTAGGTATAAATTTAATTTTAACATGTTTTACATAAAATAGTACGCTAGAGTCTGTTATGCCACCTTTAAAAAAAAAATCGCAACATCGCTGCTACTTTATTCATATAGGTTAGGTTAGTTAGCCTAAAAATTGCTTATGTATTGAAACTACCTAATTTTTTATATATCAATTAAAAACATCATTTCATCAGCTTCATTCACTCATATCATATCGATCCTATGATGTTTATGAAAAAAACTCTACAGGGATCTATCCACCGGTCTGAAAATTAAACCTCTGACAGATAAACTTGTCGTACGGACAACAGCAGATCAATGGTAACACTTGCAGTACGATTTTAACACCTAGGTACGACGCAGATAATAACAACGGTCCACAGTCCACTTGATCTGCTGTTAGCATACGAATCCATGACGGAATATGAAAACAGAAATACGACGTAGTTGTAAATGGAATTTACTTAGGAACTTTATTAAAAATTCTTAATTACTTATATGATAATTTGTCAAAGCAATAAATCACGGAAAAAAGTTAATTAAAACAATTTTCGGAAGCCTGTGTCGAAATCATCTAGACATAAACGCTCGATAATGTTTTATGGGTTTTATTATAATTAATTATTATTTATTATAACTGCGCACAATAATATTAATATGCAGCCAATTAGATGACGGGTATCGCGTTACATTTTATTAATTATGATAATGATAAAGTCGATGACGAAAGATTGCCGATGCCGCGTTTATAATATTCCAATACCGTAAATTATGAGCGTTCTTATTTAATTTAGTGAATAGCTTGTCGTTTGTTATATATATTAGGTGTAATTCTATCGTGACCGTCAAGTCTAAACCTAAGCGCAACTCTCACTGTCACTCATATTAGGTATGATATTTATTTATTTACAAATTACAATGTCACCAACGCGCAAAAAAGATTCGTCAGACAATATTCCGTTTTCGGGGTTATTAACCCTTAAAAATAGCCAAAAATAGACTTCAAAAGTATTGATTTTGCTAATTATGAAAAATATCTTAGTCATTTATTGATACAAAATAGACAGACAGAGACAAGTATACAGGGGGCCTCAATAAGGTTGAGATTTTCTCAAAAACTACTGGACCGAATTTAACAATTATTTTACAGTTACATAGGTTTCACTTTTATCTATCAAACAGTGAAAGAATTTTTGCAATAGGTCAAGAAGTTTTTGAGAAAATCTCAACCTTAAAAACTCTCCTGTACACCTTTCTCTGTGTTCCACCGTACCTAACGATATAGGTGCTTCCAAAATCAGCCTCAAAATGTAAATATTTAAAAATGGCAATTTTTGATAATGGTTAATTTCTCGATACTGCCGAAGTTCCCACGGGAAACTTGCCGCGAACAACGCCGAAAAGATAGTGTAATCTAAAACCGTTAACCCAAGTCGGGAGAGTCCCGAAAATTGTCGAAAATTAAATATGGTACGGGCGAGGTGATCGCGTTAGCCCCGAGAGATTGGCAATAAACTGCAGGGCGGCCCCAACCCGGGCAAATAAGATACAAATTGGAGTTACACACTTTTACGTACCTAACATATTACATATCTATGGGTTTTGTCTTACATTTGACTGTTGGTATAAAGCAAATAAGCGCAGATGGAGTTATCCATTTACATCACAGACTCTCTCTTGCATGACAATTTTACGCGTCTCTTCTACTACTTTATCCGTTGTTTGAATTTTTACAGACGTCTGACGTATGAGGGTGAAAGTTAATACAAGGTCGGAGCCCTGCCGCCATACAATAAATATACTTTATACTCTCTCCAGGTAGTGCAGCAATTTTTTTCTTTCATGCCTGTTTCTCGTAGGAGTAGGTAGAGACGATGGACTTTTATCGACTGCGATATTGGTACACCACTTTCGCTCTCTACACATTCATCAACTTCTATGCAAACTCTTGGTGATACATATCATCACGTAGACAGCCACCTTCCGCATATTTTGTTTATCGTCTTGTCTTTCGTGATCTCCAAACTAGATCGGATGTCATGTTCACCATGGACCTCCTAATAGCTAGCGACTAGTCGCGCAACTGTCTCAGCAAGCCCTATCACTATGCCTTGAACGTTCAACCGGCGGGCCTATGTCCGTTGCGCTTTCCAACATATGGTCTCTCACTGCGCACTCCTCTCCCATACTCTCCACGCGCTTAAACGGAGTCTACTTTCGGCAACAATTCTTATCCATTCTAATGTTTTGTTTCTTTCTGTTACAGGTGTAGCATGCATCAAAATTGCAGTATACAAGCCAGCACCAGCATATTCAGCGGAGACCCGTGTCCGAACACGCTAAAATATCTCGAAGCGCACTATCAATGCGTACCAGGTATAGTTATTTATCTTTCTCTTTATCAACATAGGCATTTGATTATTGTTATGGTGGCATTTTACTTGGCTATTCGTATTCGCTATTGAGTGTTTGTCGTATTTGTTAAATACTTGACGTATGTAAATAAGACGAATATTTTGTCAAGCATACCAACCACACATGGCAATTATGACAAATACGCAATAAGAATAACCAGTGAAGTGGGAGCAATTCTTCTGACAGAGTTATTCAGACCGCCCATATGCCAACATGACCCAACGATTTCTGTCAAATGGCAGCAACCCGAAACAACTGTTTAATGTACTTTCCAAGACGTGAAGGAGCTCTGATGCAATGCCACCTCTCTGATCATTAACTTGTATGATCACTTTTGAACTGAACTTGCAACCGACTACGAAGCTTCCGTCATTGCTATACAACATACATCTCAACGGCAACTACTAACACAATGTTTGGCGCTCTCCAAAGGGTTCTAATATTCGGTACCCACATCTCTTCTAAGTTCCGACTCTATATTAACCATCATTATCAATGGTCCATTGAAATTAATATCTTGAAATAATCCAACTGTGATTTCAATTAACTTCCAGCCTCAACGACGAGTACAACCAATCGGCCGTCCCCACCATGGCTGATCACGTCACAGCCCACTGTCTGGAGGTCCACCGCCCCTCCGGCCCAGAAGAGTCCAGTGCAGACGCAGCAAGGGGAGAGGAAGAAGCCCACGGTCATCACCCCACCGACTTTCAGGCCGCATATCACATTACCTCCTGAAGTGAAGCTTGGGGATATTGGGACTAAGGTATGGTTTAACATAACTCTGGCCAAGAATGACAAGGAGTTTGAAATGAACACTAATTTTACATTTGATCAAAATCTCAGACATCTGTCGCTTTAAAATTGATTTTATTGCAACAAACTCTAAATTTTCAACGGATGAGATATTCATACGGAGAACGTATGCTGCTGTCTCTCTTAGGATAGACAGACCCGTTTGACTTCCACGTGCTGTGATTCTGTAACTATACAGTGTAATTCCTCTTTCTTTCATAGAATCAATCCCAGTCTTATCAGCCCACCTACACCTAAGTGTCATTTGCCTTCTTGGGATACAACTCTTCATTGACAGATTTTATCACACTACTCCTAATGTCACTAAACACGGATAGACCTGACTCTAAAATCCAGCTTCTTTGTATTTCTATAAACTCACTCGTATGCCTGTTTCCAGAAGACCACAACCAAGCAGCCAGACTCCTCGTCTGAGCGGGGACCACCACAGATACCTAGGGAAACATTGCCAGATGTAAAGGAGGATCCTCCGAAGGTTGCTGAACCAGACAACACGAGAAATGACAAACCAAGAGATAAAGAAGACGAAAACGGTGAGTAGAAAAATGTACACAATTCCAAGAGACTTGACGGTGATAGAAAGTGCAGAAAGAACTGCCAACAAAACAAAAGAGTTCCGCTGCACTTTTGCCAAATTGCTGTTTTCCGATGTGAAGAGCAAGGGAGCCAATGTTAAACAAGGTGATACTGATATATTTCTCTCCCCAGAGCGGCGAAGATTCCTTCAATCCTTTTGGAGTTATATATGTCTATGCTATAGGCCCACCAGCTTATTTGTCTTCCTTTATTGTTAGTACTAAAACCACTTTTTTTTCGACAGCAGTTATCACAGAAGAACCTCCTCATTGGCCTGTAAAAGACGAAGACTCTGACTCTACGCCGCCCGTCCACATACCACCGAAAGAGAACCATCCATCCGAGACGGACGTAGACGATGACTTTGATAAAATTTACTGTAAGTACTTACCTACCTCTAAACCTCTAAATAAATAAGATATTTTAACTAACACCAGAGATAAGGTTCATTTCAATAAAGCTGTGGCTTTGGTGTATAGACTCCATTACTGTGACTGTGTGACTCAAGATTCAAATATTGCAACTAGTTGCCAACAAATAGGAAAAAATCCTCTATCGCAACTGGTTACCAAACTCAGTTGCTATGGCGGCCGGAAGGGTCATTTTCACAGTTGACAATGTAATGTAAAGAAATGCATTTAATTTTACATACTTACTTCATCTACCCTTCTGCACAATGATTATTCTCTTGAAGGAGGCAAGTATTGGAATCCCTTTACAATCAGAATTTAACATCATATAATTTGACTCCCCTTTCAGCGACAAGCAGAACACCAATCCTGGGCAGACGGGCTTACTGTCCGCAAGTGAACGCTCGAGGTCTACATTGGAACTGGACGTTGGCTGGCACTTATGCCGTCCAACCCTGCCCTGGAGGCGCCACAGGACTAGCCAGATGGAAGTGAGTAGACTTTTACTGAATTAACATTATCTAGAATTGCTGTGTTCTGGTGTGAAGCACCTCGTGCTTTTTTGAGGGCTCTTGAATAACTCGGAATATTCGAATGCATCGATGCATTAACAGAACCTTTTTGAGGTTCATTGGGGGTGTAGTGCTCCACTTTACGCCTACCACAGGCTCTAGGCGGCCGTGGTTAACCGATAGCATCGTCACATAATGTCTAATGTCACATTTCATCCTATTACTGTCACATTTTATTTCTGCGTTTCCATGAACATTGTGCTTTCATTCCCCTTTCACTGTGCCTAGGCATCCTCTTAAAAATCTTCATTTTTGTGACAAATAATTTGTTTTCCTCTTTAAGAGTTAACGTCCATGTCTCGTACCCATGCATATGCCTGGCGGCTTCTCATTTCGGAGGCCAAGACCCACTTCGGGTCGCTGAGCCAGCTTTGTAAGTCTTCCCTAAATTAATAATATATATCTCCCCAGATGCACATTGTCATCTCATCATTACACGGATGACGACCGGCCGAGGAGACGGAACCCAGGGTTGCAGTCAGGGGAGAACTACCACGACCTAGGACTCGACCAGCCCACTGACCGACAGATGCAGCTCATCAGGAAACTGGGATCTGAAGCTCTTCTCAAAGGTAATTTCAATTGTAACTCATAGTTTAGTTATAAATCGATGATCGCAATAAAAGAGATCGATGAGAGCAGTGAGCCTGTAGCAGTGAGATTATTAAGGAATCTTGCTGATTCCAGGACGAGATGGCGATTCAACGGATCACTACCGAGGTGCGAATCTACCCGATGCTCAGGCGTCTACCACCAATCTCGTGAATGAAGACTTTGCTTACAGTGAGTACTACATGGTAGACTCTATGGTCCTATTCTGGTCTATTTATTGCGGTACAACAGACATCACATCAATAACGATATATTACTGTGTAGCCGTAACGATATATTGCCGCCACTGCTATAATCTTTCACATTAATCGAACATAACCTGGGGTTTCCAAACAAGAGGTGAAAATTACGAGTATCTTCTGCTGGAAATATTTTCTCGAGATGTTAGTTTCTTGGACCTTGAAACTTGGACCGATATTCACAGAAAGTTATAGCTTAGCGATAGCTCGATCTCACAAATGTCAAATTCCATAGATGTTTGACAGGTGCTTCAGGCTGGTAAAGTAACAGTTTTTGTTTCTCCACAGCGGATGCAATACCAGAATGGCATGGAGCCACTCCGGACCTGAGCGAGTGCAGATCTGTGTGGCTGAACAGCCTCGAAGCGAGGGTCAGAGAAGGAGAATCTTTGCTCAGCATCAGCAACGACTTGGCACAGGTAAACACTAATCAAAAAGCTATAGACCATTTTCCCATACTATTGAATTATTCATGGATACCAATTTCCAATATCTGAAACATTGGTCCCATTTTGAATATCTTTGCAGAAACAATATTTTGATTACCTTTATCATAGAGTAATTAATAGCTTTCAAGGTATGTTGTGATATCTAGTAGGTATAAGACCTATTCGCATAATTAGTTACGATTTTTTTTGATAATAAGCAGTCTATCTATTTACGATTTAAATCATCATCATCAGCATGTATCAGTCCACCTGGATAGACCTCTCCGAAACACGCCACTCAACCTGATTCTCGGCCTTATGCCATCCAGTCTGTCAGCCTCATTGCGAAGGTCATCCCTCCATCTGGACGGGCGTCCCACGCTACGTTTACCTGTTCGTGGCCTCCGTTCGAGAACTCGTCTACCCCATCGGTTATCGGTTCGACAGATGTGGCCATCTCACTGTCACTTCAGTTTTCTGATTCACGTTTTACATAAGAGTGCAATATTTCAGGTGACGTCATCAAAGACGCTGTATGGCGGAGACATGATGACGACGACGAGCATAATGAAGAAGCTGGCGCAGAGAATGTCGCAGAACGTGCAAACGTTCCCTGACCCCCGGCAAAGAGAGGCCATTGTCACCGATATGCTCCTGGGCGTCATCAAGACTGGTTTGTATTATATGCCTAATGTTGTAGTTGGCTTAACTAGTAACAGGTCTGGGGACACATTTATTTTAAAAGATGTGCTGCTTATAGTTTGTACTCTTGCAATAATGAGATGTTTCTGAATTATTCTGATTAATATTTTGTGTGGAATCGTCTGGTGGAATGTCATCTGGACCGTTTTTTGTGCAGCCCTTTTCCCTTACATTTTAAACAAGTGGACGCTGCTATGGATGCTATTTCCTCGTGTATATTAAATACGTAACCGAGTTAGAGCAGAGTACTATAATATATTTATCGTATCTTCTTAGCGTAGTATCCTATTGCTATTTATTTATTCAATATATAACTTACTGGTAACTATTATCTGAGTTCAAGTCGCTCGTGGGCATCAGGCTGCTATCCAGCGACAACATCCGGGACCGACTGCTAAACTTTCCCGATATTCTGATGAAAATCCCATCACGTTTAGATCTAACTTGTATTCACTTCCTTACCAATTGTAGTCTTATATTGTCAACGACCAACTTTAAAGAAGATGGGTCAAAACGTACCCACGTTGTAGCAACTTGAGACCTATATCATTCGAAAGGTCTTTAAAAATACATAATTTTTTTGTATGGCAGCAACCTTGTAGCTTATGGGAGAACGGCGTTATAATATCGAGAACGTTTCGAAAATTCACCCTTCGAACCATTGACGCACGCATTTTCTCACGGCCCGTGTCATCGCCCGAGTTTCGTTCGGGTAAATAAAAGTGGCGTACGGCACTGTCCGACCTTTCTAGGTATCTCTGTACAAAAAAAGTCCACTCAATACGGTGTAACGGACCCCCGGTACGGTGACCCCGGACGGGTAGAAGAAGCGTGGATAGACCACCGGCCAGATAGTCCGACGACATCAAAAGGGTTGCTGGCTCGGTGTGGACCAGACAACCTAGGGATCGGGCCACATGGAGAATTCATGGAGAGGCATATGCCCAGGAGTGGGCTGCTGTATGCTGAGGAAGAAGAAGAAGAAGACGTCTACTTAGAACAAACTCTGCAGCTGGAAAGGAGCATCTTCGAGAAGAGAGTGGCAGGAGAATTCAGCTAGGCTGTGCAGCATTTAGGAAGCTACATCGAATCTTCTCGTTTTCATACTAGAAAGCCCTGAAAACAAAGGTCTTCAACCAGTGCGTCTTGCCAAATGGTGAGCTATGAAGCCGAAACGTGGACACTGACAGTGGGTCTGACACACAAGTTCAAGGTCGCTCAGCGAATCAGCAAACTGAAGTGGCAGTGGGCTGTACACATCTGTCGTAGAACCGATAACCGATAGGGTAGACGAGTTCCGCGAATACAGTCCACGATCGGATAAATGTAGCGTAGCACGCCCTCCATCAAATGGATGGATAACATTCTCGAGGTGGCTGACAAGACCAAGATGTTCGATGATCTAGTCATCCCGGAACCAGTGGTAGTCCATAACACGGTCCTTGAAGTTGTTCAGCAATATGACTGTCTACTTAGGACCAACTTCGAGAAAGAGAGTGACAGGAGAATTCAGCTGGGCTGTGCAGCTTTTGGGAAGCTACGTCATATCTTCTCGTCTTCAATATCACAATGCCTGAAAACAAAGGCAACCAGTGGGTCCTGCCTGTGATGACCTACGGAGCCGAAACGTAGACATTAACGGTGAAACTTGCCCACAAGTTCAAAGTCGCTCAGCAAGCTATGACAGAGCTATCCTTGCAATTCTCTGGTAGATAGAATATACGAGTATATTCGCCAGAGAACAAAAGTGGTTGACATTGCTTATAGAATCAACAAACTGAAGTGGCAGTGGATTGGTCACATCTGTCGTAGAAGCGATAACCGATGGAGTAAAAGAGTTATCGAATAGAGGCCACGAACGGGTAAACATAGTATGGGACGCCCCTTCACCAGGATATAATGATGACCTTCGCAAGGTGGCTGGCAGCGAGTAGTGACTGGATGCAGAATGCCGAGAATCGGGTTGAGTGGGCGTACTTTGGGAGAGGTCTACATCCGCAGCAGTGGATTGATACGGGCTGATGATGACGACGATACCATTGGCAGCTGTCTTTAGGCTCCATCATTATTATTTTTTTTAATATAAAAGGTATTGCTGTTACAGATTGCATAAACTACTATACCCAACTAATGTTATAAATACGAAAGTGTGTTTGTTTTTTGTCCTCCTTTCACGGCAATGTGTAACGTATTGACTGGACTTTTTTTGTACAGAGATACCTAGAAAGGTCGGACAGTGCCGTACGCCACTTTTATTTACCCGAACGAAACTCGGGCGATGACACGGGCCGTGAGAAAATGCGCGCATCAATGGTTCGAAGGGTGAATTTTCGAAACATTCTCGACATTATAACGGCGTTCTCCCATAAGCTACAAGGTTGCTGCCATACAAAAAAATTATGTATTTTTAAAGACCTTTCGAATGATATATGTTGAAAGTAGGTAGATACCTCTTTTCATTATTAGTTTTAAAAGTTTGTAAAACTGTCAGATGAACAATGTCGGAATTATAAAGATCGTGTCAACAACTATTTAAAACATTTATTTATTTAATCCTGCGCATAATTCCAATAGGTTATGGCGAGACAGTGCTTAGGCATGCGAATTAGGCGGAACAAAGATGGGATTAAGCTTGACCAAAAGCGGTATATACTCTCTGTTTTAGAGATGTTTGGAATGACGGAGTGCAAGAGCGCACCTACTCCATTGGAACCCTGTGTTCAAGCTTTGCTTTCTGGAACTGAAGACATGGAAGATGTCAGTGTCCCATACCAGAATTTGATAGGGGCACTTAACTACATTTCAGTAAATTCACGACCGGATATAGCTCATGCTGTAAGCCTGCTTAGTCAGTATAATAACTGCTATAAGAAAGTACACTGGATATGTGCCAAACGGGTATTGCGGTATTTGAAAGGCACACTTGATTTTTGTCTGGAATTCAAGAAAGGACCTGAGAATCATCTCAGTGTGACTGGTTTTGTAGATGCTGATTGGGGAGCTGGTACTGACAGAAAGTCTTACTCTGGCCAGCTATTTCAAGTCTGTGGCAACATAGTTTCTTGGGACAGCAAGAAGCAACGTTGTGTATCGCTTTCTTCAACGGAAGCAGAATATGTTGGCGTCACAGAAGCTTGTAAAGAAGCACTCTACTTGCGAAAACTCGTCACTGAAATAACAAGTGGTGTTGTCGACAAAGTTCGTTTGTACAATGACAACCAGAGTGCTATCAAACTGGCTTACAATCCTGTTTTTCATAGCCGAACTAAGCATATTGATATCCGCGTTCATTTCATTAGGGAATGTTTAGACAAAGACTGCCTGACCTTGTCTTACATGCCCACTGACAAAATGCCAGCTGATATTTTGACAAAATCACTGACAAAGCTGAAACATCAGAGATGTGTTGAGGCTTTAGGGTTAGTTAATGCTTAGGTTGCTTGTTAACGTTCTTTATTCAGGGGAAGTGTTGAAAGTAGGTAGATACCTCTTTTCATTATTAGTTTTAAAAGTTTGTAAAACTGTCAGATGAACAATGTCGGAATTATAAAGATCGTGTCAACAACTATTTAAAACATTTATTTATTTAATCCTGCGCATAATTCCAATAATATAGGTCTCAAGTTGCTACAACGTGGGTACGGGGTCCATACAAAATTACCCATTGTTCTTTATTATATTTTAATTGTTCCTCTTTAACCCTCAGGATCGAATCTGCTAGAAGAAAGCCAGCGCGCCTCCTGGGCAGACCTGAGTGCAGAAGCACAAAACCGAGTCGCAAGCGCACTCCTTACCCAACTAGAAGAGAACGCGTTCTTATTGGCTGATGCAGTCACTAAAGAGAAGACCATTCTGCAGATTGTTAAGAATATCTGTGAGTATTCCCTTACAAATTGCATTACCTTATCAAATTACAATATATCTTAGAAAGCCTACATAATTTTAATGATGAAAAATTTCTAGCCGTGGGCAGGAGTTGAACCGGCGACCTTGTGTCCATGGCACGCTCTTAACAACGTCTGCCTAGGACTAGAAATTTTAATTTAAATAATGCATAAAAATTCCGACATTTGTTCATCATTGAAAGAAAGCGTTGGCTTGTAAAATGTTGTTGATGATTTTGTCGAGTTTCTAATTCAAATACTCTTTGCAGGTCTATCGGTTCGTGTATTGGAAGTGAAGAACGTAGAAGACGAGACGTTCCCTTCTATAATAGCTCAGGAGCAATGGAAGGCCTCGGAAGACACAATCACTATACCTAAGGCAGCTTTAGTTGGTACGTATTCTACCTGCAATGTCCCATTTGTACGGAAAACACGACAGAAAGAATAGCTTACCATTGTTTTTACCACACTGTATTGACGTAAATAAAATTTCGTTTCATTTATAAAAACCTTTCTTCCACCAGACAATCGGCAAAATGACCTCGTTCGCATCGTATTCTTCGCATTCGATCGCCTAGAGCAGATACTACCTCCGACCTTCGGCAAGACTCCTCAGTTCGCCGCCTATTCATCAGACCCAGCATCAGCCACCAGCTTGAACTCTGAACGAGAGAAGAGAAACGTCTCTAGGGTTCTAAACTCCAAGGTTTGTGATTCTGGTTTAACTGTATCTATTTTAACGAGGTTCGAGGAATCCAGTAACATTGGGTCTTATACTCAAGTTACTGTCAAAATATCACTCGTGATGAGTAATGTAGACCGTTGCAGATTTTTAATGATATATCGGGACTTTAGCAATAGATAAAATCTTCTGATGATCAGAAACAAATCTTGTAACAGCATGTAACAGTCTTAAATATGCGACTTTTCAATTTGAAGTAATTCTCTTCAAGATTTGGATCTTCAGAGAGGACCAGCAAAAGAACGTTACCAAATTTGAGTATCCCGATTACGATAATTCCTCGTGTCTGTATTAGCTGACTTAGTTGGACCATCAATCGATCAATATCCTTTTTTTTTTTTTTTTTTTACTTGGGGAAATGCTTTTACGCATCCCACCGCGCCAATAAGGAGGGGCGCGCGGTGGGTATGTGGGACTCCCGTCATGTACGTACGGTCCTATACCCACTAAAACCCCAAGGTGTTCAACTCACCGCGTTTGGACGAGGTTGTGGGAACGCAACGCCAGATACCACGACCTCGTCGGCGGCCGCCCGCGTGGCTTCTTCGGGTTTATACCCCTAAACCTCCGCTTAAGGCGTCTCGGAACAATCGATCAATATCCTAGTAGAACCACCAGCTCGGACCGTTGTTGTAAATTTACTTCCTTATTGCAGGTGATATCAGCAAGCTTGGGCAACGGACGCCACATCCAGCTATCTCAAATGGTCCACCTCACGATGAAGCATTTGAAGACTGAGAACGTCACCAACCCGGCCTGCGTCTTCTGGGACTATACGCTGCAGTAAGTTCATTATCATCAGCCCGTGTCAATCCACTGCTGGATATATGCCTCTCCTACACTCCACTCAACCCGATTCTCGAGATTTTGCATTTAGTCCCCCACCAGCCTTGCTTAGGTCATTCTTCCATCTGATCGAAGGGAGTCCATAGTACGTTTACCCGTTCACTGCCTCCTTTCGAGAACTCGTTTGTAGTAAGATTACTTCTTGCTTTTACTAAGTGACCGCTAGTGACATTTTCATCTGAGCCTCTCCGTGCCTCGAAAAACATATTAAACAGTTGGTCAAGGTTGCTGCCAGCAGTCGTTAGGCCATGCCAGAGGCTTATGAGCGGTCTTAATAACTCTGACAATAGGTTTGGTCTCTAAACCACACGGAAAAATAATCAATTTTGAATGGATAAACTGTAGATAACCAACAATATTTTCCACAGTGGCTGGTCTCCCGAAGGCTGCCAGGTCGAATGGTCAAACTTAACTCACACGGGTTGCGCTTGTTCGCATCTCACCAACTTCGCTGTGCTGATGGACGTCCACGGGGTCTCCATTGGAGCCAAGCACGAGATGGCGCTGAGACTGCTGACCTTCATCGGCTGCGGAATCTCTGCAGTGGCGTTACTAGCTGCTATCATTGTGTTCCAGTGCTTTAGGAATATGAAGGTAAATACGATTTAAATTTTTGGTCCACGCGAAGCGAAAATCTAAACATTGCGACGTCTACGCATCCGAAGTGAAATCTCTTTATCACAAGTAAGCACGTTGTGTACATTATTGCACGTCAACATTTTTTTGAATTTACATTTACACCACATTGCAAGGAAAAGGTGCCAACGCTGAGGAGAAAAAGTGGCAAAAACTTTCAGCAGCACTTCTTTTAAAATAATAACAATTTAATTTCTTAATAACTGGGTAATTACATAATTGTTCCTATTATTAGCTATCTAAACTTAATCCATCGTGCGGAACCGACGACACACGCCGTGCATGTCCATCGTTTAAATAGTCTTCTATTCTGTAATACGCCTTCTTATCAAATGTTTATTGAATGAAATTTGTAATTTTTTTCTCTGTCATTGTCTAGACACTTTCCGGCAACTTGTTATAAACGCGAATGCCCCATGAAAGAAGTTGCGGTTAGTCCTAAATATCCTGTCGCGCATAATACTCATTAAAAATAAATTATTGGGTATTTTCAAGAGTTTTATTAGTGATTTAATAGTTGTTTAATTTACCTAAATTATGTTGAGGTTTTAGCAGAATGAGACCTACATGGTCGATTTGATGGTTGCCTAGGTTACGAGTTTGTTTATTGGTTTACTCTGTGGTGAACATTTTCTGTAATAATATAATAAATTGAGCATACAGTTGAATACATCGTTTTAATGTTTCTAGCCATGTTCTAACAGGTTATGGTCCCTTGCTACGCATAAAGATGGAGTTATCTAAGGTGAATATTCCGAAACTTGGAGGTCACAACTGGAACAATTGGAAGTATCGAATGACGGCCTTGCTAACCGGCATTGACGGTATTCTGGATATTGTTGAAGGCAGAACTTGTAAGCCAGAACACCCGACTGGTGATGAAGCCTTGAAGGGTTATGATCAAAAGTTGAAGAACTTCATGGGTATGGAAAGCATGGCTTTGCTTCTCATAACGAATAACATTGACGATGATGTGCTGGATAAAGTAATGAGATTCTCGACACCAAGAGAGGTATGGCAAGAATTGCACCAGTTATATGACGGAGTCAATGAGGACAAGGTGTATAATGTGGGGCTGGATTTCTTCTCATATAAAATGGATTCTGGAGATGACATGGTAACACACGTATCTAAATTGAAAAATCTGTGGTTTAAGTTGAAAACTGAATTATCTAAGGCGGAGGATGGTACGAATTTACCTGATGCATTGTTAATCTGCAAGATACTTGATACTTTACCTGAAACATATTTTTCGTTTAAGTCAAGCTGGATGTTGATGTCTAAGAAGGATCGGACGGTGGAGAATATTACTAGTCAGTTGTGTGTTCATGAAAGGGCACTTGCAACCAAAGACGGTGAGTCAAGTGGAGAAACCCTTGCTGTGAAGGTAAATAGAAAGGTTGGAAATAATTCGAAAAAGGGGCAGGACCACCCTGAGACAAGTAAAGGGATAAAGAGATGTTTCTTTTGTAAAGAGATGGGTCACTTTAGGAAAGATTGTCCAAAAAGGGTTGGATCTCAGAGAAAAGAAGATAGCCAAGGCAATAATATGATGTTACGAATTGTGAATGCTATAGATACTGACTTAGATCGAAACAATTGGTTTGTGGATAATGGTGCTACGCATCATGTTACAATGAGAGGCGATCTGTATCAAGATTTTGAGTATTTTGGGGAAGCTCACACAGTAACTACAGCTGATGGAAACGTGATAGAGGCTGTTGGAAAAGGCTCTATTCTGGTGGAAACTGATATTAAAGGCAAGGCTGAGAGAACCTTCTTGAGAGATGTTTGGTATGTACCCCGGATTAGTAAGAATTTGTTTTCTGTATTGGCTGCTCAAGACAGAAATCCAACGAGTCTATTTGAGTCACAGGTTACTACTTGTTCTGTAAAACTTGATGGAAAGGTTAAGATGATTGGCTATAGACAGAGATTTGGAGGGCTGTACAAGCTAAATTTCAAGGTCATGACGCCAATAGTGTCTATCAATTTGGTACAGAAGACGGACAAGTTGCAGTTATACCACGAACGTATGGGACACCAAAACAAGAGACATGTGAAAGGTCTGATAGAGCGGGAATTCGGAATAAGAACAACAGATGATGGAGAAATATGCGAAGGCTGTGTCTTCGGCAAGTCGCATAGAACAAAGTTTGGCGTTCGAGTGAGAGCCACGAAGCCTGGAGAACTTATCCATACGGATGTCTGTGGTCCTTTTCCAAGCTCTTGTTCAAAACAAAGATACTTCTTATTATTCAAGGATGACTACACGCGTTATCGGTATGTTTACTTTCTTCGAGAAAAGTCGGAAGTATATAAGAGGTTGGATCAGATGCTAGCTGAAGCGAAAGCTGCTGGGCATACAGTTCAAGAACTCTTGAGTGATAATGGCGGGGAGTTTGATAACGAGAAGGTACGTGAAGTTTTGAAGAAATATGGAATTCGGCAGAGACTGACAATGCCCTATACACCTGAACAGAATGGGTGTAGCGAACGGGAGAATAGAACTATTGTAGAGTCTGCTAGAGCCATGATGCATGCGCATGAGCAGTTACCTGAGAGACTGTGGGCAGAGCTGGTGGATACAGCAGTGTATATCCTGAATAGGACTGGTCCTAGTCCTATAGATGGCAAGTCGCCCTATGAGTTGTGGTTTGGTAAAAAGCCACAGATAAAACATTTGAGGATTATTGGCTCATCGTGCTATGCTGGTATACCCAAACAGAAAAGAAAGAAGATGCAGAAAAAAGCTGAGAAATGTATCTTGATAGGGTATGATAATGATGATGGATATCGATTGTGGAATTCTAGCTCAAACAGTTTGGTTCGTTCACGAGATGTGATTTTTAACGAAAAGCTTTTGGAAGCAAAGAATGCAATGATGTCATCGGATACTGAAAAGACAACAGTTAGAGAGAATGAGGTAGAGATTCCGTTCAGGATTCTACAGCAATCTGTGAGCTCTAAGAAGTCTTTTGAACCATTGGAAATGGTTGAGTTGCGTAAAACTGATCCCTTGAGAGTAACAATTGAGCAAAATACTGAGATGAACAGTGGCGATAATCCAGCTGTGAATTATGATGAAGTATTTGATGATGCAAGAAGTTGTACCTCTGAACAGTCTATTGAATTAGAGGGGGAAGTAGAAGGAGATATCGAAGAGGGCGATGTACCTGGATTAAATGATCATGAGATTAGAGAAGAAGGCGGAAGAGTCTTGCGAGATCGATCATTACTTCGACCACCTGAGAAATTCAATGACTATATTGTAAACATGACGTTAAGCAGTTGTGTGGAACCAACTTATTATCGTGAAGCGATTGAGAGTCCTGAGAGTGATCTTTGGAAGGATGCTATGGATTCGGAGATCAAATCACTGAAAGATAATGAAACGTGGGTTTTAGTGAAATTGCCAAAGAACCGGAAAGCAATACCATCCAAGTGGGTTTATCGAATTAAAATGAATGCAGATGGCTCGGTTGATAAATACAAAGCCAGACTGGTCATTAAAGGATTTTCACAGAAGAAAGGAATTGACTATGACCAAACATTCAGCCCTGTGGCAAATATGGTATCGATCAGAACTGTGCTGAGTATAGCAGCAAGTGAACGAATGGTACTGATGCAATTTGATGTGGCAACAGCTTTTCTGTATGGTATGTTGGATGAAGAGATATTCATGAAACAGCCTGAAGGATATGATGATAGATCTGGAAGAGTTTGTCTATTGAAGAGAAGTCTGTATGGCTTGAAGCAAGCGCCGCGCTGCTGGAACAAGCGTATTATAGATTTTCTGAAGAGCATTGGCTTCAAGGTTAGTGATGCTGATCCTTGTATCTTTGTAAGAGATAGAGCTTCAAGTGGAAAACTTATACTAGCTTTGTATGTGGATGACGGCTTGATAGCTGGGTCAAACCAGAAGTTAGTGGATGAGTTTCTTGAAGAACTGAAGGGTAAATTCAAGATCACTACGAAACCAGCCTCTTATTTTCTTGGAATAGAGATTGAAACCAGAGAAGACGGTATTCGTATTCATCAGACTTCGTATGCTAAGAAGGTGTTACGGAGGTTTGGCATGGAACATTGCAAACCTGTAACCACTCCAATCGTGAAGGAGGATTTATATCAGCATGATGAAAATGCGGATGTGAGTTGCACACACGGGAACTACAGACAAGTTGTAGGTGCACTCGCATATCTTATGGTCGGAACCAGACCTGATATTGCTTATGCTGTCAGCGTTGTATCGAGGAGTCTTGAGAACCCAACGGAAGCTGACTGGATGAGGTTGAAGCGAATTTTGCGGTACCTGCAATACGCACCTGACCTTGGGATCTTGTATAAGAAAAATTATAAGAAAGGGATATTTGACTCTTATAGTGATGCAGATCATGGAGGTGACGTGAGCACTGGAAGATCAACTTCTGGAGTGCTATGCATGTATGCAGGAGGAGCTATTTCGTGGCTTAGTCGAAGGCAACAAAGCGTAGCAATATCGACTACTGAAGCTGAAGTAGTGAAGTGGCTAGTGAAGCAGCCAGGGAATGCATTTGGTTGTCTCGGCTACTGAAGGATTTGATCCATGACAACCGGACTCACTCTGTACCAGAGTTACAAGTGGATAATGAAGCAGCGATTAGACTGGCGGAAAATCCTGAGTTCCATCGTCGTACGAAGCATATTCGCATAAGGCATTTCTTCGTCAGGGAACTTGTAACAAACGGAGAGCTGAAAGTTAAGAAGGTTGCTAGTGAGCTCCAACTAGCAGATATCTTCACAAAGCCCTTGCCAAGACCTAGGCTGTTAAAGCTTGTGCATTTGGTAGGTCTACATGCTGAGAGAAGATGTTGAGGTTTTAGCAGAATGAGACCTACATGGTCGATTTGATGGTTGCCTAGGTTACGAGTTTGTTTATTGGTTTACTCTGTGGTGAACATTTTCTGTAATAATATAATAAATTGAGCATACAGTTGAATACATCGTTTTAATGTTTCTAGCCATGTTCTAACAAATTACTTATAGAAAAATACAAAAATTTGGTAACAAATCAAGTAAAAAAGGTGCCGTCTCGGGTCGTGTCTCGTCGAAAGGTTCCCATCACACCAGCAGCGTTACCGCGCTGGATTGCGAGGGAAATGCTTTGGATGAGATACGACCCGGAGCGGGGCTCACTACCACTGTCCCTTAAGCGGCGACCCAAATCCGCGACGAAAATAATAGCATCAGCATTTTCAAGAGTAATTATTATTTTCCACAGTCGGATCGCGTGTTGATCCACAAGAACCTTTGCGCTTGTCTCCTGATCGCCGAAGTGGTCTTCATGTGCGGCATCAACCAAACCGACGACAGGATCCTGTGCGGGGTCATCGCTGGCCTGCTGCATTACTTCTTCCTCGCTGCCTTCGCTTGGATGTTTCTAGAAGGTACTCGTAATGAAAACCTACCTGTAAACCTATTTGTAACTATGAGGTTTAAGGTACAGTCGACAGCACATCAAGTGTAACACTTTGGACTTTGTACCGTTCTTATTTCTGGGTCATAAGAGTTGAAATCAAGTGTTACCATTGATCTGCTGCCGACTGTACAAGTCCGTAGACGAAGTCGTCTGCTGCTACTATCTGCGGTCAGCCACGGACTTGTACGGTCGAAGACAAGGAAAGGTGTACAGGAGAGTTTTTAAGATTGAGATTATCTCAAAAACTACTTGCCCTATTGTAAGAATTATTTCACTGTTAGATAGATAAAAGTTAAAGCTATGTAACTGTAAACGAATTATTAAATTCGGTCCAGTAGTTCTTAAAAAATCTCAACCTTATTGAGACCCCCTGTATACTTATCTCTGTATTCGTGTGTACCTTAAACCTCATAGTCTTGTATCTTTGGGGTTATATTATGTACTTCAGAGACGACCATGTCTAGCCAAAATGTGCACAACTCTTGATCTTAGAATCTCTATAAGTACCCATAATTATTACCTAAAATTTCAGATTTTACTATCTCGATGATCTAATAAACTTGACGGACTTATTATCAGGCAACTAAAGTTATCTTTACACGAAATGAAGATCATCCCTAGCGGAAGTTAATGAAGTTTGTAAAATTTGCATCAAGCACACTTGCGACTCATCTGTAATACAACGCCTTTAAAATTCCAGGTTTCCACCTCTACGCGATGCTAGTAGAAGTCTTCGAGCCGGAACGGCCAAGGGCGCGTTGGTATTGCGCAAGCGCATACCTGGCGCCTGCTCTGGTTGTGTTCATAAGTGCAGCCATCTTCCCGGGAGGGTACGGGACTTCGCGACACTGCTGGCTGTCCACTGAAAGAATGTTTGTGATGAGCTTCGTCGGACCTGTTGCTTTGGTTCTAGCGGTAAGTTTATTGCAGGATTTTCTTACTGTTTTTTGCTGAATATGTCAAAAAATGCCTATCATGGTCATTTTGGTAACCTTTTAAAAGTGGACGTTATGAATCAAGAGGAAAACTACCTACTAATGTCAGGCCATGTCAGATGTCAGAGGCGTATAGGCCTGAATAACTCTAAAAATAGGTTTGGTCACAAAACTACGAGAAGAAGAAAAATACTTACTGTTATTTCAAGAACAATAGTTTGCAAAAGTCTAGATAATTATGGTGGACATTTTAAATCAAAAGAAACTTATGAAATAGTTTCAAGTTCGCAAGACTAAAAGTTGTTAGCTCCAGACAAACTAGAATGCAACTCAAAATTTTGCTAGTCGGGCTTGGATTAGGAATACATACTTATAGATTAGGAATTAGGACCACCTTATCACTTCATACTATACAACTTCGCTGTATCTATGTCGATGATATATTTCATGGCAATTAATAATCATGGGAATTAATATCGTCATCTTACTTTTCAGGCGAACTGGATCTGCTTAGGCATGGTCATCTACAGAATGTGTAGACACTCCAGCATCTCCAAGGCGAAAGAGACCTCGAAGTTATACAAAATTAGGTAAATATAACTTATTTATTTATAATGCATAAAGTGCCTTTCACCTTACTTCCATCCACGTCTAAGGTTTAAACTTCCATCTACTACAACCGCCACAAGGTGTATGTCGGTTTCTTTGTCACCTCCTGTAGCCTAACTAAACGATATCATGGATTTTGATGTATGAGGTAAACCGCAGCCCAAATCAAATGTCTTATTTTGTAAACAAATATGATCGTCTAATTACCTGTTGTGATGGAACTGATTGATCGAACCTGTTCATCAGCCTTTAGTTTTTGATAAAATCTCTACCTAAGCGACTCTCCTCTATACTTTTCTTTGTACAAGTCGTGAGGGTCATGTTTTTGTAATTCTCACATTATCCATTCCAGGGTATGGCTGATGAGTTCGCTGGTGCTGGCGTTCCTCCTCGGCCTGACGTGGACCTTCGGGCTGCTGTACCTCAACGAGCAGACGGTGGGCGTGGCCTACACGTTCACCGTACTCAACTCGCTGCAAGGACTCTTCATATTCATCTTCCATTGCCTGAGGAATGAGATCGTGAGTGTTGCCTAGTTTGTTATACAACCTGTGGGGCTATTATGGTTCTCAAAACGATAAAATCATGCTATGTCATAGCGTGCATGACAGGGAAGTGCTATTGCGTTGGTATAGCGGCGTCTTTGTTCGTTAGTTCGTATAGTTGATTAAGTCCAGGATTACTGTAGATTCCTTGCAAATAGGACCTTTCGGTTCTAAACTTGACAGAATAGCTACAAATTCGATCATTTTACAGTAATTGTACTCAAATTAAAGTCAAGTTTTATATACCTACACAATGGCAAAAATGCAAATTTGACAAACTTTGTTAAACTTTGGCATTCATTATCATCATCAGCGTACATACATCGTATCAGTCCACTGCTGGATGTAAGCCTCTAACATCTTTTTACATCCAGTCCCTACCATTCTTACGTAGGCCATCCCTCAAACTGGTCAGGGACGTCCCACGCCAAGCTACGTTTAACCGATCGTGGCCTCCATTCAAGAACCTGTCTACCCCATCGGTTCTACGACAGATGTGGCCAGCCCACTGCCACTTCAGTCCATTATGGCCACAGACCACTTACCAAATAGACATGAAATTGGTACAAATTTGCAAGCGAAACATTCTGTCAACGATGGCATAGAGACGAAGCGGGGGACAGGGGGGAATGTCATTAAAGATATGCATTCATGTCGATAATATCTCTAGGTTACACGTGTAGCGAAGCAATTTTGCGCTCATGTGCAACGGGCGCCCTCCTGTTATAGGTCTGTGGGGATGCCACTTACCCAAGTGGTCTGTGATTCTGGCATTATGCGTTAGAAAATATATCCCCCTATTGCCTATAATCCTTTTGTTTATCAACTTGTATTCTCCACAGTTCCGCAAAGAATGCGCGAAGCTAGGCCGGCGGCATCCTTGGCTCTCGTGCTGTTTGCAGCTCAACACGTCGTCATCGCAACCGTTGCCACATAACAACGCAGCCACGGCGTCGTGTTCCAACCACGTGGACACACGACAGGGCTCCACCAAGGGACGGAGATACCATCAGAGCACAGCCGCTGACTCTGAGGATGTAGTGGACCCTAGAGATGTTACGGTAAGGATCTTGAAGAGATTGTAGATAGATATAGAGAGTTTAACACTGGGTTTACATAATGACTTCTAAATGTAAGGTATATGGTTAAATGCAAAGAAAAGAATAGGTGGGACCTTATTTCAGTCGGGTTCTAAAAACTACTGGACAAATTGGAAGAAATCCTAAAATCCCGGGAGTTCAAATTTATTTGGGATACTTATTATATAATTTTAGCATGAAATTACTTTGGTGAAGGCACATTATGAATAACTTATAACATAAATCGGTTTAGATTTAAGTAATATGTAGAAATAATATGAAACTCCATAATTAAACCCAATATTGCCTTACAACAGAGCACTGCGAGCACATCCGTATCGGCGTCGACAACCAACAACCTCGTCATCAACAACCTAAACGTTGTTGTCAACAACAACAATCATAACAACAACAATGTCATCAACAACGCCGCTGTGGCGTCCCTGGCCGCCGCCGCCGCGGCCCACAGCTATCATACTCATAGAAATAGACGAAATTCCAATGAGAATCAAAATTTTGGCCCTTCGACCAATTTTGGTCCGACTCTCAATGCCACAGCGGCTAGTTTCCCTCACAATATCCCTGAAAGAGAACCCGCGGCCCCAATGTCCCATCTACGGAACCCTTTAAACGCTGGGAGCGGCAGATACCCTCAAGGATACAGACAAAATGTACAGCAAGGTGCGTATGCGCATATATTACGTAAGAGATAGGATTTATATTCAAAATTATTTTGATAAATATTAAAGAACACCACCAAACCACTTTGGCTTTCATTGTGACTAATTGGTTGAAAGACAGCTCAATTTTGTGTTTTATCTGTTTTGGTTAACATTTGTTTTGTATTTTTCTGTGTAAATAATGTGTCACTAACAATGTCTAATGTTGTGTGAAACGAAACGCAATTTCACAAAATTACTGTGTTTTGTTTTTAATAACGGTAAGTCGAATTTGTTTTTTTATTTCTTCGTCTGTTTTCCTAAAACTAATGCTTGTAAAAACTACTAACATTATTTTCTTCTCTCAAATAACACTTCTATTTAGTGGTGTGGTGGTTATTAAAATTTAGTATTTGCATAAATGGTATCAAGCCAGCTTCTAACTAAAAGCTTTACTAGAAGTACAACAATCTTGATCCATTTACAAAATATTGATAAAATATCAAAATCCTATCTCTTTCATAATGATGCGTATGCCATCTTTTGTGCTTGAAAGATTTCTGTATAACTTTCTATGTGTACCAAAATTCAAATGGCAACTGGTACTTTAGTATTTTTTTGCAGGTTGTCGACGCCTGTATGTATGTTATTATATACTTTCCTATAAATATAAGTAAAATAGTATGTATCTATAAGTATATACAACTTTTTCTAACCGTATGAACAGAGCTACAGCTTACAACAGCCGGAAGCAAGATGGAACGTTCGACCGACCGCCCCGATATACGTACCAAGCGACGAAACGAGATCTGTACGGGTACCAACGCCCCAAAACATACCCCACAGCTCCTCTCACACGCAAAGCATTGCGTCGATGCATAGCTACAGAAACAATATCGACGCTAACGATTACCAGAACCTTCGATCGCGGTCGCCATCTTGTTTTTCCAACAAAATGGCGGCGTCGATTGGCGCGAACGACTGGGCGGTTTTGGCGAACGCGGGTGTTTGGAAGGTGAGGGGAGGGCTGTAAATAAAGCTTGGTTGTGACTGTTAGTGATTTTTTTCTTCGTTGTTTTTGCTTTAGTAAGATCTCGGTACTGTCCTGTTTCATCATCATCGTCAGTCCACTGCTGGACATAGACCTCTCCTGAAGCACGCCACTTAACCCGACTCTCAGGCTTTTTCATTCAGTCTCTGCCAGCCATCTTGTGCAGGTCATCCCTCCTGGTCGGGGGGCGTCCCACGCTACGTTTAACCGTTCGTGGCCTCCATTCGAGAACCCGTCTACCCTATCTGTCCTGTTTGCCAGCCAGTATCAATCGTCTGTTGGATATGGCTACAAGATAGATACTTACCATTCAATTAGTCATTTCGATGTAAATGACATTCTATATATTCTTCAGTGAAATATGTTAATCGCATATATAATTTCTATTATATTTTATCCGATAGAGACTATCGTCGTCCGTTAAACTAGTAAATTTCTTGGTATCGTCTTAGATACCAAGAAAACACGCCTACATGTTTCATCTTGGTTTTCGTTATAAAGAAGAAGATTTGGAACAGTTCCTTCTAACGGATTCGGATTATTGGATATGTCGCAGAAATCGGTATTTGGTAAGAATGATGCATCAGCGAGCCAAGAGATCTTACTAAAGTCTCATTACAGATCATACATAACTGCATGAAACCTAACCATAGTGTGACTGCATGACTTCACCCCAGAATTGTACATAGATACATAATAGTTTTACAATTGTGTAGCCCTTCCCATCCCTTCTACATCTATCCATAGCATAGCGTCAGTCACTAGACCTTTTAACCAGCACGGCACGATTTTATACATACACGTTTTTTACAACGGTCATTTCATTAAAAGAAGATGTATGTAGAAGTTTAAATTATAGTTTACGAAACGCATATTTTCAACAAAGGAGAGATTGATACTTTTGAATTGAGTTGTCTTTCGGTTGATAATGACCCCCATATTTAATAAAAAGAAAGGAGCAAAAAACGGGTCAAATCTCTCAAATATTCTCGACAGCACATAATCTGAATCATGTCTCTTTATTGCAAGTAAAGTCAATGCGTATATTTTTGCACCTCAACTAAAATCCAAATTAGGAGTACAGTCGAAGACAGAGATAAGTATACAGGGGGCCTCAATAAGGTTGAGATTTTCTCAAAAAACTACTGGACCGAATTTAATAATTCTTTTACAGTTACATAGTTTTAACTTTTATCTATCAAACAGTGAAAGAATTTTTGCATTAGGTCAAGTAGTTTTTGAGAAAATCTCAACCTTAAAAACTCTCTTGTACACTTCTTTGTTCCACCGTTTCTCTGTGTTCCACCGTACCTACCTAGTAGGTACTTCGCTCTATTATTACTCATGTAATCTGAAATCCATGTGTTGTCGACCGTACATGAATATTGTAGTATCCAATATTAAATATACCTCCATCGTCCACAGAACACTTCTTCTAAACACCACCCCGGGAACTCTTCGACACTGCCACACCACGACACTCTGTCTCGTCAAATGGCTCAGCAGAACCACATCCACGCCCAGTACAACGAGTGTGACGCCCCTTTAGCTCCGGGCTCTCCTCGACACGTCATCAAAGACGAGGAGAGTCCTCTGCATCACCCTCAAGGATACCAGACTACGAGGAGTTACAACCACGACTTCCGAAACCCTCATGTATACATGTCGCAACACTCCCCAGGCAGTCAGGAGATGATATTTCGGAAACATTACAAAGACGAGAACCGTCGCAAGCATCACCACCATCACGGATCCCAGAACGTCAACCACACGTACTCAGAAATCGCATCTCAGCAAGGAAGGATCTACAGACGAGGCTCGGAACAAGAGTTTCGAGTTATCCAAGACGATCCAGTGTACGAGGAGATCGAACGGAATGAGACATTAATGTCAGACATGTCTGATGACAATTCTGGTCCAGATAACTGTCGACAGAACCCTGGAATTCACGGTTCGTCTGGGTCCAAGTTTTTTGGGGATCATCGTCCGCTCATATCGTATAGTCCAGGGGACAGGCATCATCACGACGAGCACTACGGAAAGTATGGAAAATGGGATACTTACGATCCTAGGCATGCTTACGAGAGCGGTCGTCTGATGCATCCTTATCAGCAGCCGCAGGAGAATAATATGCGTGCGCTCGCTGCTGTTTTAAACGGCGAAAACAATGTTGTATGTCATCTGGAACCGCACAGCGCCTACGACGTGTATCAACCGCAACCAGGGAATGCCAGAACTGTTTCACAGCCGAGTTTTTAAAGGTTTTAACTGTGCAATTAAGTGATTACGGAACAGTATGTGATAGAGTGGTTACTCTTTCGGTTTTTGAATGTTAGACTATTATGGAGTGTACAGAAAACAGTGAATTTTTCTATGGACGTAGACATAGGACTAGTGACACTTAAGTGATAGTGTTTACGTAGAAACTTGCCATACTGTGGACTTTAAACATATTTATACTGAGTGGAATTTTAGAGACTGGAATTATACAATATTTTATGGATTGAATTTATAAAATACTGTCGACAACGTAAAATATAGTAAGTAAATATCTTTGATGTATTTGATGATCTGAAATTCTATTCGATTTATGTTTCGAAACACTTTATACAATTGCAGTCTGTAAAATTTCACTTCTAGACAGTTAGCTGTAAAATTAAATTTAAATCACTTTTCCACTGTGATCCTATTAATGTAAAAGCTCAAGTTTCAGTGTTGCGACCACTTTTACTTTAAAAATGGCGGAATAGCAATTTTGTATATACAATTAACTAGGCATTTAGTACTAGACTGTTAGTACTTCCAGTGTGACCTTACTATATCTTAAATCCATCTTCTCCGAACCTTCGGCTACGAATCATGGCATCTCTATCAGTGTAATTGCATTTCTTATTGTAGGTATGAAAATCTGTGATGTTTCATTTAAATGCTTTAGTATTTAGGTTCGCTTGTTTATCTATGCCATTTTCTATAATAAAATAATTCCTTTTGGGCTTTTAGAAATGGCAAAATCTTAAAAGACTCGATGTGTTTTAACTTGTATAATATAAATAAAATTCACTGCCATTTGTATCTGGTAATAGTTGCCAGCTTTAGACAGCTATTTTTTTAATTTTTTTTTAATTATGCAGCTTGTTTTTTTTTTAATTTTCTCAAAGGAATTTTAAAAAATCCATCCAACCTATTATAGACTGACACCACTTGATGTTGTGCACTTTCTGTACATTTAGATACTTAGTGTTAAAAAGTTCTTAAAAACATCTAAAAATAAACAAAAATATATATTATTTCTATATATTAACATAGATTTAATTTTAATGCCATGGATAAACTGTTAATTTTTTACCGTACAATAAGGAATTGTTTAGAGGATACAAGTACAATATATGTGACATGTTTGTTCTCTTAAGTTTTCTTGTATATTTTGGATCGATTAAGCAATATATTAGACTATAAGTATTTTAATAAATTATTGGCCATCTTTTATTATGTAACACACAATAATTTATAAACTTTTAAATAATTTTAGCGCGGCCAAAATTTATGAAATACTTATGTAAGGGGAAACATGATAAAAATGTGGGAAGGATTATATTTTCTAAATTGGGTATACTAGTCCATGTATTTTTCCCACTGTCTAAATATAAAGTAATTGTACATTTCGTCGTGTGTATTTCTGTTATATTATTTTTGTTTTGATTGTATTTTAAAAACGTTGACGAGTATATTAATGTAAAGTAGGACAAACGAAATGTGTAAATAAATTTAAAGTTTATATAAATAAAGAGTGGCTGTTCTGAGAGGATGGCCACAAAAGAACACTATGCTTTTTTCTTTTGTCAAACCCTCATTTGTTTTGTCCATACTTGGACCTTATTTCTAATGAAACTTTAATGAATATTTTTTTTGTGTGTAGGTTTTTAATTTATTTATTTATTCACTATATAGAAATATATAACAACATGGTATTTTGGTTATTCAAATAAGTACCTATATCTATTGAATATATGTGTGTAGGTTAGGTTACCTTAACACCATTGATTGGCTGATTTATACACACATTTAATTTTATCGGAAAATTACCTTGTGATCGTTTTTTGAAAATTGTAAAAAATAAATGAGACACAAATCTAGTTTATAGACATATATTTTTCCATATAAAAAGACTTTACACCCACAAAATAATACGAGTGGTAAAAAGAAGAACTCACAATTTATTGTTAATTTTTTTAATTTATTAAAACACGAAAATGTTAGTTTTGACAAATTATCATCAAGTTACAAAAACGAGACTAACACAAATTAGATACTTATAAACTAAAAAATAAATGTTTGTATAAAAACATTTAAATTTCTTTCATTTGATAACCAAAAGTAATGGGAGATCTTTATGAAGGCTTTCAAATATGTGATGCCTTTAAATGAGATCTAATTTTTGAAAAAAATCTAACTTCCGTTTCTAAACTCCTAGAAATTACAAAAATATCTAAAAAATATTATTTTAATCACGCCAAAATAATACATTTTCATTGTAAATTACAAATATTTTTTTTACAATAAAAAATTGGGTTGGTACTGATTGATACAGTTTGTTATTTTATTTTATTATAAATAAAAAGCGTCACCTAATATTTTAAGCACCGCCCGCTAGATATAGAGGGAAATAATGTTTTTGAATTTATTAAAAATAATGTTTCTCAACTTAAGTATAAAGAGAGAAGTAAGTTTACAATCAAATCGAGATCCAAAACAACGAAAATACAAAAGAACTACTTAAATCAGAAATTTTAGAGTAAGAAAATACATCGAATTGTACCTATCACTAGCTACTTAAAATTAACTCATGAAAATATTAATGGTTTAAGATTATGGTAGGTACTTTTAAGGTACTTCACTGAAGGGAAGGCACAATGTTTCACAGGCAAAGTAACTTACAAAGAAATGACATGAAATATATCTAAAGTCATATGAAAATATAGCATGGAAAATCTAAAAAGATCCTATAAATGTAAATAGAACATTGATGCCACTTTACGAACGATTTTTTGGGGGGGTTCCCCATATCAAACATTTTAATATTTATAGGAGCAGTGCTGCCAAATTTACGAATTTACCAGATTTTAGCCGATTTGGATGAAGGGTGGTGGTAATTGGAAAATATATTAGACTGTAAGTATTATAATAAATTATTAGCCATCTTTTATTATGTAACATTTACGAAATACTTATGTAAAAAAAATAAAGATTTCGACGAATTGATAACCTCCTCCTTTTTTTGGAAGTCGGTTAAAAATGATAAAAATGTGGGAAAGTATAATGGGAAGACAAAGTCTAAAGAAACTCAGTTTCAAGTCAGTTAACAAATGCTCATGGAACATTGTCGCTATTACACATAAACGCGATTTAAAAGTTAAACAACGGTTTCAGCGATTGTTTAAATATATCATCAATTTTGATACCTGACGAAATTTTTTACTGAACGGTATTCCAAAATTGTAGTTAGCAACACTGGATATAAAATAAACCTACCATAGTCATAACTTTGAAACCGGATATTACTTTGCCTGTAAAATGAACACTAACATCTACAACTTAAGACTTAATATTGAGAAAATAAATGCCGTTTCGAGATTAAAACTTATATGACACAATTAAAATGATAATGTTGCATAAATAAAATAAGATAAATGCACTATCGGTTCGAACTTGTAATTATTTTAATCATGAGTCAAGGGGTCGTTTAAACCTACATTATTGATTTAAAAAATGAATAAGGAAAATATCAATAAATAGCTTTGTCATATCTTACTTTTAATATTTTACTGATATCTTTAAAACCTGTAATTAAGAGCCTTCCATGAGCCAACTAGCGCCGCCAATCTTAAAAAAATAATATCTTCCAATATAATCAATTTGATTAAAAAAGCTATTTACAAAATGTTTATTACGATAAACACTATTTTTTAAATGCTTATTTATAACGTGATTCAATTTCGGTACGTTGTAGTTCGCATAATTGCGAAAAACGGCCGTTTTTGGCACATTTGTGAACTACAACTTAGCTTGTCGCAATTATGCCATGTATTGTATATTGAAATATAGTTTTAGTGGAACATTTTGTAAATAGCTTTTTTAATAAAATTGATTAATTTGGAAGATATTATTTTTTCAAGATTGGCGGCGCTAGTTGGCTCATGGAAGGCCCTTAAATAGTCAGTTCAAAATGGTAATCTCAATTCTAGGCTAATTAGTTCGAATGACATTGATGAAGCTACAGTAACTAAACAAAGAATGAAATGATAGTCCATATAAACTAGTACGAACGTAAAAATTTACATATTTTCACACTAAACAGCACACAACACAAGTTCTGCAGTCTTCAACCGAAATATCACATAGCGATAGACACTAAATGCGGCTCCAAGTAGCTAAACTTAGTGGCGAGAATGTAGGGTTTAGTAAAGAAATCAATAATTTAAATCGAACGAAAAACATAGATCTATTAATTATACTAAAGCACATGCAAACATTTCGTATGTAAGAATTTACATTGACATGAGATAGAAAACTTGTATCAAGAATAATAAGTATATATTTTATTATCGCGTCACAATTTTGAAGATTGAAGGTCGGAATCTTCAAGAATATACTTAGAATGGGGCAAAGCTGCACATCATACCACAGTCGGAGGTAGAGATTACTAAATACACTGGTCCATAGGTATACCTATAGGAAATAAACTACTAAGTCTACTTTTCATAAGACTACCTGGTGAAAATTATGGACCAGTGGTAGTCTACTGGAAATTTTCTTCCCAGTAGACGTACTAGAAAGACTATTAGGTAAACGCCCAAATTTTTCAAAAAAATTCCGACAAAGATCGACTTGGAGCCCAAACTAGACTAAGCCACAACTATGAACAGCCACAGCTATCGACCACCATACCGGGTATAATCCCATAGATGATGTTAAGGTCATTATCGAAGTACAGCATGGATATGCTGCTCATCTTCCTGGGCGCACAGCAGGGTCCAGAGCTGCCGAGCGGCGCTGCTAGATGCACTATATGGGTATGAGGATACTTCTGCAGGAAACTGTATGGGCATTCCCCGCTGCAGTAATTGGCGTCGTATCTCTTCGGCGCGATGATCCAGTCCCAGCCGAAGACTTCGAAATCGACGACCAGCGGATATCGGCAGCAGCGGACCTCCTTGGATTTCTCCGTGCAATCCATCCCAAGGGTTCTTCTTGTGCGCTTGTGCGAATTATCAGCTAGACTTACTTCTATGTATGGCATCTGGAACAAGAGAATTCGAATATTTGACGGAGCTATGACATGGGGTGCTTAAATAGAAACTTGTACAGCCGAAGACAGAGATAATTTTTTGTTTTTTGTTTTTATTTCAGTATATTATATCATTTACAAATCATTTGCTTAGTGCCACTAAACATATTGCGTTTATCGCGGCACGGCACATCCGTGTTCTTCGTTCTTAATTATGAGTTCTCATGCATAATAGCAATAATACTGTGTTTAGTAAGTAAAATAGGTAAGATAAGGTAGATAAAATACATTCAACAGCCGTCTCGACTTTTAGTTCGGGTAGGCAGGTAGGTACAACAGGCCGGACCAACTTAAAACACCGGGTGATATTTTCGTAAATAATTAATCAAGTATACAGGGTGACTCAATAAGGTTGAGATTATCTCAAAAACTACTGGACCGAATTTAATAATTCTTTTACAGTTACATAGTTTTAACTTTTATCTATCAAACAGTGAAACAATTTTTCCAATAGGTCAAGTAGTTTTTGAGAAAATCTCAACCTTAAAAACTCTCCCTTTCTCTGTGTTCCATACAAACTGTCATATTATACACGATTTATTTACTTATTTCAAATTTGTCCAACATAACGGGTTGCCCCAAGGCGTAGGACAGTCATACTTACATTATAAAAAAGCGTAAGTACATAAGAGCTTAGAATTGTAACTTTACAATAAACGAATACATAAAAATAACAAATAGACGAATGCAATTTATAGTTCTTCTCACAACTTAGCTCACTCTCAAAAATTCTTTCACTCTTTGATAGATAAAAGTTAAAACTATGTATCTGTGAAAGAATGATTAAATTCGGTCCAGTAGCTTTTGAGAAAATCTTAACCTTGTTGAGGCCCCCTGTATACTTATCTCTGTCTTCGACTGTACTAGTACTAGGTAGGTAAATAAGTTGTAACGTTATGGAATCAACTGGGCAGTTGCCTAAATGTAGATAAATTCGATAAATTTTAAACGTATCCGTGACTTCTAATTGAAAACATTTCCGGTTCCAAAGTACTTAACTATTGTAATTAAATATTTATCGGACACTATAAAACAATGAATAAACAGTGATACACTCGGGTTATTTATAAAAAATCCTAATCTCAGATATTACGCAAAATCTTATGACATATTTATATCTTGGTCATTGAACTGTGTGATAAACTAAAGTATATTTCTTCCTGATTGTATAATACTAAATTGAGGTCGTTTACGACCATGTCTTCATAAGTATGAAACGCTGATTTTAAGCATCGCCAAGCGAGTCTTCCAGTCGCTCTTAGCGTTATCGAATTAGACTTAGGAGTTATGATAGAATCACACACCTAATATTTAGGTACCTAAGTATATTAATTTTAGAATATATCATCTCAACGAACCGACAATGTATGAAGAGATTGATGATACAGATGAAGCGAGAGTTGTATGCTAGGATCGCAGCAGATGGAAGTCCATCGACTCTGTCTACAGGAAACAGGCGTGAGATAATGATGATATGTCATCTCTCTTAACCAAGTGCTTCATGGTAAAGGCTTTCTCCAATTATTTCAAAGGCGACCCGTTTCCAGTTTCCAATATGGCCCTAACTCCTAACGTTATCTTCAATTCGTCTTCCTATCTCCGATGTGGTCTGGTCCTCCTCTCCTTATATCTCCAGATGGAAATTATCCATTAGTGATTTTTTTGCATACAGCCCAGTAGTTTTTGAGGATGCCCAGACACTCAAGCGCCGCAAATACTCATGTTTGTCACCTGACCCCCATGAGTTTGCGGCGCTTGCCGTGGAAACAATGGGCCCGTGGTCCTCTAACACCAAAAAAATAGTGCATGAAATCTCGACCAGGCTGATCCACGCTTCCGGCGACCTGAGGGCTGGCGCTTACCTCTCGCAAAGGCTTAGCCTGGCCATACAGAGAGGTAATGCAGCCAGCGTCCTCGGCACGATGCCCTGTGGAGGGGAGCTGCACGACGACGTGGACCTTTTATAATATTTTATTTACTTGCTAAATTGATTAGGTATTTTAATTTTTATTATTTTAAATTTTATCTAATTATGAAAATTGAGGTTTTTGAGGTAATTATGTGGTCTTCTGAATATTTCTCTCTGAATTCGACTGCACAACCCGGAATTGCGCAGTGATTGTCACATACCTAGCTGTTAACTATAGCATACTTACTTACAATGCCAGACGACGCAGCGTCCAAGACACACAAATTCATAATCAAATTGATTGCGTCACTCACTGATAGTCGCTACACGTCTTGAAGATTGTGGATGTGGTTCTACAGTGACATGTCTTACAAGGAAGTACATATATTTTAGGTACAGTCGAAGACAGAGATAAGTATACAGGGGGCCTCAATAAGGTTGAGATTTTCTCAAAAACTACTGGACGGAATTTAATAATTCTTTTACAGTTGCATAGTTTTAACTTTTATCTATCAAAGAGTAAAATAATTTTTGCAATAGGTCAAGTAGTTTTTTGAGAAAATCTCAACCTTAAACTCTCCTGTACACCTTTCTCTGTGTTCCACCGTACAGAAGCTAATTAATACAGAAACAAAAGATCCGATTACTTTTTTTGCTAAAGAATGTATCCTTTGACAATTTCGTGATCAAGACGTATTTAGAAATACCTCATCTATCAAAATTTATCAAGACTACAGGAGGGCACTAATAAACCGACATGCATACACTGGAAAAACATTACCCCAGCCGTTGAGCTGTCGGGCAAAAGTGATAAGTAAGTCTTTTAGATAGTTTAGTAGCGTGTTAGGTTTATGAAACGTGCTGCCAGCATGAAACATTGATGGCAATGCTATGGAAATTAGAAACGATTCTTCATTTTGCTTTATTTCAGTTAAGACGAGAGATCATGTTCTCGACTTAAGGTAAATGAAAGTAAGGTCATAAAATGAGCAGGGTGTGACAGTGAGGAGATAAAAGTAGGGTGATGACTGGTTATGATATCATACCAATACGAATAGCAAGGGAATGGAACGCCCTGCCGGTGTCGGTGTTTCGTGACACATATGTATAACCTTTGTATCGTTAAGGCGAGAGTGGGCCCGCGTGCTTTCATCATCAGCCTCATCGTCACTTGCCATCAGGTGAGGATGAGGACAAACGCGGGTTTAGTCGACGAACGGGTTAACATAGTGTGGGACGCCCCCCGACCAGATGGAAGAATGACCTTCGCAAGATAGCTGGTTGCAGATGGCCGAAAATAGGATTGAGTCGCGTGCTTTGGGAGAGGTCTACGTCCAGCAGTGGACTGATACGGGCTGATGATCATGATGCGGGTTTGGTCTAACATAAAAATTTAAAAAAATACTTACCAAAGCATAATTTGATTCCGAGCTCGGATGTGGCACAACCAAATTCATTCTATTCCTCGAGTCTTGTACTCTCACTACTATCGCTAAGTTCTCCCGTGGCAACGTGAAGAATTCTGCCACCATCGTCGTCACGTTGATCTTCAACCATTTGCCTATCTTTAACTCTCTCCGCGTCAGTTTCACGGAGTTATCCGTGTAAGGTGCTAACGCCTTTATGCCTTGACTATTTCTGGTCACCCGACCGACTTGGAAGGTGATTGTGAAGGGTTCCTCAGGGTCGGAAGTCGTGTTATGCTGGGACTCCAACTCCTGGAGGTGGATGTTTAAGACTGCTTGCTCCAACTCGTTCTGAAGAACTTTGTCAGTGATTTTGAAATTGATGACTTTCAAGCCTTTGAAGTGACTGTGGCGCCGAGAATCTGAAATTGGAAAAGCTGGAATAAGTTTCTGGACTAGATTTTTTAAAATGTGCGATTCTATAATGGCCGCCAAATTTAATCTTAGGCCGATATTCATAGACAGTTTTGAGTGCGAACTGTGTTTGAGTTCAGTTTTACAACTGTCATATTCCATACAATTTAGACAGTCGTAAGACCGAGCTACGCTATAAGCTCTTGCTTAAAACTATTTATGAATATCGATCTTAAACCTAAACGCAACTATCTCTGTCATTCATATGCTACATCGCATAAGAGTGAGAGAGACGTATCGCTTAGGAATGATTAAATTTAGAGTGCCACGCTACGGAATCTGCACAATTGTTATGTAATACAAATATCATGATAAGTAAGTTCGATGCTCCCTGATATATTTTTAATTAAAAAATAAGATCACTAATATTATTCTCAATCACTCCTAAACTAAAAACGTATAGATAATAATAAAAAATCATTTTATTTTGGGCTACCAAGGTCCATAAATGTTAGTATCACTTAAAACTATATTAGCATCCTCAAATAACATTAATTATTAGTAACTCCCTAATTTAAGTAACTACGAATGGTCTGAGCTTGGCATCGAACCTGCAACCCTTCGCTACAGTCTCGACCACCAATCCTTAGGCTAATTAGGTAGCTGCCTTGAACGATTTAAGAAATGACGACTTAATTCCACCTAAATTTTAATAATCTAAGACCGAAAGTCATAGACGGTTTTGAGCACTATCTCAGCGTGAGCTCGCACTTACGACTGTCAGAATTATATGAAAACTGACAGTTGCAAAACGAACTCATATTCTCAAAACTGTATATGACTATCAGCCTAAACGATATTCCTGTTGTAACATATAGAAAGAATATAATGATTACTAATACTAACGTTGTTATAAAGTTGTAAAAAAATATTATAGGTATTAATTAAAACGTCAACATTAACATATACAAAACTTATTAACTATACAAATAGTTGACATATTTTCAAATACTTACAACCACGTAAGTAGGTCATAGTAAGACGAACGTTTAAATTTTTTTTACGAATTCCTTTTGAATATAACTTCAATTGAGTATTTATAAATGAGGAAGTTTTATACAATCAAATTGGGAGCTAAGGCGATCAGCGATTAACATCGATTGTGCAAAATATGTATTTTTTTTCACTTATTACATCAAAAGATTATTTAGAGTGTTTAATATCAAAATCATCACTATAACCGCTAACCGCTTGTAAATTGTAATCCGTTTATACACATAACTGCTACTTTAAACACTAAAATATTGAGAATAATTCAATCTCATATTACAAAGAGACTTCAATATACTCAACGAACATACACGTAATACACGAACATCCGATGATTTTTTAACATCACTAGGCAAATACACATTATGCCGTAAGACATTGATATAAGGTAGCTCCCTTTTTATTAAATTTATACTTATATAAAACAATTCCTACATTAGTCTTAGATTAGAATTTTTCAATTCAATTTCGTGGTATACTTTTGTCAACACAATTTCTCGAAAACACTTACTTTTGTCTTGTTTTCCGAATGGTAATGTTAGTTTAAAAGGCTTTATTATCTTGATATTGCTGAATATGAAAAATTATGATTTAAAAGTGTCAGAGATTTTTCATTCACTGATAATTATTGCAATTTCAAAGGCAACATTTTTTCTTTAGACTTATATCGCAATCTAACTGCAAATACTTTCACACACACAATCCATGGTCAGTTAGCATACAAGAGCCGCCACTCTGGACACTAAATCCCATGAAAAGCTTATAAATATTCCATCACCTCACATTCCTAGCGAATGTTAAAAAAAGAACGAACTACGTAGCTTTATCCTAGGTCAGATTGTGCCTTTTTGTCTAACCTTTATAGATTGATTGAATCATCTCTACATATTGGGTTTAAAATATGCGTTCGAGTATGTTTAGGGATTATATATTTTGTATTATATTTGATTACAGTTGTATACGAGTTTAATATTGCCTATAAACTTTTCATGCGCTTTAGTATCCCGTTTGGCGACGGTTGTATACTAACAGACCATGAATTATATGTGTAAAGTATTTGCAGTTAGATTGCTACATAAGTTTACAGGAAAAAGGATTTTTTCCTGTAAACTTATGTAGCAATCATTCACACCTATTATATAATAGGTGTGAATGATTTTTTTCTCAATTGAAGTTATATAATTTCGAAGGATTTTTTCCTGTAAACTTATGTAGCAATCTAACTGCAAATACTTTACACATATAATTCATGGTCTGTTAGTATACAACCGTCGCCAAACGGGATACTAAAGCGCATGAAAAGTTTATAAATCCTTATATAACTTTTATCTTCAACTAAAAGTTGTATAAACATCTAATTAACTGTTGTAATTGTGTTAAGAAGTTTCTTTTTGGTTACATAAGCTAGACTGTTTTAAATCTTTGTAAGTACAAAAGTATTTTATAAGTAATACCCTACATTTTGATATATTTGTATGAAAAGTAATAAAATTATAAGTACAGTTGCTGTTTACAACAAAGATGATATCACATTTTAAATACTTAAAATAAGCAGAGAAAAAATGGTCACAGATAAATGGAAAATAAAAATGTATAATCATAGTACTCATAGGTACTTAAAAAAATAAGTGCTTTAGTAAATGTATGAAGAAGGGATTATCATATAAATCAATAGTTATAATAATTCAATCTGTAATAAACTTTGAATTAATATGAAAAAGGATATATTTATAAACTTGGACGTTTCCGAAGCAGTAGTTCCGGTGGCATCTGTAAAGAAAGAGATCAATATTTAATTCATTATTTTAGTAAATTTAATACTATATATATATTTACAGTAAAAAAATCACGGTTTAAGTTGCAAACTCTCGGGTTAACTTTTATTGTAAGTGGGAAGGCCTTAAGGGCCGTATTTACACCTACAATAAAACTTCTGCGAGTAATATCCGACAGAGTTATGTCGGCCACACATGTCTGTCGGGCGAAAGTCGTGTCGATCAACCGTAGTGTCGGCCAAATGTCTGTCGGGCGAAAGTCGTGTCGATCAACCGTAGTGTCGGCCAAATGTCTGTCGGGCGAAAGTCGTGTCGATCAACCGTAGTGTCGGCCAAATGTCTGTCGGGCGAAAGTCGTGTCGATCAACCGTAGTGTCGGCCAAATGTCTGTCGGGCGAAAGTCGTATCGATCAACCATAGTGTCGACCAAATGTCTGTCGGGCGAAAGTCGTGTCGATCAAAAGTTATGTCGGTCATACGTGATTCGGGCAAATGTTTGTCGATTAAAAGTTATAGCATCGCAGCTTGCAAGTACATAGCTGCTGTCGAACATTTTCCGCAGAAGTTTTTTTGCAGGAAGCGCGGCCTTAGAGACACTAAAGTAACCTTATCTTGACGATACCTATAAATAATTCCAAACGTCTGAACTAGCTCATCATAATCATTTTAGCTCACTAGACAAGTACAGTCGACGTCACAGCGTGTGACAGATAAGAGAGTGATACTTACCTAATTATCGTCTAACCGTATACTGACCTATACGATTCGTCAACACGGCTGAACTTGAATGTATTAAGTTCAATAGATAATGTATTAGAGTAAACTACGTGAGCACTGACTCACAGAGTCTGAGAGTTGAACAATTCATACTACTAAATAGCCGACTCTACACTACTTAATATTTATTTATTCTCATAAGATTGGCATACTAATATAAAATCTTAAAATAATACAAATAATAAAAAGTAATATTTATCGCCTACGTCGCCCCCGTGCGGCAGGGTTCCCAGGATGCTGGCGGCATTACCTCGCTGAACGGCTAAACTCAGCCGTTGAGCGAAGTAAGCGCCAGCCCTGAGATCCCCTGTAGCGAGGACCAGTCTTTTGGACATACTCTTTGCAAAACAATACACTACTTGTACAAACTCTACAAATATAACAGTCCATGCCATTCGACCCTATGACTATTCGAACCTACTTTCAACTGAACGAATAGTCGATACATGTGGCATTCAATGATGATGAACAAATAGTCGACTCTACACTACATTTACCGACTCTACAAATATTAAAACCTCTGGCATTCGATCCCACTCCTAAGGTCATCTATAAGTATGAATTCTGATCCCACAGGGTACAATCAACATGAGAATCTACCCTTAACGAACGAAACATGCAGAAATTATTTCAAAAAACAAAAAATCCGACTGCAAAAAAACTATCCCCTTTTAATTAAATTTTTAAACCCTATGACACTCCCGTAATCAAGACGAATCTAACGACACCCATATACCAAAATCCATCAAGCTGTTTAGGCTACAGGATGGCACGAAAGAATGGACATACATACATACCTACACTCGAAAAACATAACCCTCCTTCTTGCGCAGACGGGTAAAAATGGGATTGATATTTATTTTTCATTAGCAATTACAATTCGATATTTCTATTTCTTTCTATTCTACTAGAGTAAAGCCACTAACTTGAGGGTTACCTACACCATTGCGAATCTTGACGTGCTTCGGAAAGCACGTTAAGCAGCAGGGTTACTCGCACCTCTTATAGCGATCCAGTTTAGGTTCCTAAACAAAACCGAATCGCTATTTGTAGGCCGCCTGTAGACCTCTGACGTGTCAAACGTCATTCATACAAATAGCGATACGGTTTTGTTTAGGAACCTAAACTGGATCGCTATAAGAGGTGAGAGTAACCCTGCAGTTGGTCCCGGTTGGTCATTCGGAAGCAGTCGTTAGGCCACGTCAGAGATCTACAGGCGGCCTGAATAACTCGGTTTGGTCACTAAACCATACAGGAAAAAACTTCACTAGGTGGGGCTGAACTACAGATGAAGGAAGGAAGTAAACATAAAAAGCTCCGCCCTTTCCTGGCATGCGAAAACTTCACATTACAATTCCGCATACCAACACAGCACAAAAACATTAGCAGGTAGGTATAGCAGCTGATCAGTTTACACATCTACCCGATCAGAACTAAATCGAAATGTTAGCGAACCGACCAGGTGCTAGAGAGAGGTGTAAAAATAATCGGAGTTCGTTCATCCAAATCGGAAGGTCATGCTTCGCCCACTGATGTTTTACAGGGTGTTACGGAATATGAATCGACTGCTTGATTGCGTGAAAGTTGAACCCAATGTGTGATGGTTCCGATGTCAGTGATGTGGGTGAGCCTAAGTTTTCGTTTGCAATAAATAAAATGACAACTATGAATACAGAATCGAAATCAATAGTGAAGATTTCAATGCACATATTATTCCTTGGGAGCTTTAAGACAAGAGTGAATAGTCCTTTACTGTGCCCGCGTGCTTGATCATTGGCCTCATCGTCACTTACCATCAGGTGGGATTGAGGCCAAACGCGGGCTTGGTCATCATCGCATCATCCAGTCCACTGCTGGACGTAGACCTCTACCAAGGCGTCCCTACCTTCATCTGATACGTTTACCCCTTCGGTATCTACACTCTAGAACCTCTCTACTCCACGGGTTATGAGTTCTACGACAGGATGTGACCCCACTGTCATCTATGTAACAGTGAATTCTGGTGAGCGTCTTTTAAAAACTAAACTAAAGCTGACAGGTCTAGAAATGCTACCTCCCTTTCCTTCAATAAAATTATGAAAGGAATGACGGTATCCCAGTTTTATAATAGGAAGTATGTACTGTACAGTAATGAAGGAAGGGTAACGAAAGAAATACACAGAGCGAATGTTGACGGAAGGGTCGGGAGAGGTAGACCGATAAGTTCTTCTATACGTCGACCAAATTGGCGATGTCTTGAAAAAGTACGGTCTACTACAAACCGACGAGCATGCATGAAGAGATTGATGAATGTGGAGGACGCAAGGGTTGTGTGCCAGGATCGCAACAGAAGGAAGTTCATCATCTCTGCCTACCCCTACGGGAATGAGGCGTGAGTTTATAAATAAATAAACAATGTACAGCAATGGCAGCAGTAGTGGTTGTAATATATGAAGCTCTATGGAAGATGACAGACTGTATGCAGCAAAACGGAAGGTCGGCGGCAAAGCAAGGTTTCAGAAGTGCAGTCTATCACATTCGTAGAGTTTCATACATAACTAACAACCACTGTTGTTGCATTGCCGTTGCTTTTTAATATGGTTGTTACGGCATCTCCCTGAAATTCAGTACTCCATAATTCAGGTTGTTAAAACATCCTGTACAGCTAACCATTTCCCCCAACCACTTATCGAAATAGCTCTCACCGGCAAGAAGAAATTAATTCACATTTTTGACACAATGTTTATAAATCCGTCGTCGGCTGTTTAGAATTAAGTTTTTCATGTTTGTTGGTACAATCGAGTCTTGCTTGTGTCAGGATTTCTGTAGCCTGCTTCATGTCGACTGGTCTAGGTTTAGATTTAGAAGTTGGCGTTTTTAGTTTGAGATTAGGTGAATAGATGACTCGCCATTTTAGGATTCCGAATCCGTGGAAAAATTTGTACGCAGTGCTTTTTATATCTTCGGTAATAAGACTCTGGGTTAACGATTCAGTGGGTGGATAACTTTTAACAGAATCTGTTTTCATGTTTTACACGCGTTCCTAAAATGTCTACAATTCAGCGACAAATAATGCCAAAGAGACTGACAGAGAAAGATGCCCCAAGTTTTATATATTTTTTTTTGTAATTTAAACTACAATTTAGAGTTAAAATTTTGAATAGGTATGTATTTTTACGAAAAAAAAATGTGCAAATATGACGCACAGGGCGTTTTTATATGAAAAAGGCAATGGTAATGTTGATAGAGTCTAGATGGTTTGTAGTTATGGCTATCTTATAAGCAGTAGAAGCACAGTATCATTTTTTTAAATTACCATTAACAATATTATAACGGGAATTATCGTGATTAAAATTGAAGTTTGTGCTCCCGATGTTTCGTTGTCATTGCAATATTGTCATGATCACAATGTTGAAACTTATTGCCACTTTTTCTAATAAGTAACCTTTTTTCCTTGCAAAGTGGTGTGAATGTAAATTCTGAAAAATGTTGACGTGCAAAATACTTATACTTACATACTTATGCACGTATTTACTTGAAATAACATAATATATGAAACTGAATCGAACCAGAGCTCCTTTGTAACGGAAGTCTTATGTTCTAATCACAGCACCACCGCGCTCTTTTTTAAGTTAGTTTTAAATCAATTAAATTATTCCTATTATCACGAACACTATTTATCACTAAAGGTTAGGCAGGGGTTACAAATAGTGACTAAAGTTATCACTCTAATGAGATTTACGCAAAATGTTTACGTTTTATTCAATAAAAGTGCATGTAAGTAATTAAGGCAGTAGCAGCCGGTGACGTCACAACAATTTTAAAATTTGATCCAAATTGATACATAATTATAACTTAGAAGAGAAATTGTAAAATTACAGAGCTTGAAACAAGTGAAGAAAGCTCTCCCATAGCACGCCACTCAACCTGATTCTGGGCCTTTTGAATCCAGTCTCTGCCAACCACCTTGCGAAGGTAATACTTCCATCTGGTCGGGGGGCTTTCCCCGCTAAGTTTACTCGTCTACCCCATCGGTTATTGATTCTACGACCGATGTGACCAGTGGGGCTATTACGGTTCTCAAAACGATCAAATCATACCATCTCATAGCGGCCGTGAAAGGGACAGTGCTATTGCGTTGGTGTAGCGGCGTCTCTGTTTGGCGCGCCATGACATGGTATAATTTCATCGTTTTGAGAACGGTAATAGGGGGGCAGGCAACTACCCCTTCAGTTTACTGGAACCCCTTAAATAAATAAGGTGTGTATTTGTATTATTATATGTGCTATTCAGCGGGGGAACCTACCACAGGGTGGGCAAAGTTTGAATGATTTTTTTATTTGTAATTTTTTATTATGTTTATCATAGTATTACTGTAGAATTAATAAAATAAATCAATTAATAGGTGTGTATAATGTTGACCTTCACGACTAAGGTTGAAAAATATATCCTTGACCTTAGCTACATAGCAACAGGGTCCGACTCAGTCGATTACAATCAAAGGACCATTGTCTGGGTCAAGTTAAGCGATTGTGGGCCAATATAGACCCACATTGTGGTTGTTATATAACATGTTACCTCGCTCTTAACTGTTGTAGTTAGAGACAAAATGTGGACTTTCTGAAATAAGACAATGTCTTATTTGGGCCATATTTCCTTGTTTGGCCCAAACTAGGATTTCCTGTGCTATGGGTCAACTACATACACAGAAACGATCGTAAATCATCATTATCAGTCTCTGAAACTCCGTAATCTATGGATTCGGACCGTAACAATAGTTCCAAATTCAAACTGTCGGTCTGATTGCCGGCTTCAACAATATAAGTGAGTGATATCCATTTTTATATAATATCTACTTGCTTGTGTTTTGATATTTTCTTGCATATGCGCTATGCGAAACGAAAATCTGAATGATAAATGGAGAAAAAATTTCATCACGACCGGCATTCGAACCATTCGTCCCTAAGACGAATATGGAGACAAAATTCACGACCTGGGTACGGTATCATGGTGGCTCTGTTGCAATAGAGCGTGCCACGGAATGGCGAGGCGAGGTTCGAATCCCGGTCGTGATGCAATTTTTTCTCCATTTATCATTTAATTTCTACTTGCATTTTACACCCATACTTATTTTATTACAAAAACAATGATACTTTTTCATAGAAAAAAAGTTTTAAAAACTTATAAAAAAAATTATTTGTCTAAATGTAGTAATAGCTCACAGTCTTAATTATAAATTGTATTTGATTTTACTCCTTATTTCACATTTGAACCTTTTTTAAAGATTATGAAAACCATTTAATTTTCGATAGGTTACCAAATATTCTGTAATTTGTCTAAATTATATAAGTGTACATTATGTACTGTGACTGGACATGACCTAAGCTACTCTCACATTATGTGTGTTCATTGTAGCGAGGTACGTAGATAAGGAAATTGGGAATTTGTGTCGATTCCGTGATGCGATATCAAAATGTAATTGTCCCTAACGAGACGTCCCGCTCACTCTTAAGGCTTCGTATGCGCGTATTTTCAGTTTTTGTACGAAGGCTATAAATACTAAAATTAAACGTCTGAAAAAAATATATAGCAATCTTGGGGTATCTATTTAGAGACTGATGAATACCGATACACGATTGGACAAACTTCGCTCGATAGAAAAAAATCGCAAACATCCATGTCTTTTAAAATGAAAATCATATCTAAACCGAAACAGTTATTCATACAAAATATATATCAAAATGTAGGGTACTATAAATACGTGAGCTTGTTTAAAAAAGATCTGATTTTTGTTAACGTATTTTTATGTCCCTGCCAAAAAAAAAAATTCATAAAAATACGAATATCGAGGCACTGCGCAGTGCTCTTCACTCCGCCGCTGCGGAGCAACTTGTGTCTCACTTAGAGCCAACTAGCGCCGCCAATCTTAAAAAAATAATATCCTCCAATATAATCAATTTTATTAAAAAAGCTATTTACAATATGTGTATTATGATAAATACTATTTTTCAATATATAATACATGGCATAATTGCGACAAGCTAAGTTGTAGTTCACATATGTGCCAAAAACGGCCGTTTTTCGCAATTATGCGAACTACAACTTACCGACATTGAATCACGTTATAAAAAAGCATTTAAAAAATAGTATTTATCGTAATAAACATTTCGTAAATAGCTTTTTTAATAAAATTGATTATATTGGAAGATATTATTTTTTAAGATTTGCGGCGCTAGTTGGCTCTATGAAGGCCCTATGTAGCTACGTGACAGTGACAGTTGCGTTTAGGTTTAGGATTACACTTGGCAGTCACTAGAGAATCACACCTACACTTAAAAAAACCGGCCAAGAGCGAATCGGACTCGCGCACCGAGGATTCCGTGCAACACAACTTAACCGTAACTTTGCACTAACAAAAAGACAAACCAACTTATCATCGCCATTATCAAAATTTTATGTCCATACATCGATCGAATATTTTTGGGGAGATGTAAGTTCAAAAGACATTGCCACATTTTAATGGAGCTTTGCCCCACCTACAAAACTACGTGACCATTTAAGCTGTACCTATCATTTTGTTGGCGAATTATTACAGGTTTCATATTGCATAATCATAATCAGTATCATTTTCTACTACTCTCGCAACTCCTATAGAAGAATAACAAAAACAATGAATAAATCGCTTCGATTTCTTACTATTTTCTGAATTCTTAAGTTTTATTTTCGAATCGCAACTTGTACAAAAGTTTATTTTAAACCAATAATTTTATTAAAAAACGGAGATATTTTTACATTTATTCGTTATCTTGTACAACTTGCGGTTGATGGTGGGGCAGAATCTGGCATGGTCATTTACAGTTTTCGGATTTTTTTCCTTTACTTGTACTTTTAGACTAGCTTCTTGTCAAATTTCATGATTCTAGGTCAACGGGAAGTACCCTATAGGTTATGGTTTTCTTGCTTTTTCATACAAATATGCGAGAAAATGCGACATAAACGGCAATATCTTTTAATTGCGTGGACGTAGCGTAGACGTTTAATTTTTCACGGCTGCATGAGGTTGCAGACCTGAGTATTTGGTATTAATTTCAACTTGATTGATCTGTCCACGCGTTTCTGAGATATAGGTCTTGACAGATGTACAGACAGACAGACTGACAACAAAGTGATCCTATAAGGGTTCCTTTTGAGTCACGGAACCCTAAAAAATTGGTGGGCTCTACAAAAAATATATTGTCAAAGTGACTGTGGACAAAATAAGGTTGAGAACCTATGATCTAGACGTTGGCCGGTGCTTTCAGTGCGTGCGCACGCGCACAGATAGTCCACTAGTATGCCTGGTAGTAAACATAGCTATTTGCTTAATTTGTCTGACGCTTTTATTCGATTGCCGAAAGGAAAAGAGTAATGTTTTTTGAGTATTTTCCTTGTATAGCCTTATCATTCATTAGCTATTATAGAATAGACTTATAGAAGTCCTCACTGCTCGGACCTTCTCTTGCATCGAGGGAGCTCGTGCCATGATCCACCACGCCGGCCCTATGGAAATTAGCGGACTACACATGCCTTAGATATTTTGTATGATGAGCAATATGTTTTTCTTCAGCGTTTTGAGAGCATTCGGTAAATGTAAGTAAGTTTTTCCTTCGAAAAAACTAGGAACACTTATTGATAAGTATATGCTGACATATGACCGGGGGATTAAACCTGGGACCTCCGAGTCCCATGTCCAGTCCCAACCACTGCGCCAACGAGCTCTTTTTGGCCTCCTGTAGCCTAATTGCTAGATTGACTTTTTATGAATGATATCTCGTTAGATTCGTTTTCATCACGTGACTGATATAAAGCGTCGAGAGTAAGTATCAATTGTTTAGCGCTATCGTAGCATGAGCTTGCTTTTACGACTGTCAATGATGTTTGAAGCTCGCACTCAAAAAAGTCTCAGAATCTCGGGAAAAATCAAGGAAGATGAAGATGCCTAAGAAAAAAATACATGTATGTAAATGAAAGTAAGCTAGAATAATAGAATAATCAATAAGGAATAACAAAGAATAATAAAGAACAATTACAACACAAACACCTAAAGCTCTTCGAAAACTAACTCTAAATGAAAATATCTGAATTTAAAAAAAAATTGTATTCTTTAATACCTACCGCTGAAAATGTACAAAAAGGGTCATCACTTCCGAAAACACAGTGTCACCGAATTCGGAACGACTCCTTCGCTGTAACCGAAACGAGTTCCATATTTCGCATTTCGAATATGATTGCGGATTTCGCGGATTTCATTTTGGCAAGTATTTGAACGCGCGCGCCCGCTAACAGTCGAAGCCGAACTGATGCGCTGTAAGGTTGGTCCGAGTCTGTGGTGGATGCCGTGTGGGATCGAGGTGTGGGCTCACTGCCAGCAGGTAGCGTGGAGATACGTTTAATTCGTGGCCATGACAGAGGTGTTAGCGGATTGGCTAACTCAGTATCAGCATTCAAAGCGAATATGTGTGATAGATGTAATATTTGGAAAGTGAGATTAAGCAATATGCTGAGTCAGCGCTCATTCATTACAGCGACACACAGACAATACCTAAAATATTGTTTGGTTATATTATTGTATACAATTATAATGGACATTATAATGTCCATTTTATTTATTTAACAAACTTATTTTATGACAAAAACAATATAAAAATACTTAAGTAGAAATAAAAAATTGAGGCCAAATCGCATCGTAATATTATAATTATATTATTATTATTGCTAGTGGTATTCTTTCTATGTATATTGTAACCTTCTTTATTGTAGTTATCTATATTTATCTACCAATTATGTATTTCTTCATAACATATAGGTATATAAATAAATAAACACATGGAGAATTGACAAATAAACCATCATTCATTAGATTGATATTATTATCTGCTGTAGATATACTATGAATATCGTATTGAGTTCTATTCGTTAAAACATAGGCGGAATAATTATCGCAAAGGTCGGATGAGCAAAACTGTCAATCGAAAGAATGATCTGCAAAAGGGGACAAACTGCAATAGGATAGGTGGTAGAGATGGTTCGGTTACCGATTGAAGAAAGTATATTCCTTCTATCCTAGCATATTCACTGTGATCGATTTTGCTCCAAAAGAAGTATGATATTCATTTCGTAAAATGGTTTCGTAATCTTTTTGAGATCATCCACCATAAATTTAAAATTGCCATGCATGTCATATTTCTTTGCACGATCTAACTTTCTAAGACAACAACAATTTAATAGACGTGACTCTATAATGACCGCTAAATGAATCCTTGGCGAGGATTCAAACTGTACCCCTCAGGCTACAAATATCAACCCGCTCGCTCTTATCACTTTACCCACCGAGCGATTCCGCTCCGCTCGCTATTATTGGGAACACACCACGTCGACTCGCAAAAGATTTATAATGAGCCCAGAAAATTTTCGCAACGATTTGAACTTTCAACGGCACACGCTAAGAGTTATTTTGGAACAGTACAGTGTTATCTCCACATGCACATTTTTACAATTTGTTTAATTGTCGATGATAAAGATGTACTGTGTATACAGTATACGGAATTACTCACCGAATTATCGGGGTTGGAAAGTCTCGAAGGAATATACTGTATATAAAATGAGCTCATCTGAGAAACTGGAGCTATGGTGTGGTACGCTACAACTCTACAAGAGAAACATGTAAGAACTCTTCAAGGTCATGATCATCAGCCCGTATTAGTCCACTGCTGGACATCGGCCTCTTCCACGCCACTCAACCCGACTCTTAGTCTTTTGCATCCAGGCTCTGCCAGCCACCTTCCGCAGGTCTCTCCATCTGGTCAAGAGCCATCCCACGCTACGTTTACCCGTTCGTGACAGTGTCAGTTGGGTTTGATAGCCTTCCGTAAGCTGGGGATTCTTGGCCCCGTAGCAAGGTCTTCAAGGTCGCCATTCGGCAAAGAACCAGCATCGCTTCTGACCCCCCAAGTCTCATTGTTACCGAATGCTCTCAATACGGTGAAGAAAAACATCGTTAGAAACCTAAATGCCGTAGAAATAAATCTAATGCATGTGTGATTACACAATCCACATTGGGCCCGCGCGGTCGATCATGATGGCCCAAGCTCCCTCGATATAAGGGAAGGTATCTGTACCCGAACAGTGGGGACATAGAAACAGACTGAGCTTTTATTAAGAGTTCCCGCTACAAGCTCGGGAGTGAACGTGACTGTCGAGCTGCTTCGTCCAGAGTGATGACGCTACCGCGACTCCCCTGGATGAAGACATGAAGACGCGGCTACCCAGGGTGAAGACACTACTGCGACTCCTCTGGAGGAAGATAGAAGACTATTATATATTGAATTTTCTGTAATATGACATTGGCAAATGACGAACTGTCGAGTCCATTAATAAAAAAACAGACTGATGATGAAAGAGATATGATTCTGAAACCTACACGAGAAGAAGAAGACCTTAAAAGAGTGACAATCGTCGAGGGGCAACGATTGATTGTAGGCAACAACTCCTCAACTTAATCCTTGATGACGTCAACAATTTAGTCGCTTTGCAAGCCAACTGTGAGACTCGATGACGCCTCACGCCCACATGCCCACACCTCGCGTGCGCACACGCAGGATTCACTCACACCACTGTGGGCATGTTTGTTGCGTGTTTTGATGGCCCGGTCATTCACTACAAAGTCCAGGAAGCCAGGACAGCTGCGGCATTGACCCTTGCGTGGGATCTCTTCGATGATTGTCCAGTCACTAGGATTGATAGGATCATTGCTGATGCCTAACTCACAAGGTGAGGACTTTTGAAAATGGCAGAAATATTGTTGCAAAATTATTTAATAATTTTGATTTTAGGTCAGAATAATAATCGCGGATGACAGTATCTTGTAGAGTTTTCCAATAATTATGAGCAAGATTTGCAGTTACGAGCCAGATTCAAGAGTCGCGACTGCTGAGCTGCTTCGTCCAGAGTTTGAGACGCTTCTGCGACTCCTTTAGAGGCAGAAATGAAGACGATATGATCTTTCGTCGAGGGTGAAGACGACTTCGTCGATTTAGGACTGATTTAAAAAAAATCGCGGTTATTTGATACTACGAAGACGGAGAAAAGTTTACAGGGGGCCTCATTAAGGTTAAGATTTTTTCAAAAACTACTGGATCGATTTTAATAATTCTTTTACAATTACATAGTTTTATCTTTTATCTATCTAACAGTGAAATATTTTTACAATCCGTCAAGTAGTTTTTGAGGAAATCTCAACCTTAAAAACTCTCCTGTACACCTTTCTCTGTGTTAGACTGTACCTTGAACCCATGGTTGTGCTGAAAACGCAGACATTTATAGTTATAGCAGGCAGTTATAGTTATCATGAATGATTTTCACTGACATTACCATTTGCCTCTTACACAATAGGGGGACCGATCCGCTTGTTAGGGGTCCATAACTCTCAGCTCCTATCACAGGTTGCGCAGGCGCAGATGTCAATGTCCCCTACGACTTCTAATTCGAGCCGAATCACGCGAATGTCACTATGAAGGGTATATTTACTACGCAATTGACCAATTACGTTCCGTCCCATCATATTTCATCTGAACTATGTTTTGATAGTTCTTGTTGCGCAAAATATTGAAGACTCGTGCAAGAGCTCAAAACCATTATTCTTCTTTCTGTTGATGTTTAGGGTTCTTCTAAATTTCCTGCCTTCATTCACTCTGTGCCTCGTGTATGAGTGGCGTGCCTTGGGAGAGGCTTTGACTGATAAGGGCTGAAGATAAGTAAGCCGAAGCCCAAATCAAGTGTATTATTTTGAAAACTAAAACTACCCTGCCCTATTATTATTTGGTATCACGGTGTTGGTACACGCCCAAGGGTCACTGCGACCTCAAAGGTCTATTGTGGCCGTACCCTACCCTAGCAATATTTTAAACTGTTCTGTGATTATTACATAGCTTGTTATATTATATTTTCAAGTTATTAGATCAGATTACTTTATTTTCACAATGATGAAAAGTTTCGATCAATAATGTAAATAATCTCAAAAGTCAGACAAGTAGATTTTAAGACAATCTCAACTGTACCCTGTGTAACCGTAGAAAAAAAGCCAGGCTAACCAAGGGATGGAATTTAAGCGTTTGTCTTGCCTTTATGGAATTCGTACGTCGTAGTACGCTCCGAAAAACTAATTGGTTCTTTGTCGACCAGAATAGAAGCAGTGAACTTACGCATTACAATAATTCACATGTATATTATTATGGAACAGTTGGCTGTACAACAGAACTTAGTTTATCTTTAAAAATGGAAGCATTACAATGGTACAAATATATGCTCTATCCATTATAATAATTCACATTATCTTATTATGGAACAGTTAGCTGTACAACAGTACTCAGTTGATCTTTAAAAATGCAAGCATTACAATGGTACAAATATATGCAGCATTAGGTTTTTACTTACTACTTAAAAATTCTATTAAACAACCAAAGGTACTTAAAACAGCTGAAAGCTGTACAGCGGAGTTATGATGCACTATAATGATACAAGTTTATGCTGTTAAGCAGCGTTAGGCATTTACTTACTACTTTAAAATGCTATAATAGATTCAAAAGCTACAAAAACAGCCAATAGCTGAACAGCGGCATGGCTGTATGCTACTCTATAACTTAAGATGCCTATATAGGGCGTCAGAATGTTGGGTGACCCTTTATAAGTCCTTAAATAGACCTTAAGTTCTACTTGAGTTTACGATTGATTAGTTAAACGGCTCCTTGTGCTACTGGGATAGTCATAAAAAATTCCGTTGTTGTTTAGTAAATAAAGATATTTATTATTATAAACACCCATAACATGGAAAGTCCTGGTGACCTTCCGTGTAAATTATGCGCGTTAAATATAGAATAATACTCTTATTCTTGGTACAAAATATTATCATCGATTAAAGTAAGTAAACAAGGTTATTACTGCACTTATATTCGTCTTATTGCGTCGAGAGCTCGGGGTGCTGTGGTTTAGACTTTGGACTTCAGATGCGCAAGATTAGGTTCGATTGTCAGGTCCACTAAAGTATCAGTGAGTTTTTCAGAGAAGGGCTCATAGTTAATTTGAAACGATCGTACAATTTAAGCAACTCTGTGCCTGGATGGGTAACCGATAGTGACATTTTTATCTGAATTCCTCTATGCCCGGAAAGCACGTTAAGCAGGTGGTCCCTTGGTTGTCGTCCAAACCTATTGTCAGAGTTGTTCATTCCGCCTGTATAAGATGCTCATAGGTTTCTGACATGGCCTGACGACTGCTATTTCTGTATAAATTAATCCCATGTTAATTCAGAACATTTGTCACTGAAATTGGCCGTCGCCTTAGGGTCAGGGGCTGAGACCCTGGCTCCGGGTCCTACCTGGTGCAAAGACTGCATGGTCATAGTAATACCTGAGTGTTACCTATACATAGGTACCTACATAAAAAAAAATTAAATAGAATCAAGAAAAAAAAAAAAAATAGGCACCTTTGCACCGGGCATGACAAGGGACAGGTTTATTTGTTTTTGATTATGTGGGTATTGTTTTAAAGTATTTAATTGTCATTTAACTAATTTTTGAATTGAATAAAGTTATGATAATCTCTTCATCTAGCGTTCCTCTTCTTATCGGATGTTGGACAACATCATGGCAATTTTCACCCTCTGAACGCAAATTCTTTAGCAAAGAGTGTCTCCAGTATCCTCCTGCCAACACGGTAATATCATCAATCCTGTAATCAGTACGAGTAAAGTACTTATTACCTAAAACATTATTACCCAAGCCCCAAAATCAAGTGTCTTATTTTGTAAACAAATATGATCGTCTAATTACCTGTTGTGATGTAACACTGAAGGAACTTGAACCTATTCATCATTGTGAAAATAAAGTGATCCGATTTAATAACGTGAAAATAACTATGCAATAATCACCAGAGAAGCTTATGACGATGATCATGATGATATCTATACTTAAACCACAACCCATCAAGCTGACAAGAGGCGACGAAGGAACCGATATACACAATTACACACATAGATACACTAGAAAGACGGATAGCAACAGGTTGATGACGACAAGGTCCTTGACTTACAGCTATATCTGTTGTAGATACACGAGCACCCATTCCCGAATGGTTGACCTGCCGACCACGACAAATATCTACATTAAACAATTACGGTCAATATCGCGAGCGAACATGTGCACACGTTGCCAATGTCAATTGACATCCTTCAACTCGGCTGTTCGATTTTGTACTCAGATGCTCCGGAAACGGTAAGATAAACCGTTCTTTTTGTACGGAACAGCAGAATGATAGCTATAAATATCGGTAGGTAATGTACCGTCGAACACAAATAAAAAAGGCTTGATTAAGTACTATTCAAAAAGTACGCGAATGGTTTTTGAAAATTATTTATGATTTTACAGCGTGTACTTGAAACTATCTGCACTGGTAGATTTTCTAAAGAACTACTTGACCGATTGTTCAGTAAAAGAAAGTAGTTCTTAAGAAAATCTCAACCTTATTGAGGCTTCCTGTAAACTTTCATCTGTTTCCTATTAAATTATGAATTTACGAGAAACTTAAGAGTCCCAGTAAGTATCGTAACAGATAGTAGTAGAAATCTCCTAGATTTTTGCCTATGTTGGCTTATCACAAGAGAAAAATGGCATATGCAAAAATCTAGGCCCATAACCTTTAACACCCCGCTACCCGCTACTGTGTGACAGTGGAGATGCGCGGGCGCACTTTCAGGGGCCGCGAGGGATGCGCCCGCGCTCCATTCTCACGGCCGAGCTGTCCGGATGCCGCGGTCACTACCAGAGATTGATGCACTAGGGATGGATAAGTTATCGATTTATTTGTAAGACGACTTTTCCCCATGTAAAAGTTTTATCGATGTATTTCTAAGATGACTTTTACCCATGTTAGAGTTATCGATGTATTTGTAAGACGACTTTTCCCTATATAAAAAATATCGATTTATTTGTAAGGCGATTTTTCCCCATGTGACTTTTGCGATGATGATTTTATCTTGTGAACCCATTGATCTCCTATAAACAACTAGATACACAGTCTGCCTTCTAAAAATGTCAGAGCGCAAAGAAGGTCCAAACGGATGAATGGATCATTTGCTTTATTTGACATTATTTGGACGTTAACAAGTGGACCCTTATTTGGACGTTTTTTGAATTGTTTTAGTAAGTCCTTTGTGTATCTAGCTGTTGTTTATAGGAGATCAATTAACGGAACCCTAAAAATGGTGGGCTTTCCAAAAAATATATTCTCCGATATTTTCTTTATGCTATATGGCTCTATATATCTCAGTTTATGTGATTTAAATCGGGTTATCTTTTTAGCTGCAAGCGGTAATAAGTATCATCTATTTTTGGAACTTAAATAAATAAAATAAAGGAAAATACCATATTCATGAAGGTCGACGTTGATAAAGACACATTGCTCACTTAATCTGTGACATACAAAAATGTGCAGCCTAGCAACCGGGCGTAGCAACTGACGGTAACGTGACGTCATTAATGATGCTGTGTGGATATAGCCGATAACATACGTTAGACTGACGGAGCCGTAAATGACGTCACCAAATTAATTATCGCAACTTTTGTTGAATCCTACAGCCTTAGGTCATCAAAATATGATTCGATTTGTTGACTTGCTACTGGTAAATAAAGAAAACAAGTAATTTTCTCAGAATTATTACCAAATAGGTACTATAACTCAAAACGTTGATATGAACTATAATTAAGACATTAAACTTGGAAATTTTCACTACCTTCGTTTAATATGCGAAAAGTAAGTAAATATTTTGTGGAGGTATGTAGTTTTGGTTACGAATATTCAATACGAAAGACTTCGACTTTCTATCGATACGAAAGAAAACGCAAAAGCTGTATGATTCCGAAATCTAGTGAAGCGAAGTCGAATCGAGCAAGTATCGTCGAATACCCAGAAAGGTGTACAGTACAGTAGAGTTTTTAGTTTTTGATTTTCTCAAAAAGTACTTGACTGATTTTTTTTATTTTTTACAATTACATAGTGTGCACTCTAAATTATCTACTAGTAAAAGAATTTTTGCAATCGGTCCAGTAGTTCTTGAGAAAATCTCAACCTTATTAAGGCCCCCTGTATACTTTGTCTTCGTGTGTACCTACTCGAGGCCTAAATTAGTTCGATGAAGGCTCGATTTAGAAGACGTTCTGTGCTTGATTATCTATGGCGATAACAACTTGTACCGGGTGACTATCTGCAGTCTGCTCAGGATTCGCAGTAGGTTATCGCTTATCAGCGATCTGAGGTCATTTGCATTGCAGTTGCCGCCTGCGTGTCTGGGCACTTTATATTAATGTTAAGTACACGTCAAAAATAGCCATTTACTTAGGGCCGGCGTACAACGTCACGTCGCGGCGCCGTGCCGTCGCATGACGTCTGCCGGCACCGTCTACCGGTGCACGATGTCGGACGGCGCCGGTCTCGGACAACATTCGTGCCGGCGGACTGTGCCGTCCACTGGCGTTCTGTTGTACGCTATTACATAAAACGTTGTCAACTGGAGTGACTATAATAGAACATATAGTAACAGGACGAATAGAAATAGACGTAGAAAAATAATAAACTGACGTTTAAGGCTGCAGAAGTTATCTGAGAAGAGCTGAGGCCGATATTCATAGACGGTTTTGAGTGCAAACTGACTTGATAAAGTTGTAAGTTCGGTCTTACAACTGTCAATTTTGACAGGCTCACTCCGAGTTGGTACTCAAAACTGTCTATGACTATCCTATCAGTCTAAGAACCAACAAAATATACCACTTAGCTACTGCGCAGAAGGAGAGTTTTCAAGAGATTGAACCGAAAATCTCCACAAGATTTGTTGCTAAACTCAACAGCGGACTAGTTACTAGATTCGTAGTTCGTACCTACCGCGAAAGCCAACAAACCAAACTCATTGTGCAGCTGAATCAGATTGCGGCAAGAAAAGAAGATTTTTTTAAACTCCATCAGTGTTTTTTGGAAAGACATGCCTTTAGGAACAAAGTTACATAGCATGAATTTCTAAGTTGAAAGCCATATATTTTCTCAAACTTTTTATCGATAATATTGTATCCATCACTAGCGAAAGAATAGGGTCATTCGCCCCCTTCAACAAATCATTTTTAATTGTGTGTATTCTTCAATCTTTTCATTGCTGACCTGTTAAACAATATAGTTCGCAGTTTGAACTGGCCAATCACGGAGCAGCATGGCGACTGCGGTCTTTGACCTCATTTCTCATTTTTTTTGCAATTGAGGAGGAGGGATGGACAATGAGAGAGGTGGCCTTTTGAGAAATGGGTCACGAGAAATTTGCTACATACAACTGATTTGGGTCAATTGGACGAGAGTATTGAAGAGTTAGGATAAGTGGGTAGTTTAAAATATGTGGGTCACTTTAATTTTTGGAGGGTTATTTTTGGAGACGGTTCAATATTCGAGATGAATTGCAACTTCAATATAATATTGTACCGAACTTAGGTACATTTTGCAGATGGATTTGCGCAATATAATATTTCGCTAATCCTACTGTAATCATACTGTATGTCGACATATAAGTAGGTAAGTATAGGTACTTACAATATTTTAATGGGTCGTTCCGAGCAGGTCCACGATCCTATCATTCTCAAAAATTTGAAGTTCATACATTGTTTCCCAAGAGGTCCACGACATTTTATTAAAAATATTTCCCAATAGGTCCAAGGATTATTTAGTACAGTTAACAATGAAGAATAGATATTTCTTTAAATCAGTACTTACTTATTCTTGAAGATTTATTTCATGAAATGACGACAATGTAACTATGTTTGTTTATTTCTTTTAGTTTTTGTCACCTCCTATCTGGGATTTACGCCCAAGCAGCCACCAATGCAGACTTTAATTCACGTCTTTTTACATAGCTCATCTATGTAGATTAATATGCAAAAAGTTTCATGCAATTAAATATACCTACCTACCTCTCGCATGGTTGAAGATTGCAGGATTTTGGTATGACACAATCAATACCAAAATCCGCCAAACCTCAACAATATCAATATGTCCCAAACATTGTATAATAATTGATTGACGTAGATTTACTAGTGAAAAGAGTGTATCTGTAATACTAGTAAATCAAATAAATAAATAAAATAAATATTTTATCGCATTCGACAAATTAAACCCCGTCCTATCATGCGTCATAAGCCATAAATATCAGTTTCCCATATAAAGGACTGCGCCCGCATTGTCATCCCTGATGGGTGCGCCGGCGCAGGCAGGCGCGTGAGATCCTGCGATAAGTGGAGCCAAGGCTAGCGAAGGACAATGTTCCCGCGAGTGCATACTATACACACAAAAGGTAGGGGCACCATAGTTTTCTAGAAATTACTAGTAGGAATGGTTAAGTCACTTTTTTGTTGAAGTCGTTATATTTGTCGACCGATTTCTACGGTGATATAATATTTGCACGTGGTCAAGTTTTTGAGAAAGTCTAAACACCCGAAAAGAAGACCAAAATATTAAAGCTACTTATTCAAATTGCTGAAATCATTGGTATCGCTACTGCAGTTTTTGGTAAAGTAGACTGATAGCAATTCTGTCCTACATTTTCTAATTTTAAGCTAAAGTTAAAAGTTGATTCTCTGATGTTATCATCAGCGTAGGAAAGGGAGGCAGCAATTGAGTTTTTAAGGATGAGATTATCTCAAAAACTACTTGACCTATTGCAATAATTCTATCACTGTTAGATAGATAAAAGTTAAAACTATGTACTATAAAAGAATTATTAAAATCGGTCCAGTAGTTCTTCAGAAAATCTCAACCTTATTGAGGCCCCCTGTATACTTATCTCTGTCTTCGTGTGTACCTACTTTGAAATAAAATGTATTACGTTATCATTAGCCTCCATCACTCTACTGACATAGGTATCTTCCAAACAATTCAACCCGATTCGCGACTCATCAGGTGGACATATTCTGCAATCATAAGCGTAATTGATAGCTTTAATTTATCAAGCGAAGCGACTTTACGTTTTTAACTCGATTTGTTAAAGTTAGTTGTCACTGGCTTCTGTATTGCTTAGTTGTTTAATCTATAATATAATAATAGAACAACTTAAAATGTTAAACATTTTAAGTTGTTCTGTGATTATTGAATTCCTGGTTTCCATTATTAGATCGGATTTGGTACTTTAATTTCACAATGATTAACAGGTTCCTTACACCAAACAGGTAATTAGAATTGCTGAAAGTGTTTTGCCACTTTTTCTCCTCAGCGTTGGCATCTTTTCCTTGCAAAGTGGTGTAAATGTAAATTCAAAAAAATATATTGACGTGCAAAAATATACACAACGTACTTATAATAAAGAAATTTGACTTTGACTTTTGACGATCATATTTGTTTACAAAATAAGACATTTGTTTTGGGCACCTCACGTCTCCTAAATTGTATCCCTTTCACACTTCGTTAAAGCCGATTTTCAGGTGACATAGATACAAACAAACCTTTTTGAGGGCTGAATTCGCGCCTGTTGGGTGTGGTGTGTCGTGCGTGGCGCATTATTACGTCATCTGACGCAAATCTTAACAATGCTTTCACTACAAATGGCTAGAATAACATTTCCTCGTGGGGAGTTTGTAGAAACTATACCTATACCGCAGCCCAAATCAAGTGTCTTATTTTGTAAACAAATATGATCCTTTAATTACCTGTTGTGATGTAACACTGAAGGAACTGATTGATATAACCTGTTCATCATTGTGAAAATAAAGTGATCCGATCTAATAATGTGAAAATAACTATGCAATAATCACAGAACAGCTTAAAATGTTAGTAGGGTAGGGTAGTTTTTGTTTACAAAATAAGACACTTGATTTGGGCTTCGGTTTAGATATAAACATTTTGGAAATGATCCGCCATCTTTCTGGAATGGCGGATTGATTTTTTAATCGTTTAATTTTCTATTTACATGAATACTCTAAATAACTTGACATTAGCGAAATTATCTCTTGAATAAGAGTAGAAGCCATTCAAATAAAAATAGAATAGAATAGATATAAACAATCGCTATACCATAGACCGCCCAGAGGGTGGATGTTATTGAGAACCCCTGTTCTGTTGACAACAGGGACTGCAGAGTGACAGCATGCGGGCGATACTTAAACCAGGGAGGTCCACCCCACAACTTTCAATTGCCACACGCATTTGCTGTGAAGTGACAACCTTCCTGCTTGCTACCCCATAGGTATTTCACTGCAAACCAGATTGGCCCACTATCGCCAGGTCAAACTGGTTTACATCAACCCGGGAATTAGAGAGAGAGACAGAGAAAAAAAAAAAGAAGGGAATAAAGCATTTTGATAGCTTAAGGTGTCTATTAGGTATGTCCGTGCGAGAACATTTGCCATAAACCCCCTCCCTCTGAGGGGCCACATCACCGTCGGCCCGTTGGCCGACGAGACCCTGCCGGGGCAACAAGGGCGACCTTAAGGCCCCCACGCTCGAACCCAAGATGGGGAGCACGAAGACCTGTCGTCGAACTTTCTTTAAGCTTGGAGTGAACGTTGTTACGTGGAATATTTTCTTTTCATTCATTAAAATTCGTCATTGCCCATCACACGTCGAATAGAATGCAAATTCATGTCTCAAGGCCCGGTGTCTTTTTGTGTATATTTTGGGACACCCAGACGGCTGCCAGACGATTGACGAAAAAGGAATGGCTTTACTGCGAAATACTAATGTGTTTCGTAATGCTTGTTACCAAGTGGCTAGGGTCCCGTTAGCTAAGTTAATAGTTTATTTAAGAGGCATATTCTACAGGAGGCGCCCTCGGTGTTAAGAAAATCATAATACCTATGTTAAAATAATAAATTGTGTTTAAAACATGTAGAGACTTATATGTTTACTTAGTTACATTAAGAAAGTATTCATGGTAATAGAGATATGTCATGAAATGTTTATTACACAAAAACAACTACAAACAATAAATAAATAAGGATAGAAGATATCTTCCAGCGCCTCGCATCGAGGCGACGTGCCATGAACACTGGCAGAATTTTCACTTTGTACGGCCAGGCTGATGCACTGGCCAAAGTAGCTGCCAGCCCTTTAGTCACCAGAAGAATCGAAATGTCTTTATATAATTTATGGGCTTCTGGGCCCCATGAACACCGAACAAAAATACAACCCTAAATGCATAATATATATTATAGCTTTTTTGTTAATTCGGCGCAGGCATCTGCCGTACCCGCCCACTTGAGGTTGCGATAACATGGGTTTGAGATAGGTATATCTGAAACACATAAAAAGCGGTCAAGTGTGAGTCGGACTCGTGCACCGAGGCTTCCGTGCAACGCATTGCTGTAACGAAAAGATAAACTAGATGTAGAGACCAACTTATCTTTGATATTATCAAAATATTATGTCCATACATCGACATAGGTACTCCTGATTAGTTGATCATATGCAAATATAAGTTTGTAAGAGAAATAAATTATATTTGGGGAGATGTAATTTAAAATTTACAGTTTTCGGATTCTTTCATTTAGTTGTAAGACCTAGGTTATTGCCTTTCGTGATTAATTTAAATGTGTTTCAGCCCTAAATCTCTAGCCACTTAACACACAGTTAAAAAAAAGATACTTAATGAATTTGTGTATTTCTATAACGAAAATTACTTACTTACCTGCACAAGAGTGAACAGAATGTCTCACAGAGACAATTAAAATTGGCATTCCATAGTCTTGAATCGCTAAAATTATATCAGTAATTAGTGCCTAGTAACTATTAATAAATACACGACTAATTCACACCCTTATCATGTATTACAAGTAGTACAAGTATCTAAGACCGCTGTTATTGTTGTTCCATCAATCTTGCGACAGACAGACAGACGTCTGTAAATCGCGTATATTGACAGATGGACATACAAAGTGAGATAACGATTATGAATTGTCTCGTTTGTTATTATTGTACTGTAATATTCAATTTGTTATAATATTTAATGATTGGTTTTGACTGTGGTTTAGCATTGGAAATGTTTTCTATAGTTTTACACCGTTGCACACGTATCTATTTATTTATTTTATTAATGGACTCGACTGTTCGTCATTTGCCAATGTCATGTTACAGAAAATTCAATATATTCAATAGTCTTCTATCTTCCTCCAGGGGAGACGCAGCAGCGTCTTCACCCTGGGTAGCCGCGTCTTCATGTCTTCATCCAGAGGAGACGCCGTAGCGTCGTCACTCTGGACGAAGCAGCTCGACAGTCACGTTCACTCCCGAGCTTGTAGCGGGAACTCTTGATAAAAGCTTGAACCTTCAGATCTTGCATAAATAATCCAATAACTTCACCGTACTGTCATTCGCGAACATTTTCTGATTAATTTAACGTGATATTAAACACAAAATAGTCCCTGTAGACATTGAAAGGAAAATTATCAAATAATTTCGCAACCGTCGTTTCCCGCCATTTTCAAGAGAACCCACACGTATCTACCCACCAGGCACCGCCTCGGCCCGCCCCTTGCCTTGCTGTCAAACAGTTGTCAAAATAATCGGTGTTGTAAAATGTTTCGGACGTTTTCGGTTTTCGGTAAGAGTGTATTCGTTGCCAAATTATTATTATTAAATTATTCTTTTTTTTCTTGTGGACTCGCCAAATATGATTCTGACTACCTAGAAAGCATTGAAAAGGTGTCACAAACTAAAATACAATGTATTACTTGGTTGTATGGGTTAGATTCCCTTTGCCTATGTCAGAGCCTCAGTACTTCCGAAATGCCTAATTTTACACTTTTTTTCTCGGAATTTATCTAAAAATCTGCAAAAAAATTCAACGTATTTAGAGAGACAAAATCTTGAAATGATAATTTTCTTTTAGGATATTAATAATTTTTAGACCTTGTTAATTGGTGCCAATCCCAAATTACGTAGTCTGCCCTCTAAACTATCTATGACTAAAAGAATGTTTAGAATCGGTCAATTCTTGAGAAAAAATCATACGTAATGGCCTCTTTGAACTTTTCTGTTTTGGACTACCTACCATAAACTAACGAGACTCACGGAGAGATTAATGAATGTAGCGTGAAGCGAAGGTGTGCTAGGATTTCAGCAGGTGGAAGTCCAGCCCGAGTGGCTCGAGACTCAGACGGGGAGGAGAAAGGTGATGGACGAACGGATTATACATTGTGGGCTAGTACAGGGAGTGCTCGGGGCGCCAGTCGGGTCGCGGATGTATCGCAGTTCCCGGGGATCGGCAAGAATGGCACGAGGTGGAACACCCCAGGACGGTATGCTGCCCCTTCAGGGCGGTGAGGCCGACATAACCAACACTTCTCAATCTTGCATGTTTTACCTGGGTAAAAAAAAGGTCATCGTCTCTGCCCACTTGAAAGGCTTTCACGCCGGCGTGGCGTTGAAGAGAGGAAACAGAATCACGGTTGTATCTTGTTTATTGATGTTCCTAATTTTTTTTTTCCGTGTAATAGTCTCATTTATAATATTGGCTGTCATTAAGTGCAATTGCAGTTAACACGTAGGTCAGGGATCAATGCAAGGCCAATAAATGATCGTTATTGGCTAATGATTACTTGGGGTCACCTGTTTTATAAGTTTGACTTTCAAACTATTTTCAGACTATTATTGGTAGAGTAGTAAATTACTACTAATTGTAGCGTGCGTTTTTTAAGAATTTAAATTAAATCTGACAAGTCTAAAAATGCCTCCCTTTCCGACATAGTTATAAAATGACACTACTTTTAGGCCGAGAAAAAAATAATTAAAATTGAAATATTACCCGATAGATGACCTGAAAGATTTTTTCAATCTGAATTCGAATCACGGTAGCTCTTTTGGAAAAGAGTGTCACGGCATTCCGTGACACCATTGCGAGGTTCGAAACCAGGTCATGACGAATTTTTTTTTTCCATAACCTACCTTAGTAATTTTTAATAATTTTTATTTGGATAGTTGAATTTATTTCTTTTATTTTTCCCCAAATTGTTTGATTTACTTAAACGCTGTGCAGAATTAATGTGTCACAAGCCTAACCAGACATTTAATTGTCGAATTAATTCAAGGCTACCCTCTGTAGGTATACCCTGTCTACCCGGGCATGAACAATGTTGGATTTCAATTAAAATAAGTAACTTCCGCCTCGAAATATTATTGGATTCTCTGACAATTGTTCTTATAAATATGCTATTAAGTATACAAAAAAGTTTCATCGATAGAGGAGTTATTGTTGGGGTCTCCATACAAACACTCGCCAGAATGACTGGCCTATACCCACAGACTTAGGTACTTACCGAGACAGCCGCAAATAATTTTATAGCATTTTCCAGCTTTACAGGGTTATTCCCCTCTGTTTCACGAGAGGCGACGCAGTAAACGTCACTTCAATAAGTGCTTTACTTGAGTAAGTATCAATTCCGGCAAAATCATATTTCAAATGCGTGGCTAAAAGTTGTCATGCCATTTATTTTATTACTTCTCGTTAATTTGAATTTCTGTTGAAACCGAAGCTCCGCCGCTTTTGCTCTAACTTTAGTTGATTGGCGGCCGATATTCAGAGACAATCTTGAGTGTGCACTGAGTTGAGTTTGAGTTCGGTCTTATAAAGAAATGTCAGTTTTCATACAATTTTGACAGTCGTGAATTCGTGCTTAAAAATGAATATCGGTAGGTGTGTTGCGTTTAGGGTGGTCATGACGGAACAACAGCGACGGAGCGTCAGCAGCAAAGCAAGGGAGCGGCAACAGCGCGGCGTTCAGTCTGTAATATTTCATAAGGTTTCATACATTACAACCACTACCGCTGCCGCTACACTGCCGTTGTCTTTCCGCGGCTTTTTAAAAGGTTTATTTATTATCGATGTTCCGTCGTGTACTTAGGTACCTACGAGTATATTAAGTATTTTAGAATAAGTATAATAGAAAATATGTTTATTGTCAAAACCAATTACATAAGCTTACAAAAAATCGATTAAGGAATAAAGTTATTCCACAGTTATAATCTAATATAGTTATGATAAGTGGTGTGGCAAAAAGTGCATGTTGCAGCTGAGCTGACACCGAGGTGTGCAGCGCTGTGACTCGACGTGCACCAGTGCAGGGAAGCTGCCAGAATACTATACCACTTTTGTTGCATGGTGTGTGACGCCGGTTCCGCATGAAAGATCAAGTTTAGACTGTTAGTAATAAGAATAATTATGGACCCGTCTCTGAGTGCATTCAGATGCTCTCAGAGACGGATCCCGCTAGGTGCATCACATATCCCTTTAAATTAAAGGTATCTAAGGGGTCTCTACGCGTTGGACCCCTTAGATACCTTAGGTCCCCGTGCAAGCCTTTTAAAGGACCGGGTTTTTTGAAACCCGTGATACCTTAAGAGATACAGAATATTTAATTATTAAGTAATTTAAGTGTTATCATTTTAAAAGATGTGCTGCTTAAAGTTATTGGCACTTTTATTCCTCAGTCATGGCACCTTTTCCTAGCAAAGTGGTGTAAATGTAAATTCAAAAAAATATTGGCGTGCAAAAATGTACACAATGTACTGATTTGATTTGATACCAATAATTTATTCGTAACATCCAAAAATCGTGTAGGATGCCTATGATATGAGTGCATTGTCAAAAGCTGCATAGGTACTTGAGACAGACGGACGGACATTCAGATCACGTATAGTCTAGACAGAGCTGTTGTATGCAAATGCGTATCGATTGTGATGCGGTTTTCGGCAACCCATTTGGTATTCTTCGAGAGTTCTCATTAAGGGGAACCACTCATTTTATTTCATTGTCCAATTAAAATGAAGAATATTGACATTAAGACAGTTGTTAAGGTTGAGATTTTCTCAAAAAGTACCTACTTATTATATATTATTATACTTATCTTTGTCTTCGTGTGAACTTATCTAAAAAAAACGCTTAGCTCCTTCGATCGTTAATTATGTCTAGTCCGCCGTATCCATTAAGCAGGCCCTAGCCCGAAGCTGGGTCTTCGTAACAGAAGTATGTCGTCCTAACAACAGCGCCAATACTTAACTTCACTTGACCTTAACAAAATTAAAGTCTGGTCTAGACTCCCGACACAATCAATTCAATCGTTTGCCCATTTTAGTGCTCGGACTATTGTACCCAATGCCTAGGTCTCCATTCCAATAGCTATGCCTTAGGTACCTATGTTTTTAACACTGCGGTAGGCAATGTAAGTTTTTCTTGGGTAGTATTTAATCGATCATAAGAAAATTTTAGTTCCGTGAACAAAATAACCCGTTTCATTCAAAAAGTACTAATTTCCTCATCAAAATAAATAATTTTCAGGATCACCACAATGAGGGTTTTCAAAGTGACAGTTGTAAGAAAAGAAAGCTTTTTAAGTTGATAATAGATGGCGTTGCACCGAAGTGCGATATCATCGTAAAAAAACACAGCACCATGAAAAAAATTTCAATGTCAGCTGAATAATTTATTATTATTGGTTTGTTTGTATAATTTAAACAATACAGTACAAATTAATACTAGGTATGAAATACGATAAGCCCAAGTTACAAGCAATAACATCGCATTTAATGTTGACATCAGACCAGTCAGTGCCATCTACCGGGGCTAGCGGTACTTTCTTTCTTTTTTAAACATAACTTTGAAAACCCCTCATTTCGATATAATTTATTATAATCGAGCAGCTATTGAACTGTTGTGATTTTTTATATTATTCGGAATCAAATTACTGTCGTTTATTGATTATATACACTTACCTCTTTTTAACATATTTTCAATAATATCCTCTGCAGTTGGTTGTCTTGGAAGACGCTTTTAGCGATAAGACCTCCATAATTTTACGTATTTCTCAGTAATGTAATTAATAGATACTGTACACTTGAAGTTTTATTATAATTTAAGTTCAACCTGACATATATTTTGTAAGTAATGTAAAGAATACTTTTAAAATGGTTTTACATATATTTTATTGACTTGGCTTATACACTACTAACTTATATTATACAAAATATTGTTTTCTAGTATATAGGTATCTATTTAGTATTTACATAACACATAGATACAATGTGATACTATTACTCCTATAGTTACCTTAATAACATAATTATAACAAACACCAAAAAAAGTCTGTACTTAAGTGTTTTCTTGGCATATAATATATTAGGTATATGTTGATCACGAATCTAACGATACCTCATCGAAATCCATCAAACCGTTTGGTCAAAAGAAGCCAACAAACCAACCTATATACATACATAAATACTAAAACAGTACCCTCCTCCTTCCGGCAGTCGAGTAAAATACTTTTGGCTTGGCGTTAAACGCGGCTTAAAGTTTGAGGATTTTCGTTGTATTTCGCCACACAAAATCAGTGGTGCAGCAACTTTCAATTAAACCACTGTTTAGCAAGTTTTTATCGCAAAGAGCCCTTACCATTTAGTCCGCGTCTCTTTCATGATTCTCCCTAGCCGTCTAAATTGAAATATCAGAAAATATTTAAGATAGTACTCTTCTTTTACTACCTATGGTCATAAAAATTGTTTTATTTTATTAAAATTTCAAGTCACTTTGAATTTACCTCCTATTTTAGAACTCGTCTCATTACAACACTACAAGAAAGTGGACCAATAGACGACGTTCAGTATAAAGAAGGAGAATGGGAAGAAGAAGCGAGAGAACCGGTCAATGTATAGCGCCGTCTCTCTCCCGTTGCAGAAGGTCTCGTATTGAGGGATGGACGCCGACGTACTCGCTCGGGGGTCCACGGGGGTCGGGAATATGTGCTGGAAAGAGACAGAGATATCAGTTCGTCACATCGCTGCGTAAGTAGATAGAGTACAAAGCGATTTGTGAGTAGGCCCATTTGTTATATTCATTGAATAAACGACTGCCAAAGATTTAAGCTGCTTTGATTAAATTTTTACAGCATATGTCAAGCCAAGACGAATCTAACGACACCTCATTGTTAAAATCCATCAAGACGTTATGCTGTAGGACGTGCCAAAGAATTAGACATACATACATACACTCGAAAAACCCTCCTTATTGCGCAGTCGGGTAAAACCCCATTCTCATTTTGATCTATGATCATGAGGGAGTTCGGGGTAATATGCTAGTATGTAGTTCTATGGAACAAATAAGGGGGAAAATGTCATTGGTCCGATGACGTCATAGTTCCATGGAACAAATGAGAGCCCTCCTGTTCTCACCTTGAACGCATCCAGGTCCGCCGCCAGGTCCTCATCTGAGTACCCCTTCATGGCCTTCGTGGCTACCGGCCCCATGTAGTTGTTGACCACCGCGAACTCGAACAGCGAGAGGAACACGAACACGGAACACGACGACATCCACACGTCGATTGCTTTCACGTACGAGACGGGCGGTAACGATTGCTGGGACTGAGTGTTTTGGGTGGCTGGGGAAAGAAAGGTGGATATAATAGGCGCGTAACGGTAGAAATTACATGGAGAGTACATACAACAGTCGAAGACAGAGATAAGTATACAGGGGGCCTCAATAAGCTTGAGATTTTCTCAGAAAATACTACACCAAATTTAATAATTATTTTACAGTTATATAGTTTTAACTTTTATCTATCTAACAATGAACGAATTTTTGCAATAGATCAAGTAGTTTTTGAGAAAATCTCAACCTTAAAAACTCTCCTGTACACCTTTCTCTGTGTTCCACCGTACAGCACGAGTCGCATTAGCGATCGACGCAACGCCGCCGAGCTGTCAAACTAATGTCAAACGCCTTGTAGTAATGTCACTTTGACAGCTCCGCGGCCTTGCGTCGTTCGCTAACGCTGACTCGTGCTACAACACACAACACAACTTGAGCGAAGTTGACTGAACGCAAGTTAGAAAAATTGCAATTTGATCCAGATTTCAGTCGGCCCGCTAGCTATTCACTGCGCTAGCGTTACGCACGAGTCAGCTAGCCGACAATCAGCCGCAAACTATTTGCCTAATGGCCACAATCATAGATCACACACATGGTTTTTGTTCATTTCATTAGGCAACATTTGTTTAGAAACCGGCGTTTCAATATCATCACTAAACATTTGCGCAACTGTTGTGAACCAAACATTGTTGTAGATACATGTTGCTGTGCTTCCCACTCTGGGTGGGAAACAATCAGTCTCGCAACAAACCCATGGAGCTTTTCCATCAGCGTACATTCTAGCAACAACTGTGTGTGACGGTTCATCAACTGAACCTTGTTTACCGTAAACATGTTTCGAACCAGTGAGGATCGTGTTTTTACCCGACGGCGCAAGAAGGGTTGTGTTTTTCCAGTGTATGTATGTATGTCTAATTATTTGGTACGCCCTGCAGCCTAAACGGCTTGATGGATTTTAACATAAATGTGGCGTTAGAGTCACAGCATATTCTGTGGTTAGAGTCGTCTTGATTGTAGGAGTAACATAGGCTATAAAAATTAACCAGAGAGGTAGAGAATTTATTTCAAAAAGGTACAATATAAAATATTACACAATAAGTACAATTTAAAAACCTAAAATAAATTATTTTTAAAATTTAGACTTTATTTATGGGAAGAGTACCCAAGACACTGGCAGCGTTACCAGAGGGGTTACATTTTTTGCAGTTGTTTTTTATTTTTGTTTTTTCAAATAATTAAACAAATGTTGCGTATTCTTTAATTGATCAATCGGCTAAACGTCCAAGTAACCAACCCAAAGTGAGCAGCGATGTGACTCCCAGCGTGACCCTGGCGGGGATGGCTTCCGGCTTGATCCAGAACGAGATCCAGGACATGACCACAATGAGGGCCGACGGGATGTACGTGTGGAACAGGTGGTAGCCCAGCCGGCGGCGGAGGTCGAACACGACTGCCAGGCACGTGAAGTTGCCTGTCAAAGTCAAATTTCTTTATTGCAAGTAAGCACGTTGTGTACATTTTTGCACGTCAACATATTTTTGAATTTACATTTACACTTTGCAAGGAAAAGGTGCCAACGCTGAGGAGAAAAAGTGGCAAAAAACTCTCAGCAGCACATCTTTTAAAATAATATAATAATAATACACAATTACTTAATAACTAAGTATTACACAACTATTACTATTGTTAGTAATCTAGACTTTATCCCTCATGCGGAACCGGCGACACACACCATGCATGTTCATCGTTTAAATAGTCATATATCCTGTAATACGCCTTCTTAACAAGTGTTCCTTTAATGAAGTTTTTGAAAGACATTTCAATGGAGCTTTGCCCCACCTACAAAACTACGTGACCATTTAAGCTGTACCTATCATTTTGTTGGGGACTTATTACAGGTTTCATATTGAATAATCACAATCAGTATCATTTTCTACTATTCTCGCAACTCCTATAGAAGAATAACAAAAACAATGAATAATTTGCTTCGATTTCTTACTATTTTCTGAATTCTTAATTGAGCTGTTTTTTTTCGAATCGCAACTTGTACAAAACCTTATTTTAAACCAATAATTTTATAAAAAAAACGGAGATATTTTTACATTAATTCGTTATCTTGTACAACTTGCGGTTGATGGTGGGGCAGAAACTGGCATTGTCATTTCCTCTCTGTCAACGTCGTGACACTTTCTGGCAACTTGTTATAAAAGGCAAGCTTTCCTGCAAGGAAAGATTAAGTCTACAGGTGTCCTTGAATTCATTGGACAAATTGAAACTCATGATAAATATTAAATTGGAAAGGTTTTAGTAAATCAAAACTGCAAAAAACATTGGTTCTTTTTTTCTGGAGCTTATAACCAAGATACACTTTGGGCCACTGAGTAGAATATACTTACACAATGTAGTAGTAAAACAAACCAATGGGCGACGCCAACCTCTTGGAAGCTTCTCGCCCCTTGCGACGTCCTAGCTAACAGCCCACTTGGTTAGTTATCTGTGCATTGTTCGCTTACCGGTGGAGTATTCTATCGTGCAGTCGCTGGTGTAGTTGTTGGATACGTCCAGCTGCGGCAACTCGATGTCGGGGTTCACAACCAGCGGGTCCGTCAGGTTCCAGATGAACACCAGGTCGTGGTTCGTATGAGACACTGGAAACCCAATGCGTATTGAAAATATGGTATTTAACTCAATTTTTTACTTCATAAATTAACTCGCAAATTCCTGCTGCAGAAAACTGTGAAATCGGTTTTTCGATATCTCAATTAATACCGAAGATATTAAGCTGTTAAGTCAAGTGGTGGATGCTCCATGTTTTAGCAAAACGGTCTTTAGTATGAAGTTTGTATGGCGCTACCTCAGTATGACGTCACAGCCACAATACATCGTATACAGTGCGCGAGGCGTAAGCTCAGGTTCGCATTTGTGTGAGTACACACAGATAGTGTAGAGTACAAACATATAATATGTAAGAAACGCGACGTAACCAAGTGTACCTAAGGCCGAATAAATGAGTATGAGTGATGGCCTGAGGCGCGGCGCATCCCCAGCGGGACGCCACCCTGCCGCGCACGCACCGCTATTCACCTCTTGTTGGCGATCACTCACACAAATGTAAACCTGAGCTTACGCCTCGCGCACTGTACTGTTGTTCTCTTTCTAACACAACTATTCTAAATGCCTGTAATTACTTAATGTTTCACCTAATTTCCATTTTGATGTAATAAGTGGCATAATCTGTCATTATCCGTCCCACTAGCTAGTCCCATTATTTTTATTGTAAAGTTCATGGGTTTGTTTAGGTACTTACGACTCTCAATCATCATTGAACAGCTCTGCGTGTCGTGAGGATACGTCTCGAACTTCATGGCACATGATAACACCAATGTTAATCTGTAAATAAATATAATATTGTTATCCCTGGTCAATGTGTTTTGGTAAGGGGCTGACATGAACCAACTAGCGCCGCCAATCTTAAAAAAATAATATCTTCCAATATAATCAATTTTATTAAAAAAGCTATGTACACAATCTTTATTGGGATAAATAAGATTAAAAAAAATTAAGAACTACTGGCCCGATTTTAATAATTATTTTACAGGACATAGTTTTAACTATTATCTATCTAACAGTGAAATAATTCTTGCAATAGGTCAAGTAGTTTTTGAGAAAATCTCAACATTAAAAACTCTCACACTTTTCTCTGTATTGAACCGTACATACCTGTAAATCGAAACTTACTACTAAGTCCATAATGGATTAAAATGTAAAATAATTTAAACTTGAATTCTTGTAAACATCCCTATTCTTGTCTACAGTGATTGTTTTTTGTTTAATATCAGTATCACGTTAAATCAATCAGAAAATGTTCGCGAATGACAGTATTGTGAAATTATTGGAGGATTCATGCAGGATCTGAAATTTGGCGCTATAGTCAAGAGTCCCACTACGAGCTCGGGAGTGAACGTGACTGTCGAGCTGCTTCGTCCAGCGTGAAGACGCTACTGCGACTCCCCTGGATGAACAGAAGACGATATGATATTTTGTAACATAACATTGGCAAATGACGAACTGTCGAGTCCATTAATAAATATAAAACAGAGGCACAGTCAGAAAAACTTACTTAGACATATACAGCAGAGTTTTATCATGGTATAGCCACAAGTAATGATTCGGGATGCTCATCTCGTGGAAGGTGACCTTCTTGGCGTTCTTGAAGAAGCAGTCTGGTCTCCAGATGTTGTTCAGCCAGTCCACGTCGAGGATACGGTACTCCTCGTGCATGTTCTCCGGCAGACGGAGGCGAGGGTCGCGCCAGGACTGGGCTAGGAAGATGTCTGCCACGTATGTCTGGTGAATTCGATAAAGTAAGTAAGGCTTTATACAGGTGGCCTTGAATTTATTCGACAAAATTAAATGGATGGTTAGGCTTGTGACATATATTAATTCTGCATAACGTAAATTAAACAATTTAGGGAAAAATAACAAAAATATTTTTTACAATAAATACAACTTGTTATTTTAAAACTATTTCAAGAGAACAGTGGTCTTGAAATTATAAGCCCGTATTCAATATACAGAATGCAACGTATAGTAAGCTGAAGAGAGGGTGTTCAGTATCGATAACTGAACAACTTTTGTTCTACGACTTTTCTAATAACAAAAAATAATGTCTCATACAAATCAATCAGCTGACCGGTGCAAAATGTATGAAAAGTCAAAGTTTTGCTCTCACCATACTCTCCTCATTGATAGAGTCCAGCGACAGGACAGTGACGTGGAAGTAGACGACTGTGGGCTGCCCCAGGAGCTTGGGAGCGCGGTTCTTGTCGTAGTACTTGGCCTTTATCGGCAGGATGTCCTGGAGAGAGAGGCTGGACTCGGACTTGAGCTCTATCTCTTGGTAGGTAGAGTTGGTTCTGGAATAACAATTAATTTAAAAACAACTCCGACTGATTTATATGATCGTGAGAGTAGGGTTTTTTAATTTTTTTTAAATCACTTTGTTTATTGTAGTGTTTTACCCATCATCAGTCTATTTTATGTCCCCCACTGCTCGGACACAGACCTTCCCTTACATCGAGGGAGCTCGGGTCATGATCCACCACGCGGGCCCCGTGCGGATTACAAATGACTTAGATTTTTTTCTCTCTCACTCTTGCGTTTGTAGCTTCTCAATTTTCTTACGCAATCTATACATATAATAAGACTGTAAAAAAGTTGTGTCTGTACTGTGTTTTAGGATCGATACTGATGCCAAAACAATTTTTTTTACAATTTTTGTCTGTGACTTTGTGCAAGCAAGTATCACGCCATAACTACTGAAGGGATTTTGATGGGAGTTTCACTAGGAGATAGCTGAAATATCTTGACAGCTCATAGGCTATAAGCCATGGCGGTATATGATGTGGAAACAAGGATCCAGAGAGGAAGATATGCCTCCTGATCTCCATCCTCCTCTTCTACGCAAACGAAGTTGCAGGGTACAGCTAGTATTCAATATATTTACTGTATTCCATGAGTTATAATACAGATGTTCATATAATGTTACAATGTTATTTATGGTCCTTGTTTAGACACAGCAATACAAGAGAGAGACGACATTTATTGTTCAAATATAATGTAATTTGCAGTACCTAACTAAGAATTAGCAGTACTCCTATACTAGTTTAAATTTAAGCGTACTTACAAAAGGTTAACGGCTGCCTGCACTCTCTTGGCGTCAGTAGTCTTCAATAACATCAGTAATATTGTCACTCTCAACACTGTTAAAGTCATCTTGATTGAATATTATGTTAATTTCACTAATTTCAATTATTTCTGCACTAATTTGAGCGGCAACATTATTCTAAATTGTCTCTTCAATCACAGTTTAACACTCTGTAATTCAAGTTAAGTCGATAGCATCATGTCACAAATAAGCTGGTACCTACTGCTAGCCAGATATTCTTTACTGATCTACTTTGTACCAAACTCATCCATGTATGACAGGGACTCAGTCTGCGCCAGCTCTTTCATACAATGTTCTATCATAACAATAAGATATATTAACATTTGTACGTATATTAATACCTAAGATCCAAAAGGTCTAAATTAATACCCAAATCAAGTGTCTTATTTTGTAAACAAAAACTAGCCCACCCTACTAACATTTTAAGCTGTTCTGTGATTATTGCATAGTTGTTTTTACATTATTAGATCGGATCACTTTATTTTCACAAAGATGAACAGGTTCGACCAACCAGTTCCTTCAGTATTACATCACAATAGGTAATTAGACGATCATATTTGTTTACAAAAGAAGACATTTGATTTGGGCTACGATATAGTTACATACATTTGTAAATCAGATAGTAATTGCCGTCATATCTTACTAATTCCATACAAACCCATACTAAATACTATCAGTCATTCTGTGACTAAGTTTTGCCAAAAAGCGGTGAAATTCTATAACCATTATTATCTCTGGTGGATTTTGGAATATCGAAAAACTATTTTCAAATTACCTACTATAATCACGTGAATTGATTTAGGCAATAATTTTTTTAACATCCCTACCTAAGTTCCTACCTAGTACTTTCATAAACCTCCCCCTATTCTTAACTTTTAAAATAAAACGAAGACTTACACACTTACAAGCCTAATCCGGTTAAAGGGTTGTTTTGAGCCAGCTCATACGAAACTATTATACACTGTGATTTATAGAATGATCTTGAAAACGGAGACATACGTTGGGACACCGAGGCGCAGTGAAGGTACCTACTATTAAAATAGGTACTCTAATAGTAGGATAGCTGTTTGACTTTTTTGCATCCATCGATCCATAAACTCACGCTCGCCTCCCATAGGGGATATGCTGAGACCACGGAATTCCATCTGCCGCATCCATTGCACCAAAAGGTTTACTGCCGTCCCAGCTTTTTGCAAAAACCATGGAGCCATGGAGTGATGGGTGGCGTACCTCATTGACGTCTTTTAGTGCTCTACTTATTCTCGTAGTGATCCCACGAACACGGGTATCACAATAATCATTTTAAAGCCAAACTTCAGTATGCCAAACTTCTAACTGCCTATTTTATTTTAGCACGTTAGAACAACAATTAAGGACTATTTATATTGACAATAAAAAAACATTTGAATTTTGATACTTTTTCGATATTTTTACTTGTGTTTTCATTTCAGCTCACCCTCTATTTTATGGTAAAATCGTAATACCTTGGGAAGGCGACTGCAGCGTATCAACTGGCTTGGATATCAACTATAAGGCTTCATTACCCAATAACGCCTATTCAATATAGAGTGTCACCTTTATTACATTGTTCGACTATTTGTATTATTAAGTTACTTATTTATAACTGAAAGGGCAAGTAAGTTGAAGGGTGTTCAGTAAACTGAACAACTTTTGTTGTACTACTTAATTCGAATCATCATCATCAGCCCACTGCTGGACGTAGGCCTCTCCCAAAGCACGCCATCCAACCTTACTTCGAACGATTCTAGAGAAAGGAATGCCTATTTTAATCGTCACTAAGTCCCGCTCTCTATTACACGATGTAGTATATGAGTGACAGTTGCGTTTAGAATTAGACTTAATGACCACTATAGTATCCCACCTAATGTCTCGTACATACAAATCGACCAGCTTCATACATTTTGTATCGATTGCAAAATGTATTGAAAGCAAATCCTAAATTTCCCCATATTAACTAGTTCACAACAGTTTAAAATAAAAGAGGTAATAGTAAGTAATTCCACACTTATCCACTGAACAAAACCTCAATATAATCAGTCACAATCCGGAATTATTAAACTGTAAGAATATCTTATCACAATAAATAACATTACACACTAATGACATAATCGAAATAGGAGAACAAACATAATTGAAAGAGCTACGCGCCTGCAAATACACTGAATTACTGAACTTTGCTGAAACTGTTCAAGATAAGGCTTCGAACGAAGTAACGGAAAAAGCGGAGCAGAAACGCAACGCAAAGAGTCATGCCTCATGGTGGCACTTCACTTGGCTATTCGTATTCGCTATTGGATGTTTGTCGTATTTGTCAAATACTTAACGTACGGACAACAGCAAATCAATGGTAACACTTGCAGTAAGATTTTAAATCTTACGACGCAGATAATAAGAACGGTTCAAAGTGTTACACTTGATCTGCTGTTACCTGTACATACAAATAGACGAATATTTTGTCAAGAATGCCAACATGACAAATACGAATAGCTAAGTGAAGTGCCACCATAACGTCTGTCTTACTGCGTTATCGTGGCTCCAGAACAAATGAACCGATTTGAAGCGTTTTTTCGTGGTGTTGGCAAGAAGGTTCTTAGACAAAGGTCTAGTATATATATACCAAAAATATATAGGTTTTTGTGGACGAATTACACTCAGAATCGACTGCAGATGGTCTAGATACCTCTGTACTTTGTACCTCCAGCATCGCCCGATTTGTCGTCCCAAATACACTTGTTTGGCAGCACATTACCTAGAGGGGCTCGTATGGCGAGTATACGTTGAAAACGATCGTACAAGTTAAGCAACGTTGGGCGAGGTCAGTACCTGGACTGCTTGACATTTTCATCTGAGCCCCTCCATGCCTCGGAAAGCACGTTAAGCAGTTGGTCCTGTTTGTTATCGCTCGGATGCAGTCGTCAGGCCATGTCAGAGGCCTACGGGCGGCCTGAATAAGTCTGACAATAGGTTTGGTCACCAAACCACACGAGAAAAGAAAGAAAGTATATTACCTTGGAAAATAAAATCCAAAGGTTGAAATAAGCTACTGATCAAATGTAAAACATATTTCCCCGCTTCTACGCTCCTTTCATTACTGTAATCTAACTCTAAGCGTTAACAAGATTAGTTATACAGGGTGGTGTTACGGCCGCGTGCGTCGATAGACCAAGACCTTGCGCCACTTGTTACGAGACATACTGTATACTAATATTAATTAAACGTTTAATCGAAATATAGAGGGTGAAATTAAAATCATTACATATAGTTACACGGATTACATAATAGTATATTTTGCAAGGCAATTGCAAATATTGAAAAATAAGTGGGTCTAAAAAGGCGTCATTGCGCAATTCCTCCGATGTCTATTCATTTACCGAATTCCCAGCAGTTACAGCTGCAGTAGCGCAGGTATTAGAAATAAGGCGTTAGAAAGAAAAATAAAAAACAATATTACGTAACGTCATAGGAGTATGAACTGCGCGGTGCCGGTGCAAGCCATTTTAAACTCTTGTATATATATATATATGGCTTTATATTTGATTAGCGTTTAATTTTAAATATCATCACCTTTGTCGTTACGAGAGCTTTAAATCGCGCACATACATAAAACATGTTTGGTTAATATTTACAAGATTTTATTAAAACATAAACATCAGAATCAAATTAAAACACCTTTGATAATACATAAGCCCATAACTAAAAAGACATACAAAGTATTTGATAAACAAATGCGGTGTAAAATGCATTGTTTTATAATTCGTTTACGTAAGATTTCCAGCTATGTCGATTTCACTAGTTATACAATGTACTTCTACATATATCTAACTACAATTCTACCAGAGACAATAAATTATTATATATAAACGGATATCACTCACTTATTGTTGAAGTCGGCAATTAGACCGACAGTTTCGACCGATTTCGACGGTCTTTTTCAAGGTGAGTGCGCCACGCCCGCGTCGCCGGTGACATTTCTTCGCGTACTGCCGACTTCAACAATAAGTGAGTGATATCCGTTTATATATAATAATTCAGAGACAATAACTTTATTATCCGACTGCCGAAAGAAAGAGGGTTATTGTCGACTCCTTTGTGGCCACCTGAAGCCTAAATGGCATGAATTATGATGTATGTCCAAAAAAAGCAGTACTTTACTGTTTTTTGGTAATATTTAAAAATAAATCGACATAGCTGAAGTTATTGTGTACATAATATTATATCATATTGTGTAAATAAGAATATCTAACTACATATCCTAATCACTATTTATTGGAGTACTTTTCTTACCAGTCCCATAGATTTTCTGACACAACTCGTAGAATCTCCATTCGGCTAAAGAATGCGAGTCTTCCTTCACCATAGAACTATACTGAGTTCTTATTTCAGACATTTTCTTCGAGCACGCCAACGCAGACTTTTCCAGAACATTCGACGCATCCATCCAGAGGTAACTCGGCACGAATTTAGGGTTCTTAAATTTGCTCAAATTCTCTAAATACCAGAGCAACAGCTGTTCTGTTTCATCATCTGACCATACAACTTCTGAGTCGTCTTCTGCTGTTGGTACAGGTTCCGTAGCGAGAGCTATTTTAATAGCGAATTCTCTCTCAAAAATTAATTTCAATACTTCCCTGTATTCTACGTCCACATCATTAATATCGTTTCTATACAACTGTTTGAGATAGTTGATTTTTTGAAACGCTCTTGTAGCACCGATCGAAGCATGAGTGGATAACTCTTTCCAAACATATCGTGTCTCGTATCTCGGGTTGAGGAATTCGTCCAAATGTTCCAAATAATACTTTAATGCATTCAAAATCTTCCACGGAGCAATATCTACGTCAGTAAAAACTTTATTTTCATCCAATTCTAGACCGTCAACTGGTGGTTTAATAAATTTGGGTTTTAAAGCAAATATTTGTTTGAATAGATTATAAATACCAGTGCTTTTGTATTCTTCGTCGTTCATCTTTTCTTTGTATATTGTTTTCATCTTAATATAGCTCCGTTTACATGCCAGTGCAGATTTATTTGAGAGCCCCGAAGCTATTTCTCGCCACATTTTTACGGGGTCAATTATAGTACCTTTTTTGGCCTTCAAGTAGTTCAAATACAAGTTCAACATTAGCTTTCTAGATTTAAGATTCCATTTAGATACTGTTTTCTGAGTGGGTGTCTCTGTTGTGGATTCATTTGGAACATGTTGTATTATAATTTCTGCGTTGGTATTGTTAGTTTCTTCAGCGCCCTCTGGTAGAACTATAATGCACTGATAATCATCATCTGTAAAGGAAAAGGTTTTGATATTCATTTCTTATTTATCAGTCAAATAAACGAATATAATATTTCAAATTCTTTATTGCATTCCGTAAGTCACTGAATTGATGTTAGTATATATAACATTACGGACCCGATTTTAAAAGTACAATCGACTGCATATCAACTTACACAAAGGCCAGGCAAAAGTGAATGTAAAATGACAGTTGTATGGACAACAGCCGATCAATGGTAACACTTGCAGTACGATTTCAACTCTTAATACGCAGATAATAAGAACGGTCCAAAGTATTATACTTGATCTGCTGTGAGCTGTTCTAGGGTTTGCAAAGATACTTATTATTTAATATTTATTTGTAAGTAAACCCTTTCTCTGTGTTAGACCGTACGCCTCTAATAATTTATGAAATAAGAAATTGGCGCAATGGATTCTTTACTACATTATTACTCTGAAACTCAGATAATAAAACAAAATTGTTTACTAACCTTCTTGATGCTCACTCTTGATGTTGTGTTCGGGTTCTTCGGAAGCTACATAACCAATATCCTCATCATCGCTGTCAACTTCCATATTCACAATTTTGGTTCCCGTGCATATCTCCTCAAACAGCTTGAAGTACTTCCAAGTAACCTTGTTACTAGGGTTCTGCACCATCAACTTCTTAACTTTACTGTAAGACTTCATTAGTTCCATAAACTTATCGTGGCAAGAGCCCTCACCATGGTTCATTTCACTAGCCAACGCTGACCAGAGGCTTGCATCATTAGGATTGGCATTGATTGCGGTGAAATTTGCACCAAAATAGCTGATAACCTGCTTTATTTCCTTCGCAGACCACTCTTCAATATCATTCTCAGTTTTAACGTTCTTAAGCCTGCTCTTAACGGCTCGGTAGCCAAATACTTTCTTGCAGAGAGTGTAGTAAGGCCAAAGTATTGGTATTTCGGGTTTATTGACTTCTCTTTGGACATACGCTGTGTAGACTTGCTTTAGATTTCTGAATCTGTGAGCACATTGCTCAGCAGTTATGCCCATTTGTCTTGCTAGAATGCGCCATAAAGCTTGCTTCTTGTTTTGAGATGCAGAGAACTTCTCTTTGTTTTTCTGGTAATATTCCAGGATGGCGAATTGATTCAGATCTCCAATGCCTCTGGAGCGCTTGACGAACCCCCTTTCGTCATATTCTTCTATATCATCGTTCTCAGTGGCGCCAGTTTCAGTTTTAATGTGGACTTTTTTGACTGGAAAAGAAAATTATAGCTATTTTAGTACTGTAATGAGGTTCTGAAATTGTTTAGTAAAGTGTGGAATAACTTTTCCATGACATTACTAAGATGGTTTTTATCTTTCCAAAGCCTTACAAACTTACCCGCTATTTTCCCAATGTCACTCTTGATATGCGTATCAATTGTAGTCTCATAACCTTGTAGCAACTTCATATCCATGCCATAGTCAAATATTCTATCAAATAATTCAATATATCTCCAATCTATCTCCATTTCTGGGTCCTCTTTCTTGTCATCCAAAATGGATTTATATAACATTGTAAGATCAGTCCATTGGTACTTGCAACTGGCGACATTTCGTCCCAGTTTCATGCCGACAGCAGCCCAGCAAACGAAGTGACAAATCGGATCTTTGAACATTTCCAAATTATCGAAGAAATACTTAACCAATGTGTCTATCTCTTCCATACTCCAGGATACCAATTTGGCGACTTTTTTTGAGTAGGTTGAAAATTGCACTTGTACTTCCAGACATAATAAGTTGTCGAACAATATCGCTATAGGCGTCCGACTACGCAAGTCATATTCTCCTGATATATATAGGCACAAATGCCCAAGCTTCAATTCCTCATACTTTTTCTTACAAATATCTGGGGTTTTATCAAGCAGTCTACCAATTTCATTCCATAGAAAGTTTTTAGGAATAGTATTGTCTCGGAATTCATCAAAACAGTCAAAGCAATACTTGATTAAAACTGTTTTTTCAGTATCATCCCAATCAAACGTCGATGGTGGTGGTACAATAGCATTTACAACAGTAACAGGTGGTCTGTTAAGAGAAGGCCCACCATACTTTTTTTGAAAACTGATGTCATTTGCATAAATTTCATCAAATACTCTCATATAAGGCCAACTGATAGTTTCGGACTTAGACGCCTTTCGTTTCTCTAGCATTTTGATGTAATGCTGTTTGAAATTCAAGAAGCGTCTGTGCCAATAGTCACCGTTTTCCCCTAGTTCTATCGCTATAATGTCCCATAAGTGCTTTTGGTAATGATCATTATTGAGCGTCTTATGTTTTAGATATAGATTCAGCATCTGCTCGACTTTTTCATCTATTGATCGACAGATTAATTTTTCGGGAGACACAATGCCATCAATGTTTGAATGAATGTTCATTAACACACCTTTCTTCTGTTCGGCGTTACGTACAAGCATCTCAATATAACTGTCATCATGGAACCCCTGATGGCACAAGTCATAGTACGGCCAGTCATGTACGGTTTTGCCTTTCGCCTGGTCCACACGTAGTACAGAATAGGTTTTCTTTAAGTTTCGCAACTTTATTTCACAGGCACTAGGATTTTTACCTGTCAGCATAGTCTTGCATGCAACAGCCCAAAGTTGTTTCTTTTTTGTAGTGCCAGAGACAAAGGTTCCTTTGTTGTCTACGTAGAACATGAGTAATCGCTTTGTGTCTTCTTCGGTCCATTTCTCTCTGGTGGGGCTAGCTAGCTGATCATCCTGTATAGCTAAGACTTCCTGGTCTACCTCTATGTCATCTTGGACGATGTAGTTGATTTCCTGTTCTAGATTATTGTCCTCAATATTTTCTATTGAAGTTATGACACCTTGCTCAGTGGTGCCATTTTCTGTGGAAACAAATATACAGACACATAAACATGGGGTAAAATTTAACCTATAAATCATCCCACTGTTGGGCAAAAGTATACCCTTTCCACTGATCCCTCTCCCGAGCCTCCTCCATCCATTCAACACTGTACACAATTTAGTGCAATTGTCTCTCAACCTACATCGGGGTCTTCTCCGAAGCCTGTGACAGTCCAATGGCACCCACTGTTTGGCAGTCCGTGCCTATCGGTCCGGCTGCATGTAGCAAACATGACCCAACCAATTACACTTTAATATAGCCTTGCTGGCTAATTAATCATGAAGTATCATCAGCTATAATGTAAACAGTAATCAGAAAATCATGGAAAACAGTGGAGAATAATAACTGTTTTACCTAATTATACTAGTTTCTAGGGTTTATCATTTTCATCTATCATGTATTTTTTGCTTTTAACCAACTGGATACGCGAGTCCAGTCCTTCGTGTCCAGATGGTGACTAACCCAAATAATTAGTCTGGGTTTCCTGGATATGGATACCTATTTAAAGTCTATTGAAATTTAAAATCTCACCATCAACATAAAACACCAGCAGTTCTCCATTTGCTGTCTCCATCTCCGATTTGACCAGTATCTCGTGCTCCATTATTATTTTCTTAACTGTAAATTCAATGGCAAAATTAATAAACATGAATATACACCATAATCAATGTCAAACAGAAATTATTTAAAAAAAAACCTATGTCTATGCCCCTTTCATTAAATTTTTATAACCTATGTCACTCCTACAGTCGAGACAAACGTAACAACACTTCATATGTTAAAATCCATCAAGCCGTTTAGGCTGCAGAGTGTGCCAAAGAAGTAGACATACATACTCACATACATACACTCGAAAAACATAACCCTGCTTCTTGCGCAGTCAGGTACTAACAATGAAATTTAAAAAGAACGACAATAGGCTAGGCTACCTTGCTGGCTCCATTGCTAACCTATTGGGCTGGGCGAGGTAGCTGCCAACTCTTGGGTCACCCATGGTGTCCACTAGGACTGTTAGCCATAAACGTTATTTAAAGTTATTCCACCGCTTAGACAAAAAAGTAAACTAGCAAAGTGGGCGGAATGCGGCTTCTGCCCCAATGCAAAGATAGCAAAAAAGGTAATTTAGGTTATAAATTTTTAAGAGGCCTATATTCTGCCCCTATATGACTGAATTTCGAATGAAGCTTAGTCATTACTGTCAAACAAACAGCGAATAAAGTTGGTAAAAATGAGATCCCTGATGCTGGAGATACCAGAGGTCACTGTCGTTTCAGGTCACACGAAACCCCCTCGATAATACGACTGTTTATCTTGGAAACTCGGCATGCAAATATAATCACAGAATATAATCCAAAGGAAACTTACCGAATCATTAGATCACAAACCAGAAGAATATCAACAGATTTCCATTTATTTTGATATTTGACATTTGGCGGTAAAAAATCCACCTTGAACTCAGAAATTCACTCAAAAATCCGATTATTCCAACTTCAAATAGAGCATCAATGCGTTTGCGTTTTATAACAAACAAAACGCGCAAGCCATGCGGCCGGCCATTTTTAAATGAAATGATGAACCACAGATTAATATAATTTTTGCTTAGGAAAATGAACACAGGTTATAGTACGACAAGCGCCTTTGGCACGTGGCAAATCTCGGAACTAACGCCGCCATCTTGTACAACATACTACATGACAGTTCATATTGTACCATTAGTTGCGAACAGCGCTCCCCTGCCAAAAGATCCTTGTCACGCTGTAAAATCGAGTGGCTCACACTCGCGCACGGCTCACATTGGGCTCACGCACGGTCATCGATATGAAGCGTTTGAAGAATAGAAAAACTGCACAACGCTCGAGTCTCGAATAAATAATGTCACTTTCAAATACGATATAGGCATTATTGGTATTTTCCGCATACCAATAATGCCGTGATAGATAGCCAACGACGTCGCGTTCGTAAGTACCCATACGTATTTCCTACTTTTTCAAACCAAAATCGAATGAAAGTCCCAGGTTCGATTCCCGGCTACGTCAACCAATGAGTTTTCCTCGTTTTTTTCGAAGGAAAAACTTACGTACATTTACCAAATGTTCTCAAACGGTGAAGGAAAACATCGTGATGAAACTATGCCCTAGAAAAATAAATATAAGGCATGTGTAATCCACCATTCCGCACTGGGCCCGCGTGGTGGATCATGCCACAAGCTCCCTCAATGTAAGGGATGGTCTGAGCAGTGGGGACATACACATAGACTGATGATGAAGATAAATTATACTTGCTAATGTATAAATAAAATTAAGTTACACGAGTATTCACGGTGACTAGGGCGCGTATTCGTAAACGTGATTTAAAGTTACGCCACCGTTTAGGCCCCCTGTCTCTTTCTCTCTTAACCGTTTTTAACGAAGTGTGAAAGGGATAGCATCACGATTAAATGGAAGTGAGGTTTAACTAGGTTTATGAATCATATCACAGAAGATATGATTTTTACATGCCCCACTTTTCTTCGGTATGTATGATAAAGGGCAACTCTCGTTACGTCGACTCTCGCTACGTGGAGTCTCTCTATACCTATATTAGTAGGTAGATGACACTCTATACTCTATTAAAGTATTTAATAAAGATGACATTTTCCTTAGGTTTGTAGCCGAATCATTATAGGTAAATGCATAAACAACTTATGATTTGTTTAAATTAAATATATTTAATTACGTTTCATACAAATTATTGAAATTAGATACCACAATTTTTTTAATACTGAAATGATACACTTTCTATTGTTGCCGTTAAATTAAAAACCATGATACAGTGCGCGAGGCGTAAGCTCAAGTTTGCATTTGTGTGAGTGCACACAGATAGTGTAGAGTGATATTCGGCCTGAGGCGCGACGCGTCCAATACAAACGCAACAAAATACACCCTGCCGCGCACGCACCGCACTTCACCTCTTGTACCGCTATCACTCACACAAATGTAAACATGAGCTTACGCCTCGCGCAGTGTATAAGTATACTTTTACATTGACTTTTGAGATTTTGTCTATTACTTATCCTACATAATTAATTACTGGCCAACATACATACACCAAAAAGCAATAAACATCGATAAATTAACATTAATGGTACACTTTAAAAACATAGAAAAATAGATTACCTACTTACCTATATTATTATCGATTATAATTTTACAACGACAAAATATTACTTTGAATGTCAAAAGAGCGAAAACCTATTGACATTAACATTAACATAATTGGGTAATAATGTAATAGGCTGTATTCAATAAAACATCAAAATACACACATATGTATAATGTAAACCTATGTAATATATCACACAATTAAGGTGAAACCTCAACAGGAGTTTTATATTCAATTGTACAACTAATTATTTTGTAATGAGGGGGTTTCAAAGTGACAGTTCTAATGAAAAAAACAAGCTTTTTAAGTTGATAATAGATGGCGTTGCACCGAAGTGCGAAATCGTCGAAAAAAACACAGCACAATGAAAAAAATTTCAATGTCAGCTGAATAATTTATTGGCTTGTTTGTGTAATTTAAACAATACAGTACAAGTTAATACTAGGTATGAAATACGAAAAGCCCAATTTACGAGCAATGACAACGCATTTAATGTTGACATCAGACCAGTCAGTGCCATCTACCGGGGGTACTTTCTTTCTTTTTTAAATGTAACCTTGAAAACCCCTCAAGTTTGGCACATACAGGTTTGACACAAAAATTGCCATACTATCATTAGGAGTACGATGTGATTGTGATGATAAAATTACTATAATACATACAACTGACTCATGCTGAATGTCCGTATTACATTAATTAAATTAAATTCTATGCTTACCTAAGTATGCAGCTCTTTTCCAACAGAGATGTGCTATGCAGCTAGCACGTATCCATAGCACGCACCCTTCCATATAAAAACTTAGTTGAACTTGTTTCCAAGTGCTATGCTATGTGGACCAATGAATATGATTGGTGGATATCAAACGCATCTACTTATATCACATCTCTGATGAATATGCACCCTTTAACTATGATCTAACCATGAGATAAAAGAGAAACGCCAATAGAATTATCCAATGTCGCTTTCTCACGACCGCTCACCCAATCAATAGACAAGAAATCGGTACTTTGCAAGCGAAAAATTCTGTCAATGATGAGCGCATAGAGACGAAGCGGACAGGGGTGCCATATTAAAGAGGCGTCCATGGCGATAATATCTCTAGGTTACACGTGGCGCGAAGCAATTTTGCGCTCACCTGTAACAGGAGGTCTGCCCACGGGTGTCCTGTTACAGGTCTATAGGGTAAGTGGTCAGTGCTTTCTAATAATTTCAATTATAGTTATAAAACTATTTTAGTAAATATAGCTTATAACTTTTTATATAATGGCCAAGGAAAATGTACTGACACTACGAAGTCGTAATATCATTTCTTCCTTTTGCTTTCATTGTCTAATTAATTCTCAACTTCGATTTGTATATAAGTAGGTATCAGGAAACACATTATTTATATTTATTCAACATATCTATGTATTATTTTTACAATAATTGTTGTCGTTTCACCTTATTTAGGTACTTAAACATAAAATTTGCCTACCTACTTAAAGTATATGGCTACTAAGTCCCACAACACGCTCAAAAAAATTAAAAACATAATAAAAATGACCAGCATTTTTTTCTCAATATAAAAAATAAATAAATCTACAATTTAAAACAAAAATTATCTACTCTACGATTTCTACAGTCCTGTCACAATAAAATTGGTTCACAAAGTAATGATGGCACTATAATGTACTATAAAATTAACAAATTAACTTATATTAAGTACGTCTACCATTGCACACATTTACTTAAAACTAGTAATAACACTTCACATGAAAATTAGATATTTTCGCCGGAGTACGCTCAGATAAATTTTTCCAATTAATTAAATTAGCCTAAAGATGTAAGTGCGCGAATAAATATCAGTTTTCCAATACCTGGTTTTGTATGTTTTTATATATATTGGTACATAGGTATTTAATTCTTAAGATGTACTCCCATGAAAATACCTAACACACAAGCTTTTATATAAATACATTGGTTTTCAAGCCAAGCAGTATAAATTTTTTAATTATTGCCTACTTAACACCGACTCTTGGCTATACAGGCGTAAAGAAAATCTATTAAGTCACAAATAAAGCATTCAAGTAGTCATGGTCAAAACTTTTTTAAATATTTTCGTTTCCGAGTCTTGGAATCGATTTCTTTCAACGACTATTATTTTCAATAAAATTCAAGTAAGTATACTTACTCTTCAGAAAATTGCCTCATGTCTCATACAAATCGATCAGCAGAATACAGAATGTATGAAAAGTCCCTAAGAAAAGTTAAGTCTATAGTACGTAAAACAAACGATTACTGATATAGAATCTTTCGTCTTATTATTTCCGTTATATCACTATGTTGATATAAATTATCATTCTCGGGCATACTTTATTAAAGAAATAATAGTTTTTCTTCAACGCCATAGAATTAGGTACCTACAAAATACCAATAGGTACCTAGGTAAGCTACGTCTTTCTATTTCCTATCTGTTCTCTAGTTTGTGGTCTCACTTTATTCCCTCAAGAGGAACTTTCGAATATTTTCTATACTTAAGTAAAATGTTATAAGCGTCTAGTATTTATGAAGACATATTTAGAATTTTATTATTCACCAGTATGATTACCCGTTTTTACCATCGCTAAGCTCACAATATATACAATTATAATATTATATTAAAAATTCTTACATCTTCACGCCCCAATATCATAGACTATATAATAATAATAAAAAGCTATTAAGTAAAACACTATTTTGTTCTAAGAGGCTAGGTTGTGTTCTGTTAACTTCATCAAATGTATGTTACGTAACGTTTTAAATCTCCACACATATGTCGAAATTCATAGACAGTAGTGGACATAGCACGAGCTTAATTTGAGCAGGGGGGTGACCGCGACTTCAATCGTTATGGTTATCGTTTTCATTTTGACACTTGAACGATATATATTGCTGCGTTTCGTTGTCGTTTGTTAAAACTTGCAAAAACATAGCAGCAATGTATAGCGTCCATGTGTCAAATTAAAAGCGATAACTATTGGAAGTCGCGGTCACCCCACTGGCTCTTGTAAACGTCAAATTCCGTAGACGTTTGGTGAGATAACATCGCACTCAAAACTGTCGATAAGGCAGTTGTCCCACCGCCGGTGAGTAAAGCGATTATTATGGGCTATTTTTCGCGTAAGAAACGTACAAGGGATACCACATTCCGTGTAAAGAAAAGAGACGCATATATTAATAGTTCATCGCCGACTGTTGACATCGCCGCCGGCGAGTACTTGCTCGGCTATTTTGTCGCCGAGCGATGGGATGTACTCGCTCGGCGACATTCGCCCGGCGGTGAACTATAAATATTATGTCGCCGGGCGAGTATCGCTGTCTCTTTTGTTTACACGGAATGTAGTATCTATTGTACGTTTCTTGCGTGAAAAAATAGCCCATAGTTACTCGCTTACTCGCCGGCGGTCTATAGCCGAGCTACAAAACTATACTCGCCAGTCGCTGCTCGGCCACTCGTTTTATAGTTGATAGCTCTACTCGCTACTCGCTCATCGCCGGTGGTGGGACGACTACCCTAATAGCTCATTACTCGCCGGGTACCTGGAATGGGGCAAGCGACCCCAGAGTGGTGGTATTACTCTTTTCGGTTTATACCACAGAACAATAATATTGTTATCAGTTTGTCATTTTATTACATACTCTATGATTAGCTACATTGATTACATTGTCAATTAATACTCAATTCAGGCAAAGCTCTGCAGTTATAGCACAACAAGAAGCTTAAAATTATGTGGAAAGGAAAATCACAATATATTACGGGTGTCGAACCTGAGGGTCTCTAGCCAAGTGGCATTAACTTTCGTTAACGCTAGTAGAATAGAAAGAAAAATGTATGTATTATTGCTAATGAAATACCAAATGTCAATCAACATCATACATTTTTCGTCTTCCATTGTGTATTTAACTGATAGCGACCCATAATGGAAAAAAAGAAATGAAATTAATTATGAAAACCCATACCGTTGCTCCATTTCATTAGTAACGTTACAATCTAGTGCACAGCAACCCAGGAATGGTTTTCAAATTAAAATTCACTGTCATTAAGACGAACTACGAACCATAAGGGTAAGCCGAATGGAGGGTTTGTAAGTATACATTTTATTGTACACACGAAGACAGAGAAAAGTATACAGGGACCTCAATAAGGTTGAGATTTTCTCAAAAACTACTGGACCGAATGTAATAATTCTTTTGCAATTACATAATTTAACTTTTATCTATCTAGGATTGAAAGAATTCTTGCAATAGCTCTAGTAGTATTTGAGATAATCTCAATCTATTACATATTACAACTCATATAGAGTAAGTAGACTAAAAAGTTTAAAACAACTACAAAGACAGACTTATCCCACGCAGGGGATCTCTTCCAATCAACCAGGAACATGTGATAGAACAACGTGTATGCGAATGTAGTGTTAAAATGAAAGTCATTAAATTTCAATACGGTTCTCACTCTCACTACCAGGAACCGACCAACATTTGTTCTACGACATCTCCAATAAAAAATAAATCAATATCACATACAAATCAATCCGTTGATCGGTACACCGTATAGACAGTGTATAATTTCATCCACCCTCCAATCGACTTCCTATATATACCCTTTCCGTAACACCCTTAAAGGATTTTTTACACCTCAAAAGCATTTAGAGTGATTTTTCCACCTTGTATTAAAGCTCCTTGCAAACAATGTTCTTACCATACCTCACATTTGTGTCTAGGATTCATATTCGAGCCTACATCACAATGGAACTCGTCAGAGAACTCTCTTAAGTTCGATATAGGGCCAATCACTCTGTATTTGGCAATAGTGTGGTCATCTTTTTCGATTTGCATCTTCGTAGATTCTTTGGTCATTGCGGAACACCATACCTGCAAATATTTGGAATGTTAAATCCGCATTCATAGTCATAAACAGTTCTGAGCACTTACGAGTGTCAAAATTGTATGTAAACTGACAGTTGTATGACCGAACTCAGACTCCACTCATACTCAAAACTGTCTATGAATATCGGCCATAGTTATGACGCTACATCGTTTTCATAGCTCTAATCGGTCATCGCCGGCGGTGAGGCAACTGCCTAACTTGCAAAAATACCTATTACAGTAAAATATAATGTCAAAATCAAAACGGAAACGATTGGAAATAGTCAACTCACCCAGGTGCTGGGTGAAACGACAACATTTTTGAAAGGTGGCATCTCACTCAAAAGTGAGATTTTTGAAGGGCGAGTTGCCACCTAATCCTGAAAATCACGGTCGAACCCTCACCTGCGCAAAAGAAATGAAGAACAGTTGCCGATGGTTATACTTCAGTCCGGGCAAGGTCAAGTTGACAGGCGCGTCCTTGCTATAATCCAGGTACGCGTGGAAGGACGCTTTCAGGCCTCCGTTGTCTGCTATGTTCTCACCTGGAAGGAAATGGTTCTTCAATAAATCTACTACCCAAAGATGAGCTACTTACGAAAATGGCATGCTGAAAATATCGAGGAGGTGCAGAGGCGGATTAAATTTCGACAGCGCCCTTAGTTAGCACCTCATCGGCGCCCCGGTTTTTATGTCTTACTAACTTCTGTTATGGAATCCGATGATGTAGGTGTAATGAAGTATCACTTAGGAAGCTCTAAATGTGGATTTAGAATCCCAAAAAAACACTGAAAACGACAATATTAGCGAATTCATGGCAATGCCTGGCGTGAGACGCAGGTTTTACCAGATTTTGGGTTTTCGTCAACTAAACGCATTCAGTGCGCGCCCCTTTGTGGCCTCGCGCCCTTAGGCACGTGCCTAGTTTGCCTTTAGGATAATCCGCTACTGGGGAGGTGACAGTCCCTTAATTATTTGATAAATACATTGCGAGGACCCCATATGAAATTGATTGATTACACTCGACGACGTTGTCACTGCCATTTCAATTGACCCTTTCAAAAACAATTGGACAATTATTTTAAAACTATTAACAAGAATAATACCACTAATTGACAGAATTTACAAACACTGAAATGGACATATCAGCGATGAATATATCCTTCGTCCAGAGTTGCAGTCACTTCGGGCTACTAAGTCAGAAGTCTACGATAGAATAGTGAATGACATAACTCTCGAGTACATACATAAATCTACAAAAATGGAATCGTTTCAAAGCTGGTGTCATACCTAGCGTCTGCTTGCCGTTGAGATGCTGCCCGTCCTCAGTGTAGCTGGAGTATTGCCTCTGTATGCACTCGGCGCGTTTCTTGAACCGCGCTATCGTCGCGTTGTTCCACCATTGGTTCAGGTTGCCAAACCTGTGAAGAAAGACGTTACGGGGTAAAATACCTGTATGAATCGAACTGTCTATACCCGGAATCAACGGAACCACGGATAAAGCCCATAATTGTGTGTGAACAGGCCCTATTAAAACATCCTGACAAAAGCGAGTCCCAAAAGAGCAGCAACAATGAGCCTCCTGTCATGCACAATGGTTGAGTCTAGCCTGTCACAGATTACATACGTAATGGTATCACCTATGTCCTAATGGAATCGTGAAAATATCCTAACACAGTCTCTGTCCAGCCTGCAAGCAATGAATGCCGTGAGTCCTTGTGTATTTCAATTAGTAACCAGAAAACCGAGTTCCTCAACGTGTTATACCCCCTGACCTGATGGAAGAATGACCTGTGCAAGGTGGCTGGTAGAGACCGGATCCAAAAGCGGCGAGAATCGGGTTGAGTGGCGTGCTTTGGCAGCCTTGTCCAGCAGTGGACCGATACGGGCTGATGATGATGATCGGGATATATTCCTCGTTGCACGAGTCCTGGATGCCCACAGAAAACTGGCGTGACGGAATCTCTAACTGATTTCACACAAAACTGGGTTCGCGACCAAATAGTGGAAGAACCGAATCAAGAAAGACCTTGGCTTTCGATGAGGTTTGTCCCATAATGTTGTTATGATAAAGGTGCTTCAGCTCAGCAATTTTTTTTTGTCTATTATCTCTTCGACGCAGCTATCAATGTAGTTAATTTCCGTGTTAGAAGTACCTGTCATATTCCCGTCCCTGGTCGTCGAAGGCATGTGTCAGTTCGTGTCCCATGACGACCCCCATGGCACCATAGTTGACGCTCTTAGGGTTGTCGCCGTCGTAGAAAGGCAGCTGCAGAATGCCGGCAGGGAACACGATTTGGTTCTTTGTGGGGGTGTAGTAGGCGTTCACTGTTGACGGCGTCATCCCTGGGGAAGATTTTGTTTTGTAGATTGCTATTTAAGTTATACCTGAGGTATTGATTTGCCTAATCATCTGACATAAAGATGCTGACGATCTGAAAGTTCTGAAACACAATTTACTATATTTCTGGGGAATGTTTCACCTCCTTCTAGCAAAGTGGTTCTTTACTAGGATGGCATGAACTCATGATGCAATTTTCGTCTCTTTAACTCTGTATTTAATGCCTGACTTGCTAGAAACACATTAAAAATCAGCGGAAATGTATGAAGATGACAAACTGAACGCAACAACGGAGCTTCAGCGGCAAATCAAGTAAATACTAACCCCATTTGGTCTTATTGACAGGCTGGTCTAACTTCTTCAGGTCGTTCTTGAGGCTGTACACGTTGAATCTGATGTTATTTTCGAAGTATTGGTTGGGTAGCACCTCCAGGTCGTCGTATTGTTTGTCCAGGTCAGCTTTATTGAGGACATAAACCGGAAAACCTGTGGAAATATGAAAATAATAATGTTATGAAGTCCAGACAGGTATCGTCCAGAGGGAATGAGAAACAACACAGTCTTAAATTCTGGCTATGACATGTTTTGATTTAAATGATAAATGGAGATAAAATTTCATCACGACTTGGATTCGAACCAGGGACCTCGCCATTCCGTGGCACGCTTTATTCCAACAGAGCCACCGTGATATCGTACCCAGATCGTGAATTTTGTCTCCATATTCTCGTCTTAGGGACGCTAGCGACATCTATCCAGTAATTGTGCAATTACTCAAATTTAAAAACATAGGTTTTGATTTTCTGTAGTGATGAGGTAGGTAGGTATATACCCGTATTCGTAGGACAACAGTAACTATGTGACAATTAATCAAAAGTGGTCTAAAAAGCTGCGATAAAATTGAGGCCCACGTAGGGTCGAAAAGCGGGCTAATTCCGTCGTCTCTGTCTACCCCTATGTTAGTTCGCAACAGCCAATACTTACATACTAAGTAAGTACTTACTCAGTAACTAAATAAATACAGAGTGGCTGAGCGAAGACTTAGCTCAATATTGTTGACAGGATGTCGATATGTATACAGAAGCCCAAATCAAGTGTCTTATTTTGTAAACAAAAACTACTAACATTTTAAGCTTTTCTGTGATTATTGCATAGATATTTTCACATTATTACATCGCACCACTTTACTTTCACAATGATGAACATTGAACAGATTCAATCAATCAGTTCCTTCAGTGTTTCATCACAACAGCTGGTAATTAGATTTGTTTACAAAACAAGACACTTGATTTGGGCTGCGGTATAGGCAACGATGCTCTGTGAATGATTCAGAAGAAGAAAGTATGAATGTTAAAAGTCAGTTAGGCTTCTAACCACTGTTCTCACCAATCATATCAGTAATAGCATCCGCTTTAATCTCCGCCGCTTTCCTGGTCTCCTGGTCCATCCAGTCCAGGTGTCGGAGGTTGCGTTTGAACGCGTTGCGTATGTTGTCGATCATGATCTCCCCTTGCGTCTTCGCCTCGCCATGGAACACCTCGCGGACAAACATTGCGCCTACTGCGAAACCTGGACGAAGAATAAGATAGTGAAGCGTCTATTTAATAGTTGACACTTATCTCTATAATGTACTGCAGTTTATCTTATAGGTTTTTTTTAATTTATTATTTAACTAGCTGTACCCCGAAACTTCGTTTGCGTAGAGGAGGAGGATGGAGAGGATGGAGGAGATCAGGAGGCAGATCTTCCTCTCTTGATCCTTGTTTCCACATCACATACCGCCATGGCTTACGAGCCTTATTATATATTAGCCTACGAGCTGTCCGGATATTTCAGCTATCTCCTAGTGAAACTCCCATCAAAATCCATTCATTAGTTATGGCGTGATACTTGCACAAAGTCACAGACAAACAGACAAAAATTCTAAAAATTATTTTTTTGGCTTCAGTATCGATCCTAAAACACTCCGAGTGAGTACCGAGTGAAACTCCCTTCAAATATCCTGTCGACGAAAGGCCACGATTCAATAACTGTTATAAATTAAACTTACCAATGGCATTATTGGTATCAGTAACACAGTATCTCCAAGACTCCTCGGTGCCTTCCGAGCCGAACAAAGCCTTCCGCAGGATCTTGGTGGCGTCCCGAAACGACTTGGACAGGTAGGTGGACAGCGAGCGGGACACTTGCCACATCATGTAGCTGGTTATTGTTCTGGAACGGATTTTGAAAAGTAATTTTAGTGAGAAAACGAACAAGTGTGGTTGTTCTTTGATTTTTTAAAAATGATTTTGAAAGTAGGTATTATTAGATATTTCATTTTAATTTAAATAATTACAAATGGCAAAGAAAACCTTAAAACTAAGTAACCGTATAAACTTCGAATTACCCGCCCCTTGACATACCTGGTGCAAAGGTGCCCATAACGCTCGCGGCGTTGCCGCGCTGTATAGCTATGGCCAGTCTTTGCACCAGGTAGAACCCGGAGCGAGGGTCACAGCCCCTGTCCCTAACGCTACGGACAAATTCAGTAATAAATCTTTTAGACTCCGCCCCCCAGCAACCTTCGAAAATTTTGAAATAAATTTGTAATTGAGTGGCGCGCTTTGGGAGAGGCCTACGTCCAGCAGTGGACTGATGATGATGAACATGGCAATCTTCCCCATCTGGCCGGCTGCTACCCGAAACAAGGAGCCGGTGCTGCGAACCAATATGACGCAAGTTCTTTAACCATTAGAGAGAGTGTCTCCTGACAACACTATTCCCACAGATTTGCCCTGGATTATTAGCTGCTTTAGTTATGTGGGGTATCCGCATAATGTAGTAACTTATTGAACTTTCGGTCCCTAATAATAATAAATTATTGGTGGTAAGGTAACTCACTTCCGTCCCGTTTCAGTCTGATTGTAAGTCCGTATAACTTTGGTGAGATTCTTGAAGTATTCAGGCGCGTAGACGACTATCCTTTCGGAATCTCGTATCTGAAAATGTAAAATTTTCATGAACATTGCAATATACTTGATATCAATAAAATTTTGAGAGCATTCGACATAATATGTCAGTGAAAGAAGACTGAAGACAGTGAAAAGGAGGCCTCAATAAGGTTGAGATTTTCTCAAAAACTACTGAACCTAATTTAATAGTTATTTTACAATCACATAGCGGAACGGAAGTCCAATGTTCTAACCACAGCATCACCGAGTTCTTTAAGGTCCACTGGATTATTAATTGATGAGCTCGGTGGCTCAGGGGTTGGGTCAATGGACTTGCGATACGGAGGTCCCAGGTTAGATTCCCAGCCAGGTCATCCATGTACCAATGAGTTATCCTCGGTTTTTTCCACGGAAAAACTTACGTACATTTACAGAGTGCTCTCAAAACGGTGAAGGAAAACATCGTGATGAAACCTGAATGCCGTAGAAGAAGAAAAAATTCTAATGCATGTGAAATCCGCCAATCCGCACTGGGCCCGCGTGGTGGATCATGGCCCCAGCTCCCTCGATGTAAGGGAAGGTATGTACCCGAGCAGTGGGGCAATATAAATAGACTGATGATGATGATTATTAATAGCCTGTGCTGCTTTTGAACCATTCTGGATACTTTATATAGCATAAATATTTCAAAACCAAAATACTCACACTCCTATTGATCAACTTAAAAGCATCATTGAAGAACATTGTCCAATTCAAAAACGGAACTTCCTTCTGCCACTGTCTTATCGTATAGGGGTTGTACAATCCCTCTTCATCCCTCCGATCCTCCGACGGGGTAGTGATAATCGCCAGGTCAGTTTCAAAGTCAATAACTTTCCTCATCTGTTCTTTAACCTCTGTTACGTTATGGGCTCCTAGTAGAACGCAGATCTTGGTCATGTATTCGAGGTAAGCGTCGAGGACCTTTTGGTGGGCTGTCTTGTTGAGGTAATTATCTCGGGTTGGTAGGTTCAATCCGCCTTGGTCTAGCTGGAAATATGATACGAAAAGTTTGATTGGATAACTATCATAAGTCTTTGTTTAGTTAGGTATGTTACATACCTAACTAAACATATGTACAAAGTAAAAGCGGCGGAGTGCCTCGATATTCGTATTTTTATGAATTTTGGATGAATTTTGGCAGGGAAATAAAAATACGCCAACAAAAATCAAATTTTTTTTAAACAAGCTCTCGTATTTATAGTACCCTACATTTTGATATATATTTTTTATGAATAACTATTTCGGCTTAGATATAATTTTCATTTTAAAAGACATGGAAGGGGTATGATTGCTATTTTTTCTATCGAGCAAAGTTTGTCCAATCGTGTATCGGTATTCATCAGTCTCTAAATAGACACCCCAAGATTGCTATATATTTTTTTCAGACGTTTAATTTTAGTAGTTAGTGACGTAGCCTTCGTAGAAAAACTGAAAATACGCGCATACGAAGCCTCCGACATTCGTTTTTTCATTGTTATTCACTGCCAATAACCTTGTTTGGTGAACAAAGAAATTTCGTTTTCAATGTGACTTTGCGTTGCATACTGGCGCATAAACATAATGAATTCCCAATATTACTTACCACGATTACGTGTTTGGATGAGTTCCTGTCGTCTTCTGTCACTGCCCAGTTGAATAGACCGCCTAAATTATACCTGAAAGTTTATTTACATTACTGTTACGAGTGTTAATTCAAAGATTGCAACATCTTTGATTGCAACTCCCAAGGGTTGCAATTCCAATCCGTTCCTTCTCTGGAAGGCTCTTGAGAGCCAATCTTAAAAAAATAATATCTTCCAATATAATAAATTTTGTTAAAAAAAGCTATTTACAAAATGTTTATTACGATAAATACTATTTTTTAAATGCTTATTTATAACGTGATTCAATTTCGGTAAGTTGTAGTTCGCATAATTGCGAAAAACGGCCATTATTGGCACATTTGTGAACTATAACTTAGCTTGTCGCAATTATGCCATGTATTGTATAATGATCCGGCAAATGATTTTTTACTAAGAATTAGTAAGTACTAATTCGTACAGCTAAGATTGCTTTTGGACAGCTATTACAAATTCGTACAGCTTAGTCCTAATTCATACAGCTAAGTCCTAATTCGTACAGCTAAGTTCTAATTCGTACAGCTAAGTCATAATTCGTACCTAGCTAAGTACCGACCACTACTACTAAGAACTAATTCGTACAGTTCGATGCTTACGTATTCTGAACATCCTGCAGCAACTGCTGGAAGCTCAGCTTCGGTTGGTTGACCATGGTCTCGTTAAGCAGATGCCAGCCCCCCAACTGCCTGATGATCTCTACCAGTGGAGCCTTTCCGAGCTTCTCAATAGTTTCGTTGGAGTCGATACAAGCGTCGTAGTAGACGCGAGCTTTAGCTTCGGCGCTCGGTGGTTTGCTGATGTTGACCTTTTCTGGAATGAGGATGCACGTTAAAGATTTATGTGGACTTTGGAATATAGTGGTTGACAATGAAAATTAAATTATTTTTAATAATTTTACTAATCTTTAATAAAATAGTTGCAGCCCATTTGTAAATCAGGAATCAGATACAACACTTGTCAAAATGGGATCGAGTTATAACTTTGACCATCAAATACCTCAGTATACCTACTCTATGAGGTCTTCAATGGAATGTAGTCCACCGTTTAAGCGTTTATTTGATCCCTTTCTAACTTTACGATTTTTAACGAAGAGTGAAAAGGCTAATAACACAGTAAGGGAAGTAAGGTTAAACTAAGTAATATGATAATGGCTGGCAGAAAAAATATTTAGTGATAATAATATACATATTTTGTGACGTAATGGTCACTCCAGCAGACATACACATTTCTTCTTTTCGACGTCACATCGAAAAGGAAAATACCTCCATAAAAACGTTCAGTTTATGTGAACAAAAAATATTATTCTCAGCAAACATATACCAAATTAACAGACTAAAACGTGTTTCTCAATAGCTACAGAATAAATACCGAAAATTGTAAAGCACAATATAGCCACAAAAGTCAAGATCTAACTTCTAGTGCATACTTATTATTATGATTTACAGTTTGCATTTCAGATTTTGCAAGAACCGGATTCAGGCAAAGCTTTTGGACCCCCTTCGTTTAACTGGGGCACTTACCGCAGGAATTCTTAAAAGACATAGGGTTCTTTCGCATTTTACGAACGGTTTTCATTTTGACACATGGATCGGATGGCATCATCTCCCTTTAACCCATCTATTACGGGCTGGCCACCTTTTGTGCCATGTTTTTATAATTAAATTTATATTTCCTCTGTCAACCATTCTGCCATTGAAAACGCCACTAAATTATAGCACCTGATATATTTAAATTAAGCTTTTTAATCACCCAGCGAGACCAGCTCCTCAACACCATTATAATTTCTAGTACCTACTTACTGCTTTATCGTAGATTAAACTTGCAATAATATCTCTGGCTACCTACCTATAGGTATCTTATAGTCAGATATATGTATTGGAAGAGATTATATAAAATAAGGAAGCCCGTGTGATAATAGAAATATACGATTATTTTAACGTGTGTTCTTGTATATATTATTATTATTATTATTATTATGTATCTCTCTAGGTTTCACGGGTCTAAGAAAACCCGGTCCTTTGAAAGGCTTGCACGGAGACATAGGTCCAACGCGTAGAGGCCCCTTAGAGAACTTTAATTTGAAGAGATATGTGATGCACCTAGCGGGACCCGTCTCTGAGCGCATCTGACTGCACTCAATGACAGACCCCGTCAGGTGCATAAACTATTGCAGTGATTGGAAATTACAACTTAATTGGGGCTATTGGTTTGGGGTGTTGGTGGGTCAGTCAGTCTGGTCTATAGAGCGAGACGTCGGACACCTGCCATGATCACATTGTCTCGAAGTTATGAAAAAATTGGCAGGCGGTGACTCGCCCCTCACTAGATGGGCCCTCAACATGGTCGTCAGAAAGACAACTGAGAGCAACACCGGTGTGAGCGGCTAAGGGGTGTCGAGAGGTGTGCTGCAGTTTCACCATTACTGGAATCCCAGAAAGTGGGCTACTCCCGGCTTTATGCCTTTAACACTTCCACCCCTTCGAGCTATATAGATGTAAGTTATAGCTCTAACGACTCCACTCTGGCCGGCTGGCTAAGGCAAGCCAGAGGCGAGAGTCCTGCAGGTCCCCTTGAGAGTCCACTCCGAACAAGCCATTGCGGCAAGCCGGAGACGGGGACCTGGACCACTCTCTGGAGCATTCGGGTCCGTGGTGTCGTTACGCACCAACAGCTCGCCACAAAGCTGCCCTGCGGGCTTATTATTATTATTATTATATTCATTTATTATTTTCCACAGTATGTATAAACACGACTGGTATAATATCACTCACGGGCCCAAGCCAAAGTGAGCAACATGTACAAAGATTTAAATATACTTAATATTAAATTAATGTAAGTACAAAATCCTAAAAAAAAAATCTTACGAAAACAAAATTAATGTTATTGAAGAAGTTATATAAAACAAACACAAAACTCACTAACTATTCCTTAATATGCTTATGTAATCTATCTATATATCATCTAAAGCCGCCGGCTCATTTATATTGTTGTTCTATCTATTGTTTGTCTGTCTGTGATTCTGTTACATCTTTATCAGTTTGTAAGAATTTCCTGACTATCCTGCAAGTGTTCAAAATAACTGCTTTCTGAAGATTGATGTATGTCTGTGGAGGTAGGTCCAATGTAGTCACAGATTGCTTCAGTTGCTTGGGGATGACTCCTGTGGTTGAGATAACTATTGGTATCACATCTACTTTACGCTGTTTCCACATACGGGCTATTTCTTCTTTGAGATCTGAGTACTTGGATAGTTTTTCAGCTATTGTACTTTGGACATTGTGAGTGTTTGGTACTGCGATATCTATGACGTGTGTGACTCTGCGTATCTTGTCTGTTAACGTAATGTCTGGTCTATTGTAGTGTGTCGTTTTGTCTGTCAGAATTGCTCGGTCATAATATAATTTGTGAGTTGAATTTTCTAATACGCTCTCAGGGTTATATTTATAATAAGGTGTGATTTCTGGGGGTATTAAATTATATTTTATAGCCAGTCTTTGGTGAATTATGTTGGCAACCTGATCGTGTCTGTGTTTATATTCGGTTTGGACTATTGCTTTACATGCACCTGTTATGTGTTGGATAGTTTCGGATGATGAGCTGCAGCGTCTACACTTGTCTGTTACTAACGGCGTCTTCATTATATATTTCTGGTAATTTCGGGTCTCTATTACTTGATCTTGAATGGCTAGCATGAAGCCCTCCGTCTCCGAGAACAGCTCGCCCCTTCTGAGCCACTCGTTCGAGGCTCGTTTGTCGACGGTCGGTTGGTTGAGATCTTGAAGATGTCGGCCGTGTAAGGCTTTCCGGCTCCACTCCCCTATTTTTGTCTCTCTGTCAGTCTGTTTCTCATTTGGTTGATAGGTCTTGTCGTGCATATTCAGCGGGGTCAGTTTGCAGTCATTTTGTGCTATTGCTTGGTGTAAGGCTGATGTAGACGCTTTCTCATGGAAATATTTTCTTAATGTACTAATTTGTTTATTGTGTAGATTGGCAACATCTATAAGTGATCTTCCTCCTTCGTATCGCGGCAGCGTCATTCGTTGGATACAGGATCTTGGGTGATGCTTTCGTTGTTTCGTCATGGTAGTATTTATTGTACGTTGCAGGGCTTTCAATTCAGTTTTATTCCAGTTTATAATACCAAACGAGTAAGTTAGGATAGGGATAGCGTATGTGTTGATGGCCTTTATCGTATTTTTAGAATATAGTTGTGACTTGAGGATTATATTGAGCCTATGTTTAAACTTCTGTATTAGTGTAGCTTTAGTCTCCTTGTAGTGTATTTGCTTCGATTGATTGTAACCTAGGTACTTGTATGCTTCATTCTCATCCAGAGGATCAATTTGTTCACCTGTCTGCATTTGATAGTGGTGTTCATGATTCTGTCCGGCCACTACAGAATTTATTTTGCATTTATCTATACCAAATTCCATGCATATGTCCCGTGAAAATGTTTCTGTGAGATTGGCTAAATCGCACAGATCATTTTGGTCAGATGCATAGAGTTTGATATCGTCCATGTATAGTAGGTGATTTATTATAGTTTCTTGCTTGTCATTCAATCTGTTAGTCGTAGTATCATGGTATTCCAGCTGGTATCCCGCTTCAGCTGATTTTAAGGTATTAGAAAGTGGGTTTAATGCCAAACAGAACCAGAGTGGGCTGAGAGCATCTCCTTGGAATATGCCCCGTTGTATCTTTATTGGGTTAGTGTCAATAATACCATTTTCTGTGGTTAATCTTAATTTTGTTGTCCAGTTTGTCATAGTATTTTGTAGGAAGGTAATTATTTGTGGGTGTATTTTGTAAATTTCTAGAACTTTAACTAACCAAGAGTGGGGGACTGAATCGTATGCTTTCCTGTAATCAATATACATACTATATAAATCTTTCTTCTGTGTTTGGACCTGCCTTAATATGACTGAATCTATAGTGAGTTGTTCTTTGCATCCCTGACTAAGCTTCCTACATCCTTTCTGCTGCTCCGTTAGTAGTTTGTTGGAGTCTATATGGCTATAAATTAGTTCGGCTATACAAGATGTGATTATTTTGTAAATCGTTTGAAGACATGTAATTGGTCTGTATTTGGCGGGATTCTTCTGATCTTTCGGGTCTTTTGGGAGCATATAGGTTGTTCCTTCAGTTATATATTGAGGCAGCATTTGCGGGTTTTGTATAAAGTAATTTATGTGATTGTATAAAAACGGGTGAATATATGTGAATTTTTTGTACCAATAGTTGTGAATGTGGTCGGTTCCAGTAGCTTTCCAATTATGTAATTTTTTGATCACTTTGTGAAATGTATCTATCGGGATGTGTTCATATTCCATCGCATGAGTTTGTATATTATTTTGTTGTTCGTTTCCAATCCATACGGCATCAGAGTTGTGCTCCACAGGGTTTTCCCATATTGCTGACCAAAATCGTTGTAGTTCTTCGGGAGCTGGTGTATTGTTGTCGTCTATTTGGCCATCTGTTGTATGTGTGTTGCTGGTACGATTTGCCGTGGAGTTTCCTAGGTTCCTATAAAATTGTTTTTCGCTATTATTAAATTGGTTGTTTTGATTTTTCCGGTCTGTGCATACTTTATATCTTCTGAGTCTGCTGGTTGCGACTGTAAGTTTTTGTTTAAGTGTGTCCAGGAAGTGTGAAAGCTGAGTGTTGGGTTCTTCGTGTACAGAGTGTATGTTATGATTTTCTAGTATTAGCTTAATATGTTTGGTTATATTTCTGCTTCGATTCCCATTAATGTACTGTGTGAGTCTACCTATACTAGCTCTCAAGCTCTCTACTCTTCTTACTAATCTGACCTGCCACTGCGGTTGTGTTTTATTTCGGGTTTGGTTTGATCGTTCTTTCGGTGGAATAGTTATTTTTGCTCCGTTGAGTTTAGCTGCAGTCCATGCGGCACAGTATATGGTAGTTTGTATCGTATCAAAATCAGTATCACCGTTCACGTGTTCTGGCAGTATGGTATTATTTATGTAATCGACAGTTGTGGCAAATTTTTTAGAGGTTCTCTGTTTGGGGATGAAACTTCGCATAGTTGGTAAGATATCTTTAAAATATTGCAGTGCTAGTTTAAAAATGTCGTCTATCTCTTGGTTTCTTTCCATATTGTCGGATTGTATATTTAATTGCGAGTCTGTAAAGCTATCTGGATCTATTCTGTTAAGAAAATCAGTGTCGTTAGTGTTCGTTGTAGTACTTGGTATCTGCGTATTATTTTCACTATTCGACGGTATTAATACATCTGTTTCTATTTGCATCTCATTAGCTATTTCGTCTTTTATTTTATTGAGCTTTTCATTGCTAATCTTTTTGTTATTTATTATCCACCTCAGTTGATCTGATATTCTTTGCTCGGTGACATGTGCGAGGTGCGGGAATATGTTAATGAAATCTTGATGTAGGCCTCTCCTATAAGCCGTTTTGTTAGTTTCTAATTGTGTCACTCTAAAATATGATCGCATTATTGCTTCGTTATATTCGTTAGTCCATTTCATGCGTTGGCCTCGCTGGCTTGTTGTATGTTGTGTGGGTTGTATCTCTTGTATGTGTTGGTCTTGTGAGTGTTGCATAGTGTTTTGTCGAATCTGAGTGTGAATTGTTTGAACTTCAATCTGTACTTCGCTGCGAATCCTATCAATTGTTTCTTGCGGTAGTAATTTTCTCCGTAATATTGCCCTACGTTGATCCCCTACCCGCTGCCTGCTAACTTGCATCTCGGGGAACTGCTCTATGAATTTTGTGTGCAGTGGTGGAAGGTATGCTGATAAATCCGTTTCCATTGTTGTAAGATGAAGATAAGTACGTAGAATAAATTCATTCATTTCTGAGGACCATTTTCTACGCATTCGAGAACTGCTGGTGGTGGGCCCAGGATTTACGACAGAATCTGTCTCCTGAACAACATCCGCCGGCGTCGTATTGCTTGTTGATGTGGGTGTAGGTGAAGACCGGTAAGATTGACCCGTGGAGGGCACGGATGAGAATAACGACGGTGTCGATTCGGTTGTACTTGTCTGTTCGGCTGTAACAAATTTATCGACGGGAGCCCGCCTGCTCGACTCCGCGTCGCCAATGGTTCGCATGCTGAGACACCCAGCATCGGCCCCAGGTGTGCCCCGGCGATAGCCCCCGGGCAGCGGCCGTAAATTATACTTTTTATTAGAACTCTCCATAAACGCTAATACTCCCCCTCTACTACTACTCCTCCCTCTATGTGTAACTAACTCCAGTTATTCCATACCTCACTTCCACCCGTCAGGATCGATGTTTCTATCTATTCATATCCCTTCTATCCAGACCTACTACTCCTCTCCTTCTCCTACTCCTACCTCTCGCTTTATGTGTACTTAGCTCCAGTAATTCCATTCCTAATAGATGCCAACTGTCAGGACTGATGTATCTATCCATTCTTCTCCCTCCTGTCCGGACATTTATTATTATTATTATTATTATTTTATTATTATTCTTTCTTTCTTCTTCTTTCTTTCTTCTTCTTATTGTACTTCATCATCATCAGTCTTTTTATATTGCCCCACTGCTCGGGCACAGACCTTCCCTTTCGTCAAGGGAGCTCGGGCCATGATCCACCACACGGGCCCACTGCGGATTGGCGGATTTCACATGCCTTAGATTTTTTCTTCTGCTACGGCATGCAGGTTTCATCACGATATTTTCCTTCACCGTTTTTGAGAGCACTCGGTAAATGTACGTAAGTTTTTCCGTCGAAAAAAAACCGAGGATAACTCATTGGCTGCCCTGGCTAGGAATCGAAACTGGGACCTCCGTATTGCAAGTCCATCGACCCAACCACTAAGCCACCGAGCTGTTGTTATCGTACTTACTTCGTTTTTAGTTTTCAAAGATAGCCCTAACGCTACTCATGTCATGGCCCCACCTCTCAATGCCCCCCTGATCAAAATGACTCGCGATTTTCATACAAACCTGAATAAAGCACGGTTTTGGAAGAATTCTTTGAACTCCTACATTATACTGTAGTTGAGATCAATTCACAGAGATGGTCTAATTGGTTAGACATAAGTAGCCCCATAAGTGGGCGCCACGCCAGTTGAGATGGGAATGGAATACAATAACATACTTACTTACCTATTATAGCTATTTTGCAGCCTTTTGGGCACGCTGCCAGTAGTGGGGGACCTTGGGCATGTTTTATATATATATATATATATATATATATATATATATATATATATATATATATATATATATATATATATATATATATTATTTGTACATATAGTTTTAGTATATTTACTTTAGTTTAGTTTTAATGTTATACCTAAATACTGCATTCCTTATAGCTATATAATATATATACTTACAATACCTACGTAACATCCTAGACTAGTTGGTAATGTTATTTGGTTAGTCGTAATCAGAAAATAAGCTTAAACCAAGTTCATCATCAGTCTATTTATATTGCCCCACTGCTCGGGCACAGACCTTCCCTTACATCGAGGAAGCTAATTTATTGATTGATTAAACCAAGTTAATTTAATACAATACTGAACCAAAAAACCCTCACATAATACGGCTTAAATCGTCGGATTCCAAAATGATTAAGTAGTATATATTACTTTTAATAACAACGCAATTACTACACTTACTGCTTTTTAGCCAAAAAATGTTACTCTAAAGTAAAGTACCTCATACACCTAGCTATCGAACCTTAAGTTACAGGAGGCCATAATGAAATCGATTGCAACAACACATGCACTCGAAAACATTACACTTCTTCTTTCGTCAGCCGCGTAAAAATAAAACTGACAATCTACCGGTCAAGAATAGCTATAAATATATCATTAGATCTGTATATTGGTATGTTTGTACACAGCTACAGCTCGTTTCTAGGAGTGGTAACTATGCGAATTACTAGAGTCAATATTAAATGTTACATTTGTAGCGATTTTGAGGTATTATAGTTTACGTAGTATTTGGCTAAGGTGTTTAGGCTACATAAACTTATTATAAGAGATGTTATAAGTTACCTATCTACCTAGTATATTATTCACAAAATTGATTCCTTTGTTGCCTTCTAGAATATAATTAGTTTCGCATTAAAATGGCCTCTGAAAAAGTCATTTCAAAAACTAAAAATCTCTAATATTATTTTGTAAACATTATTATAAAAATCATATTTATAAAATAAATAGTAGCAGGGGCCTTACCATGATGTCTTATAGCAGGATTTCTTAAATAATACTTCGTTATTTCGCAAAATGACGACCTTAAAGTAAGCTTATTAAGGACGTCATGGTACGAAATAACAAAGTATTATTGAAGTAATCCTGCTATAAGACTTCATCAATCAATCAATTTATTATTTTCTCATCACAAAGTATTATATAGGTACATGTATGGTATTCCAGAAGTCGGTGCGATACATTTGTGGGAGACTGGTGCCTGAACTATGTTGTAAAACTTGTATTTCAGGTCACCAGGCCTCCGTCCCGAGGTAATAGGTACATTAGGAATAGTGTTTATTTATAGCATATTTGTATTGTGTAAATAGTATTGTGAGGACATTACAGGAGTTCATGGTAAGGACTAAGGGCCCTGTGCTACGCTAGATATTGGTACAGTTATCAGCAGATCAAGTGTAACACTTTGTACCGCTCTTATTATATGTGTCGTAAGATTTAAAATCGTACTGCAAGGTGTTACCATTGATCTGCTGTTGTCCGTACAATCGAGATTAACCTATACAAAACTATTTCCATCGCGTAGAGAGCTCGTATTACATTTGACGCTATATCGACTGTGTCTACCTAATACAATACCACGGAACTGAACACTGAATTATAGAGGAGATGCCTTCACACTTCCCCTAATAGAACTGTGTCACATAGTTACAGAATTACGCCCAAGGGAGTTGCTTCCTTCACCCTGCAACATTACGTCAGAATGATTGCTAACGTAAGTGCGTTCGCTAGGTACGTAAACACCGTACTACAGAGGTCAATATTGGTGGGACTTGTTGTACCCCTAAGTACGTATCCTTAAACATGATACAATGTATCCTTCACTGACGTTACGAGTACATACACAGTACCTACAAGAGTCACTTCGTTTGAACAACTCCTCATTCATACATACATAAATTCACGCATGTTCCTGTAACGGTAGGCAGAGATAATATATTTCCATCTGCTACAATCCTGGCATACTTTCGATTTCCCCATTTATCAATCCCTTCATAACACGATCGTGGATTTGTAAGTACTGAGCTCGGTGGCTCAGTGGTTGGATCAATGGACTTGAGATACGGAAGTCCCAGGTTTGATTCCCAGCCAGGGCAGCCATGTACCAACGAGTTATCCTCGTTTTTTTCGACGGAAAAACTTACGTACATTTACCGAGTGCTCTCAAAACGGTGATGGAAAACCTCGTGATAAAACCTGCAGCCGTAGAAGAAGAAAAAATTCTAAGGCATGTGAAATCCGCCAATCCGCAGTGGGCCCGCGTGGTGGATAATGACCCCAGCTCCCTCGATGTAAGGGAAGGTCTGTGCCCGAGCAGTGGGGCAATATAAATAGACTGATGATGATGATCATAGCGCACATTGCCCTTTTGTGGCGATGTTTTGCTCATTTGGTCGACAAACATCTCCTCTCTCACCCATTACTCCGTAAAATACTCACCTAGAGCATATTTGATAATCTGTTGATTCTGCAGCTCAATCTTGCTGAAGATCCCCCAACTTGACTTCCCCTCTGGTATGGGGTTGTTTCTGATCCACCCCCCACACGCGAACTCGTAGAAGTCCGTGCAAGGGTCCTGGGTCTCATCGAGCGCCCTGATGACTTCGCTAGCCGTGTAGATGCACGAACTCGAGAGGCAGACGTTGGCTTCTTCTGGAGGAAAACGCAGTAATACATATGTTGCCAATTTGACTCAATATAAGTGGAAAAAAACGGCCAAGCTTGCGCGAGTTCGACTCGCAATGCAAGTCGGACTCGCGCACCGAGACTTCCGTGCAACGCAACTTAACCCCGTAACTTTGCTCTAACGAAAAGATAAACTAGATTTAGATACCAACTTATCTTATACTTATATTGTATTAGTTTTAAGCTTGACAGTTGAATAAATAATTTAATAAATTTTAATAATTCTTCTACTTATCTTTGCCATTATCAAAATATTCGTTTGTTCCCCGTGGACAGGGATAAGTATACAGGAGGCCTAAATAAGGTTGAGATTTTCTCAAAAACTACTGCGCCGAATTTAATAATTATTTTACAGTACATAGTTTTAACTTTTATCTATCAAACAGTGAAATAATTATTGCAATAGGTCAAGTAATTTCTGAGAAAATCTCAATCTTATAAACTCTCCTGTACACCTTTCTCTGTGTTCCACCGTACTACCAATAGAACTTGTGTCCATTCAGTAACTACTCCTGATTAGTTGATTATCTGCAAATATAAGTGTGTAATACCAAAAAGTTTGTAAGACCTATCTTCTCCAAATTTCATGATCCTAGGTCAACGGGCAGTACCCTATAGGTTTTGGTTTTCTTGCATTTTCATACAAATATGCGAGGATATGCGACATAAACAGCGATATCTTTTAATTGCGTTCACGAAGAAGGTTAATTTTTTCACGGCTGCATGAGGCTGCAGATCTGAGTGCCTATTTGGTATTAATTTCAACTTGATCCGTCCACGCCTATCTGATATATAGGTCTTGACAGACGGACATATAGATGGACAATAAAGTCATCCTATAAGCGATGTTCCGAGAACGCGCGGTAGACCGAAGAGACGGTGGTGTGAGGACATAGTGCAGGTGGCTGGTTACACATGGACTAGACTGGCGAAAGATCGCCAAGATTCGAAAAGTATGGAGGAGGCTTATGTCCAAACTTGGGCGCCCGAATAACAATTTGTAATTTTATTTTTAATTTCATAATTTTATTAGATAATATGCATGAATTTATTCTAATTAAATGGTTCCATTATTATTATATTATCAATGTACATATTTTGGGAATAAAGGTTTATATTATTATTATATTATTATAAGCGATATTTCTAGCTGTATGTAGGTACCTACCTACTCATCAACAGTGAGAAAACGTAAATAGACTAATAATGACGGAAGGAAAACAGCCTTCCGGTTTGTAATGACAATTATATCTTAGAAAACGTGTCATGCGTGCGTTCTTTGCCCAGGGTCACAGAAATAAAACATATTATACTTGTATTCTACTTTTATAACAAAGCGTCGTCAAGAGTTAGGATACAACTAGAATAGATAGCTAATCTAGATTTCAGAATCAATCAGAAGACAAGTGTCAGTCTATGAAATTCGTCTTCAAATAATGAAATTGGGACTATTGCCAATGGGACCGAAAACTGAAATTAGAAGATATATGAATATAAGGTGTGGGGAAAAAAGCTTTTATTTCAAAAAGGTACAATATAAAATAAAAAAGAACCATTCAATATTTAAAAAAAACCTAATCGAAACTATTTAAAAAAAATTTAGTAGCAGGAAGAGTACCCAAGACACTGGCAGCGTTACCTCGCTGGATCGCGATGCTAATCCGTTGCGCGAGGTAGCTGCCAGCTCTTGGGTCACCAGTGGCATCTACTACTCGTTTGCTTAGCTCTTTATAAAGTGACCAAGCGCCGGGACCCCACGGGCCGAGGGTCTCGACACCAAAAGCAACAAAGGTGTGGGGTATATATTGTAAAAAAGAGTTCAATAAACAAAAGTTAGATATATGGAAGTCTAGTTTGGAGAATCCCTGTTAACTCGGGTTCATTTTAGCCCGTGGTAAGGCAAAGGGTCAATTGTATTTTTTTTATTTAACCCTGGTTAAGGCACATGTTACGTTGATGATGCAAGTGACCCTTGGCACAGAATAGAATATAATAGTACTACACTTAGAAAATAATATACCTATCTCATAGTACATACAGCAAAGTAGTGTAAGACTAACCTAGGGCAGATACCTACCAAATCCGATTGTTTCAATCCAATCCAACTTTCGAAATGGTCGGTCCGCACCTGTCGTATTGGCGACGATTTTTACAATACAGGGTGTAACGTAAAGGGTATATGAAGCCGAAGGGAGGATGTTCAGTATCGGTAACTGAACAACTTTTGTTTTACGACTTTTCGATTTTCCCGACTCTATTTTTTTACTTTTCATACATTTCGTACCGGTCAGATGATCGATTTGTATGAGACAATAATTTATTTTTATTTTTTATTCGAAAAGTCGTAGAACAAAATTTGGTCAGTTACCGATACTGAACACCCTCCCTTCGGCTTCATATACCCTTTACGTTACAACCTGTATAAATATTGTAATAATCGTCGCCAATATAAATATTGTAAAAATCGTCGCCAATACGACAGGTGCGACCATTTCGAAAGTTGGATTGGATTGAAACAATCGGATTTAGTAGCTATCTGGCCTAAGTTAGTCTTCCACTTGAAAGAAACGAATCGATAACTTCTTTCTGATCTTTTACCGACTTCAAGTTTTATAACACTCTGTATGATATGAGAACTTGAGCACTCTTCACGCTCGACGAGACATTGTGTCGCTTTACTGTCCTTGTGTCTATAAAGTGACAAGTGCGACACGGCATAGCAATTATAGGATTAATAATAGAGTGCATAATAAGTGTAAAATGCTGTATTATATAAAATTTCTGGATCCCTGGAAAAGTCTCTTAGGTTATATATATAATCTTGCATAGCGCTATGCGAAACGAAAATCTAAATGATCAATGGAGATTTTTTTTTCATCACGACCTGGAACTCCCTTTCCTTCCGTGGAACGTTCTATTCCAACAGAGCCACCGTGATATCGTACCCAGGTCGTCAAATTTTGGCTCCATATTGGGCTTAGGGACGGTAGCGACATCTGTCCAGTAATTGTGCAATTACTCAAATTCACGTCTAACATTGCAGTTAGAAATCATGTTTTAGGGTTCCGTACCTCAATGGGAAAAAGGAACCCTTATAGGATCACTTTGTTGTCCGTCTGTATGTCTGTCTGTCAAGCCCTATATCTCAGAAACGCGTGAACGGATCAAGTTGAAATTAATACAAAATACTGTCTGCAACCTCATGCAGCCGTGAAAAACTTAACGCAACTTTTGTGTGCAATAAAGTTATAACAAGAATAAGAAAGAAGCCGAACTTCTATCAAAGAGAGCCTAGGTAGGTACCTAAGTAACCTGTCATAAAGGAATGGAACATACCATGCTCCATCTGATAACACGGCGGCACGGGCAGGTATGTCGGTCCTCGCATTGCCAGCAGGAAGCACACCGTCACCAGGACAGCGAAGACCAGGACTCCTGACAGCACCAGCAGCACCCGCTCCAGCGTCGTGCGCTGGTGCCAGCCCAGGAACGATATACCCTGGAATAAACAAACGAGAATGAAGTAACTACAATAATAGAATGACGCTCGGTTCTTGATTCCTGTTAAGGGTTCCGTACCTCTAGATTAAAAAAGGAACCCTATAATATAAGGAATTCTATAATATAAATTGTCTGATATGATAGGGGAATGCACAACTAAAACATATAAGCATCAATGCAAGAATATTTTCACACAGAGAGAGCTATATTCACTTCATGAGCTCTATTGAAATATTTGCCATTTTTATTATTATTTATTGGTGTAACAATACTTATAATGTAATGTAATGTTTGGTTTGTAATAATTGTTATTGTCATAGTTTGATTAAGTATATATAATTTGTATTGTATGACATGTATAAGTACCAAAGGATGAATAAATGAATTGAATTGACCCTGTAGGATCACTTTGTTGTCGGTGGCTGTCAAGACCTATATCTCAGAAACGCGTGGACGGATCAAGTTGAAATTAATACATAGTACTCAGGTCTGAAACCTCATGCATTCGTGAAAAAATCAAACTTCTACGTCAACCCAATCAAAAGATATGGCCGCTTATGTCGCATTTTCCCGCATATTTGTTTGAAAATGCAAGGGAACCAAAACCTATAGGGTACTTCTAGGTTGTGGTTTTGTAATTGAATTCAATAAACAAAAGTTATATATAATGGAAAGTTTGGAGAATCCATGTTAACTCGGGTATAATAAATATGTAATAAAATAATTGTTATCGATTCTTTGCGCTATACTACTGTTTATTGTGCTTGCAGCTCCTTTCACCAGGGTTTGCCTGGAAGAGATCGCTCTGAGCGATAAGGCCGCCTTTGTACAATAATATAACATCTTAATCAAGTATGTTAAAATGTAATTCTTTGTACAATAAAGAGTCTACCTATCTATCTATCTATCTCGGGTTAATTTTAGCCCGTGGTTAGCGCAAAGGGTAACCCTGGTTAAGGCACATGTTACGTTGATGATGCAAGTGACCCTTAGCACAGAATAGAATATAATAGTACTACACTTAGAAAATAATATACCTATCTCATAGTACCTACAGCAGAGTAGCGAGAAAATTATTGTTAATATAATAAAAGGACTATAACGTTTAGGTTACGGTCTTACGGTGTTTATGGTACAGAAGCTATTCGCAGTCGCAGTGACCTAGAAACTCTTTTACGTCGTACAGTCGACAGCAGATCAATGGTAAAACTTGCAGTACGATTTCAATTCAAGTCTTACGACGCAAATAATAAGAACTGTCAAAAGTATTGATCTGCTGTCGACTGTACATACATGAAAACATTTCTTTCATCACTAGATGGGAATATGACAGAGGATGGTAAAACGTTTTGATTTGCAAAAATATTTGGTGATTTTCAATGAAGTTGGTAAGGAATGATTCTGACAGTGACAGAATATATGGCATCCTTGAGTGATTGGCGTGAACTGTGGCGTGAATCGGTATCGGCTGTAGGTACAGTCGACGACTGAGATAAGTATACAGGGGGCCTCAATAAGGATGATATTTTTTTAAACTACTGGACCGAATTTAATAATTCTTTTACAGTACATAGTTTTAAATTTAACTATCTAACAGTGAAGGAATTTTTGCAATAGGTCAAGTAGTTTTTGAGAAAATCTCAACCTTAAAAACTCTCCTAATACACCTTTCTCTGTGTTCCACCTAATAATTGTGAAATTAGTTTTATATAAATAAATGCATCATCGCGTGAACAAATCACGTCGTGTTGGTCGCGTGATTAATTAGTGGCCGCGCCTTTCTTTCAAAACGTGCATCCGATAGATAAACATTATATTGTAGGCCTTCTTAATGCAAGTAAACACAATAGATAAGCACTTTATATTTTTCTCATTTCCTATTCAAGGCTATGACGTCACAATACACCAACGAAACGGCGCCATTGTATTCTAGCACGTAATAGTATGTGCGTACGTCATGTAACCTTTGATCTAATAAAGTCGACGAACCGACTGTTTCGACGACGTCGTTAACGTTACCGACTGCAGTTAACAAAGGAAGGTTATGTCGTTGCGATGTCTGTCAGTGTCATGGCAAGCGTATCTAAATATAATTGAATATACCACAGATATTGTACAAAACAGATCGAACATGGCACCTCAAAATCGTGTCAAATCACAAAGGCTGCCTGAGATAGTTATCACATTTTTATTATTATATATATGTTCTGTTTATTTCAAAAAGGTACATATAAAATAAAAAGAACAATTCAATATTTAAAAAAACTAATCTAAACTATTTTTAAAAAAATTAGGTGCAGGAAGAGTACCCAAGACACTGGCAGCGTTACCTCGCTGGATCGCGATGCTAATCCGTTGCGCGAGGTAGCTGCCAGCTCTTGGGTCACCAGTGGCATCTACTACTCGTTTGCTTAGCTCTTTATAAAGTGACCAAGCGCCGGGACCCCACGGGCCGAGGGTCTCAACACACAATATATTATAGCGCCCCCAATCTATAAAAAAATCATATGTTCTAATTTAAACAATTTAATTAAAAAAGCTATGATGTAGGTACCAAATCTTTATTATGATATATTTATCAATGCTTGCAATTTATCGACGTGACTCAATTTCGGTAAGTTCAGAGTTCGCATATTTGGGAACTACAATTTAGAATTTATCATATTTAAGATTTGGTACATAGCTTTTCTAATAAAATTTATCATATTAGAATCTTCTAATATGATAAATTTTATTAGGCCACCCTGAGCTAACATAGCGCCGCTAAGATTAGCGGCGCTATGTTAGCTCAGGGTGGCCCCTTAAAAAATCAGCGCGAAGTTTGTATGTACCTACCTAGACGGGCTTTTGAAAATGGCGGAAAACGACGGTTACGAAATTATTTTATAATTTTCATTTTAATGTCTACAATGATTATTTTGTGTTTAATATGACGTTAAATTAATCAGAAAATGTTCGCGAATGACATTATGGTGAATTTATTGGATTAATTGCGTAAGTTCTGAAGTTTCGTCGAGAGTCCCACTACGAGCTCGGGAGTGAACGTGACTGTCGAGCTGCTTCGTCCAGAGTGACGACGCTACCGCGACTCCTCTGGATAAAGAAGAGAAGACGCGAATACCCAGAGTCACAACACTACGGCGACTCCTCTGGAGGAAGAGAGAAGACTATGATATTATCTTGAATATTCTGTAACATGACATTGGCAAATGACGAACTGTCGAGTCCATTAATAAATAAATAAATGTACCTAGACATGTTCCAAAACTGAAACATAATTGTGACCAGTTTAGCAACTGCGGCATAGTTCAGTTCAATTGATAAGCCGATTGACGCATCCTGGACTAATCTGACCATTGCATTGTTAGCCATTTACGAGTTGCGCAACAGACTCCCTTTGTAAGGTTACCTATAAATAAACAATCGTTTTATCCGTTGATATTAGGTAATAGAGTGTCACATCACATTAGCTACTAGTATTGTAGGACTGGGAGGTGACCGCGACTTTCATTTCGTAATCGCTTTCAATTTGACACATATCCATGTGTCAAACCATGTGGCTATACATTGATGCCAATATTTTTGCAAGTTTTAATTGACGACAGAGAAACGCAGCAATGTATATCGTCCAAGTATCAAAATGAAAACGATAACGAAAACGGTTTGAAGTCGCGGTCGGGTTACTGGATACTTATCTCGGGTAATAGACCGTACTACTTACACCCGTTTCACCAGTTAACATCAGTAAGAGTAGGTAACCCTACATGCGGGTTACTGATGATGATAATGACGTAAAACCCGCAGACCTACGCAGTTTCTGGTGCAGATTGGTAGATTACACAGCCAATGTTCACGAACGAATGAAACTGGAGGCAATGAAGCATTATCTCAATTTGAACCAGACACTGTCGTATCGTAAATCTGTAAACTCGATGAGGCCCGTTTGATGCAAGTTTGTAATAAACAGAAGCCTGTAGGTATACAGAGCCGAATCTAGAGGTTTGGGGATTTGAACTAAATTTTTCATAGATATTATCCCGAAAATATCGGGATAAAAAGGTGTCTTGTAATCCAGTTGCGTATGAAAACTATCCTCCAGTCTAAAACACAGACAAGTGTACAGGGGGTCTTACGCTGGGTGAGGTCTGTACCTGGATGGGTGACTTGGCTAGTGACATTTTCATCTGATCCCCTCCGTGTCTCGGAAAGCACGTTAAGCAGTTGGTCCCGATTACTGTCACTCAAAGGGGGTATAAGGGGTGGGGACCGACTATATTGGCCACCCAAATGCCAACCTCACCGACACGTGGTGCACCCTGCCGACCAACGGACGGGGTTCTGGCGACCGACAGTTGGCGGTATATCCATCTCGCACCGTGCTGGCACCAAGTACAACAGGTCGGTGACGGGCAGCAGCGTCACCGGCGCAGGTGTCCGGCTCTGCGATCACCAACCCGCTTGTCCAGCGTGGCGTTTACGGGCATCACCTCCCAAAACATGACTGTGTGGCGCGCTTTGGGAGAGGCCTACGTCCAGCAGTGGACTGATACGGGCTGATGATGACTGTCACTCAACATCAATTGTCAAGCCATGTCAGAGGCCTAACATATGTTGGCAACAATATTTACAGACATTTAAATTTTGCAGAAATATGGGACAGTTATATTAAAATCCAATTGCGGCCCCGATCGCACCCAATTACGAAGTACTGAAGCGTGAACACTATAAAAGCTTTCTCAGTTCCCATCTCGTCCCAAGTACAGTAGGTACACTCCAGAAATAGAAGCGCGATGAACTTGTACTCTCAGCAGACTTTGGCTTCAGAATACAAAACAAACCATAAGTAATTAACACTAAGTGTAAGTGCACAAAGTGAAACGTAACATATTAAAAAGTATGTAAGTATATATACAATTCTACACGTAATATATTGAATGGTCGACTTGGGTACATCTTGGACCAGAAGTTTCAATTTATTTTTCCCGGAAAAATACGATTTTTTACACCGAGTTAAGCGCTTGATGCAAGTCACCGTAAGAACCACTCGTGCCAAGGAGTGCTAGGGCTTATTTTTTTTTTTCGGATTATTCTTATCCATAATGTTCTTATCCAGTGGTTAAATGAGAAAAATGTATAACGTTTCACGGATTAAGTCTCTACTCTCGGGTTATCTATTGGTCCAAGTGGCCCTAAGTGTATCAGCACCACCTTTAGGCTTTACCATTAACTATAACTAATATCTACCTTTTCAATACCTTACAGTGTCAATAAATAAGACTTACACATTATTATGTTTTTAAGCTAAGTCTAAGATCGAAGATATAAGAGAAATAAAAAATGAGCGTAAAAATCAACCTTCTGGTTTTGACATCATTGTGTGTTCGAAAAATCGGAATATTACAATTACACTTTCTAGTTTGCTACGTATTCTGACATTTGGCACGTGTTCTCTATATCAATAGATCCGGGAACTATAATTATATTTGTTCGATCTAATTAGCTATAAGCACAATGCAAACGTGACGACGCGACGCGACGACGTGCAAACGCATCCGAGCTGTGTGTCTCTGTCGTGGTCAGATCGCTAAATTGAGCATTTCATGAAATCGTCAATCATTTCATGAAATGGTGGCATTTCACGAAATCGTCAAGTTGTGCTGGGCATATCGTTTAAACGTCAACGTTCGTCGATTTGTCCAACGACGTTTGGTCAGATCATTAATGTAGGGTGCCCATTAAAGTTTTAAGTAATAATAATTCTAAATATACTTATTACGAACTTATTTATTGATCTAGTCAGTAACAAATTAAAAAATATATGTCACACTGGAATTAAATATACGAAATATTCATATAGTTTTTTTCTTGAGACATGTTGGTACTTACCTAATAAATATAATAATATAAAAACATTTCATAAAAAAATATTTATTGTCCTTAAAAGTACAACATTGTATTATAATATTATATAACGTTAAAACGTTTCATTTCACATACATTACCTTTATGAAATTCCGTTAGTATTCCAAAATATTTCTCCATCGTAATTATACGCATAGTATCAATGCATTTCTTCTTGTATATTAAAAACTCGTACTTCCAGTATTTCCATGATGTCATATTTTGTAATCCAGTAAATTATAGTCCGTCGACTTTCGTTGCCTGGTCACCCTACTTTCCTTTATTTGTTGTATAACCTAAAAACGAAAATTATGTACCATGTTAAATTTCTACGATTAATTAATTAAAAGTAAATACATTTTAGATACTTAGGTGAGATTTTAAAAGGATATAAGTACTTAAACTAAATACTTATTGTCATTGAGATACTAACCTGTGAAATGTATTCCCAAGTTTTTTTTTTGTAAATTGCGGTCGGTTTTTGCGTGACTCTCATAAAATTCACACCGTTTCGTATAAGTAGTAACACTTTTCCAAGTTTCCAACACACTTTCTTATATAATTTGCACATTATTATTCACTTTTCAACATGAATCTGCATTATTTACTTACGCACACAAACATAAACAATGACAAAGCGCGCTCTCAGCGCCTCTAGCGGTAGTTATTGCTATTTTTCTACGATTTGGTCAATTGTGTTTGGTCATATCATGAAATAGCCGTGCGTTTGTTGGACATATCGTAAAACGCTTTCTATTCATTGATCTGGCCAAGCTATTTCATGAAATGACCAATAGACATTTGACGTTTTCGTGAAATGCCACCATTTCATGAAATGGTCGACTATTTCATGAAATGTTCAATTTAACGATATGACCACGACATCTCTATTATTATGACACGAGTACTGCTTTCAGGGAAAGTACCTACCTGTGTCATCTCTTAGCTTAGGCTTCGCCTAATTTTCAAGTGGCCTTTTACAAATGCGAAAATTTCAATGTAGGTAAGTATCTATTGTTTTGCACTGCACATAACATTACCTATACCGCAGCCCAAATCAAGTGTCTTATTTTGTAAACAAAATATCATATTTAATATGATTGTATAATTACCTGTTGTGATGTAACATTGAAGGAACTGATTGATCGAACCTGTTCATCATTGTGAAAATAAAAGTGATCCGATCTAATAATGTGAAAATAACTGTGCAATAATCATAGAACAGCTTCAAATGTTAGTAAGGTATGGTAATTTTTGTTTACAAAATAAGACACTTGATTTGGGCCGAGGTATACTTTAGTAGGGTTCCATTTATAATAGAAAAGCTATCGATCAGAAATGAGAAAAGTCATTAACTTTATATACTTGGCTCGAGAAACTTATAACTTAAACGACAGCCAACCTCACCCCAGGGTCTGTATGTATAGTTTACGAGGAAAAAGTATTCTTGCATCTTACCTTAATGGAATAAGCCTGAGCTGAAACTTCAGGTTTCGGAGCAGTTTCGAACAAATTCAATCTGGAATTCTGGAAGAAATCCGGGGAAGAATTCTCCCTGGAAAACAATTCTGCCGTGGAACTTTCCCTGGTCAACGACGGTCTTGCTTTCACAAACGGATTCTTTCTTGCTGCTTTGGATTGCTTCAAGAAGTTGAACTTGTTCACGACTTCAGGACCAGGGGAGGGTGTAGGGGTGTCGTCTGTGTTGTCTGAAGATGTCGGGGTATCTGGGGTGACGGCGGCCATCTTTGTTTAGTTGCCAGTTTTACGAAAAGATCTTGAAAAGTTCGAATCGTTTAGTAACTTCAATGGGCGGTATCTTAGAGATGTCTGGATTTTCGTCTATTCTCTCTTCTTCGAGTCTTTTATTAATTAACTCGTTCCATTTTACACTTCCTTTAAATTTAATTACTTAGGTATTAACTTCTATTTTCATTGAACCAAAACAAAACTATTTTGCGCGTAAACAAATTTCACCCAAACAAATCTTCATGGCGCCGCCGTTTCCATTCAAGAACTCTACAAGGTCTATTTTATTATTAGGTATTTATATAAATTATATTAAATTGCACACAATTTATCTTATTGCGCGTATAATAATAATGTTTCATGTATGTTTTCTTATATTTATTAATGTAATCCGACGTGTTTACGCCTTTGAGCGCTCCGCGGGACTGATTATGAATAGATCTCTGGTTTTGACGTGCGCACGCGCAGATTCACGACACGATACGTAAGTACAGGATGTAACTATCTGTAGGTACACTGGCCTTTATCAGGCTGCTTCAGTGTTAACTGAAGGGAGGTTTTTATAGTGAATATTAAGTTCGCCCTTTGTAAAAATTATTTTACTAAGCTTTTATTTGTTATGTTGTGTACAATATAGTGTTAAATGTTGAGCACCACATTAATCTGCCAGTGCAGATCACTGTGGTGATCACTTTATTCGGCCAGCATTAGTACGATAGAGTTAGGTATGTATTATTATTAATATTACAATAGACCTTTGAGGTCGCAGTGACCCTTGGGCGTGTACCAACGCCGTGATATCAAAGAATAATAGGTATGTATACTAAGGAGGTTTTATAACCAGAGCCGTGGTTTAATTGCTAGGATTAAAGATAACCCCTTAGCAATAAAAATGGTATAAACGGCGGCTTATTTTGACAGTGCTGAACCATCGATTTTGAATGAGAAAGTCTAGCTAGTGCTAGCGTACAACAGAACAGCACCAGCGGACGACGCCGTGCACCGCGCCAGTGGACGGCGCCGCCGTCCGCCGGCACGAATGTTGTCCGCCTGTGACCGGCGCCGGCCGACATCGTGTAACGGGAGACGGTGCCGGAAGACGCCATGACACGCCGCGCCATGCGACGGCACGGCGCCGCGCCGTGACGTTGTACGCCGGCCCTAAGGGTGCAAATGCTATTATAAATAATAATAATAATAAATACTTATCGCTTTTATAGCTATAGAACATTATGTAGATACCTACTATGACTCGAATTACAACCACGTGAATCATTTCATTTCCTATACATCTGTTTTGACGCTATAATAAATGAATGAGGTTCAGTTACAAATTAATGACGTGGTTCAATGAAGCGTACAACTCTACATCACGTCCAGTGTTTGTTTTGGACTTTGTCCCGTTCTTATTCATTCGTCATAAGAGTTCAAAATGTATTCAGCCGTCACCATTGATGTGATGTCGTATGTACCTAGCTATATAATTAATGCGATTGACGTACTTAATTAAAGGTCTCATACCGGTTCGGTTTGTTTTTTTATTATTTTTAGCAAAAAAGTAAAAACGGCATGACAGACAACATTATAATAGGTTATAAAGCCAGTGAAGTATCTAAATAAGTAATGGGTAACTAATAAGTATAAAATATACTTACTTCGTTCGATGTAAGCACATTTCTTGCTTCTGGTGGGGGTAATCGATTTATTTGGTGACAGATATACCATTCTGAGCACAAAGCTATTATTTAAGTAATAAAACTATTATTATAAGAACGAAGTTTATATTCATCTAATGCACTACAATTTTATTGGTAATCCATCTCTTATTTTACACATATATTGACATTAATTTGATAATTCATACCTGGGAACACTTTTTGTTTATCTGAGAACGAAAATATTACGTGGCGATAGATCTATTTATTAGGTTATACTACTTGATGACAAATATAAATTTTGGTGACGAGAAATATAGATCCCTTTTTTATCCTGTCGGTGCAAGCGTCCCTGAATGTAAAAGTTCCGATTTGATGTCGGTTTTTAATGTTACATAACGGTAACAATTCAAATGTGTATGGGACTATACCGTAAATAGAGAATGGATAATCAGTCTACGGACTATACATAGAAAACTTATATCTTTAATCTGTGGACTATACTGATCGTCAGCCTACTTTTACATAGAGGGAGCTGGGGTCATAATCAACCACATAATATGCGAGTCTTAAAGTAATAATAGATAATAAAAAATTAAATTCGTATTTATTTTTAAATGTTTACATTACTTGAGGACCTGGCACCTGTATTGATCTCATGTATGGAATTACCTCACGATTTCCTTCCCCTTTTGAGAGATTTCGGTAAATGTATACGTTTGCTTTCCATCGGGAAATAAACCAGGAAAACTAATGGTGCATGATCGAACTCGGGCCTCCGTAACGGGAGTCTAGCCTTTTTATTTACAAAATAATATTACGCATTCATTCCATACTTGAACATTTCGAGGTTTTATATTTCAGGAAACAAAACACTTGTATAGATGTTAATATAATTCGGAACTGCCGTTTATAGTCTTGCAAGGATTAGGAAGCCAAGTACAGTCGACGACACACCATCTTTTCTTTTGTTTTCGTTGATAATAATATTAGTTATCGCTAGTTTTCTTCTCAACTAATCCTCATTGACCTCATTGGGTTTTCTCATTTAATTTTTAGAGTTCCGTATCTCAAGAGGAAAAAAGGAACCCTTTGTTGGCCGTCTGTCTGTCAAGACATGTATCTCAGAAACGCGTGGACGGATCAAGTTGAAATTAATACCCAATACTCAGGTCTGCAATCTCATGTAGCTGTTAAAAAATCAAACTTCTAAGTCAACCTTATGAAAAGATATGGCCGCTTATGTCGTCTTTTCCCGCATATTTGTATGAAAACGCGAGAAACTCAAAACCTATAGGGTACTTCCCGTTGACCTAGAATCATGAAAGGCAAGAAGCTAGGTCTTATATCAAAAGTAAGGGAAAAATCCGAAAACTGTAAATTTGAAATTACATCTCCCCAAAAATATATTTTTTTGTTATTACAAACTTATATTTGCAGATAAAAATATTTTGCTAATGGCAAAGATAAGTTGGTCTCTAAATCTAATTTATCTTTTCAAACCAGTCCAACTCGCACTTAGCCGTTTTTTTTGGTGATAAAATCTCAACTGTTAATGAATGACTCTTCCATATAGGTACTTTTCTCCGTAACCTATAGGTACAAATCTCAGCCCTTTTTGTATGAAGATAACTGTCTGGAATTGTAAACAGAATTTATAGGAAAACGGCCCGCCACAGCACAATCTGCTACTCTTGCAATGGACCTGTGACTTTAATATACTTATGTATGTATAAGCCCGAATAAGTATATAAAAGTATTAACACACGAAAAACATATTTCACACGTAATGTTTGCACGTCTCATTGCGGTACAGACGGGATTCGCTCTTATTAGCAGCTGTACTATTTATTTCTCACTTAGTGCCTTCGCGAAAACGTTATTGTTTTATGGTATTATTCCATTGGTCATGACGTAGGTACAATTGACGGCACATAAACCAGTGCAATCTAGGCCGTGTTTTCACTGACATAGAGCCGTCGACCACAGCTGGGGTGGTCTCTCCTAGCAGAAGTTGGAAGGATTGAGGAAAAAAATTGTAGAGTGAAACATTACTTAGTTCTTTATTAAAAAAAACATACACAGACGATGGATTTCCATCTTTTGCAATCCTAGTCAGGGGCGCCGGCTTTTAGAAAACCTCATGGGTGCTAATGCTCATTTGAAGTCCCTTCCTTTAAAAAACAAAAAGTTAATGCCATTCACAAGAGTTTTGAGGTTTCGTTTTGCTGGCATCTTGATAACGGATACCAGCATCAGTAACGACATCCGTTGCCTGCATCGGTAATGAAAAAAAGCCCATCCTTAGGGATGATTACTGATCTGTTTCTTGATGTCTATTCTCAGGGGCCCGGCACCCACTTTTTATTTCTCATGGGTGCTCGAGCCCCCAAGCACCTACGGAGCCGGCGCTCCTGATTCTAGCACACCATTTTCTCTTCGTTAAGGGATATTTTGTTTAATTACCATCGTCTCTGTACTGTAGGTAGGTACAGTCCGTCGAAAATCAGGCTTGAGTTTATCCACAGACCACTTATCTACCCAATAGACATGAAATCGGTACTGCACGCGACAAATTCTGTTAACGACGAGCGCATAGAGACGAAGCGGGGGACAGGGGTACCGTATTAAAGAGATGCGTCCATGTCGATAATATCTCTAGGTTACACGTGTCGCGCTCATGTGCGGGCAGACACGGGCACCCTCCGTTACAGGTAAGTGGTCTGCGAGTTTATCAATGTATAAAATATATTTTGTACTTCACCATTTCCTGTTTATTTAATTTTTTACAGAAATTACTCTGTTATTGATTTACAATAATTTTTGAAAACCATTTTCTTACCGACATCGATCACATAATTTCAATATGTGTTGTGAAAACAATTCCTATATAACTTCAGTCGTTCTAACAGCTTTTATACGATTTATATTCACCCTGTGGAATTATTAAACCGTACAAACGCCTAGCATAGTTACAAGCCTATAAACATCAGGCGAGGGATATTGCCTATCAACTCAGCCCAGGCGTTCCCATTGTCTCGACGAATTGGATATTACGAACAATACGCTTCGGTCTGCAATTGTATCCAATAGCTTTGTGCAAATTGAACTGTTTATCTACTTCGGCAAATGAATCCAATTTTGAAAGTTTGGTTAACTTAGAATTTAGATACTAAAAGGGAAAATGTACTACCTACCATAGTATTCATATCGTAGAGAGAGAAACCCCTCTACGATTCATATTATGACCCACGCGCTACGCGGCGAATATTTTATTCCTTCATGCTCCCAATAGAACTCTGGCTGTTAGCCATAAACGTGATTTAGAATTAGCCCACCGTTTAAGCCTTCGGTCCCTTTCTAACTTAACGTTATTAACGAAGTGTGAAAGGGACAACAACACAATTTAAGGGAAGTGAGGTTTAACTAGGTTTAAGTAACAGCGATAGTTCTTAAGTAAATACCTAATAGAAAAAGTATTTTAATGATTAAACCGATAAGGCCTTTACACTAGCTAATTTTGGTTTTATATGTAACTGATGTATTTTCATTTGTGTGCAAATAAAGTATATTTGATTTAAAAAGGACGTAACACTAACACATAGACGTTTCTAGAATAAAATAAAAAACTTACCATCTATATGCCGTATGAATTAGACTCTCCACAAAACCGTTGTGTTTACTCTCCTGTCTTGTCTATCCCCCAGGGTTACAGTGTGAAGATATACACAAAACAGTTCTAGAGTTGCCTGTAAAAGGACTGTGTGGTCGATCGAAAGCAATGCGATAACTGTATCATGTGTGACCACTGGCCAGTCATGTGGTTCAGAGGTTCTCAAAGTTTTATTCGTCACCCCCAACCACAGAATCCACAGAACGTAAACGCATTCGTTTTCCTGTCTACCTGATTATTATTGATAACTATTTAGAGGATATTATTGAGAACTAATTTCGATTTCTTACATTATTTTTATGGTAAAGAGTAGATAATGGTGTTGATTGACGGAATGTCACACGCTAATAATGTTTTAAGCCAGATGAAAGTTACAGTTCTGGGGCTTTTTGAAAATGGCGGGAAACAACGGTTGCGAAATTATTTAATAATTTTCAGTTTAATGTCTACAGTGAGTGTTTTGTGTTTAATATCACGTTAAATTAATCAGAAAGTGTTCGCGAGTGACAGTATGGTGAAGTTATTGGAGAATTCAAGCAGGATCTGAAGTTTGGCGCCATGGTCAAGATTCCCACTACGAGCTCGGGAGTGAACGTGACTGTCGAGCTGCTTCGTCCACAGTGATTGACGCTACGGTGTCTCCTGTGGATGAAGACATGAAGACGCGGCTACCCAGGGTGATGACGCTACAGCGACTCCCCTGGGGGAAGATAGAAAACTATTATACATTGAATTTTCTGTAACATGACATTGGCAAATGACGAACTGTCGAGTCCATTAATAAAATAAATAAATAAATAATTACAGTTCTGGAAAAAAACATAGCTGCAAAATAACGCGTAAAATTCACTTACTTTTAAGGTACTTACGTATATAAATATTATTAACATGGTCTGCTACAATTTTTTTTTCCTTTTTACAGTTCGGTACCTACTTATATACCTAGGTGTATTGCCAAGCTAGGTTCGGTTAATAGGTAGGTACTGAACCTAGGTACGATACCTCGATCAATCAATAACAAGAGTTTGGAACTCGCACATCAAAAGATATTAAGCCGTTTATGATACAGGAGTCAACAAATGAACGGACATACATGCGCTCGAAAACATTACCCTCCACCTTTCGGCAGTGGGGTAAAAAATCTGACTTCGTAAGAAGAAAGAAAATCATGACTATCAGCCCACTGCTGGATGCAGGGCTCTCCCATCTCAATCCGATTCTGCCAGCCTTGCGAAGGTCATCCCTCCATCTGGTATGGAGGATCCCTCAACCGCCCTTTAATGGCTTCAGTGCAGAATCCCACTTTGAGAAACTATGGTCAAGCTCATTGTATGCCTAGGTACTTTTGAACCGGATGATCTAGTTGTGTCGTCCAGGTGACGATGCCAAATTACTCTGGCATAGCACGATTGTACAAAAATTAGTTTAAACTGCGTAATGCAATGGTTCTCAATCTTGTGCAGATGATTATATCCATACCTATATCCATTTATTTGTATATATGTTTAATGAGGGGAAAAGACGAAGAGGCAGATCTACATGAAGGTGGGAGGATACCCGGCCCAAAGATTGGAGAACGGTGACTCCTGGAGGAAGATGGAGGTCTATGTCGAGGGACAGCCTGTCGAAAGACAATGCGGAGCCAACGTAAAAGCTCGCGTTGTGAGAGAATAAATGCTATTTTTATTACCCGACTGCCCCAGAAAGAGGGTAATATTTTTCGGGTGTATGTATGTCCATTCCTTCCTGCCATCCTGTAGCCTAAACGGCTTGATGGATTTTGGTGTATGAGATATCGTTAGATTTGTCTTGATTACAGGAGTGTCATAGGGTCATAAAAATTAATCAAAAGGGGATAGTTTTATTGCACTCGGGTTTTTTGTTTTATGAAATTATTTTATTTATTAAAATGACTAAACCAACAGTTTAACAACCGTTGCCTTGTGCCTTAAGGTACCGCAGCCTACCGCATAGAAATAGTAACTAGTGTTGCGTGCGGCTACACGTTATCTGCCTCTACGACCGGAGCGGCAGACGACACGAAGTCCGACCACATGTCGCGTCACAGAAGAAATACGTCGTGGCTACAAGTCGCGTCGTCTGCTGTTGTTGCCTGCGATCGGCTGCGGAAGGGTACCTTTAGCGGCCGTTAGTTACGGTCGCCCACGTATCTTGTTTATGTAATGCCAGCTCGTACAGTAGGAGACTGCAGTGCAGTACAAAGGGATTGCTCAAGCAAGTATAGGGACCCTGTAAAGTGCACGCGTGAAAGAGCCCCGAGTGAGTACCGCGGGCAACTCCCTTTAAAGACCATGTCGTCGAAAGGCCACAACTCAAGAACTGTAAATAAATACCAGCTTACCATATGGTACCGTATGTGCGTGCCTCCAGAGCGGACTCCCTCATTGAGCTGGATAGAGCTGACGCTGCCGGCGTCGTCGTCCATAAAGCCGGTCTTCTTGTAGCGAGCCATCTGCAAACAATACATCACGTGTAATCATGTTGGTAACTGAAGTGAAGACGACGACCGGGTCTTTTCACCTCTAACCTGGCTGATAAGTGCGGGCCTTCTATACCCTCTCTACCCGGGCATGAGGTCGCCGGATAATGATCCGACAGTGAGAATGGACCCGCTTGGGATGCGTTATTTGGTATTTGGGGAGTTAGGCGGGTCGGTATGTCCGTTTGGTGCACAGGCTCAAACCCGCTGCGGGTAGCGCAGCAACTCCCTCTGGAGGCGGTGGCCTTCCTTAGGTCGCCCGTGCAGGGGTGCGAGATTGCGTAGAGGAGCGTACCTGCTGTTGTCGGCGCGGTCTGATAGTGATCGCGTCAACTTCAGCACGATGGCTTCGATAGACTCAACCCGCACGCGAGCGATGATGTCGTTACGACCCGCATCGGTACAAATACGTATGGCAATGTTTGGCCTGCAGCTTGGCCCTCTGCCTCTGGGGCAAAGCGAGTACCAAGCTGGGGCAGCGTAAGTAAGACGAAAGCGGATATACATTGGCAGTGGACTGGTTAGGGACACGGAAAAAGTATCGATACTTTTTAGTATCGAGTACTTTTCTTTCGATATCGATACTTTTTACTTGATATTTTGATAAGCCTGTAGTTCAGCTTTTGGCTGATTACAAACACCATGTAGCATTGTAATAAATCACACCCCATGAAACACTATACGGGCGATCATTTGCTACATTATTCGTTGTTCTGTTCAATAAAATTATACAGTCGTGTCACGTTTTGTACAGAGCCGGCCGAAGGACGACTGGAAACCTACATTTTGCGTAACCACAAGAAAAGAATCTATTCCCAATAATTCAGAACTAGTAAAATGGGAAGGATTCCTATATCATAAATGTTCATATTAACACATGAGCGCGTATCCATAAACGAGATTTTAAGTTATTCCACCGTTTAGGCTTTCTGTCCCTGTCTACCTTATCGTTTTTAACGAAGTATGAAAAGGACAGCAACATGATTTAAGGGAAGTAGGTTTAACATGGTTTATGAATACATAGGTGTGCAGATTCTAACGAAAGTTGACCGCGACTTTGATCGTTTCCCTTATCATTTTCATTTTGACACAGATGGTATGATAAACAACATCACTGCGGTTCTTCATCATTTATTAAAACTTGCGATAATATTGCAGTAATTACTGTGTTACGTCCTTCCGTCCTGAATTTTCCAAGTACCTAGTCATACGCGTATCTAGGCGTGTAGACAGCTTGAAGTTTGGAACAAGAAATGCATATTTAATAAAGTCCAAGTCGCTCTACCTATATCATGGTACAAGGTCTCCTGACGTAGGGTATGTGCAGTGCATGTCATATTGAACATAAATAGGCTTTGGTAATAAGACAATTCACAAGCTAAGGAAGTATTAATTAAAACTTAAATTCCATCGTCCGTTTCCCATTACCTTTGACAGCCCTGTTCGGGTTGACCTTGCATCTATTCATAGCATGATAGCAGTGAGCATACTCTTATCCTCAGTTAATCCTCTGATTACATAGTAGGCTTTCAGCGAGATTACGATCTAAAGCCTTCTGCCATAAAAAATTGCCGACGTATACCTACACAAGAAGTGCGTAAGAATTGTAAATATACGTAGTTGAAAGTCATTGATTGAAAGCTGCTGCAGCACTGAAACTTATTGCAGGTTGGGAGACGACATGTATACCTACTCGTTGGGAGATTGTTTCTGTAGCCTAATGACAATTGATATCAGTAGTTTAAGTAGATTATCATGAGGTCAGTTTAGTTCGCCGGAGTCCCTTTGTCAGTCTCGAAGGCTCTACCGTTAAAACGAGATGTTCAAATCTTGATTCGCATAGATTACTTTTATACTTATAACATAATAAGTAGGGGGCGCTAAGACGCTTCCTTGAGGCACTCCATAGCTAACATAGGTAATATAAGAAAATAGTTTGTATAGTTAAATAGTTACAAAGCGTGGAAAGCAAGAGTAATAATTAGGATTGTACAATACAAATAAGATTGTTCTATTTTCGCCACTGATAAGTACCTACTTACCTAATTTGAATAAATATGAATACTAAATCCTTCTGCAAATGCCATCTGAGGTAAAAATAGACTGAAGGCCGCAGTTTCCTTTCTCTGAGAGAATGGAAGAGATTATAAAGGAAATAGCTTTGCCATTCCATTGTCATGTGATAATTACCTTACCGTAACCTATTATCGATAATATTTTTCGGTAGGAATTAGTAGAGGTACAACCATTTTGCCGAGTCTGGGTGTTAATTTATGGTGGTGTGTTATCTCTGGCCTCATAGCACAGGGAATTCGAAAGGAATTCCAGGGAAATAGGCCTATCATGGCCCTAAATTCCTAAGAAAAAACGTACCTAATGGCCACAGACCACTTACCCCATATACCTGTAACAGGAGCCCTCCTGTTAATCAATTTTGCGCTCATGTGCGGGTAGACACGGGCGCCCGCCTGTGTCTGCCGCGACACGTGTAACCTAGAGATATTATCGACATGGACGCATCTCTTATACTGCGCTTCGTCTCTATGCGCTCATCGTTAACAGAATTTTTCACGTGCAAATTTGTACCCATTTCATGTTTATTGGGTAGGTAAGTGGTCTATGCTCATAGATATAAAACTAGCCCTAAAAAGACACACTTATGTGTAATGATCTTGTTCTAAAGTGCATAAGTACAAGGAGTGCAAACAGCGATTTTGTACCACTGTCGAATTTACGCGACTCGGTGAGCTTTAAGTCGCTTTTATAACTAAGTACAATCGATGTGATATCATACCGTTGATGTATTATCTTCCAAACCATTTCATTTTGATATTTAAACCATTAAACAAATGAATAAAAGCATACATATCTAAAGGTCTGCAATTCAATCCACATAAAAAGCTTTTTCCAATAAAGATTAGAATTGGACGCGCGATAGCGAGAGATCAATACTACTGGGTGTGTGTGTAAACAAACACATCTGATATGAGTTGAGGGCATATACAATACATACGTACGTAGGTACATACTCGTATTACAAATTTATTGCTTTTCTGCCATACCACACTCTATAGGTAGAGTACCTACTAATAAAAGCGAACAAAGGTTTTCAAAATGAATTCAACTCACTTGTTGCAAATTGCAAACCTACCTTGAAAACTATTGGTTTGATTTCAAAAGGATGAAAATAAATGGATGGTCAGAGGATACCATGTCAGGATGCAGTGTAGAAGGGGACTTTAGCGTAGCAATGGGATAACCAGCGCTGACGCACTCTGTGTCAGCATCAGCTGAAGCCTAAACCTTTTGCCTAAGTTATATGTTTGTTAATTGTCATTGTAATTTTTATTTCTTATATGTATATACTTAGTGGGAAATAAATGTTATTCTATTCTATAACTTATAGGTTTAGTAAAGACTAACATTTCCCTAGGGCATAGGCAAATATCGAATCGGACCGATATAAACCGTGGTATTTTTTGTGTGGTTTAGTGACCAAACCGATTGTCAGAGTTGTTCAGGCTGCCCGTGGGCCTCTTGACATGTCCTACGACTGCTGCCGAACGACAACACCCTGTGGGGTGACCGCGACTTCCAATCGTTATCGCTTTCAATTTGACACTTGGACGCCAGCATTGCTGCTATGTTTTTGCAAGTTTTAACAAACGACAACGAAACGCAGTAATGTATATCGTCCAAGTGTCAAAATGAAAACTATAACCATAACGATTGAAGTCGCGGTCACTCGCTCAGGAGCTCAGATGAAAAGGTTACCCATTTGGTACAGGCCTCGCCTCGCCCAACATTGCTTAACTTGTACTATCGATCGTTCCCACAGCATACCCGCAACAGGACAACGAGGTACATACTTGTACTGTGTAATATATATTCAGTTCCCAAACACGACCACCATCTATGAATTTTAACGAAGTTACAGACAGATCTTGTTAGAGCAAAACATGTTTTGAATTCAGTTATGCGCTGGAGGACGGCAAGTCAATGTTATTTGACTTTCAGAGCAGGCAATGCCTTCAGTGAAAGTTGGGTAACTTAGGGTGTATTAAAATATGTGCGTAGACAGTTTTCAGGGGTATTCAGCCAGTAGTCACTATAGCGTTGCCGATCTATAGTCGACAATCGATAGCCTATCGAAAGCTATACTATCGATTTGATTGAATAATTGAGTGGGGATGCAAGTAAGTAACTAGGTTTTGAAATATTCCCTCCGAGCACTTGTCCTAAAAATAAGCAGGTCGATTATTTTATGATGATAAAAGCAAGATTATGTCCGTGACGCAGTGTTTGTTTATATTCTTTGTGCTCAAATCTAATAATCTTGATAGAGATCATAATGATAGTATCAAATCTTCAGTCGCTGTGCAGGCTAGGCAACAAACTAAATTATCGAAATATCGACTAATCAATCAAATATCAATCGATAAAAATATCATTGTCATAATCTGCGTTAATTACAAATATAATGCAATTATAGTATGACCGTCTAAATCAGTCTTCGCCTGCGCGGTACAGGAATGCGGGGGTAACAGAAATGCGCCTGCCGACACGGCACCTCTCTCGGTCCCCGTTGTCGTCATACCCCCGCGTCCCTATACCGCGCAGGCGAAGACTGATTTAGACGGTCATATACTATAGCGAAGGACACAATCGTGAATTCCCCTTTAGTCGTTTGATACAGGGAGCTGTTTCAAGTGCGAAGGTGGATTCAGAAATTCAGAATCACAGCCAAAACCCACGTGCCGATCGGCGGACGACCCTGCGACAGCTTCATATTTTAACGTTTTATGTGATTCTGTATACAGCCTTATCGTTGACGCCCGTTTATTGCCCTTGAAAAGTTCTTTGTTTTGCAGAAAGCGGCAATTTTCTAACATTGACCGATTCTGCTCATGAGCCAACATAGTGTTCATTATATGCACTAGAATATAGATAACAATGTTTGTATGTGCCTAATAAGTAGGCAGGTACAGTCGACAGCACAACAATTCAATGTCAATTGGCAACACATGAATTACGATTTCGTTCCTTATGAAGTAGATCATAAGAACTGTATAAAGTGCAAAATGTTACACTTTATGTGCGTTTTCGACTGTACTATATTCCGACTGTAGCCTGATTTGCTTTAGAGTTTAACTTTAAACCTAGCAAAGTCAAATAGGTATCTATACCTAGGTAGGTAGGCTAAGTATAATAGGTATCACAAACATGGTGTAATTGAAATACTTAACCCTCCTTTGCTTGCGCAGTAGGGTAATAAAAATGCATGAAATGGACATGGCCGGCGTTTATTTACAAAGTTGAAACAGGCACAAATGCAGAATTTACATAAAATAAGATTACATAGGTACTTAAGTAATAAAATTATAAAACATCACATAGCAACACAAAACAATAAGCAAACAAATTAACATTAGGGCGAAAACAAGCAACAATCAGAAACTACTTAAGTAAGTATTATAATACATTTACTTAGGCTACTAAATATAGGATATTAAACTAATCACATAAATAGGTTACCTATCTACCCAGGCTAGCCGCTAGGTTCTCAAATGAAACAAAGCAAAAATATATATCTACCTAGCTAATTGACAATTTATTAATATACTTAAGCAATTCTAGCCGAGTTGGCAAGCCATACAATCAATGATCATCTCCATTAGAAATGAGATAGAAGGTTTGATTGAAAAAGGTACTTATTTGTCAAACCAAGGAAAGACGATATTTTATAAAGAACGATAAACCTTCCAAAAATGCGAAATGATCTAAATCTAAACGAGGAATTGAGGACTCGCGTCTAATTTTACAGAAAAGCTTTGAAATGTGCTGAAAATAATGTATCATCGAAATAAAGCCGTTTTACCGTTAGTCCTGGCTTCAGGTGCAGCGAGGGCATGGATGCAAAATTTCTGCTAACACTAGCACTTCACTTAGCATTGATATTTATGAAAAAAGTGTTGATATTTTATTCTAACAAACGCGTGTAATAAAACGGGCGCGAAAAATCGGTATCGCTCGACGCATGGTGCGATTATGTTTTGGTACGTACCGGAACAATCCCTTTCGTTCTAATGATCGAATTTGGAAAACGTTTGCTAGCGCCATCTATGTAACGGACTGTAGAACTATTGCCCCACTAAGCTCAGAATTAAATAACAACTTTTAATTACAATATCTAGTTTCTTATTTCTCATAATAGTTTAATACAGTTTAAAAATGTTATTATCCGTTTAAAATTAATAAATTTTAATTTCATGACAGTTCATTCATTGAATAATCAAAATTATCATTAAAAGGACCAAAACTTTTTTATTATTAATACTACCATCTAGTGGTAAAGAGCGGAACTACCAAAGTATGTAGAGAATGAGCTGACTAGTTTTTTCTTTTTTTCACCACCCAATCAGAGCAAGGGCATGTTTTTACGCATGCGCAACGGAGGGGGGCGCGTAGTAAACTCAATGAAGAGAAAGAAAAAAATAATCAGTAGGCGTTTGTCGATAGTGCATGTTGCAACGTTGGGTTCAATACGGCTCGCGAAAAATATAACCGGCCGCCTACACGCGATTTATAAATAAGAATTTGTGTTTGTGCAACTCGTGTTTTTGGATTTGGGCAGAATGACGAACGCGCCGGTGAAAAAGGTTCCCATACACCTGCAGGTAAGGCTTCTCACACCTGTTGTTATCGGCGATCGTAATTCGCAAAAAATAATTGAATAACGACCGAAGGCGAAGGGTTTTCGAGTTTGTAACGTTATTTTTTTGTTATTTTTAAAAACGGTTGGGCTTTTACTTCTGGTTCCTTTGCCAATTTCTGTTGTGTGACCCAAATCTAGAATGAAAGCAGATTTAGGTTGCCGGTCATCTCAGAAAATGTACCTAGGTTTTAGAAATAGATTTTACTGAGTGCTCAGATGAATCTGTAATGTACTATTTAACTCCTAGAACCCTCTACGGGCGCTAATTACCTACCTTACGTTATTAGTAGGTATCATAATATCATGCAATTATTTTTTACGATATTTTCATGAAACTGATAAAAGTAGTAAAGTAAGTAGGTTTGTACTGTTTACATTTACAATACGCGTAACCCCACCTTCTATCAATTATTTTTTACAAAAAAAAATACTTCAAGTTTAACAACCTCACCTAATTACCTTGACATTTGAGGGTAGTTTAAAATAGCAATGACCATCCGAACATAGATTATAAAATAGGCAGATGCGTTATTAGGACGTTAATTGTACTTCACCTTCATTTAGTTGGGTGAATGACCTCAAAACGTGCCCAACGTAGACCTATATTCACAATAGATATAACTAGATGTACAGTGAATTGCACACTAATATAGTTACAATTTCAGTCCTTATGCCGTATGCAATAAGGAGCTGTAGTGTAGTAAAAGGCCTATTATTCTCGGACGTGACATGCGCACTGGAGTTCTGGATTTGCGATGAGATGAAAAATGGCGGATAAATCCTCTGTAATCCTGTAAAAGGCAGATGACATAGATTTATAGGTAGCTATGGGCTTAGTTAGACCCAGGGCTTTGGTTTTATGAGGACGTTAGGTTACCTATTATCCTAGGTAACGGATCTTTTTAATAGATTTTTTCAGCAAGATATTGTGTGTATGTAAACTCGCAATAGAATCTATCAGCAACACTAGGGACCTCTCCGACTTCTCAAATAATATCTTATACAAACCATCGATCAGCGAGATCAGGACCTGGATGAGTGACCGCTAGTGACATTTTCATCTGAGCCCCTTCGTGCCTCGAAAAGCGCGTTAAGCAGTTGGTCTCAGGTGCTGTCGCTCGGCAGCAGTCGTTAGGCCGCGTTAGAAGCTTAAATAAGTCTGACAATTCGGTTTGGTCACTAAACCACACGAGAAAAGAAAAATAATAATCAGTAGGCCTGTCCCAAGGGATATAATTACAAACACAAAAATGATACAAAACACCTACAGTCGACAGCACATCAAGTGAAACACTTTGGACTTTGGACCGTTCTTATTGTCAGTGTCATAAAAGTTGAAATCGTACTGCAAGTGTTACCATTGATCTGCTGTTGACTGTAAAATCGATTTTTTAGGGTTCCATGCCTCAAAAGGAAAAAAACGAACCTTTATAGGATCACTTTGTTGTCCGTCTGTCTGTCCGTCCTCCGTCCGTCTGTCTGTCAAGACCTATATCTCAGAAACGCGTGGACGTATCAAGTTGAAATTAATACCAAATACTTAAGTCTGCAACCTCATGCAGCCGTGAACAATTCCACCTTCTACGTTAACGCAATCAAAAGATATCGCACTTTGCCAGTTTTTTGTGGGGCTAAAAGCGAAAAGTTGCAAAAAAAAAGGCTACCGGCTCCTACAAAATTATATACTAAATTAAATGACTAGATGTATTTATAGATTTAAAATCGTACTGCAAGTGTTACCATTGATCTGTCATTGTGTCAAATAAACGGCTACGTCCCGTTTCGACAACTTCCCATTTCGACAAGCTCATATTACACCTACCAAAAAGTAGCGTTTCGACAACTTTTTATTTCTTCATACATTTATTCCCGTTTGGACAACTTTAATATTATTGTTATTTTTGTACGGTACAGTCAATGAAAAAAGTATTCTATTCTATCTGCTATAAAATTGCAAATAAAATTTATTTATATATTAGGTAGGTTCGAGTATAATAGTTTCACTTACTTCCTTTCAACATAATATCACTTACATACACCCAATCTATTCCTGACATGGACATAGGGTGCTCCGGGCTCTTCCCCTCACAACAAAGGGCAGTAAAAGATGATTTACGCATAAGTTAAAGTTAAACCGGTTATTTTAAACGTGCGGTTAGCGATAAGTCGTTTAAAGCTTTGCCAGGATATCGATTTTCGTTGTTTTAAATATTGCTAGCAATTTGGAGATTTCAGGGTGTAACAGAAGGAAGCCGAAGGCAGGGTGTTCAGTATCGGTAACTGAACATCCGACTTTTGAATTAAAAATAAATTATTGTCTCCTATGTATGGACAATAGACAGCAGATCAATGGTAACACTTGCAGTACGATTTTAAATCTTACGACGCAGCTAATAAGAACGGTCCAAAGTGTCACACTTGATCTTCTGTTGTACAAATCAATCAGCTATATAAATGTCAAAAAATAATTCGCGAAAATCGAAAAGTCATAGAACAAAAGTTTTTCAATTATCGATACGGAACACCCTTTTTTCGGCATCCTATACCCATTAAGTTATAATTTATGTAATGTTCAGATGAATAAACGTCTCTTTATTTATTTATTTATTTCAATTGTATAATTGTATGCAGGTATCTGCATACGATTATTTGAAGGAATAATCATAAAAGCAAGCTGAGCTCAGTCTCTAAACTGTCTGGCTCGTAGCCATAAAGATTGCTAAACAGTGACTTATTTTGACAGTCGCTAAACCACCGATTTTGTATGGCAAAACCAGCGAAAATCCTAAATTTAAATCACGTTTATGGCTAAGAGACAACATGAATATCGGCCCAAGGGGATAACATACAGACCTGATAATAAGGCTTAGGTGGCAACTCACCTTCCAAAAATCTCACCTATGGGTGAGATGCCACCTTTAAAAACGTTAGTGGTCGTTTCACCCAACACCTGGGTGAGTTGACTATTTCAAAATGTGAGTTGGTCAACTCATCCTGCTCCAAAGGTTACGTTTATTACATTACTCAGAAACCCATTTTATATCTGAAAATGCATGTAGGTAAGCAAATATATGCAGATATCCAGACAATTTATGTGGTGATTCATACAAAAAACCAGAATAGGGTGCATAAAGCAAGGGTGATACGATCACGCTATTACTTTTCTTTATTGATTTCACATAGGACTTTACCATTAAATCTACTTTTGTAAAGGTACTAAGTAGGTAATAAGAGAAGGCATCTGCAGAAAGACTACCTACAAGACCTTTTTAGGCGATCAAGTCCTTTAAAAGTCTGCGCGAACGAAAAGACATTGCCACATTTCAATGGAGCTTTGCCCCACCTACAAAACTACGTGACCATTTAAGCTGTACCTATCATTTTGTTGGGGACTTATTACAGGTTTCATATTGCATAATCATAATTAGTATCATTTTCTACTACTCTCGCAACTCCTATAGAAGAATAACAAAAACAATGAATAATTTCAAATAAAACTTCGATTTCTTACTATTTTCTCAATTCTTAATTAAGCTGTTTTTTTCGAATCGCAACTTGTACAAAACTTTATTTTAAACCAATAATTTTAATAAAAAACGCAGATATTTTTACATTTATTCGTTATCTTGTACATCAAGCGGTTGATGGTGGGGCAGAATCTGGCATTGTCATTTATGTACTATTTTTCAGCACTTTGACAGGACTCGAGGGTTAATATAGCAAACGCAGACAGACTGTAGTGGCCCTCTTTGGTAGTGGAAGCCAAGATCTACTTTGGCTCATTGAGCCAGCGGAGTAAAGTAAGGCCGATAGACAAGACAGTATTGAGAATGAGCGGATTTTGAGTTCGATCTCACTAATGTCAGGTTTCATACAATATTGACAGTCCTAATTACAAGCATATAGGCCTAAGCCAGACATAGAAAACAAGACGCTTTCATACAAAATGTACAGAAACGTTGAGACACGCAAAACATAAAAATATGAATCCCGTCTTTACTCCTGCCTCCTATTGCAGACATATAAAGGACCCTAGTCCTATATAGATATATTTTTTAATTCTCGTTGAATGATATAAACATTGATATCACTTTCACACTTATCGTATTATCAACATGTCAGCCCGCCACTTAACTGAGTGACGGACTGTGGACAGATAAAAATCGCATCCGCTGATCGACAAGTCTGGCAATATTGATTATTCGTGAGCGCAGTATTTTAACTTTGAATACATTTTGGGACATGCTAAAACCCTTGTTCTTATTATGGTGGCACTTCACTTGGCTATTCTTATTGCGTATTTGTCATAATTGCCATGTGTGGTTGGTATGCTTGACAAAATATTCGTCTTATTTGTATGTCATGTATTTGACAAATACGACAAACATCCAATACCCAATACGAATGGCCAAGTGAAGTGAAAGCATTAGATAACAGGTGAATAATTGCGAAAGAAAGTTTACAAGACTGAAGCCTAAGATAAAGCCTTTTATATGTACAAACGTATACCTATGTACGCCAGTAAACGTAAAATAAAATTGCTAAAAATAAAGGTTTCCTGGCTAGCACAGGAAGACTATAGTTTTAATATTTAATTAGATAGGAACCATGTTCTAGATGAAGAAGTTAACGTACCCACGAATTAATGAACCATATCAAATCGTTCATTTTAGATGGTACTTGCAACTGACATACGTAAGCGTAACCCACGGTCTTGTTTGTCGCATTTGTACCTACATCATCATCAGTCCACTGCTGGACGTAGGCCTCTCCCAAAGCGCGTCACTCAACCCTACTCTCGGCCCTCTGCATCCAGTCCCTGCCAGCCATCTTGCGAAGGTCATCCCTCCATCTGGTCGGGGGGCGTCCCACGCTACGTTTACCCGTTCGTGGCCTCCATTCGAGAACTCTCCTACCCCATCGGTTATCAGTTCTACGACAGATGTGACCAGCCCACTGCCACTTCAGTTTACTGATTCTATGAGCAATTTGTCTTCCACTTTTGTCTTCTGGCGGATTTACCTACATCATCATCAGCCTGTATCTGTCCACTGCTGGACGTAGGCCTCTTCCAAAGCACGATACTCACTCAACCCGATTATCGGCCTTTTCTCTCGGCATCCAGTCTCTGCCAGACACCTTGCGAAGGTTATCCCTCCATCTGGTCCCGTTCATGGCCTCCATTCGAGAACTCGTCTACCCCATCGGTTATCGGTTCTACGGTAGATGTGACCAGCTCACTGCCACTTCAGATTGCTCATCAATGAGCAATGTCAACCACTTTTGTTCTCTGGCGGATATACTCAGTCGCATTTATACGCAATACCAATTCTATAGGCGTTAAGTGCTATCCCTACATTTCACTTGGGTGAAAGTGAGGAGAGTGTAGGTGGACATACGTGCTGGACGGTACTGATACGAGTTACTTTCCTAATTTCCTTTAAAGGGCTTCACGACTCGATAGGGCAGTAACTTGTTTAGTGACGTACGGGTCTTGAATGGAATGAGTTTTTACTTGAATTACCGACAGCAAATCGATCTGAAAATCATGGCTCATATTACCGTCGGTTAAGAATTAAGATGACCATGTTAGATCCCTTGCACCAAACATATTTCGAGCTTTAGAGTTTTTAGAATTTGTGGTCATGTCACTATAGTACTTACGTAGGGGAAAAAAGAGCACGTCTATCCACGGTTGCCAAATTAGATGACTTAGACAAATGTGCCATAAGAAGGAAAGTTGTAATTTTTTTTTATTGAATTCCTTCTTATGGCACATTTGTCTAAGTGTCGCCGCACACGGGCCACACGCGACAGCCACAAACGCCGCCACGAGAAGCTAGAAGCTTGTAGCGTGTGGCCGCCACCGGCGTCAACCGTGTGCGGCGAGTCCATATAAAATGTATGAAAATTACAGGAAATATGCCAGTGGCGGCGTTTTGTGGCTGTGGCCGGTGGCCCGTGTGCTAGCACTTAGTCATCTAATTTGTCAACCGTGGATAGACGTGCTCTTTTTTTCACTATCTTCTTAACGCGTACGTACTATAGTGGGAATTCGTTCATAGACATGACCAAATCCAAACTCAAAAACTCCACTCATACCCAAAACTGTCTATGACATCGAACTTAATCTTCCTTAATAATAATGGTCTATTCAGGTATGTCATAATACTACTTATACGGTCCTGAATCCTAACTATTACCTAATCTGTGCCAATACTTTCGTTTACACTACTAGAATAGAAAGAACATGATGCTCCCAATTCATTTGGCTATTCGAATTCGCTATTGGATTTTTTGTCGTATTTGTCAAATACTTCACGTACATACAAATGACATTGCCACATTTCAATGGAGCTTTGCCCCACCTTTGGTCACCATTGAATTTGAAGCTCATATATCATATTGTTGGGGACTTTTACAGGTTTCATATTGCATAATCATAATCAGTAGGAGTTGCGAGAGTAGTAGAAAATGATAACAAAGACAATGAATAATTCGCTTCGATTTCTTACTATTTTCTGAATTCTTAATTAAGCTGTTTTTTCGACTCGCATGTTGTACAAAACTTTATTTTAAACCAATAATTTTAATAAAAAACGGAGATTTTTACATTTATTCGTTATCTTGTTCATCATGCGGTTGATGGTGGCAGAATCTGGCATTGTCATATAGACGAATGTTTTGTCAAGCATACCAACCACACATGGCAATTATGACAAATACGCAAATACGAATAGCCAAGTGAAGTGTCACCAAGGATTAATATTTGCCTCAGATTACTGAATAACATTTGCTAACGAAAAAACAAATGTCAAACCATACATTTTTTTACTAGCGAATTGATAAGGCTTGGTAACAATCATAACCTTAGAGATATCATGTATGTTTCTTGAATATCTAGACTCCTCATTTCCGCACCGGTAATTCACTTTTCCAGTCCTACTGTCGGATATTTGCCATTTATCAGCTCAATATGCCCCCCTATGCCACCTAATGTCGCTTGTTGGGGCTACACGGGTATAATGACGTCAGAAGAGGGACGCCGACTCTGTGTCGTCATCTTCCTAAAGTGTTTGTTGTAAGGGCTTAGGTAAAGGATAAAGAAGTTATTCAGGAAAATGTAACCTTATTCTAAGAGATTAGGATAAGTAAGTAGGCCAGGATAAGTGATTGGTGATCTTTATTTTATTAATGGATTCGACAGATTCGTCATTTGCCAATGTCATAGCATAGATAAGAGCAACAATGTTATATCATTGTCTTCGTTTTTTCCTCCGTCATCCGCAGCGACTGGACGAAGGAGCTCAGCGTCTTCCTTTCTTCCTCCAGAGGAGTCACTAAATGGCGACTACGACACTGGAAGAAGCGGCTCAGAAGGCGGGTGCCCTCTTGAGCTATGTAGAGGGACTCTTGAATCTACAGATATTTCACAGAGTTCTTCGAGAATTCCAATTCAAACATATTGATATTCAGGAACCACTAAATAAAATCTAAATTAGGTATCAAACAATTTTGCAATCGTCACGTTCCCGCTATTTTCAAAAGTCTACGAGGAATACGTGAAGACTTCTTTAGTGTTGAATGTCAGGACGAGATAGCATTTTATAGAGGTGGCAAAGTCACATAAGGACTGATTCATTCCTACAGTTAAGGGGCGGCGAGGTGTCAAACTCGAGCGCGAGACAGAAGATGTCCCGCAGCGGCGGAGTGAAGAGCACGGCACAGTGACTACATTTATTTGTATTTTTATTGATTTTGGATGAATTTTGGCAGGGAAATTAAAATACGCCAATAAAAATCAGATTTTTTTAAAACAAGCTCTCGTAATTATAATACCCTACATTTTGATATATATTTCGTATGAATAACTATTTCGGTTTAGACATAATTTTAATTTTAAATGACATGGAAGGGGTATGTTTGCGATTTTTTTCTATCGAGCGAAGTTTGTCCAATCGTGTATCGGTATTCATCAGTCCCTAAATATACACCCCAACATTGCTATATATTTTTTTCAGACGTCTAATTTTAGTAGTTAGTGCCGTAGCCTTCATCGAAAAACTGAAAATACGCGCATACGAGGCCTTAATTGCAAGGAACTATAGTCAGGTATTTGCCATTTATCAGCGCAGTATGCTCTTATTTCGCTCGTTTGGGCTAGACTGGTATAATGACGTCAGATGGGGGACGCCGACTCGATGTCGTCATCTTCCTAAGTGTTTATTAGGTACTTGTGTGGTAAATGTGAGTTAGGGTTTCATACTGGCAAGGTAGAAACACCCCCTATGTATGTACACTGAAAAAACTTAGCTGTTGATTTCTAAAACAACTACGGCCTTGTCAGAGTAACCAAACTAGGAAGACTAGTAAGAACAGCAAAACACCTCTGAAATTTGTAACGGTTTTAACTGCAGTTGCGAATACTTAACAGCTACTGCAATTCTTTCCATGTATTTATTTCTACCAAAATTGGGAAATTTTGATAGGAATAAATACATACTGATACTGATAGGGATGAGAGAAATACACTTAAGTACATTAAATTCCTAATAGAATCCGTACATTCGATGGAAAATATCGGTTGGGTCAGCTTGTGTGGGCGCGTCCTTGGTTCCAAATCGCAATGATCAAACCATTTACGTATCAAATCAATAATTAACCTGTCACAGAACAGATAAATAGAATAATAAGAATGAAATAAATAAGTTACTCATGCAACAAACATAATAAACCACTTGTTGCAGGCTTAGGATAACTACATGCCTATATCTGATATATATTTTGATTATTATCACAACCGTACTTATTTATTTTTAATCTTTTACTACAATCAATCAGTCCACTACGCCTTTCCATCATTGTTTTCATTGAGTAATTTGTTTCAGTCATTCATAACTATTGTATAACATAATATAATACACAGCAAACATCATTACGGACTATTGTTAGCATACAAACATATTGCATCGTTAAGACCGTGACACATAGCGTTAAACGCTAAAACAAACATAGATTTGGTCATAGACAAACTGCTATAGGGTTGACAACTCAATTTACAAAGATATTCTGAAGGCAAATGGACAGACATGGTAAGGGATACAGTCTCGATAACTCCAGAAACTAACTGAGACGTTGTTGAACTGTCGTCTGTGTTTAAAACCAAGCTATGTTTATTTCTGACGTATGAGAATAAAAGTGACAACAAGAACGGAGATATCCCTTGCTTGTAGCACGGGTCAGCGAGCGATCGACGCAACTGTCACTGTGCGGAGCTGTCACGGGTTGACATTGTTACAAGGCATTGGACATTAGTTTGACAGCTCCACGCCATGGCGTCGATCGCTTCGAACTCTGCATGTGCTAGCATAGCAAGCACCCCTGTCCCCATACAAAATATTCTTTAGGTTCTCTCCATAGATCACGACTGATGAACCCAATCCGCAGCGGCAGTGGTTGTGTATGAAACAGTATAGAGTAACGTTGACTTTGACGTTCTGCTGCTAATCCACAGTTACACATCACCACAGTTCATTACTTAGGCCCATAAGCCTTCGATTTCGTCACAGGAATTGTACCAATTAGATACGGCAGAACTTCAGTCAACTGGTGACAAACAGTGGCGCTCTTTGATGTCGGAAGGCAAGACCCACTGAGGAGTAAGTAAGGCACTCGGTTACATTCAGAGTATCTCCATCGAACACATATTTTACCCATTTGTCTCAACAACTATCTGAAAATACACAATGATCACCGTTCATTAGCAGTACTCCCACATCCTCCGAACATTTAGAACTGAGATGCTAATGAATACTTTCTCATACAGCCAACATGACGTGCCTTTCTCAGCGAATGGCGAAATAGAATATCTCCTTGCCTTCCCAGTTGGTCGACAGCGGTCATGTCATGTCGTACCGTTTCAGTAATCTAGTTTGTCAACCCTAGCGTCATCTGTCGGCTGTGTGGATCATTGACCCACTTCTCATACAATTCGCTCCATAGGACGTGTTGATTTTCGGCGACGAGATAACGCTTATCTGGATATCTCCCTTCTGGTGACGCGGACTCTTGTTTTAGCCACTCCCTTGGAATGTTTTAAACTAACTTGAGAGGTACCTTAAGGTTTCGACCGTATTAGATTATAATAGAACAATTACTATGCTATAATGAGGCAGCTGTTTACTCCTACAAATGATTCTTGTATCTTCTTCTTCTGCATCGACTTTCCCCATTTATTTGGGGTCGACCCTTCGGGTCATTTTTCTCCAGGACTGTCCTGTTCAAATGAATCTTGTATAGGTAGTTTAAGACTAGGTAGTCTTAAACATTCGGTATGTTTGCGTGTTTGTGCTCAAATGTTTCCTTCTTTCTTTTCTTTCTTGAATATTAAACTCCTCCGCAATTTGACCACTATCTCTTAGGTTTGAAACTGATTTCTAGCTTTTACTACAAAAGGATCTATTTGTGTGCTATTTCTTCCTTCTATCACACCGCCCAATCTGTAATCCAGATTGTAAAGATGTTTCTAGGACTAGAACAGTATACAATTATAGTCGTAATCGCTAAGCGCATAATTGATTCTCCAACTAGCCGGAAAATCAAAACCATATGTATATTGATTGGTTAATTCCAAGATACGTACCCATAGCAACTTGCATCGAAAACGTTATAACAGCATCGATAAGATAGAAATAGCATCGATGGTGCCATACCTTAATCTTTATTGCTGATTGTTTTGAATATCGCTACGATACACACAAAAATAGGCTACGTACGTATGCAGTTGCAATTGTGTTACGAGATTGGACACACGCCTAAATATGGTAAGCTGCTTCTAATTGTTTACCACTCACATTTGATGAACTGTCGTCATCATTCCTCGCCTTATGGATTATTTTCCTATAAAGGTTCATCATCATTGGTTCAATATGCACTCTTGTTACTTTTACCGTACCATTGGTGTTCTTCTTTTCGGCTCTGCATTGGATCTTTCCTCGTCGAAGATTTTATATCATGGTCTCACCGCATCTAAGAGTACCTAGATATGCATTGATGCATGATCTTGTACAACTAATTCTTCAGGGAAAGATCCATGGCAGAAGAAGGCGAGGTAGAAAGAGATATCATGGCTCAAGAACTTACGGCAAGAGTACCCGGTCTCTGTTCCGTGCGGCGTTGTCGAGAGTGCAGATTGCCATAATGATCGCCAACCTTCGTAAGAAGACGGCACCATAAGAAGAAGAAGATATGCATTACGCTAGCTATTTTATAATCCACTTTGTACGGACAGCAGATCAATGATAACACTTGCAGTACGATTTCACCTCTTGCGATGCAGATAACAAGAACGGTCCAAAGTGTTACACTTGATCTGCTTTGATGTGTACCAAGTTTATCCCTCAGGCGCAATCTGTTGCCACTATGATGACCAGCTTTACTTCTCATATGAGGTTTGTGTTTGGCTGTCAGCAATATATCAGCCCGTATCAGTCCACTGCTAGACGTAGGTCTCTCTCAACACGATTCTAGGCTTTTTCCATCAAGTTCCTGCCAGTCACCTCTACAGCAGTGCAGGTAATCCCTCCGTATCTGGTCGGGAAGTTTTATAACGGTCTGCATTATGCTATTGCTATGCGGCATTTTTTGATGAAGTCCCGTGTGGAATATTATAAGTAGGCAGTACAATCCTGTTCCCGCATTGCGGGTGTAGAATTTCTTGTTAGGTAACTTTAGGTGACTTTTAGTGCTTTAGGTAACCTTTTTCTGAACTCTCTCGGAGACCTATTTATTTGTAGTAAGTCACGTTTCGTTGTCTAACATTTTAAGGTTACAGACGACACGCTAATAAAATTAATGGCGGCCATTTTCTTTTGACCTTTATTACTTCTTTTTTTTCAGTTTATAGGCAAAGGATCTCTATTTCCCCCGGCTGTAAACGGCTTAGGTTAGGTTTACCAAGGAGGTTTTATGCGCGGATGAGCCTCTTAAACAGGCTTCGTATACCTATAAGTATGTAATAATAGATACGCATGTACAAATCCTACCTATGTAACTTGTCTTGCCATTGTGTAAAATTGTATAGGTTGACATAATAGCCAGGCCTTTTACGGGTTTGTACAGCAATTGAAATACCTGGCTTTTGACCTTGGCCTCCCAATGTCGAAGGAGTTCATAGGCATAAATAGGTTACTTTGTAGCCTTAATTATATACTTTTATTTCATAGGCTAGGCAAGTGGGACCGCGATAAGTTGCTGATAAGCCGGGTTAAGTGACCGAATAACCTGGCTCGGTTAAATAAAGCAATTAGGTAGGTACTTACCTTTATTTATTTTATTTTATGAAAAAGGGCAAACAGGCGGACGAGCGATGGTAAGCGGTTATCGTCGCCTACAGACTATGCCACTCGCTCAGCCCGATTCTCTGCCTTTTGCATCCAATCTCTGCCAGCCACCTTACGCAGGTCATCCCTCCATCTGGTCAAGGCGCCCCTCTACCCACTGCTGTATTCACGTTTCTCTTGAAATATCCCATATCATCTTATCACTACCGAAGCCCTAATCAAATGTCTTATTTTGTAAACAAGAAATACCCTACTAACATTTTAAGCTGTGCTGTGATTATTGCATAGTTATTTTCACATTATTAGTTCGGATCACTTTATTTTCACAATGATGACCAGGTTCGATCAATCATTTCCTTCAGTGTTACATCACAACAGGTAATTAGACGATCATATTTGTTTACAAAATAAGACACTTGATTTGGGCTGCGGTATACATGTCTATGTGTATTTTTGTAAGAGGAACATGCCAGACAAGGGAAACGAGAAACATAACACCAAGTTACTTAGTGTAACGCTTTTAGTAACACAAATATTACTTGAGCGATACCGGGGAATCGAGATAAAACTAAGTATCTGGGGTTATCTATATTTACACTTACATTAGTGTAACTTACGATCTAGGGCTCGTGTTAATAAACATGATTTAGCCACACAAAGGTGGTTTAGTGCCTGATATGAGCTAACTAGCGCCGCCAATCTTGAAAAAATAATATCTTCCAATTTAATAAATTTTATTAAAAAAGCTATTTACAAAATGTTTATTACGATAAATACTATTTTTTAAATGCTTATTTATAACGTGATTCAATTTCGGTAAGTTGTAGTTCGCATAATTGCGAAAAACGGCCGTTTTTGGCACATTAGTGAACTACAACTTAGCTTGTCGCAATTATGCCATGTATTGAAAAATAGTATTCATCCTAATAAACATTTTGTAAATACCTTTGGAAGATATTATTTTTTCAAGATTGGCGGCGCTAGTTGGCTCATATCAGGCCCTTAAACCTATGCAACAAGTGTCAAGTTAATGCACCGTTTAGACAGTTCATCAGTTTGTTTTTATGGTACGGACAACAGCAGATCAATGGTAACACTTGCGGTACGATTTCAACTCTTACGACGCATCTAATAATATAAGAATAACGGCCCAAAGTGTTCCACTTGATCTGATTTGATGGTACGGTCAAAGACAGAGAAAGGTGTACAGTAGAGTTTTTAAGGGTGCGATTTTCTCAAAAACTTCTTGGCCTATTGCAATAATTCTTTCACTGTTAGATAGATAAACGTTAAAACTATGTACTGTCAAAGAATTATTAAAATCGATCTAGTAGTTTTTGAGAAATTTTCAACTTTATTGAGGCCCCCTGTATACTTATCTCTGTCTTCGACTGTACTAACGGAACCACAGACTACTTACCCCATAGACCTGTAACAGGAGGGCGCCCGTGTCTGCCCGCACATGAGCGCAAAATTGCATCGCGACACGTCTAACTTATAGAGATATTATCGACATGGACGATTGGACGCATCACTTTAATACGGCACCCCTGTCCCCCGCTTCGTCTATTGCGCTCATCGTTGGCAGAATTTTTCGCATGCAAATGACAATGCCAGATTCTGCCCCACCATCAACCGCAAGTTGTACAAGATAACGAATAAATGTAAAAATATCTCCGTTTTTTATTAAAATTATAGGTTTAAAATAAAGTTTTGTACAAGTTGCGATTCGAAAAAAACAGCTTAATTAAGAATTCAGAAAATAGTAAGAAATCGAAGCGATTTATTCATTGTTTTTGTTATTCTTTTATAGGAGTTGCGAGAGTAGTAGAAAATGATACTGATTATGATTATGCAATATGAAACCTAGAAGTCCCCAACAAAATGATAGGTACAGCTTAAATGGTCACGTAGTTTTGTAGGTGGGGCAAAGCTCCATTGAAATGTGGCAATGTCTTTTGTACCGATTTCATGTCTATTGGGTAAGTGAACGGAACGGATGCCAACATGTACGGATTCTCAGCAAGTCTGCTTTCGAAAACAGCTAAGTGAATCACAAAACCACTACTAACCTACCGTTTATGTTAACCAGGTGAGGTAACACTTAACAAATCAACTTGTCACTGCGGCCAGCAGGGACATTTGGACAATACAGGATCATGAATAAAGATTTTATTGATGAATACAAGATGAATACGTACGGTGGAACACAGAGAAAGATGTACAGGAGAGTTTTTAAGGTTGAGATTTTCTCAAAAACTACTTGACCTATTGCAAAAATTATTTCACTGTTTGATAGATAAAAGTGAAACCTATGTAACTGTAAAAGAATTATTAAATTCGGTCCAGTAGTTTTTGAAAAAATCTCAACCTTATTGAAGCCCCCTGTATACTTATCTCTGTCGTCGACTGAACAATAATAGAGGTTAGCATCGTTTGTAGTTATTTTTAACAAGTTTAAATTCCACCAAACTGTATTTCATTGAGGGAGGAGGAACCATGATCCATCACAGGGGTCTGCGGTTTGGTGGAGTTCGGTTTACCAAGAATATTTTATGTGTAAATAATACGATTACTTCTTTAGATGAATACAAGTAAAACCGCAGACTAAAAGTAGACCTAAATCTGTAATCTAAAACTACTAAATATGGTGCGTGGGGGTTTGGACAGCTGTCTGACAAACAAACGAATGTCAAGACGGAAATATACATAGGAAATATACCTAAATTATGAGAATGTCCGAGTTACCCAAATTCCCATACTGGTTTTGTTACGTTATTACGTAAACTTGACGTGACATGGACGACATATGAATGGCATAAATACAAGGCTGTAATTACAACTGAAATGCCTTTGAATTATTGATTAAGTCAAGAAGTTTTCAAGGCAGGATCAATTTATTCCGTGAATAGTAAAGTAACCAACATGTTATACTGAAATAACTGACGATAAAACAAGAATGAAAATGAAAAGAAAATCTTTTTTATTTAGAAATTACTTACCGAAAATTTTGTACTTACTAATGTCATTGTTAGCGGTTAGCGACTGGCTAGTTAGATTTTTTTTAAATTCCATTTATATTGTAAATTCCATTTATGGTCCATTTATAAGTCAGTGTAGTGTTAGCGATTGGTTAGTTTAAATATATGTATTTTTTTAAATTATTGTTCCTTTTATAAGTCAGTTAGTTGCGTTGCGTCCCTAGTCTAATTTCACTTGTTATACTAATTTTTCATCATATTTTCATCGTTTCATTTCTAAATTAACAGCGAGTCCAGCTCCTTAATAGTCATATTTAACTATTAACTATTCTCTCTAATCTCTCAAATTATATAACAGTCACTAACTCACGATTTTACTATTGGTTTATGTTTTGTCTTGGAATTAAATGAAATATCTGGTATGAACTACCTATTACCCAAGAATACCTATAAAAATTGTACTAAGGCCTATATGAAGATATTTATAATTTATAGGCTAATTAAGAATTCAGGCTCGTGATTGGAAAAGGCCACACTTAATGAACTGATTCGAAATTAATGTAACAGAAAACCACAGTACAATTGAAACTGATGGTAAATCGTACGTAACGTAACAAAGTCAAAGACCCGAGTTCTCAGCGTAATAGCAAAAATCATCATAATAACTGTATTTATATGAAAAACAGCAACACAATAAGTATTACGTTTCTTACTACGGCATTAGCAATTATAATTACGAAGAAAAGTTGATGAGATCCGACAGTTGTATTGTGGTTCAATGTCGATCAGAAGAAACGGTTTTATCGACCGACCGCGAGAAAGTCGATAAGTCAAAGACATCTTGCTATGGCGCGATTTTCCCTTGTTCCAGTTTTTCTGGCTTTATTATGGCAGTGGGAAAAGTTTTTTAGCCGATTGCCGGAACTGGTTTAAAAATAATCAACAAACGTATTGGCCCGCCTGCAAGACTTTTCCCGATATTTATAATTAGGTAAGTATTTCTGGAGATGGTAATGTTTCAAAGTAAAAAAAAATACGTTTACCTGTGAGAGTTTTGAATGGAAGTGTAGACAGAATTGAATCTCCTGTTGAATTAACTTTTTTATTTATTTAAGATGTTATTCCATGATGTTATTAAGTATATTGTTACCTACTTAATGTCATTTTTTAAATACCTATGTACATAGTACGGTGGAACACAAAGAAAGGTGTACAGGAGAGTTTTTAAGGTTGAGATTTTCTCAAAAACTACTTGACCTATTGCAAAAATTCTTTCACTGTTTGATAGATAAAAGTGATAACTACGTCACTGTAAAAGAATTATTAAATTCGGTCCAGTAGTTTTTGAAAAAATCTTAACCTTATTGAGGTCCCCTGTATACTTATCTCTGTCTTCGACTGTACATATGTCAGGTTTAACTAAGTATAGATGACGGGCTAGTCAACGAACCTATAGAAAACTGAACGCAAATTGTATCGCATATACCTAGTTCGATATGAACATCGTAATCTTTATCGCACGTCGATCTTTATAGTTTTCAGTCGACTGTGAAAACGCATCGACGACGGGTAAAAGTGAGGGGGACGTAAATACCTTCTATTTTCGGCCACGCATTTTCAGTTTCAGTCTGTGTCCCGCGGTCGGCGCGGCGGTCGCCATTGTCGACATTGAATATTGGAAATTAGAACGCGAATTAGAATTCCTTATCAGAATATTTAGAATTGGAACGCGACTTTCAGAATTGGAGCGGGAATTATAATTCGTTAATTGAATAATTTTAATCGCTTTGAATTTTTGTTCGAATTTTGAAAAATGACCGTTGATTTTGATGCGACTGCTACTTCAGTTTCAGGGATTAATATTAAAGTGAGTACTGAAATGAGTGTTGGTTTTAGCTCATTATATGGTCGTTTTAGATAGATGCACAGTTCCAAAATTGTATTTGAAAAGCTGTAATAGCAACACTTGAACCAGTTAGAGTCAGAAGTAGCGGCTACAACTAGAATACTGAGAACGATATAATTGCACTATCCGACATTTTAAGTGACATTTTTATTTTGCAATTTTCAGCGAAATTACCTTGTATCTATAGCCTCTTAGCAATAAAACCTGTCTAAACGATGGCTTAATTTAACTGTTGCTGCTGAAAGTTTGTTGCCACTATTTCTTTTCACCCAAAAAATGTTGACGTGCAAAAATGTACACAACGTTACGTTACTTACAATTCAACAAAGAGATTTGATTTGTTGCTGAACCACCGATTTTGTATGACGAAGCCCGGCCAAATAGCCTAAACAACTGCTTAACTTTACATCGCGTCTATCGCTACGAACCTATATAAGATGGTGGGCAATTTTATAGGGAATTGTCCCTTGAGGCTGTCTAGACTGAGTTGTGCATCATATAGCAATATCATGTTTCCAGAGATTTACGATGTTTTAGAGAGGGCTCCGTACTAAGTGTTGTAGGATATTGGGCTTCTGTTAAGGATGCCCAGGTTCTATACCCAGCCCACGGACGCAGTGCGCGAACCGCACGGCGCCCGAGTGGCTCGAGGCTCAGACGGGGAGGAGGTAGGTGATGGATGAATGAATCATACATTGTGGGCTAGTACAGCCCACAATGGGGACTGCTCGGGCGCCAGTCGGGTCGCGGATGTATCACAGTTTCCCGTGGCTCGGCAAGAATGGCACGAGGTGGAACACCCCAGGACGTTTAGTCGGTATGCTGCCCCTTCAGGGCGGTGAGCCCGACATAACCAACACGCTCCCCCGGGCGTGGTGACACATGATCTAGCATGTTTTACCTGGGTTAAAAAAAAGGTTCTATGCCCAGGTCAGCCATGTATATAATTATACACTAGGTGTTGCATGGTGCGCGGGCCGCGCGCGGCCCGCGAGACGGCTTTGTTTTCGTGTTGTAGGCGCCGCAACTAAATAAACATTATCCGGTTTGTTCGCTGTGCAAATAATTCGTGCAAGCCATCCACTAATTATATCAAGCACCGCCCGAAAGTTGCAAGTTCAAAACTCTGTGAAAAACATTTATTTCGAAAAGAGTTTGCTCATTTAAAGTAGGTTATTGTTGTGATTTTTAAATCAAGCAACGCTCGAAATGCCCGTATGCCAGAAACTTAAAAAATGTTTTCAAAAGCCAAACGTTGCTAGCTGTACACAATTTCCATAACTTTGTTCATAATTCGAAAGGCAAGGGCATCTTTTTCTTTGGTAGCGTGGGGACGCTTCGGGCTTCGCCCTACGCGGAGCTCGGCCTATGGCCTCGCAGGCCGGCTCGGCCTGCGGCCTCGCAAAAGTTACTTGGGAGGTGGGGAGTTGTTTCTGCTTGGCAAGGGGACGCTTCGGGCTTCGCCCTACGCGGAGCTCGGCCTATGGCCTCGCAGGCCGGCTCGGCCTTCGGCCTCGCAAAAATTACTTGGAAGGTGGGGAGTTGTTTCTGCTTGGCAAGGGGACGCTTCGGGCTTCGCCCTACGCGGAGCTCGGCCTATGGCCTCGCAGGCCGGCTCGGCCTTCGGCCTCGCAAAAGTTACTTGGAAGGTGGGGAGTTGTTTCTGCTTGACAAGGGGACGCTTCGGGCTTCGCCCTACGCGGAGCTCGGCCTATGGCCTCGCAGGCCGGCTCGGCCTTCGGCCTCGCAAAAATTACTTGGAAGGTGGGGAGTTGTTTCTGCTTGGCAAGGAGACGCTTCGGGCTTCGCCCTACGCGGAGCTCGGCCTATGGCCTCGCAGGCCGGCTCGGCCTTCGGCCTCGCAAAAGTTACTTGGAAGGTGGTGAGTTGTTTCTGCTTGACAAGGGGACGCTTCGGGCTTCGCCCTACGCGGAGCTCGGCCTACGGCCTCGCGGTGTTCTATCGCTTAGGGCTTCGCCCTACGCGGAGCTCGGCCTTCGGCCTCGCGGGAGGGTGCTCGGCCTTCGGCCTCGCTATAGTTACTGATAGATATTTACCGCACGCCAGTAATCCTTTCGTTTCGTATAGGAAAATATATGGAAAAAATATTATGGTTTACTGCTCGTCCGCCATTTTGTTTTTCCCAAAAATGACAATTTTCTGGTATACTGCATCATATGTGCTACGAAGTGGAATTGGTTGGATATTCCTCATGCGCTCGTGCTAGGCCAGCTAATTCGTCAAAGTTTGGTCTGAAATGTCCAAATTTTCAATCGGCTATATTTCCGCCGCCATTTTGTTTTTCTTTTGTTTTTCAATTTCATCACAAAGTAGGTCGACCATGTGACGCGTGTTCCAAATTTGAACGAAATCGGTTGGAAAATGGCGGAGATGGCATCACGTGACCCGCCGCCATCTTGTTTTTTTCACTTCCCTATAGTTTTCCTCTGGTCCAATCACTAAACTATACAACTCCCCCCTACATGACTTTCACCTCCGGGAACTCCTTCAGACTAAACGGGCACGTCAATCAGTGAGTCAGTCAGTCAGTCAGTGAGTCAGTCAGTCAGTCAGTGGTAGTCGAGCTATATATATTAGTAACTAGGTGTTGCATGGTGCGCGGGCCGCGCGCGGCCCGCGAGACTGCTTTGTTTTCGTGTCGTAGGCGCCGCAACTAAATAAACATTATCCGGATTGTTCGCTATGCAAATAATTCGTGCAAGCCATCCACTAATTATATCAAGCACCACCCGAAAGTTGCAAGTTCAAAACTCTGTGAAAAACATTTATTCGGAAAGAGTTTGCTCATTTAAAGTAGGTTATTTTTGTGATTTTTGAAGCAAACAACGCTCGAAATGCCCGTATGCCAGAATCTTAAAGAAAGTTTTCAAAAGCCAAACGTTGCTAGCTGTACACAATTTCCATAACTTTGTTCATAATTCGAAAGGCAGGGGCATCTTTCAGCCTTTGGTAGCGTGGGGATGCTCCGGGCTTCGCCCTCCGCGGAGCTCGGCCTATGGCCTCGCAGCCGGCTCGGCCTTCGGCCAAAAAAGCTACCTACTTCGCAAAAGTTACTTGGAAGGTGGGGAGTTTTTTCTGCTTGGCAAGGGGACGCTTCGGGCTTCGCCCTACGCGGAGCTCGGCCAATGGCCTCGCAGGCCGGCTCGGCCTTCGGCCTCGCAAAAGTTACTTGGGAGGTGGGGAGTTGTTCTGCTTGGCAAGGGGACGCTTCGGGCTTCGCCCTACGCGGAGCTCGGCCTATGGCCTCGCAGGCCGGCTCGGCCTTCGGCCTCGCAAAAGTTACTTGGAAGGTGGGGAGTTGTTCTGCTTGGCAAGGGGACGCTCCGGGCTTCGCCCTACGCGGAGCTCGGCCTATGGCCTCGCAGGCCGGCTCGGCCTTCGGCCTCGCAAAAGTTACTAGGAAGGTGGGGAGTTGTTTCTGCTTGGCAAGGGGACGCTTCGGGCTTCGCCCTACGCGGAGCTCGGCCTAAGGCCTCGCGGTGTTCTATCGCTTCGGGCTTCGCCCTACGCGGAGCTCGGCCTTCGGCCTCGCCGGAGGGTGCTCGGCCTTCGGCCTCGCTATAGCTACTGATAGATATTTACCGCACGCGAGTAATCCTTTCGTTTCGTATATTAAAATTTATTAAGAAAATATTATGGTTATCTGCTCGTCCGCCATTTTGTTTTTCCAAAATATGACAATTTTCTGGTATACTGCATCATATGTGCTACGAAGTGGAATTGGTTGGATATTCCTCATGCGCTCGTGCTAGGCCAGCTAATTCGTCAAAGTTTGGTCTGACATGTCCAAATTTTCAATCGGCTATATTTCCGCCGCCATTTTGTTTTTCTTTTGTTTTTCAATTTCATCACAAAGTAGGCGGACCATGTGACACGCGTTCCAAATTTGAACGAAATCGGTTGGAAAATGGCGGAGATGGCATCACGTGACCCGCCACCATCTTGTTTTTTTCACTTCCCTATAGTTTTCCTCTGGTCCAATCACTAAACTATACAACTCCCCCCTACATCACTTTCACCTCCGGGAACTCCTTGAGACTAAACGGGCGCGTCAATCAGTGAGTCAGTCAGTCAGTCAGTGGTAATCGAGCTATATATATTATTATTATTATTATTACTAGGTGTTGCATGGTGCGCGGGCCGCGCGCGGCCCGCGAGACTGCTTTGTTTTCGTGTTGTAGGCGCCGCAACTAAATAAACATTATCGTAGTAGTAGCGTGGGGACGCTCCGGGCTTCGCCCTACGCGGAGCTCGGCCTATGGCCTCGCAGCCCGGCTCGGCCTTCGGCCTCGCAAAAGTTACTTGGAAGGTAGGTAGTTTTTTTCTGCTTGGCATCGAGCTATATATATTAGTAATTATTATGCACTTTGACAGGATATTAACACAGTAATATAATATGTACTTGAATTACTGTTTCAACTAGGATCTTATGTTATGGCCGACAATGGACAGCTTGATGCGCTCTCGCCGATAATTGTACCAATGCAGCAAACTGATTTATCGGCTTTTCGAGATAGGTATCAAATTTTACATTTTATGAAATCTTTCAATAGTGCTGTTAGCGATATCTAGTTTGATCTTCCTTCCCGTAAACCGTGTTTTGTCACTTTCAGTGCACTTCGTTGAGCGTTAAGTTAGAATGGGACCGAAGGCTTAAACCGTGGAATAACTTTAATTTAATGGCTATAATCGCGAGATGTTTAAGTTGTGAAACGCTAACAATCAAAGTCAGTGTTGTTGCAACGCTAAATTCATCTTGCTATTTTCGGAAACTCGCATCGCATAGCTAAACGCAGGGCTTTGTCTGCATAAACGAGAGAAAGCGATTACAAAATGGGGCAAGCTTCTCAAAATGGGGCAATATTACCACCAAGGTTCCCATTTTAGGAATCGTGGACTTAGGCAAACACTTCCTTCTTTTCTCATGTGGTTTGGTGGCCAAACCTATTGTCAGAGTTATTTAAGACTGTCCAAATTATACAGGTGTGCTTGAATTCATTCGACAAATTGAAATTGGGAGTTGTACTCATTATAAATATTCAATTGGTACTTTAAAAAAAATTAATTAAGTACATCACACAATGACCTTAGATATGATAATTACATCAAATTCCAGTGAATGAAATCAATGAATAAATTTAAAACTACCTTAAAATAAAGCACAATAACGATTCACATCAAATGATATTTTTGATAGTTGAATTTATTGTAAATATTTTTTAATAATTTCCCAATTTTTTTAAGTTCCTTAATTGCTGTGCAGAATTAATGTATGTCACAAGCCTAACCATCCGTTTAATTTTGTCGAACGAATTCAAGGTCACCCTGTATGAAATCTGACAGTTTTTAAGTCCGAATTCAAACTCGGATCACTCTCAAAACTGTTTATGACTTGGGCCTTAGTCGAAAACAGAGAAAAGTACACAGAGGGTCTTATTTTCTCTAGATTTTTGTTCTCGTGTGGTTTACTTATTGTCAGAGTTATTTAGGCCGCCCGTAGCCCTTTGACGTGGCCTGACGACTGCTGCCGAGCGACAGCAACCAGAACCAACTGCTTAACATGCTTTCCGAGGCACGGAGGGGCTCAGATGAAAATGTCACTAGTGGTCACCCATTCGGGTCCTGATATCGCCCAAAGTTGATTAACTAGTTACGATCGTTTTTAACGTGTACTAGTAACTGGTACTATGAGCCCCTATTGGCAACCACTGTGTCCTTAATTTCCGTATCTTACTGTCACCGGTTGAGGTAGAATGTAGTAGATATTGTAGCTTATAATTATGTAGTGGTCACTAAGGCTTAATTAATAAATCACTCTCAGCTCAAAAGTCAATCTTGAGAATGACCTCAAGATGGCGTATTAATAAAACTTAAGTGCGTGTTTAGAAATCGTGAGTAACGCCGTATTAATAATCAAATCTCAGTTCTCAATAGAACTGTCAAACTCACACTTGAGAACGTATTTGCTGATCTTGAGAAAGACCCCACGTGATACGCCCTCAAAATTGGTTTATTAATAAATGACATACTTGAGATGGTGATCACTCCTTGAAAGTGTATCAGTTGAATTCGCTCTTAAGGTTTGAGCTTAGACTATTAATACGGACCTTAGTCGAATCCTAAAGACGTCACTGTCGTTCTAATGCTACATCGCGTAAGAGCGAGCGGGACGTCTCTCTTAGCGGCGGCTAATGTTAATGTACGCAATCTGGAATCGCTAGAAATATAAATAAAATAGGTACGGCTAATGTTATGATCTTGATCAGTTATACATGTGGAAGTATTTAGGCACATGTGGCACTTGACGGTACTGACATATTTTGAAGTAGGTACAGTCGGCAACAGTTCTGACGTTCCACCTGATCACCTTTAGGTTGCAATTCATTTGCAGTTAACGGCGGGCCTACAGCTCCTCCTTTTTTCATCAAACAATAGCAAACCGGGTATGTGATTTACGACAGTTAACAACAAAAGATTTTTTGACACACATGTTTTTATTATTGGACTCCTACAATTTTTCAATAAGAGTTAACACAAACAAAACAATTATCTTAGACACATAAAAAGGGTCAATGTCCCTGATTGCTCAATAGGTCAGGTAGTCTCACCAGGGGGCCGGACGAGGCCCGCGTGCAGCAAAGAATAACATTTGAAAAGTGAGCAGGCGGAGCTGTTGCTGATGGTACACTTCGACATCGTGTACACTGGGCATACTCATAGCCCACTTGTGGCATTACTGACTAGATAAGATAAAAATATTGCCATAAAATTCATTGTCGTACAACGTACATTTTTACAGCTATTAAATTGGTGACATAAAATTGGTACAGTCAACATCATAAATCTATAGAAAACAGGGACCGATGCATTATATGATTGATACCGAACTGTAGTTCTAGTTCCTGGGCGATAAGGTGCTTTTACCTAAGGGTCCATCTATCATAAGGTAGGTAGGTATATAACCCTTTACTGATCTGAGATACCTGACGTTAGTGGAATTTGTGATATGTGTACCTATGTCTCGCAAAAGGAATCCTAGTTTAGACCATGAGGTCTTATTCTTATAGCCGCTATTGGGTTGTTAACAATAATGAAATGAAATCTACCTACTTATTACACATATTTACACCGTATAAACCTTATTTCAACTCTAGTACCAATTAATTAAATGAAACAAAACTAACTACGTCTAAAAATATATAAAATAAAATTAAATACTAAAGAACGAACACGTCGTCAAGATCCCCGTTCTGTGGCATGGTGCCCAGGACGCTGGCAGCATTTCCTCGCTGTATCGCAATGCTCAGCCGCAGAGCGAGGTAGCTGCCAGCCCTGGGATCGCCCGAGACATGGACCAACCGGGTAGACAGCTCGTGGATCAGATGTTTCGAGTCTGTCGACCATGGGCCCATTTTTCAACTCTTACATCTAAACGTAATTGGAACTAATGCATAATCGTTTTGTTTGTTGCAGAGCTCTCAGAACCGTCTCCTGATCAAGAATGGCAGGATCGTCAACGACGATGGCATGGAGGACGCTGACGTCTACATCGAGGACGGAATCATCAAGTAAGATTATAGTTAAATCGTTTATTGCAGTCAAATGCTGGCTGTAAAATACCACATGTGCTTTGGTTTTGGTTTCTATATGGAATTGACTAAGTATACCTATAATTTATTTAGGCTGTTGTCACAACTGCTTCGTAACAAGAGGAGAAAGAAGAATTTCTTTCTCGATTTGCCATGAAGTTGTCACTTAATTAATAATTAGAACCTAGATTCATTTATTGTAAATATTAAACAACTACTAACAACAACAATAATAAAAAAATACTTATAAATAAAAAATTTACGCTAATTCGCTACCCTGTGCTGTGGGAGAGTGCCCAAAAGGCTGGCGACAGTACCTCGTTGTATAGCCAGCGATATACGCTGGCCGAGGTAAGCGCCTAATTGAGTAGGGTGACCAAAGGTCAGCCCTTTGGTCACCCTACTCAATTAGGCGCGACGACAGTTCCTTGAACAGTCGCCGCGCCTCTGGTATCTGGACCTAGATATTAAGTAATTTAATTATAATTATTTTAAAAGATGTGCTGCTGATTATTTTCTGACATTTTTTCTCCTCATCGTTGGCACCTTTTCCTTGCAAAGTGGTGTAAATGTAAATTCAAAAAATGTTGACGTGCAAAAATCTGCATAAAGTATTTACTTGTGATAAAGATATCTTATTATGATTCTGATTCTAATGTAAGGCTTTTTGAATTATCTTTACGCAACCAGCCACCTTCGGTAGATTATCGATCTATTTATAAGGTACGTCAAACGCAATATTCCGCAGGGTTAAATTAAAAGGCACGCAAACGAAGCATCAGCTAATGCTGCTAGTTTTTGCCCCATGCATGCAAATCACAAAAACGTGCCTGTTTGTTTATAAATGTCATAAAAGCGAAACTGGTTCCTTGTTTTTCAAGTTCGCTTTCATCGTCAACTCGTTAATTCAACGGTTAACACGCGATCAAACGGTAATTTGTTTAAAACAAAAAAGGAATTAGTTGCTTCATCAGATCGCAAAAAATACGTTACTCTAATGACTACGATTTTAATAGAGATAGGTATTTAATTACGTATTTAGAGACACGATTTTAAATTCTAATGGCCGAGAGATAAGTATGATGTTTAGAATTTATTTATAGTTTCCAACAAAGCGTTATTTTATATTTACCTCGTAAATAAATTCGTAAATAGCTCTTCAGATTCCCGTTTGTGACGTTGGGTAGTGGCTATAATCCCGTTTCCCGTTTATGCCGGTATTTTATTTTTTTCATTCCCATTTGGTCGTATAGATAGATATCGAATCATCGTACGGTATCTATAGGATCAAATTTTAATAGGATCATCGTACTGTGTAGGTACTCTAATCATGAAATTAATACATGATATTATTTAAGTGTCTAATAAAACATGTGTCTGGGAAAATGAACCAAAGTTCTAAATACTAACCTACATATTACCACCAAATAATATTACATCTCTAATCATGAAATCAATACATGATATTTATTAAAGTATCTAATAAAACATGTATGTATTTAAGTTTTTATTGTTATTTGTTTGTATTTTAGCTTATTACTATAATAAAAGGTATTTCTAAAAAATATAAATGTATCTGGGAAACTGAACCAAATTTTTAACTACTAACCTACATATTACCACCAAATACCATTACGTACATATTCTCTGACTGGTAGACAATACACCACATAAGGAATGTTCTACTTGTGCTTTGACTGTACTTCGCCTAAATAAATATTTACCTAAATTTCATTTCAAAATAATTTCAATTCGTTTAAAAATCAACAAAATGACTTTTAGATTCGCTTTAGTTGCGTTTAATTCCGATTTCTTTTATTGCTCCACAGTCTGTTAAGAAACACTTGTTTCTATTAATAAATTGCGACAATCGATTAAATTTACATTTCATCATCATCATCAACGGCCTAATTCATAGGGTTACTCAGTTCTCTCACATCGAGGGAGCTCGGGCCTTGCAACACGTGGGTCCAACGAGGATTGGTGGGTTACAAATTTTATATTATTGACAATGGAAAATAAACGACAATGAATAGAATAGTAAACGTACCACAGATGGCCAATTAAAGATATTCACTGATAGAAAATCAGTTGTTTCAGATGCCTTAGATATGTTTTTAATCTCAGATACAGGTTTCTGGTGCTGTTATTCATAAACCTAGTTCATAAATCTCACTTTCCTTATCGTGTTCTTGTCACTTTCACACTTCGTTAAAAAACTTTCAGTTAGAATGGGACAGAAGACCTAAATAGTGGAATAACTTTTCGATGTTTTCTTCAAAGTATGTTATAGGTATTGTTGGCGTGCTCAGAGTATTTATTTTATAAACATAATTATATTGTCTTTTATTTCATGAAATAAATCCTCTCAAAACTACTACGGTACTGATTTAAAGAAATATCTATTCTTCATTGCTGGCAGTACTATATAATCCATGGACCCGTTGGGAATTATTTTTATAATTATTCTAAAATGTCGTGGACCTGTTGGGTATCAATGTATGAAGTTTAATTTTTTGAGAACAGTAGGCTGGACCCGCTGGGAACGAGCCCTCAAAACGACTATGAATTTCAGCTTTATTTTTATAACTGAGTAAGAATGCCTACTCAGTAGGTATCAGGCATTTTGTTCCCGTACTTAGTTCGTCTAAACGAAGTATTTACATTAACTTAAAAGCATGTAATGTAAGTTGTGCAAATGTTAGATGTTACCGACTAACTGTAGACTCGGTTCGGTAAACACACTCGTAGTAACGTACTTAGCTTAGCACGCTTCTCAACGATACAGTTTGAATAAAAATAACATGTATCTGGCATATAAATTACGAAAAAACATGCCCACAGTCGCGCATAATACAACTTTCTTGGTGTTACAAACAGCCGGAGACAATGTAGGCTGGAAGGACTAAGATCCTTTGCCTTTCCCTTTTGGGGATAAACTGTAAAACCACAACAATATACTTAAAGTAAATTATAATTTACAATTTGACAAATATTTATTATCGTGTGTAACATTTGACTAGGCTAAGACTTTGGGAGAAATCTAGGTACAACAACATAATTGATCAACTTTTGAACAGGCTGTATAGTGTCTGATCTTTGCCTGCCTTCTGAATGCGAATTTGAAAACAACAACAATATAGTATAATATCTTAGAATTAAATGTATTACATTACACATTAAATTGCAAACATACAAAGAAAAAGAAAGTTTATAAGTACCGTATATATTTACCGAAAATCATAATGCGAAGAAAACGCCGCCGTTCTTTAAAAGATTTTTATCAAATGGCCTAAAACTTCATGCTTATGACTACAAAAAAATTATCACCATACCTTTTCACTTGTTTACAATTTTACACAAGAACATTATAGAAAGCTACAATTTTAATTATATGCAACATTAGGCTGTATAATAAACGCTATCTTTTGCCACACAATAAAAAAAGTTCCCAAGCGTGCGTGCAGTTTTCTCCCTCGGTTACACAATACGATGCGGGTCAAGCACCTGCCCGCTCCAATTAGTGGAGTGACTTTATTGTGTAGCCGACTGTACGTAAAGTGTAACCAACTGACATATTGTTAGACTAGCTAGCTAGCCAAGACAATAGCTGCTGCTAGACTATTGTAATAATGGCGAGTTTGTGTCGTACTTGCAGAATTTTGAATCTTTTGTGAAAAATAGTTTATTGTTGTTTTTTTCGAATTTAATTCGCGTTATCGTTAATGATGGAACTTTGTCAAGCCCTTCGTTGTCCCTAATTAAAATATTAAGATCATCATGAAGTAATAAAGTGCAGTAATATCGAATTACTCATGAATGTGAGTGATATGATATGATAGTAGAAATAAATAAATATTACATAAACAAATAATATACACCGAGCCCCATTTGAAAACGTCATTGTATGAAATAGCTCGATGGCTAATTATCTTTATAATGCAGTTACATAATTATTATATCAGGTCAACCACCTGCCTACGTTAATTAAGTGTCTGACCTATGACTATGACGCCTACAATTAGACTGCTAACAAAACAACAGTCAGACAGAGGTGTTATTTACGTTTTTACTTAGATAAGGAATATAAATCCTATTGAATCGGTAGTAAAAATTGGAAAGCCTCCATTTGATATAGGCGAAGGCAAAGAAAAAAAATCAAAGAAGATTTGGAGATGGCAGGACTAACATATAACAATGTAACGATTATTAATTTCAACCACGTTTTAATTATTGATGAAGCTAAAGCCACAACAAAAGCAAACTCAGATCACGATGATTACAACAAAGCAACGCGCGATAGAGGGGCCCTGAAGGGGACGCTTAGTACAATAGGTGCTCAAAAGATGTCGCTGTACAATTCTGTAGTAAATCTACATCGCGGTGTTAAGATTTTCCGCAGAATAACGACCCTCGGGGCGATTCTCTCTACGGTTATCGCTTCTCGGCCTTTTGGCTAAGATCAAAGTGTAGTATCTGTTCTTTTCAGCTTAATATCTGAAAGTTCCCTCACTGAGGGACCAGTATATTAAACTGATTTTTGTACCGAGACGGGATGTTCGGGGCTCGCTCCACTCCCGTCGCGGGTCGGCCCGGCATTGCAGTGCCGCCGGGATCGGCCCACATAATAACATTGAAACAAACTGATGATCATCAGTCAGGGTCTGACGCAGAATGTGCACTTCGCAAAATGTACACTCGACAAAAAATGCGCATTTCGCATTTGGTGCACTTCTCAAAATGAGCACTTCGCAGAATGCGCACTTCGCAAAATGTGCATTTCGCAAAATTAGCATTTCGCAGATTGAGCACTTCGCAGAATGAGCACTTTTTGTGGAAGTTGTTAATTAATAAAAAAGATATGGGTACTGGGTATTTAAAATAAAATAAACACTTTTACAAAGTAATCATTTATTTAAAAAGTTATCCACTAAGTTTTGACTGTCAATTAAATATTTTTATGTATATTCTATGTAAGGAAACATTTAATTGACAGTCAAAACTTAGTGGATAACTTTTTAAATAAATGATTACTTCGTAAAAGTGTTTATTTTATTTTATTTTAAATAATTAACTGCTTCCACAAAAAGTGCTCATTCTGCGAAGTGCTCAATCTGCGAAGTGCTCATTTTGCGAAATGCACATTTTGCGAAGTGCGCATTCTGCGAAGTGCTCATTTTGAGAAGTGCACCAAATGCGAAATGCGCATTTTTTGTCGAGTGTACATTTTGCGAAGTGCACATTCTGCGTCAGACCCATCAGTCAGATTGTGATCGGTCGGTCGGATGGATCTAGTCTAATCACTCACTCACACCTCAATTCATTCACTAGAAAGAAAATAGAAATTATAGAACACGATTTATTTCAAGATCTAGTTAAGACTCCTAGTTTCTTCTTTCCATTCATCCAACCAAGTTCCAATCCAACAGATCCTTTCTCTACGCTTCCGTACTATTAGTTATTACAAATAAGTGGAATGCGATTCTTCCTTATTAGTTAAGCGACGTTCTCCACTTCGCTCCCATGACTTCCCAAAAAACGATCATGCGTAAAATAGTAGTATAGTTTCATTTCCCTGCTTCCCTCCAACATGCTAAAGTAAAGCTACGAAATTAATTTTTCTATATCTCAACTAAACTAACGCCAAGTATCAAAAATATCCTATATGTGCAACTCGAGTCTTGAAGCAATAACAGCAAAAACCCGTCCAATAACTCTTAGATTTGCCGATAAAAAGCTACGATGACTGTGCGTGTACAGTACTGTCGCTCGAAATAAGTATTAGTACCTCCATGACGTAAGAGGTACTGTCACGCGAAGCAGTCACGACATTCGGCGATTTTCGCCAATAAAGAGTCGACATACTCCAGAAATTGTACTCTCGTATTACGGAAGTTGAACACCTATGTTTCAGTGAAAATCTGATGTTGGAATTAAATATATAAGTGTGGCTTACAATACAAAAGTACTTACTTATATAATTGTCCAGTGTAGGTATTACAAAAATGATTTAGAATTTGAATTACGCATTATCCATGCTCGGTGAATAAATTAGAACATGATGAAAAAAATCTTGCCAAGAACATGATGAAAAAGTTATTGGCAAGAATTTTTTCATCATGTTCTAATTTATTCACCGAGCATGGATAATGCGTAATTCAAATTCTGAGTAGAAATAGAATTGTGTCATATACATGCAGAATCACAAATTATTTTGAATAAGCATATGAACAGTTTGCTCCATACAGCTTGTGATAAGATTACGGAGCAAGATTAGTTATTCTGTGGCAAGCTGACAAATCTTTCTTGAACTTTGAACTTTCATTCGTGTTCAGAATCAAGTCTTTATTGCAAGCAACATACACTGTTGCTTATAATTTTGCGATCAGTCGCAAAATGTCCTAAGTCGGAAAATTTACAAAAGTAAATCGTTAGTTATGATACCTCGATTTAACTTGTTTCCGTCTCGTCTTTATAATCTGACTCTGTCTTTTCTCGGTTCTATATTTCTTTCGTTTACTTGAACTTTATAATATGAAGTTACAGTGAAAGAATACTATTTTGAAACGAGATTTTATGGGAACAACGGAAATGCAAGAAGGACCTTGACGTCATAGTCACCACAACTCTCTAATTAGACTATTTCTGTCCCTGTGTCAGGACAGGACTGCCTCAGATATAAATACTCGTTGAGGTGAGAATTCACTGACAACGCATGGCTATTTATAAATACCTGTCATAACGATGATTATGATTTGTGATAACATTATGTCATTATGGTCATTATCTATCAATCATTTTATTCAAGTGTGTTGTTATAAATAATTAAAATAAGGATACTAAATTGCAACGCCTATAATATTCATAAAAGTAAAGGTCTGTTTGTCTGGAATCTGGATATCTAATCACTTATAAAGGTGGATTCTGAATTATAGGATTAGCGCCAAAATTATAGTAATCTTTGCGTGATTGACGTGAGACTGGTTATCGTGAAAATTGTGCCGACAAAACGCAGTGTCTCCTGTGATTGTGGGATTCAACTGAAGATGTGCTTGATATATTTTTGATACCTATTACAGCGCAAATGAGCATTTCAGTGCATTCAACACCAGTGACATTAATGGTAAAAAGCTGTGTTTCATTACTTTTTAGTAAAACCAACTTAGTGTGGGGTTTGTATGGAATTAGTAGTAGTAATACACGATCTCTTACTAACTGATTTTCAAATGATATTTGTCAACTGATTTCAAGTATGTCTCCACAGTTGACCACCAATTTAATGTTTTATTGAATTTTATTATCTTATCAAACATTTCTTCTTCTTCACTACAGACAAAGAATATTATATTAAATTCATTGAATTCGTTATGAGCTACCAGCTAGTAACAGACAATATTTCAAATAGTTCTAGTAGATTAGTCGAAATGGCAATGTCCAAGTCCATCAGTGTACCACACCCTTCCCGGGCTATCATTACCCTAATTTAATTAGGCTAGGAACAAAATAGGCCTGTCTGAAAAAGGTGTGAATTTACACCCAGTTTTTGTCGTTTAAAGTGGCATACCTACATTCATTTGAAAATAAATCATATTTAGTAGGACATTAACATGACGTTAATTTGACGTTACACAACCCGCTTGGCACAACCAGTAGTGCCATATAGGAGATTTTTTCCCCGTGACATTATCATTCTTATTATCTGCGGTCTAATTGTGTGACAGTGACAAGTCCATTCCCATTTCTATACTCCATTGCTGGCTCTCAATAGTAACAAAAATATTGTCACAACATCCGAGCGATGGATGATAGAAATGGGAATGGGCTTGCTGTCACTGTCACTTACACCTGTCACCTTCCTGGTAGATTATTATTGATAAGGCGTCTTGGTATGTAATTTTAATTTGGATTTTATTGGCTTTAAGTTTTGACCGTGTCTTGTTGGATTTTGGCGAGGTACTTCTCCTCGTTTTGTGTAAAATTTTGGAATTTACACATTTCTAATATAAAAAGGCAGTGTTAGTATTTTGTTATCTCTAAAATGTGGTTCACAACTTTTTGGTATTTTTATGTTAACGATAGTTCTCACACACTTATTTATTATTTATTTATAGCATATGCACCCTTACAGTTAATCACTATCGCGTTATTTTCTGTGTACATACCCTAGCTGGACTCATAGCAAGTGCTATGAGTCCACCCCCTTACCTTGAAGTCTTATAGCAGTATTACTTCCATAATACTTTGTTACTTCGTATAATGACGACCTTAAAGTAAGCTCATTAAGGTCGTCATTGTACGAAGTAACAAAGTATTATGAAAGTAATACTGCTATAAGACTTCAAGGTAAGGGGGCAGCTAGGGTATGTTCCTTGCATATCATCGTGTTTAAGCCATGAGTATGATGTCTTATTATTGTTAATCTACCCATAGCATGCACGCCACTTTCAATTTAACCTAGTTGCCTCTAGTGGGCGTTCGTGTTAACGACAGTTATGTCACTCAACATGGATGTTATGAGATAAGAGTTGTGTCATCACGTCTCAAACTGTTTGCATGTCCAATGTTTGTAAACATTGCCAACTCGGTCGAAGCGATAACCGGAAATTCGCGAGATGACGGCCAAAATATGCTCAAGATTTATTTAGATTATTAATGGATTCGACAGTTTGTCATTTGCCAATGTGAAAATAATTGAGTTATAATTTACATTTGTATGCATTTAGGTAGGTAATCTTGTTTATCCTCGGTTTTTTCTACGGACTATCTTACGTATATTTACCGAGTGCTTTCAAAACCGCCGTTGAAATCCGCCAATCCGCAGTGGGCCAGCAGCGTGGATCATGGCCCCAGCCTCGATGTAAGGGAAGGTCTGTGTCCGAGCAGTGGGGCAATATAAATAGACTGATGATGATGATGATGAAGTATCTTGTTTAGATCACACCACGACGACTACCACTTACAACACTGCTCTCTCTTTCGCGGGTTTGCTGGTGAAAATCTCTTTTTAGATATGCTCACTCTTCGTGTCTAATGTTTCCCTTTTATTTATGTATTTGTGTTGTACAATAAAGTGTTAAAATAAACAAAAACAAAACATTAAAAGCAAGAAAAAAATTAATAGGCAGTGTTTGCGTGAAGGTTTTTAGACATAAAGGATCCAAGGTCTGATGCCCAGAAGCCTTTAAGATCTTAGGTTTTAAGTGTGTAACAAGAATTTTTTATGCATATGATGTCGATGGTTTTGATTCGTTTAATTTGATATGCTTCCATGTGACAATGGCGCCCTGGGATATTTATTAAATTAATCATATATATAGTCTCTTGTTCAGCGATTGTAGCCTAGTTGGTGGTAACATAAACACACAATAAAATTATATGTTACAAGTGACGGATTAAAAAAAAAATAGTTACCTATAATCATTTTTGAAACCAATGTAAGTAGGTACTTACTTATTTCTGTCATAGCTCCTTTAATTCGTGAAATTTGTGTAAACGAGAAATAGTTATATTTTTACCGCAACGTCACGAAATAATAGGCCTCCCTCAGAACTAAGGGCCTATAAATAGCTTCACACAAAAAACCACAGCCAATAAGGTGTGAAATTGGAATTCGGTAAGCGAGCTATGCGAAGTCATCCGTTTTGGCAGGTAGCAAATTCCAATTTGAATGAAAACTCATAAATAACTTTAAATTAAAAATTGCTATTTCGATACATTTATTTAGAATGATAAATTAAAGTCAAAGTCAAATTTCTTTATTGCAAGTAAGCACGTTGTGTACATTTTTGCACGTCAACATATTTTTGAATTTATATTTACACAACTTTGCAAGGAAAAGGTGCCAACGCTGAGGAGAAAAAGTGGCAAAAAACTCGCAGAAGCACATCTTTTAAAGTAATATTACACAATTACTTAATAACTAGGGACATAACTATTACTATTGTTAGTAATCTAATTAATATAAGTAATTAATTAATATTAAAGAACAGGTTATAAATCCTGAGAATATTATAATGTTTTGGATTAATATTTTAGACACGAATAAAGGAAAAAAAATTCAACACTTAAAGCACTAAAAAATGCAAGAGTGAAGTCGTCCAAGATGCTACGATTGTTAGGTACTATGTAAATTTTATATTGACGTACTTACTTCAATAAACACTTTATTGCACTATGCATACACATAGAAAACAGTAGTAGTGAAACAGTTTGTACAAAGGCGGCCTTATCGCTCAGAGCGGGTTCTTCCAGACGAATGGAAAAATATATATATAAGACAGTAAACGGCAGTGAATTGCAGAAAGTTAACAAAGAGTATGAAAAATTAGAAGCACATACAACAATAGAAATAATAACCATATGATACACATACATGCAATATGTATTATTTTTAGTAAGTTATACCTGGGTTCTCTTGAAACTGGCGGGAAACGGCGGTTGCAAAATTGTTTGATAATTATTGTTGTAATGTCTACAGTGCTTATTTTGTGATTAATATCACGTTAAGTTAATCAGAAAATGGTCGCGAATGACAGTATGGTGAATTTATTGAATAATTTGAGCAAGCTCTGAAGTTTCAAGCTTTTATCAAGAGTTCCCGCTACAAGCTCTGGAGTGAACGTGACTGTCGAGTTGCTTCGTCCAGAGTGATGACGCTACGGCGACTCCTCTGGATGAAGATGCGGCTACCCAGGGTGAAGACGCTGCAGCGGCTCCCCTGGGGGAATATAGAAGATATTATATATTGAATTTTCTGTAACATGGCATTGGCAAATGGCGAACTGTCGAGTCCATTAATAATAATAAGTTATACCTGCCGGAGTAACCACAACGTAACATAAGTTTTCGTGATTTAATGGTTTTCTGCGCTGACACTAGAGATTTGTATTTGGAATGAAGGAAACAATTCCAAATTCAGATGTTTGAATTTGGAACGCGTTCCGTTGCGCACATTCAATTTGAATGCGTGGCGCGCGCCGGAAGCCGCTAATGCGGTAACGAGGCGGCATCCGCGCCCATACCAGTAACGGCAGCGCCATATACAACCATAAACAATGCCAGACCAGCCAGTATTAGATTAGGCAGAATAGTTTATTTCTTCTTCAAGTAGGCAATTAATTATTACTTGGACCTATACAAAGTCTGAACAGTTTATTAGGGTAATTTCTTAACATAACTTCTTTTTCAAAAATGAGTCGAATTTCAGAAACAAAATTAAATAAATATACCTACTTACCAAATTAAATTTACAGGAGTTGCTAACAGATTTCTCACTATATAAGCTTCTTAAACCTCACTGCCTTTAAATCGTGTTGCTATCCCTTTCACACTTCGTTTAAATCGTGTTGCTATCCCTTTCACACTTCGTTAAAAAAGGTTAAGATAGAAAGGAACAGGGTGACTAAACGGTAGCGTAATTTTTAATCACATTTATGAATAACAGCCTTAGTTATTACTTAAAGAAGAAGAAACGTGAGTTTAGCGTGAGCTCTCTCTTACAACTGTCAAAAGTCTATGAAAGACAGTTGTAAGAGCAAAAGCCCGTGTTCAAGTGTCTATGAATCTCGACCCTATAAGTCTGAGTGTTGAGTCACTGCAGCTAGACTAAGGCGGAGACAGCAAATTGTAGTAGGAATTGAATAATAGGATAATGGGCACGGTCATTCATAATCATATCATAACACTTTGCTTCTGCATATAACCCTTTTTTTTTACTTGGGGAAATGCTTTTCGCATCTCACCGCGCCAATGAGGAGGGGCGCGCGGTGAGTATGTGGGACTCCCGCCATAATACGGTCCTATACCCACTAAAACCCCAAGGAACCCCAATGGAACGAGGTTGTGGGAACGCAGCGCCAAATACCACATCTGCATATAACCCTAGAAAGCGCAACGAAATTATCTGCGCCAAAAAATACGTTTACAGCATTGATCTCCTGTAAACAACTAGATACACAAAGGTCTTACTAAAACCATTAAAAAAACGTCCAAATAAGGGTCCATTGTTAACGCCCAAATAATGTGCAATAAAGCAAATGTGGGTCCATTCATCCGTTTGGACCTTTGCGCTCGGACATTTTTAGAAGGTAGACTGTGTATTTAGTTGTTTATAGGAGATCAATGGTTTACAGCGATTCTATCGTGTATTTTCTAATTGACTAAAAGTAGTGCTATCCTTTTCATTTCTTTAGTGCATGTAAGGCGCTCGTAGGCCAGTTGCGAGTACACGTTGAAAACGATCGTACAAGTTAAGCAACGTTGGGCGAGGTCAAGACCTGGATGGGTGACAGTTGTTCTCGGTTGTTGTCGCTTGACAGAAGTCGTTAGGCCACGGAAGCTGTGAGCTTACCTTACGTACGTACGTACGGTACGATGCTCCTCTATAACCAATTTGGAGCCAAGGTGTGGGCTGAAAACCAGCGCTGACGCACTCTGTGTCAGCATCAGCTGAAGCCTAAACCTTTTGCCTAAGTTATATGTTTGTTAATTGTCATTGTAATTTTTATTTCTTATATGTATATACTTAATAGGCAATAAATGTTATTCTATTCTATTCTAAAGGCCTACAGGCGGCCTGAATAACTTTGACAAATAGGTTTGGTCACTAAACCACACGAGAAAATATAAAGAAGTCTTAATTTAGTTTTAAAAAGTCATGCCATAATCATTATCAGTACCTAGTTAGCCAAAACAAAACCTATTATTTCCCGCATCACTTAAACTATTTTTATTTACAGGTCAATAGATTCTTAACCCCAATAATAATGCCTTTCGTTATCGTAACCTTAACAATTGGTTAAATTAAATCGCTTCGTGGCTATTAAATAAATCAATGGAACGGTTTGCATGACTCGGCCCTCGAATGGTTTTTGTTGCCTATTCTGGTTGGCCTATTGTGTATTTTGGGGGAAATTATTTATTAGTTAATGCTGTTATTCATAAACTTAGTTAAACCTCACTTCCCTTAAATCGCTTTCACACTTCATAGAAAGGGATAAGGGGGCTAAACGGTGGCGTAACTTTAAATCACGCTTATGAATACGCGCCTATATCTCTAACTTAGTCAAAATGGCGATGTTTTTTTTTTTTTTTTTAATTGATTGACTAAACCCGCGTTTGGCCCCGATCTCACCTGATGGTAAGTGACGATGAGGCCGATGATGAAGCACGCGGGCCCAGTAAATGCCTATTCACTCTTGCCTTAAAGATCCCAAGGTTATAAGTGTCTGGAAACACCGACGCCGGCAGGGCGTTCCATTCCCTGGCCGTTCGTATGATGAAAGATGAAGAAAAACGTTTCGTACGGGCAACCGGGATATCTACGACATGCGGATGGAACCCCAGCCGACGCCTGATGCCATTGAAAAAGGGCCAATTGCGGTCTACTACAAACCGATGAGCATGAAGAGATGAATGAATGTGGAGGAGGCAAGGGTTGTGTGCCAGGAACGCAGCAGATGGAAGTCCATCGTCTCAGCCTAACCCCTACGGGAATCATGAATTATGAATAAAAATCTCTAAGGTTATTAATAGCCAGTTAGGAGTATGCGTGGAGTTTGAGTTCGATCTTAGAAAGAACTGTCAGATTTCATACAATTTTGACAGTGAGTGCGAGCTTACGCTGAGTTCCAGCTCAAAACCACCTATGAATATCGCCCCAATTTCTTCGTCGGTTTCAAATGACGAGATAATTCCTAAGTATTTCTTTATAGAATGAAAATAGACCATTCATTGTTTAAATTGTCATCTCATCAGATTGGAGCCAATACATTTTCATAATTTAAGTACTGAATACTGATACTACCGATAAATGTCGATAGATGGCGCTACACGTACATTACAACGCGCTATCGTTTGTGTGATAAACTTTCAATAAGTGAGTCGGGTTTTCATTTGTCAAGTTGTATATTGATTGATGTCTCGTAATGAAACAAGATTTATCCAGATAGGGGGTCGACTGGCTAGTTTATAGTTTGGTCGATCTCTACAGAAATCATAATAAAATAAACAAACCTCACCAGATGATAGATTGTGTGACTACTTCGCCTCCTCCTTGTCGGACTTCAAATAAAATAAATATACAAAATATAACATAACAATACATACATGATTTAATTAGTAAAAGTTAAAATCCTATCCTACCTATAAATTATGGTAAATCGTCTTGATTACGGGACTATTATAGTATACATTTTATGCCATAAAACATCCGTTTTGTTTGTTTTTGTAATAATATATCGACCCCAAGAATTTAAGTAAGATTACTGGGAGGAAACGCCTGGAATATTCGAGTCAACAAATGTCGACTCTACATATTATATCGACCAGTCAAATATTCCAGCCAATGACATACGACCCCACGAATATTTTTGTGTGCAAATAAGATTGACTATTTAAACGATGGACATGCGTGGTGTGTGTCGCCGGTTCCGCATGATGGATCAAGTTTAGGTTGTTATTGTTAATAATAGGAATAATTATGTACCTAATAACCTGGTTATTAAGTACTTAATTAATTTGTTATTATTTTATAAGATGTCATGCTGAAAGTTTTTTGCCACTTTTTGCACCTCAGCGTTGGCACCTTTTCGTTGCAAAGTGGTGTAAATGTAAATTCACAAAAATGTACACAACGTGCTTACTTGCAATAAAGAGATTTGACTTTAAGCGTAAACTTTCAATCTTTCCAGGCAATTGGGTCGGAATCTCATCATCCCTGGCGGCACGCGCATCATCGACGCTACAGGCAAGCTGGTGATGCCGGGGGGTATCGACCCCCACACCCACTTTGAGCTCGAGATGATGGGGGCCAAGGCTGCTGATGACTTCTACAAAGGCACCAGGGCCGCCATCGCGGGGGGAACTACGACTGTCAGTAAGTAGATCTAATCCTCGCGTGGTTTAGTTCCTTTTCTCGTGTGGTTTAGCGACCAAACCTATTGTCTGAGTTCATGCCGGCCCATAGGGATCTGACGTGCGTGGCCTAACGACTGCTGCCGACCGATAGCAACCGGGACCAAGTGTTTAACGTGTTTACCGAGGTACGGAGGGACTTACACCCGTATTCTTAGTCCGTTCCTCAAAACCTCCTCGACTCTACCTCAACTATGGAGACCTTAAGGAAACCCTCAACTCATCCTTGATATCCGGATTTTTAGTCGTCCACTCAAGCTTATCTGGAGGTTCCTCGAGTAAGGTAGGAATGACGTCATCGTCAGAGGACATAAACTATTCTCTCTGGTAGAAATGGGTCTTCATCCAAGCTGTAGACATTTCAGTAAAAATACCACACACAAAACACATAAGACCGTTGTTTACAAGCTTTGAGGAGACCTTAAGGTTGGTCCCGAGCTACCTCGAAATTGACATTTCATTCCTCACCTTGACGAAGGAAATCGCTCAAGTCATGGAGACATTCGTTAACTAATAATACCAACTTCCTCGAGTGAGGTTGAGTCGAGTCGAGAACGAGTGGAGGGAACAACTTAGAATACGGGTGTTAGTGACCAAAGTTATTGTCAGAGTCTAACGTTGTTCAGTGCCTAACGATAGCAACCGGGGCCAACAGCTTATCGTGCTTTCCGAGGTAGGTACCCTCCATACCTCTCAGATAAAAATGTCACTAGCGGACGGTCACCCATTTAGTATAGACCTCGTCCACCGTTACTTAACTTGAACGATCGATTCCAACATGTATCGCAACTACAAACCCCTCTGGTAGACACTTTAGGGCTTGCTTGGCTTGAACCAGAAGGTTTACATACTCGTATTTAATTATATTAACTTTCATTGCAGATCCTAAAAAGTTGTTTTACCTCTGATTACAGTTGACTTCGTGCTCCCTCAGAAAGGGCAATCGCTTCTTGAAGCGTATGCCAACTGGAGACAGAAAGCTGATAACAAGGTATGTACTATCTGTTTTGACTCATTTTATTCATACAGCAGCTGAATCACACCCAATCTTACGTGGGGTCTCGCCATTCTTGGCGTAATTTTTTTTCGCGAGACGGTCCAATATTGCAGTAAAACTTGGTTAATGTAAACCATATTTCTCCATTATTATACATACGGCAATCTTTGGAAGAGGCCTTCACCTGAGAGGTGAAAAAAATAGGAGAGCTACACCGGAAAATAATAATAAGATTAATATAATATTTAAATACTAACAAACTTAACATAAGCAACCACTAACCAAAACTTGTAACAAAGCAGGAAATAAAAGGCTTCTTTATTTTTATTTATTACACATACTCGTATACTGCTCACTAAAAATAGGTAGGTACGTATTTTTATACGCATACACAAAAATGTGATCAGCTAATTGTCTTACGCTAATTTGGCGACTTTTTGAGAAAAGCTAATTGGTATCACGTACCTAATTAATAAATGCCCCCTAAAATCAAACTCCAGGTGTGCTGCGACTACGGTCTCCACGTGGGCGTGACCTGGTGGTCTCCCTCCGTCAAGAAGGAGATGGAGAAGCTGGTCTCCGAGGAGTACGGAGTCAACTCGTTCAAGATGTTCATGGCGTACAAGGACGCATGGATGCTGGACGATTACAACCTCTATTGCGCTATGGAGACTTGCGCTGAACTGGGGGCTTTGGCTCAGGTGAGCATAGATGTTTCAGAATATTTCGGATGCTCATGGAATATACATAAAATAAAATAAAAAAATACATCTAGGTTAATTTGGAATCTTTCTCCCTCTCTCTACCAGAAAATTAAGTAAAAAAAGGGGTAGGCAGGCAGACCTGATAGTACGCGGTCATCGTAGCTTAAAACACCTATAACAGCAGCTTTAACCTTTAAAATCTAATTCATGTGACTCTTGAATCATCCCATAACTAGATCTGTGGAAATATTCATAAAGTACCAGTCAGATCGTCTCACAGCACTAAGCCAGCGTGGTAGGTCTAGATTATGAACCGAGTTCCCTCGGTGTGGGTGACGGCCTTTGTCATTAGGATACTGTTATACTGTTGATGATTGAGATTAGCGGAGGCTTCAACCTGCAGGGCCTGTAGTGATAAAACTCGAGTCCATTAAACGCATGTTGTGTGAATGTGTCTAACTGACTAGGAAGCGAATGAGTCTCCTGGGGTCGGCCTATCCGGAACCAGAAGATTACAGGCTCCTTGCTCCTTTACATGAGTTGCATAGCTCTATTGAGGTATATCTTTAGGAAGGATAGAGGATAGGGGAGAGCACAAAAGATCCCAACGGGTCGAAGTGCCGTCACACTGGCACCTATCAGGGTAAGATGCTGTTGATGATTATGATTTTTAATTATTTCTCTTCGCAGGTGCACGCGGAGAACGGGCACATAATTTCCCGCAACACGGAGAAGCTGCTGGCTGCGGGAGTGACCGGTCCTGAGGGTCACGAGCTGTCGCGCAACGAGGAGGTGGAGGCGGAGGCAGTGAACCGAGCGTGCGTCATTGCAAACCAGGTATTACAACGGAGCCAAATTTAAGAAGACATATCTTCTGCGCTGATAGAAATGTTGGGTATCTGAGACACATACAAGCAAAAAAATAGTTCAAAAAACAAAAAACCAGACTGCAAAAAACTATCCCCTTTTGATTAATTTTTTTTACCCTATGACACTCTCGTAATCAAGACGAATCTAACGATAACTCACACACAAATCCATCAAGCCGTTTAGGCTACAGGATGAATGGACATACATATACCGCAGCCCAAATCAAGTGTATTGTTTTGTAAACAAATATGTTCGTCTAATTATCTGTTGTGATGTAACACTGAAGGAACTGATTGATCGAACTTGTTCTGCATTGTGAAAATAAAGTAATCCGATCTAATAAAGAGAAAATATGCAATAATCACAGAATAGCTTAAAATGTTAGTAGGGTAGTTTCTGTTTACAAAATAAGACACTTGATTTAGGCTTCGCTTCATGTATGTATATACATACACTCGAAAAACATAAACCTTCTTGTGCAGTTGGGTAAAAAGGGTCAAGTTGAAATGGAAGACGGCACCATTATAAGAACTACGAAGTTTTCGCGACAGAAAAAGAAAACTCTTTATTCAGGGCTAGCCGTGATCGGTGCTAGGAATTCGAGGAGCAGAATATTTTTAGTACCGATAAATGTCGATAGATGGCGCTACACGTACATTACAACGCGCTATCGTTTGTGCGATAAACTTTCAATAAGTGAGTCGGGTTTTCATTTGTCAAGTTGTATATTGATTGATGTCTCGTAATGAAACAAGATTTATCCAGATAGGGGGTCGACTGGCTAATTTATAGTTTGGTCGATCTCTACAGAAATCATAATAGACAAAAAATGCAGGCAGGAGGCTTGCTTGCAGAATGATTTTCAGTAATTTCAGTGTCGGTTACTGTCTGTACTGAACTGACTGAAGAACTTGTGTTGTGTCCTATTCTTTCTACCAAAGAGTAATAAATAATAATAAAATAAGTATAAGAAAAGTTCCACGACTTTTCATAAGAAAAATTAGGCAGTCGCCGGCGAGTAAGCAAATAAATCCCGACTATTTTCTCGCCCAAGAAACGTACAAAAGATATGTATATATTTTATCGCCGAGTGAGTACATCCCATCCTTTGTACCGATTTCATGTCTATTGGTCTGTGCTATCTACCTTACAGTATTAATTAATGTGTCTGTTCGTGTGTGTCAGGCCGGCTCCCCCCTGTACGTGGTGCACATGATGTCGCGCAGTGCCGTGGCCGCGCTGCAGCTGGCGCGGCGGCGGCAGAAGCGGCCGCTGTACGGGGAGACACTGGCCGCAACCATCGGCACGGACGGTAGGTAGCCCTGTGTTGACTCAGGCCGGCTACGTGGTACATTTGATAAAAAAAGGCACTGAACAATTCGAAAACGCCCGCTTACAAGATCTGGACGCCAAGCGTCACATACGGAAGAATCGCGCGAAACCAATCTATAATTACACATAGATAGATAGATAGATAGATAGATAGACGCCGTCGCCATGGACGGACACGTCTCGGAGGACATCATCACATTTGATAAATATTAAATTCATTTATTGCCACATTTGATACAATTTTATCGTCGCGTCATGTCACATCTAGAAGTAATAAACCTTGACCTTGAAATTGGATATTCATTATCATAAATAGAGTCTAACACCGATATAAAATAATCTCAATTTTTTTTAATAATTCCGTAAAACAAATAAAAATGGGTTACCCTTGTGGGTAGACACGTGACCGCGAACTTCGGTCATTGACCTGTGGCGCGTACGTGTCACGTGCGGTCGGTTTTATGGACCTTTTATAGACGAATTCATAATGCAATTTATCCATTGCGTTATGTGGTAACATAGGTATTATAGTATATGTATAGTGCTCGCTTAAACCCTGAAAATTAACTGCAAGATTATAAAATGCCTATTATAATTTACCCATTTTTTTATTAAATTAATGTTGCCTCTCCGTAATGATGGACTTTCTTATTATATTATAATGAAATTATTTCCAGCTGGCATGTCGGGCTATAAACTTCTAAACTGTTTTGTCTTGTATCTGAGCAACATACATACATAAGTATTTGTATGTAAGTATACATATAAATACTATCTTAAAAATTCTAATTTTTTTTTGTTTGTTCAGTTTTTTTGTTCAGTTGTGTCATGTACCCCTTGGGTATTACTAATATATATAGCTCGATTACCACTGACTCACTCACTGACTGACTCACTGATTGACACGCCCGTTTAGTCTGAAGGAGTTCCCGGAGGTGAAAGTGATGTAGGGGGGAGTTGTATAGTTTAGTGATTGGACCAGAGGAAAACTATAGGGAAGTGAAAAAAACAAAATGGCGGCGGGTCACGTGATGCCATCTCCGCCATTTTCCAACCGATTTCGTTCAAATTTGGAACACGCGTCACATGGTCGACCTACTTTGTGATGAAATTGCAAAACAAAAGAAAAACAAAATGGCGGCGGAAATATAGCCGATTGAAAATTTGGACATTTCAGACCAAACTTTGACGAATTAGCTGGCCTAGCACGAGCGCATGAGGAATATCCAACCAATTCCACTTCGTAGCATATATGATGTAGTATACCAGAAAATTGTCATTTTTGGGAAAAACAAAATGGCGGACGAGCAGTAAACCATAATATTTTCTCCATAAATTTTCCTATACGAAACGAAAGGATTACCGGCGTGCGGTAAATATCTATCAGTAACTATAGCGAGGCCGAAGGCCGAGCACCCTCCCGCGAGGCCGAAGGCCGAGCTCCGCGTAGGGCGAAGCCCGAAGCGATAGAACACCGCGAGGCCGTAGGCCGAGCTCCGCGTAGGGCGAAGCCCGAAGCGTCCCCTTGCCAAGCAGAAACAACTCCCCACCTTCCAAGTAACTTTTGCGAGGCCGAAGGACGAGCCGGCCTGCGAGGCCATAGGCCGAGCTCCGCGTAGGGCGAAGCCCGAAGCGTCCCCTTGCCAAGCAGAAAAAAACTACCTACCTTCCAAGTAACTTTTGCGAGGCCGAAGGCCGAGCTCCGCGTAGGGCGAAGCCCGAAGCGATAGAACACCGCGAGGCCGTAGGCCGAGCTCCGCGTAGGGCGAAGCCCGAAGCGTCCCCTTGCCAAGCAGAAACAACTCCCCACCTTCCAAGTAACTTTTGCGAGGCCGAAGGCCGAGCCGGCCTGCGAGGCCATAGGCCGAGCTCCGCGTAGGGCGAAGCCCGAAGCGTCCCCTTGCCAAGCAGAAACAACTCCCCACCTTCCAAGTAATTTTTGCGAGGCCGGAGGCCGAGCCGGCCTGCGAGGCCCTAGGCCGAGCTCCGCGTAGGGCGAAGCCCGAAGCGTCCCCTTGCCAAGCAGAAACAACTCCCCACCTTCCAAGTAATGTTTGCGAGGCCGGAGGCCGAGCCGGCCTGCGAGGCCCTAGGCCGAGCTCCGCGTAGGGCGAAGCCCGAAGCGTCCCCTTGCCAAGCAGAAACAACTCCCCACCTTCCAAGTAACTTTTGCGAGGCCGAAGGCCGAGCCGGCCTGCGAGGCCATAGGCCGAGCTCCGCGTAGGGCGAAGCCCGGAGCGTCCCCACGCTACTACTACGATAATGTTTATTTAGTTGCGGCGCCTACAACACGAAAACAAAGCAGTCTCGCGGGCCGCGCGCGGCCCGCGCACCATGCAACACCTAGTTACTAATATATATAGCTCGACTACCACTGACTGACTGACTGACTCACTGATTGACATGCCCGTTTAGTCTGAAGGAGTTCCCGGAGGTGATAGTGATGTAGGGGGGAGTTGTATAGTTTAGTGATTGGACCAGAGGAAAACTATAGGGAAGTGAAAAAAACAAGATGGCGGCGGGTCACGTGATGCCATCTCCACCATTTTCCAACCGATTTCGTTCAAATTTGGAACGCGTGTCACATGGTCCACCTAATTTGTGATGAAATTGAAAAACAAAAGAAAAACAAAATGGCGGCGGAAATATAGCCGATTGAAAATTTGGACGTTTCAGACCAAACTTTGACGAATTAGCTGGCCTAGCACGAACGCATGAGGAAGATCCAACCAATTCCACTTCGTAGCACATATGATGCAGTATACCAGAAAATTGTCATTTTTTGGAAAAACAAAATGGCGGACGAGTAGCCAACCATAATATTTTCTCAATAAATTTTCCTATACGAAACGAAAGGATTACTGGCGTGCGGTAAATATGTATCAGTAACTATAGCGAGGCCGAAGGCCGAGCTCCGCGTAGGGCGAAGCCCGAAGCGATAGAACACCGCGAGGCCGTAGGCCGAGCTCCGCATAGGGCGAAGCCCGAAGCGATAGAACACCGCGAGGCCGTAGGCCGAGCTCCGCGTAGGGCGAAGCCCGAAGCGTCCCCTTGCCAAGCAGAAACAACTCCCCACCCTCCGAGTAACTTTTGCGAGGCCGAAGGCCGAGCCGTGCTGCGAGGCCATAGGCCGAGCTCCGCGTAGGGCGAAGCCCGAAGCGTCCCCTTGCCAAGCAGAAAAAACTCCCCACCTTCCAAGTAATTTTTGCGAGGCCGAAGGCCGAGCCGGCCTGCGAGGCCATAGGCCGAGCTCCGCGTAGGGCGAAGCCCGAAGCGTCCCCTTGCCAAGCAGAAAAAAACTACCTACCTTCCAAGTAACTTTTGCGAGGCCGAAGGCCGAGCCGGGCTGCGAGGCCATAGGCCGAGCTCCGCGTAGGGCGAAGCCCGGAGCGTCCCCACGCTACTACTACGATAATGTTTATTTAGTTGTGGCGCCTACAACATGAAAACAAAGCAGTCTCGCGGGCCGCGCGCGGCCCGCGCACCATGCAACACCTAGTATACATATAAAACCAATCTTTACACCCGCCTCATCATTCTCCGCATCACCAAAGGTTAACTGGTAGAAAATGCCGCAAGGCATTAAGTTCGCCTTTATACATACTTGTGTAAAAAGTTTAATAATAAAAAAAACATACATTTACCTTTAGATGTAGGTACATTAGATATACTTACCCTGAAGCTATTATGTACTGTATGCCCATTATTATCTGTGTGTAAAAACACCTAAATCCTTATCGTCCTCACCACCTAATACCTTATCGTCGCCAGTTGACTAGTGCAGATTGGTATACTAGCCAGTACTTCGTATTGTCGTCAGGTTCCCACTACCGCAACGCGTGTTACCGCCACGCCGCCGCCCACGTGCTCTCCCCGCCGCTACGCCCCGACCCCGCCACGCCTCAAGCTATGGTAGAGGCGCTCGCCGAGTGAGTAAACAATAAACAATCGCTACTTAGTTACTACAAATTACATTATATTTGAACAAATAAGTCTTCTCTCTCTTATATTGCTGTATCTAAACAAGGTCCATAAAGAACCTTGTAACATTATATTAACATCTGTATTATAACTTATGGAAAGCAATAAATATATTGAGTGTTGAGTACTACATGACCCATGACCATTTATAGTCGTCAAAGCTGAGGAATTTAAAACAAGACGAAACTAACGACACCTCGTATGTTAAAATCCATCAAGCCGTTTATCCATCCAGACATCCATCAGGCTGCAAATAATTAGACTTACATACATCCTCAAATACATACCTGCACTCGAAAAACACAACCCTCCTTACGCAGCCGGGTAAAAAAGAATTGCTTGCTTCATGATTTTACACCTTATTTCTATGCAGTGTTTGGCCCATATGTTACTAATCACAATTAGATCTCTACCAAAAATGATGATAAACCGTAGCTACATACCCCACACAAACAAAGATAACTACCATTTCAAGCTTTACTGTGATTATTACATAATTATTTTCACATTGTTGGATCGGATCACTTTATTTTTATCATGGCAATTTTCACCGGCTGCCCGGAACACGGAGCCGGTGCTGCAGCCGAACCAATCACGTAAATTCTTTAGCCAAGAGTGTCTTCTCCTGCCAACGCTCCTCTTCCCACAAATCTTGCCCTGGATTATTAATTGCAGCAGGTTATATCGGGGGTTCCGCATAATGTGACCGTAATATTGGAGCTTCCGTCGCTTGACAACCTTTAAAGTCCCAACTTTTTACTCATACACCTCAACATTTGTCGCCCTGTCCCGCTACGATAAGAAGTGTGAGAGTATAAAGATTTTTATTGTATATCATTTATTATACTAAAATCCATTCCCAGCGACCACCTGCAGCTGATCGGCAGCGACAACTGCACGTTCCACGAGAAGGACAAGGCGCTTGGACAGGGCAACTTCTCCAAGATACCCAACGGGGTCAACGGCGTCGAGGACCGCATGGCCATACTGTGGCAGAAGGGAGTAAACACGGGTACGTATGGGGTCACAGACCACTTACCCCATAGACCTGTAACAGGAGGGCGCCCGTGTCTGCCCGCACATGAGCGCAAAATTGCTTCGCGACACGTGTAACGGGAGATATTATCGACATGCACGCATCTCTTTAATACGGCTCCCCTGTCCTCCGCTTCGTCTCTATGCGCTCATCGTTGACAGAATGTTTCGCGTGCAAAAGCCAATGGGCGTTTTTGGAGCCTTTTGAAATTTTCGCAGCCAGAAACCAAATATGGTTATTTAGGTACATATTGGCAAGGTAAATAAAACATATTATGGCAGCTCATCTGTAACCTCAGTCCGGGCCGAGATATTCGACTTTAACTTTTTACTTCCGTTGAACTCAAATATCTCGGCCCCGGTGGAGGGTAGAGACGTCGAATCAACATTTTTACATTCACTATGAGGTCGTCTACAAGAAAATGTTGTTCCGGGATTTTTACCTTCAGTCAGAGCAGAGATATTTAACTTTAAGTAAATGACAAATGTGAGAGAGGGGGAGGATATGCTCATTTTAGATGGTGCACCGGCCATCTGCTATAACTTTTGTTATAATTCATCCCGACTGGGCCACTAGAACTCCTGTTCTTTTTAGATGGCCGGTGCATCATCTAAAATGAGCACATCCTCCCCCCCCCTCTCACGTTTGTCATTTACTTAAAGTTAAATATCTCTGCCCTGACTGAAGGTAAAAATCCCGGAAGGTAAGAATCCTCTCACATCCGGTATATCCTATACACCACACCCCCTCTCAAGTTTTATGACTTTACTTAAACTTAAATATTTGTACCCTGACTGAAAGTAAGTATCCCGGACTTCACGATGAACGTAAAAATGTTGCGTCTATGTTTCCCCACTCATCCGGGGCCGAGATATTTGAGTTTACGTAAAGGAAAAATTAAAATCGAATATCTCGCAAATTCCCATGGTTTTAAAGACCCTACTGTCGTCGAAAGGCCACGACTCGGCTGTTATAAATAAATACTTTCTCTCTCATGTTACTTTAGTTTGTCATTTCATTTAAACTCTAATATCGCGGAGACTGAAAATATTTTAAATAAAGGTTCCTTTTTCCCCTATTAAATGTTAGAAAAGTATACAGGAGCGTTAAACACGTTGAATATAAACACACGCTGACTCATATTACTATATCCAGAGTCCGACATACACAAAAATAAACTCTTAACTCCCAAGCACACCCCTAAACATAATAAAATATAGCTAGACACTGAAACACGTATGAATACGCCACCTTAATACAAAAACAACCAGATAAACATAATTACAGTATTACCCTACGATACGAAAACCCAGTTTAACGCAGAAAGAAACAAACACTCAAAACACAACTAGAAACAAAAACGCACCCATCTACACACAAACATACCTTTACGAACAACTCAAAACACAGGCAACTGCATTTGTAACACACAAAATACAGTCATCTTTATGCATAAGCACACAGCCAAACAAAAATACTCTTTAGCGTACAAAATACAATATGCAAATACACACAAATACGCCCCACAAAACACCTAGAATCAACAACGCACTCCTCAAATACAAACATACCTTTACGCAAAAAATACATAGACAAACGAAAACTGTGATTTTTTCGTGTCCTAACATAAAAAAATGTTCCCAAATACTCACAACACACTCTATGGTACTTACATTCAGTTTCAAAATACACTACCATACTCAGAGACGCGCAAAACTAATTAGTACGATATCTAGGGGAATTTTTATGTGTAAGAGAGTTGTTATGTACCAGTATTTTTGTGTTATTTAGGGTGTGTTATGCTCATCCGAGTGTAATTTGTGATTTACGGTATCTTTTAAAATATTACATCGCGACTGGGATTCGAACCAGAGACCCTGCCATTCTTTTTCAACTAATGTTGAGCTAATGCTCTGTTGAAAACCGTGACTCGAACCAGATCGACGATATTAGGAATAGTATATTTTTGTATTTGGATCTCGTTTGGTGTGAGTTTGGGAGTGCTTATGTGTGCAAAAATATCCTCTAACACACACAAACACACAGAAGTGTAACATACGCCGCAACAATCGATGTACGGTCGATAGCACATCAAGCGTATCACACTGGCACCATACAGGAGTTATACGACATATTTTGCAATGGTTTCTTTTAACAAGCCACTGGGCTTGTTATGGCGTATGTTATACTTCTGTGTATTTTTTTCAAAAGGTCTTAACTTTTGTGTATAGTCGACGGCACATCAACCTACAAAAAACCACACTTTGCAAACTACGTCGTATAACCCCTGCGTAGCGTGCCAATGTGATACGCTTTATGTGCTGCCGACCGTACATCGATCACCTAGCCAGAGGATGCTGAGGAACCATTTAGTGTAGTTCAGTTCGTCAAGTTTACACGGGGAGAATCCAACTACACCGGACACAAGTTACACCAAGGAGGATAATTATTATGGGAAATGAACTTTTTTACGGGGGGAGGAGGAAAAAATAAATTAACATCAAAGGGGAAGTGTATTATAGATGGCAGATGCGACGCCTTATGAAATAAAATACATTTCAATTTATTTTTAGGTGAGGGGGAGGATATTGTTCAATGTACATGTTGAACCGGATTTCCGCGCTTTGGTTGACCGCAAAAAAAACGTCTAGGGGGAGTGTATTGAACATGGCGGATGCGACATCTTAAGGAATAATAGGAAACACAATTTCTTTTTGGTTTGGGGGGGGGGGGGGCAGGTATATTGCACATGGTGCACCGGATTTCCGCTTTTGATGACCGGAAACCAATAAATTGTCGCAAAGGGGGAGTATATTGTAGATGGCAGTTGCGACATTCTCCTCTGTTTTGGTAAAAGTTAAACTCTATTATCTCGGCCCGGACTGCGGTTAGAACCCCGGGAACAACTTTTTTTCTCTTTTTGTATGGTCTCCTACACAGTAGATATGAAACTGATTCTGGCCGCGCGAAAAAAAAAAGGCACCACCCTCCATACGAATGTGCCCATTGGCTTTTGTACCGATTTCATATGTATGGAGTTGACAGAAATATTCAATATTTATCGGTGTATTTGTTTATTTATAGGCACTTTATTGATGTAGGTTAAATCTTCGTTTACATCTACAGACATGGAGCGTGTCCAGCACGTGGCGTGGCAGACACGGACAAACAGTTTATTTGGGGCACCTGGGGTAATTCTCTCGGGTGCAGACTTGATTCACCCAGGTCATTTCCTGTTAGCGTTGCCGATCGATAGTCGACTGTCGATAGTCTACCGAAAGCAATACTATCGATAGGCCCATCGATAGCTCGGAAGTGGCAATACTATCGACCGAATGCAATACTATCGATAGTATTGTTGCTCGTAAATAACAAACTATCGATACTATCGAAGTTCTTGGTAACAATACTATCGATAGTATCGGTACTATCGATAGCAATGGCTTTTTCAGATGAAAACTATCGGTTTAAACTCGGTAGTCCGAGACTAAATCGTCTCGCTGCGGAAAAACAACCATTAAAATTCCACGTTGTATAAAATAAAACGACAGAAAGAAAAACAATTAACACCCAATCTTTCCCGCAGGCCTAATGGACCCCTGCCGCTTCGTAGCAGTGACCAGCTCGACTGCTGCGAAGATCTTCAACCTGTGGCCCCAGAAGGGCCGCATCGAGGTGAACAGCGACGCCGACATCGTCGTGTGGGACCCCCGCCTGGAAAGGACCATCACTGCTGCGGCCCATAAGCATGCCGTTGATTTTAACATCTTTGAGGTTCGTGAGTTGCTGGATACTTCGTTCGAACTTTAAGCTTTTTATTTCTTTGATTAAAGGGCCTTCCATGAGCCAACTAGCGCCGCCAATCTTAAAAAAATAATCTACCTACTGATTCCAGATTAACTATAAAGGCCTGATGTATTTCAGGGTCAACACGTGGTCGGCAGTCCACAGTACGTGGTTGTCAATGGACGCGTTTGCTTCGACGACGGAGAAATCAGGGTCGTTGAAGGTATTTTTCTTAAATAAGTATTATTTATTTATTTTATTAAACAGTTCGACATTTTGAACGTGACTGTCGAGCTGCTTCGTCCAGAGTCATGCGACTCCTCTAGATGAAGATAAGAAGACGCGGATTTCCAGGGTGATGATGCCACGGCGACTCCACTGGAGAAAGAGAAGACAATGATAAACGTGACTGTCGAGCTGCTTCGTCCAGAGTGATGACGCTACGGCGTCTCCTCTGGATGAAGACACGAAGATGTGGATACCCAGGGTGACGACGCTACGGCGACTCCATTGGGAGACGAGAAAAGGATATTTTGAATATCCTGTAACATTGGCAAATGACGGACTGTCGAGTTCATTAATAAAATAATAACTTCCCTTCCCAGGTTTCGGCAAGTTCCTGAAGACGCCCGTGCACTCGCCCTACGTGTACGGCGGGGACGTGCCCGCCGCGCCGCCGCCGGTCAAGGAGGCGCTGCACCTGGAGATGCCGCCTAGGGTCACCAACGGGACTCCATCCCCGGGTAATTACCTTCACATTCTTTTTCATTGCAACCTATAGAAAACTTGAAAATTGATCATTTTACCAGTAATTAAGCATATAATATAGTTCAACCGACCTATTGTATATATAGTTTTTAGTTTAGTTTATATTTTCTAGGTTAATATTATAATAGTTATTTTTAATTTTTATTGTTTTATGTTTTTTTTGTAAACCTATAAATTGTCCCACTGCTGGGCAAAGGTCTCCCCCCTCCTCTTCCATCCATCCCTGTCCTGAGCCTCTTCCAGCCACCCATCCCTGTATCTAACGATATCGTCTCTCCACCTACGCCGAGGTCTGCCCCGACGCCGGCGACCGTTTTATGAATAAATACCTTGAATTCTTAGCATATAACAGAGTCAGCATGATAAATAGCACGATTTTAGATAAACCCTGACTCCCGAAATAGGTTGACCTGTGTTTCGGGAATCAGTGTCCTTCCGTGTTTACATATTGCTAGTTATTACTAGACCTTCTTTTTGAAATAATTAGAAAGAGGAACAGTGTCAGCTTAGTAAGTGGATATTGTAAATAAAACTTGGTATCATAAACGTATATTATAATAGGTGGGTATTGTAACATATTTGGGAACAAATTATAATGAAAGGCAGTGACGCAAACCTCCGAGTGAGCAGTCACCTGCTAAGCTTGTTTTGCCAGAAAGAGAGGTTGCTTTAATTACATTTTGGAAATAAGTGTTGCATTTTAAATTGACGCTTCGATACGCTTCGTCTCTGCTGTAGCAAGAATGAACTAAGGGTTCTTCATCAGTAATATAATTATTAAAATTACGTCACATAACGGTCAATGATACTGCCTATCTATATATCATTGTTTTACGCTCAAACGCAAACTGAAAATTTTTATTTGCAAGAAGTCATAATATAAAATGGTCTTATGGTAATATTGGTCATAGTATTCAACCTGCATGCAGGTGCAAACATAATTATGTAGCTAGCTGAACATTTGGACTTTAACTAAATACACTATACAACTGCACAATACAAATTCAAGTGATAGTCCCTGTCTTGTGATTCATATATTCCGTAACTTTGTAAAAACAGCTTTCCAACAGCCAATTTGTTAGGCTAATCTTGAATTGAGTCCTATTAAGTATTTTTAGCTAAAATGTAGTGTGACATGTGTACCTCATGTTCCGCAGACACTATGCTGTTGAGCCGCCAGCTCGAGGGTCTGGCCACGCCGTCTGGCTGCAGCACGCCCACCGGACGCAAGATGCGCGAGCCGGGGCAGAGGGATCTGCAGAACTCAACGTTCTCTCTCTGCAGTAAGTAGCTGCTCCACTGTGAACTTCGTGAGATGTTCGGACAGATGGGAGGTCGTGCGGATAGATGGGAGGTCGTCCGGATAGATGGGAGGTCGTTCGGATAGATAAGAGATCGTGCAGATAGATGGGAGGTCGTTGGGACAGATGGGGAGGTCGTCCTGACAAATGGAAGGTCGTCAGGACAGATGGGGAGGTTGTCCTGACAGATGGATGTTCGGAGAGATGGAAGGTCGTCCGGAGAGATGAGAAGACGTCCTCACAGATGGGAGGTTCGGACAGATGGGAGGTCGTCCTGATAGATGGGAGGTCGTCCTGACAGATAGGAGGTTCGGATAGATGGTAGGTCGTCCTGACAGATAGGAGGTTCGGATAGATGGTAGGTCGTCCTGACAGATAGGAGGTTCGGATAGATGGTAGGTCGTCTAGGCAGATTGACCGTTCATACAGATGGGGGGTCGTCCGGACAGATAATATGGGAGGTCAGGACAGATGGGAGTGTCCGGACAAATGGGAAGTTCGGACCGATGGGTGATCGATCATCCGGATAGATGAAAGTGACGGGCGTGAGTTTATGTATGTATCTATAAATGTCGTGACACCTTATTACCGTTCTCAAAACGATGAAATCACATTATGAAATGACGTGCTGTACACGTAGAGACGCTGATATACCATCAGCGCGTTTTGACAACCGTAATAGCCTCGCTGTACTGATTAACTTATATTTCTGTTCCGCAGAAGAGGTAGAGGGCGGTGACACGAAGACGTCCGTACGAGTACGGAACCCACCGGGCGGGAAGTCCTCAGTGCTCTGGTAAAAACCGGTTCTAACCGCCGCCAACCAGCCGCAGCCGGCTCAGACTGGACAGCTTACTGCCTCGCCGGGACAGCTGTTTGCTTGTGGAAAAATTGACATAACACACGGAGCGCATTAAATCGAAGTCGAACTGAAAATAAATAATAGGTAGTATATATAGTAGGGGCTAATGGTTGATATTTTCTCAACAAGTACTTAACAGAGTTTTAAAGTTATTCTACAGTGCTGCACTCTAAACTATTTACTAGTAAAATAATGTTTTCAATCGTTCAAAATAGTCCTTGGAAAAACTCAATCCTAATGAGGTCCTGTGTACAATTCTCTGTTTTAGACTGTACAGGGGGTCCCAATATGGTTGATATTGTCTCAAGAGCTAGTTACCGATTTTAATAATTATTTTACAGTTACATAGTTTTAACTTTTATCTAACAGTGAAAGTATTTTTACAATCGGTCAAGTAGTTTTTGAGAAAATCTCCTGTAAACCTTTATTTGTCTTCGACCGTACACACCAAAGCACGTCAAGTGTAACACTTTGGACCGCTCTTATTAACCACGTCATAAGCTTGAAATCGTACTGCAAGTGTCTGTTACTGTCCGTACCACCTTGTGAGTCGTGACGTCAGCGAAGTAGGCGTGGCTTACTATAAATCAATGCTCCGTGTAACTAATTATAACCTTCAAATTGACTATGACATTTTAACTAACAAAATATGATTTTATTTGCGGACATCGTTTAATTAACACATGAAATTGACGTAAATATTCAAATGACTTATTCTTGAGAAAGAGTATCAATTCTACTAAATGATTGACTATAATATGCACAATTTTTCCACAAGGCAAATCCATTTACACAGCTTCGAGCAGTCAAGAACGATTTAGGTTATTTATTCGTGACCCAAAGCTTTTAGTACTAAAATTGTATGAAGTATAATTGTATGTTAGGATGTTCGTTAGACATGACATAAACTGTTTACTATAATGTAACGCAATATTTATTAGGTTTCTGTATACATAGACTGATTGTACAGGGGTGTACGAAGTGACAGAAAATATACTCTTCTGAAGTTGTTGATCACTTACTGATAAAGAAGACAAACCTAGATTAAAAGGTCAAAACGTAAAAATAGTATTTGAACCATCCTCGCTCTGATGGAAAAGAACGTGACACGTAATGGTCCCTAGGGTTCGAATCCCGGTGTAACGAATTTTTTTCTTAATCTTATATTAAAACCAATATAGGTTTGACTTGTTTTAAACGTGATCAGAATACGAACGTAAAGAAAAAAAAATCGAGTTTTTTTTACATCAACCATGTATTTGTAATTATAACGGAAACAACCGATTCGAACAACTAATTACTTCGTACACACCTGTAGATAAATAGACCCCAGAAACAAGTATTTAAAATATGTATTTTCGGGGGTGTAAAAGGATAGGTCACGAAAACCACCGCACCGTCAGGACAAGGCACGTTAGTGTCAGGATAGACAAATGAAATGTCCTGACGCTAACGTATCCGGTTCTGACGTTAGAGGTTAATGTATTGACATTTAAATGTTACTGATTACACTTTAACGCTGTTAGTCATAAACGTGAATTAAACATTATTAACGTAACTTAACTTTTTTAATGAAGCGTGCAAGTGATAAAACGCCGTTTAAGGTAGCGAGATTACACTATGTTTATGGATAACAGCCTAAAGTGTATGCACAGCTTGTGGTTTGTTCTGTGACGTCGATTTAGATCACGATTTAGTGACCACTTTTTTATACAAAGAAGTAGTATGTACTGAAAAATGCAGCACTAGACCGAGACAGTTGATCGATTGCTCGATCGGTTGATCGATTAGTCGGCTAATGTAAAGAAGGCTTTAGATGCGTAGAAACGTCGACAGGAATCGTGGTGGAATTAAATTTTGCATGTAGGTACACTCCAGAATAGCCACCAATATTTTACCCTGTATTATATGCCAATGTATCATGGCCTTAAGTTTTGAGGGCTATCTTTTTATACTCTTGTGTAGGAATTTGTAATACTGAATTTTAAAAGGAAATTTTGTATGGAAAAAAACTTCCGGAATGTTTTCCAAATCCCACAGGTGTCAAACTCCTTCTCTTTCTCTCTTCATTGACTGGTTAAGGCTCTGATTCATTGGTGAGTAATGTCTTTCTTTTAACGCGTGACTAAGGTTCTGCAACGGACTGCACTTCGATTACATATTTGCAGTTTGAATGCAGTTAGTACGATTGCAATAAAACTGCAACCCAATCGTGTAGCCCGATGCAGTCGGTTCGCAGTTGGCCTGCATTCCAACGACTGCTAGCTTGCAGTCAGCGAGCGATAAAACTGCAACCAACCGTGTAGCCCGATTGCAGTCGGTTCGCAGTTGGCGTGCATTCCAATGACTGCTAGCTTGCAGTCAGTCTAGACGGACAGCATACATGGACTGCACCCACCGTGGCTGTGACCCAGCGAAATTAATCTCTGCTGCGGTCTCGTTGCGGTCACGCAACCTTTTTTGAGGACTGAATCCGCACCTGTGTCCAGACGTCTCCCGAAACACGAATCGTTTTTAAAGTTTGCTGACATTGCATTTATTTTCACATTACTTATTAGATCGTATCACCAACAGTGACATAAGTTTTGTAATTTTGTACTGACAACTACATTAGTTCCGCACTTATATATCTTGTCATTTAATATAAATGATTGATATGACGAATGAATGATGAATATGACGAATATATGGTCGCAAAAACTTAGTAGCATTTTTTAAACGTGCATTTGCTTTAAGCAATGTTTAATCACTGCTCACCAATGAATCACGTGTCTATAGGCATTTAATTAATTAAAGTTTTTTTTAAAGTTATTGTTATTTTAAACTTATTATAACTGTGTGAATGTAAAAAACATGTTTAATCCATCTATAAGTATTATTTTTTATGTCAAATTTTAATAACAGCAATACTTGCTTCCAATATTGATTTACATAGTACACAAGACGACAGAGATAAGTATACAGGGGGCCTCAATAAGGTTGAGATTTTCTCAAAAACTACTGGACCGAATTTAATAATTCTTTTACAGTTACATAGTTTTAACTTTTATCTATCTAACATTGAAAGAATTCTTGCAATAGGTCAAGTAGTTTTTGAGATAATCTCAACCTTAAAAACTCTCCTGTACACATTTCTTTGTCTTCGAACGTACATAAGGACATGCCACTTTGACGAATCATTATTATTATTAATTCTGACACCGTAGTTGATGTAAAATCTAAAAGATAGCGTTGACTTATTTACTTTTGACTATGTTTCAATAGAACTAATCTAAAAACCTATCTATGGCTTATTGTAATAAATCAATAGGTCATTTAGTATTCAAATAAACAACTTTTATCCTTGAAGAATAATCGCAGAAGCAAGTATTTTTTGGCTCTATTTAAATCAAATTCTAAACATTACATAATAACTTCAATGTAACGTTGTATGTGCTTAAGTGATGATGTTTTACTATAAGTATTTAGTTATTAAGACTTTTTATTGTTTTTATATTAAGCACTGGAACTTAACTCTCTCACTATTATTCCTAATTAGGCCATTTCTTTGTCATTTAAAAACAGTATAGATACTTCAGTTATAAGTTGAGACTGTTATGATTTTTTAAAGTAATTATTGTACTAGTTATGTCGGTTCGGCTAATCAACAACTACTAATTAAAGTTAAAAAGACATTAATATACCGACCCCAATAAAGTTAGGTCTAATAACGAGAACAGTATACAGAAGAGTTATAAGTTCGCCCGATACATAAAATGTAACAAAGATTAAATAAATAAAAAAGAGTCAATGAGCTTGAGATTTTATCAAAAAGTACAGCCCCCTTACCTTGAAGTCTTATAGCAGTATTACTTTCATAATACTTTGTTACTTCGTACAATGACGACCTTAATGAGCTTACTTTAAGGTAGTCATTATACGAAGTAACAAAGTATTATGGAAGTAATACTGCTATAAGACTTCAAGGTAAGGGGGCTGAACTAAAATTACATAGCTTGTATCGGAAACTATCTACGACTAAACTTTTTTACATTCGAATTATTTCTTGAGGGTTTCGTAGTCCAGTTGCGAGTACACGTTGAAAACGATTGTACAAGTTAAGCAACGTTGGGCGATGTCAGTACCTGGATGGGTGACCCCTAGTGTCACCTGGGGTTTCATCTGAGCCCCTCTGTGCCTCGGGGCGCACGTTAAGCAGTTGGTCCTGGTTGCTGTCGCTCGGCAGCACGTCGGAGGCATACGGGCGGCCTGAATAACTCTGACAATAGGTTTAAACCACATGTGATTTTTTTTTTGACAAAATAGGACCTTCTGTGTACTTTTCTCTGTTTTCGATTAAGGCCCAAACATAAACAGTTTTGAGAGTGATCTAAGTTTGAATTCGAACTTACAGCTGTCAGATTTCATATAATTTTGACAGTCTTAGCGCTCAAAACTGTCTGTGAATACCAACCAGTCTGTGTCGGGCTTAAATTGGTGAATTTTAATAACTTTGATTTTAAATTAAGTATACTTAACACAGTACAAATTCGTCTAGACCTTTTAACCTACTCGTAGATCTTTCTAGATCCCAGCTAGTCTTGCAATTCGCATCACAATTTTATAGCGTTTTACATTTTTTTTCTAAATGTATGTTCTATTATGCATTGTCACAAATAAACAATGTAATCTCAAGTTTTGTTTCATTTTCACAGACGAAAGTATTTTAGCAGTTATTTTTATTAATTAGAGTAACCTAAGCCTTCCATACTTTTTTACCATATTTTTTCGACGGAAAAACTTACGTACATTTACCGAGTGCTCTCAAAACGGTGAAGGAAAAACATCGTGATGAAACATGCATGTCGTAGAAGAAAAAAATTCTAAGGCATGTGAAATCCGCCAACCCGCACTGGGCCCGCGTGGTGGATTATGGCCCCAGCTCCCTCGATGTAAGGGAAGGTCTGTGCCCGAGCAGTGGCGCAATATAAATAGACTGATGATGATGATGAAGCCTTCCATATTCATGCTGTTACTCACAAACGTTAAAAGCTGTGCCTTTCTAACTTAACGTTTTTAGGGTTATGTGCCTCAAAAGAAAAAAGGAACCCTTATAGGATCACTTTGTTGTCCGTCTGTCTGTCAAGACCTATATCTCAGAAACGCGTGGATGGATCAAGTTGAAATTAATACGAAATACTACTAGTTTATCTTTTCGTTAGAGCAAAGTAACGGGGTTAAGTTGCGTTGCACGGAAGCCTCGGGGCGCGAGTCCGACTCGCACTTGACCGGGTTTTTTTTATAACGTCATAAGCTAACATGGATTGCATTAATGAACTTAACACTTTGACAGTCCAGTGGGGCTATTACGGTTCTTAAAACGATCAAATCATACCATGTGACAGGGACAGCGCTATTGCGTTGGTATAGCGGCGTCTCTGTTCGGCGCGCGATGGCATGGTATGATCTCATCGTTTTGAGAACGGTAATAGGGGGTACCACATGTGGGTGGTAGTCAGGCAGCTTAAGTCCCGGTACCCCATATGGGCCCCACAACGCACTCACATTTTGGAAAAAAATAATGTATTGCAGGACGCATTAGTTTATTTTTTTAAATGACAATGCCAGATTCTGCCCCACCATCAACCGCATGATGAACAAAATAACGAATAAGTGTAAAAATATCTCCGATTTTTATTAAAATTATTGGTAAAATAAAGTTTTGTACAAGTTGCGAGTCGAAAAAACAGCTTAATTAAGAATTCAGAAAATAGTATGAAATCGAAGCGAATTATTCATTGTCTTTATCATTTTCTACTACCTACTCTCGCAACTCCTACTGATTGTGATATTGCTATATAATTACAGGTTTTAAGTCCCCAACAAAATGATAGCTTCAATGGTCTCGTAGTTTTGTAGCTGGGGCAAAGTTCCATTGAAATGTGGCAATGTCTTTTGTATTTTCCCATTGATACTCCACGGAACAATTTTAGCCTGTGTATGGGGACTGTCAAAGTGTTACATATCGATACGTTGAAGGCATAGTTTAGGGTTCTCTTGAAAATGGCGAGAAACGACGGTTGCAAAATTATTTGATAATTTTTAATTTATTGTCTACAGTGGTTATTTTGACATTAATATCACGTTAAATTAATCAGAAAATGTTCGCGAGTGACAGTATGGTGAATTTGTTGGATAATTTGAGCAAGATCTGGGGTTTCAAGCTTTTATCAAGAGTTCCCGCTACAAGCTCGGGAGTGAACGTGACTGTCGAGCTGCTTCGTCCAGAGTGATGACGCTACGGCGTCTCCTCTGGATGAAGACATGAAGACGCGGCTACCCAGGGTGAAGACGCTACTGCGACTCCCCTGGAGGAAGACTATTATATATTGAATTTTCTGTAACATGACATTGGCAAATGACGAACTGTCGAGTCCATTAAAAAAAGGCATAGTTTAAAGATTTTAATAATATGATAAGTAAAGTAATGATAATAAAACAAAGAAATACCATTTTTAAGTTGTTTATTAAAATAATATTCGTCCAACTGAACACAAGACATGGGACCAGACCTAATAATTGAGTTTTACTAATTTGACAAATTTTCTCTACAAAAAAATATAACGAGCCCGTTCTGGAGCTGTCTTTACCCTCTTAACAATAAAAACAACCTATAAAATCTATCAACATAAAAAGACCTTTCAGAGGTATTGGGTATCATAAAATACCTTACAGTGTTTACAATAGTTACAATTTGGCACAGATATATAATAATAGTTACAAAATATTACTGTCCTTTAGTAATTATAAGAATTCCCTGGCAATCTATTTTAGTTCTAGATGGTTTTGGCACGGGCCTACATGAAGACAAAATTAAAATCATAATAAAAACATTAATAATGAAAGAAAAAAGAAAATTAGAAGCATCCTGTGCTATTTTAACCAAAATCAAATTCCATAATTTTCAAGTCCAAAAATAAACCTTACAAAATAAATTTTACGAAAAAAAAAATCTAATTTATATTTAGAAAAAGATAATATACAGCAGTACTGTATTGCACTACATCGAATTACATGCAAAATCGTACATTGATCAATATTTAGAAAACATGTTTGTTGTCACTTGTATAAAATTACTTAAGTATATTTATGATATTTTTGTCACATAGTAGTCAAAATTCAAATATAACATGCTGATGTAGATGTCCTATGTTAAAATTCCTGATTTGGAAAAAAAAATCTTATAAATCGAAGTACAATTTAAAAAGTCATGGGTTTTGATATTGCAATTTAACAACGTTAAAATTCTTAATAATAACCATTGACATTATATAGTAAGGACATGCCACATAGACGACTAGTAAGGTCGTACTAAAAAGCATCTCCTGTTGTATAAATCAATGACAATAACAATAAAAAAGTAATTAACAAAAGAAGTTGTGGACAAAACCAACCATCCGAGAACCGAAACATTCCGAGGGTAATATTTAATATTTCTTTTACAATAATAATAATATAAATGCAATATTTTTATACCGAAAAAAATTCTTAATATTCAAGAGTTACAAATTTATTTACAAATTATTTTAATATTAAACTGCGTTTAAATCAAAACGAGTAAGGTATCTTTTTGAACGCCGCTTAACATGCCTTTTCTTGATTTTGAAACTAAAAGGGAAATAATTAAATTATACTGTAGGATGCCTTTTAAAAACTAAGTTTGTACGCGAGCGGTCGTTCGTTTTGGTGAAAACGCAATTTAACCTCAGTAACTCGAAAAAACGGTGAAACAATAAAATACGCATTACCGCGGGATATGATATACCTCATCGTAAAGCAAGTGTCTTATTATGTAAACAAAAAACGACCGTAAAATTTTAAGCTTTGCTATGGTTATTACATATACATTATTATATCGGATCACTCTATTTTCACAATAATGAACAGATTCATTGAATCAGTTCCTTCAATATTACACCACAATTAGACGATCATATTTGTTTACAAAACAAGTCACTAGCTGTACAATGAGGTTTATACGCACGTTTCGTTTTCAGTATTCAACTAATATTTCTTTAAAACTTCTTTTTATATATAATAGTAATAAGTAAGTAGCATAGTACACTTACATGCTAGTATGACACAGTTAGATTAACCTATAATTTATACATTTACATCATGTATGTACTTACACATATACAGAGTTTGGTGTTGTACCAATGTACTTTTTTTCTTCAAATTAGGGGTTAAAATTGCATGCAATGTTAAAATTGATAAAAAATCATAAAAATATATGATTCAAAATACATTAGCTCGATGAAATCATTCGACCATAATTTCATACGGAAACAACTAGTAAACAAAAGCGGTCACATCAATAAAACATTTTTTTTTTTACTTTTGGGACAAAGGTCCATCGGTACACCACCAATAATAATAAATTTCACTCGTACAACAATCTATTCTATACTACGACAGTCTAAAATGTTCCGCACAACGGAAAAACAACTTTCCAACCGCATTTGCCTTAAAAATAACTTTATACACTTTCGCCGCGGAAGGAAAATGAATATACTGCTCAAAAGTATCCAGACATTACTCACTTTAAGTTGTAAGTCTGTAATCTGAAAAAAATGCATGCACTACTATGTAGAAGAAATTTTAGTGCATCGAAGAACATGTTTTTCGAAAAATTCTACACCCATACCTACTATTTATATTGGAATGTAAAATTGAAACATTCTTTTGTCGAGAAAAGTAGTTATCCCAATGTGCAGCTCTCTTTTTCTTATTCAGATAGGTATTTAGAAAAGGCTATTACTCACATAGCGTGAAAGAGACATGTATGTAATGATTCTAGTTACTTATGAGCAGTGTACGTTTAAAACTAAAATCTCTAATCGCTACGTGGAACCATATTGGTGCAGGCCGTTCAATATAGGAAAATGTCGTTATAAAGGGCTATATCCGTGAAGAGAGCTTTTAGCAGCAGTATAGATATAATATCATATTAGTCAATTCTTATCCCAAGCGTACGTACTCACGTATTACGTATAATAGGGTGTACCGGAAAGGGTAGTAAACCGTATGGGGAGAACTCGGTATCGGTAATCGAATTCTAATCGTTTTTTAAACGATTTTTCGATTAAAAATAAGACGATGTCCCATAGAAATCGCTCAAATGATCGGTACAAAGTTTTAATAATAGTTTTTTCGGGCAAATCGAAAAGTCGTGGATCAAACGTTGTTCAGTTTCCGATATACGAGTACTTTCCATTTACCATACACACATTATTTAAAAAAAAAGAGCTTGAAATAAATTTCGAAAATCTGACCAAAATTCCTAAATCGCAAGCGCTTATAAGAGTAAGTACTATGCACGTTAAACGCGTTATAGGAATTTAATAATTTCACAGATACCTACACGATTTTTTTTTAAATAATGATACCTGCTTATTGATGAGTACCCACGCTTCGAGTCGGAACTAACTAAAATGGAATCTTGTGCCAGAATCACTCGTCTCCTACACTGATGCGGTTCAAGCATTGATATTACAACGCCCCTCGTCAAGTAACTCCGATTTTCATAAACAGTAGAATAGAAAGAAAAAATATTATGTGGTTGACATATATTAACGAAAAGGCGAATGTCAATACCATTTTTTTTTCTTTATATTCTGCAATGTCAAGTGGCTACAGTGGCAGGAGGATATACAAATATGAGAGGAATACAGAAACATAATCAACGGATGTGTGGTAATATCCATCCGTTACTGTTTTCTCTCTCGCGAGGCCGCGATGGTGAAGGAGATTAGTGATCCTTTCATGGATACCTATGTTTGGCAGTTTCTGCTAAAGTGTACGAAAAATGAACCGAGTCGCTTCTGTACAAGTATACGTATTGATTGATTGCAAGTGCATTCAGTATTGTTGGCAATTTTTATATGAATTTATTTTTTCTTTGAAGGATCAACGGTGTTAAAATTTACGAAAAAAAACGTAGAACGATAGGAATTTTAATCACTGGAAATGATCAATACGTATTATTTAACAATCAGTATTATGCTCACAGAGGAGCATGAAAAAGTTACTTCGCAAAATGACATTTAAGCTGTGTTTACGAGACAAAATAGGTTCGACGAATCAGCGCTATTGTAAATTTTTCACGACATTGTGACTGGTTGTAAATGCAACCTATAAAATACTTTAAAAATTCGGTTCGGATACTAGTTTACAAAATTAATATACTTTTGCTGCAATAACAAACAATCTACTTTTAGCAGATTTGAAACGTTATTTTTAACTTACCAGAAAAAGTATTTTAATTTTTTAAACCAGTAAAACAACTGGTCCATTTTTGGTTACATCCTTTATTCTATACAGGGCCGGTGATCGATTATAATTTTACGAATACATTGGTTATTTAATACATTTAGTTAAAGCAGAAATTACCAAGGATCACGCGAATACCCTGAATATGAAGAAAAATAAGTAAATAGACACTTATTTAAGTATAATGAAAAAATGAACTAATGAGCAAGCACAATTTTGATGTAATCTATAAACTTATCGAGGTAAATTAATATTGAATGCCATGACACGGCTTCTAATCAATAACTTTATCGATGGTGAAAATCAAAATTGACGTAAGGAACAAAGTATAACTTTTCAGATGAAACAAATAACCGGTTTTATTCAAAAAACAATAGACGAAAATTAAGCCTGTCACACACACAGGCGGCCTGCGGCCAGTTGAAATGCCCCCCGTCAAGTAGGTACCGATTTGTGGCGGTGTGAGACGCCTCGGTCGTATTTTGCGAGACCGTGATGGTTAAAAAGGAGGAAGGTAGCGATTTGAGGCCTAGACCGCAATCCGCTACTTATTGGACGTTAACGACGGGAGAAAATGGGCAGAAGCATGCGTTTCAACTGGCCGCAGGCCGCGTGCAAATCGCGGCTGTGTGGGAAAGACTTTAGAGAGTATTGCCATTTGATACACACCAATCTACGTAGAAAAAATCCAAGCGCTATAATAAAAGCTATAATACTATTTATGAGATTTTGACCCACTTACATTAATCAAGTTTTCCACCATTGATGTAACTTTTAGGACTCAGGAAATCACTTTAGTTGTCAATAATATGAAATTGTTTAAGTTCATAGATCACATTATAATCGTTTTTTTGTTTGTTTAAATCATTCCCTTTCTTAGTTCGATGTCTAAATAGAAATACATTGGGAGAGAATTACATTACAGGATTTCCTATTTTTGGTCGACTAAAGTCGCGACATAATGTCGTGACATGGTAATCCTACACTTTTAACATCCAAATATAAAAATATTTATAGTTTGTAAAATAATTTCAAATGAAAAATTAAATTAAGATCAGGGTTGCACAAGTCGCCTCTAAAATTAAAGTCGCATAAGGGTGGATTCTACATCTCTAAAAGCACTGAAATTGCCACCAGATTGGCGTAAGGATTGTCATTGGTGGAGTGAAATCTCTGGTTTTGGCTGAGATACATAATCTAGCTTTATGTTGTTGTATTTTAGAATTAAAACTATTGAGCCATTACTACAAATTATTATTATATAAACGGATATCACTCACTTATATTGTTGAAGTCTTCAATTAGACCGACAGTTTCGACCGATTTCGACGGTCTTTCTCAAAGTGATCGCGCCACGCCCGCGTCGCCGGTGACGTTTGTTTGACTGTCGGTCGGTCTAATTGCCGACTTCAACAATATAAGTGAGTGATATCCGTTTATATATAATAAGAAGTTGTTGTAGTTTAATTATGATGGTTATTAAATTAGCATCATCATTGTCAAAGAGATCGTAAATATTTGATTAACATTGGAGACAATTTGTGCAAACCGTGGTATAGATAGAGTATTTTTCCGCCGAAACAACGTATTTCGAACTAAAGAAAATGGCACATAAAATGCGACTAGTTACAAAGAAACTGGTTTATTTAAAAAAAGGCTTTCGAAACCAAATAACTTCAATAGTGCTGCGGAATAATTCTGACTTTTGGAAATACTTAACAAATCGAAATAATACTTCCTTCACTGGGAAACTTTGAATTGTGAATTTTCGTAAATCATCAAGGAAATTTTTGAAGAAGCTTTCCGGATTATTCCGAATACATTCAAAGTTTTCGGGTACGGCAATTTTTTAAAAATAATCCAGTAATTTGGATATAAAAAGTGTAGGCAAAAAGAAATGCAATATAAATGACTTCAATCGGGCTCACAATTTTGAGATCATATTGAAACATGACTGTATCGTTAGAAATGTCAATTCGGATCGGTTTCTAGAAATACCGGACATTTGTTAGGAAATTAATAGATTTTATAGTGCATTAGGCCATAGTTAAAAGGTCTAAAAGGACATACAACGTTATTGATATAAAATGGGACTAGTATTGATTACAGTGGTGATTAATACATATAAAATGAATTTCAAGAGTTTTTGTTTGAAAAGTCCAATGACGAAATTCAATCAAAGACATTTTTGAGCTCGAGCCTTAACCAAAAACGTGATTTTAAGACTTCGGTTTTTTTCTAACTTTTAACGAAGTGTAAAATGGACATTAACACGGTTTAAATTGAGGTTCAACTAAGTATATGTCTAACAGCAATAGACAGTTGTAAGAGCAAGCTGTCGCTCAAAAATGTCTCAGAATACTTAGACATAAAATCGTATATGTAGCCAGTCTCTAGTAATCAATTCAAAGCTGAGCTATGTAGTACAGTTCCAAAATATGATGTCGCCACTTTCTATGTAAATTATGTTTAAAAGACCAGTACTATATTCACATACAAAGTGGCGCCACCAACCGTAGCCTTTGTTACCAGTAAATTAAAGTACGCAAAAATGCCGGTATCTTTAGAAACCACAAATGATGTTTAAAAACACTGAATCCATAGGTTCAAGACCGTTTGAAACAATTGGTACCTATTTTTATCACAACCAACACGACTTGCTGAAGAAAGCGTCCGCTAGATGGCGCTGCTTGTTAACGCTGTTTCGACACAGATGGCGCTAGTAGTCTTGAAAATTAGTCTCTCAAAACTTTGACAAAGTTTATAGAATTGACGGCAAAAGTTTTGAAGGAATAATTTCCAGTTCAAATGTTACTGCGAAAGTCCGAAATTAGGTACATTTACCGTTTAACGGTATTCGGACTGCAACAGTACATAAATGACGTATAACAATGCTCTGTTAAAATTCTACCTCGTCTAATTAATAGTCTCTTGAGTTAAAATAATCACAGAGCAGGCTCGATTCTCGCTTGTTTTCTTTGTAAACTAAACTAAAAGCAGATGCTATCGTTTTCACAACTTTAGTAGACCTTTGGCTTTATTTCCAACACGAGACATCACTAGTTATAGGGTAACGCCGCCGGAATATTTTGACTTTGACAGGAATTTGACAGCTAACGGTAATACAGATGGCTAAAGCGTTCCCCATACAGCCGCGGCCTAGGCCTCATATCGCTACCTACAGGACATTAAAATGCCCAGAAAATGGGGCGGGGCATGCGTTTCAATCGGCCGCAGGTCGCAGCTGTGTGTGTCAGGCTTAACAAGGTCCCTTGGTAACCTCTGTGCCATAATTCGAGTCAACGATTTCGCTATTTCAGTATGAAAATCGCCGACTCAAATTATTATGCTACAAAATTAGTCGTCAGACTCGCGAAACACAGAAGATCTCACTTTGGGTCAGTCATCGGCGTAAATAAGGTTCAGAATTTCTAGATTTAGTTTAGTTTACATAAAAAAACACAAGCAAGAATCGTGCCCCAATACTTAATCGTTAATAAGCAGCGTTTTGAACTCAAGAACAAATCGGTTGATCGCATCCGCTCGGCAGGCGGGCAACCGTCACTATGACACGGAAATCACTTCATGTCCCGGTCTCGCCTGGGCCGCTCGGGGCCACGTTTGGGACGTCAGCTGTCCCACTGACAGCGGGTTATTTGCGTCCCGGGGATTTGTACCCACGGGGTTTCGGGGTGGATTCGGAGGGGGGTCTGACGCTGGGGACGCTAGCGACGATAAAGCGCTGAGACCCCCAGGACTTGAGGCGGAGTTTAGGGGGGTATCAGCGTCCCCTTCGCTGGATGCATCAGACATCTCTTCTAGTTTGACGTCCTCCTCAGAACAGGGTGACTGTGGGGTCGCCATGGGGAGGGGGACGGTCCCCGATGCGGCGGCTAAGGCTTCCATGTAGCGTACGCACTTTTTCTTCCGCCTGCAAACGAGGGTATGTAATGTTAGGTTGGGTAACTGATGATATCGTGATTGGAGGACTGTTCCATATTCTTTGATTCTTCGGGTTCGAAATTCGTTCTAGCTAACGCTCATCGTTGGCTCGAATATTTGTGAGGTCGAATGCTATTTACTCTAATATTTATTGAGTCATCGACTATGTTCACCATTCGACATTCAGTCGAAATTCGTAGACTCGAATGGAATTATAACTTAGTTTTTCGCAATTATTGTATAGGCTTATTAGAAAATTTATTTTTCTAATAAAATTTAATCTATTAGAACTTTTTACGACTGGGCCGCCATTGGTAGCAGGATATGGCCCTTAAATAAAGAATATGGAACAGTCCTTTATTGTATTAAAAAGCTGCGACCTACTTAACATCGAACACAAAAATAAAATAAAAAATAAAACAAATTTACAAAATAAAAGAACCTAAAGTTGTTAACGCCAAAAACGTCATGCTGGGAAAATGTTAAAACAACTGAAGATACAAAAACACTGGAACACTCATGCCGAACAACTAAATAATAAGAAACAGTTATTTTCACTATGCCACGACAATGAGTTACAGTAAGTAAACATCGTAGATACAGCGATTGGGATTGGTGAGATTTCTGTAAAACCTTAGCGGTCAGTTAGTGGAACTCACATCGCACCAATTCCGAACGCTGTACTTACTATCGCAACTCATTAATGGCTTTGGACCTACAGAAGAAATGTCACTACGAAAATAAAACTGATAATAAAACACTAAAACATTCCGCACCTAATGGAACGAAGCACACTTCTAAAGCATTCACAACAGTCATACAGAGATGTCGGTATTGAATGTAGGACTTAATTCAAAATTAAACCTAAATAAAATCGAATTGAAGGGTTTTGTTCAACCGCTGAATAAAAATCAATCACCATTTTCATCCACTGAAGTGGCAGTGGGACCACATCTGTCGTAGAACCGATAACCGATGGGGTAGATGGGTTCTCGAAAGGAGGCCACGAACTGGTAAAGGTAGCATGGGACGCCCCCCGATGAGATGGAGGGATGACATCCGCAGGGTGGCTGGCAGAGACTGGATGCAAAAGGCTGAGAGTGCGGCTGAGTGGCGTGCTTTGGGAGAGGCCTACTATGTCTGATGGTGATAAACATTCACGAACTTCTTTGGCATAATCAGATCATACCTAAACTTGTACGGTGGAACACAGAGAAAGGTGTACAGGAGAGTTTTTAAGGTTGATATTTTCTCAAGAACTACTTGGCCTATTGCAAAAAAAATTTCACTGTTTGATAGATAAAAGTTAAAACTATGTACTGTGAAATAAGTTATTAAATTCGGTCCAGTAGTTTTTGAGAAAGTCTCAACCTTATTGAGGCCTGTATACTCATCTCTGTCTTCGACTGTACTAAAGCTAACCACCAATACCAACATCTCAAAGTCACTCCGTCACTAACTGACCGTGGTCCTGTCGGCGGCGGCGCGCCGGCACTAGAGATTGACGTACGTTGGCTCCTGGGGCGGGCTGCCGACCAGGCTGCCCGACAGAGGAGTCGTGGGCTCTGGTCGGAGCAGCCCCAGCCCACCGGACACCAGCACGCTACCTGACTCAGGGCTGAGCCACACAAGGAACATACAGGAAGCCGTGGGGAGTTGAGGAGGAAGCGACATGAACGAACAAGGTAATCAAGTGAGATAAGAGAGTATTAACGGTAATAGGAATGAGGGTAAGAGAGGAATTAAAGAAAAGAAGGCAGCATGGAATATGAGCAAGGTTAATGTAAAGAGAGAGAATTGATAAAATGAATTAGTAAAAGGAAATAAGAGGAATCAAAGAAAAGAAGGTAGGATGAGAGATGAATAAGGTAAATGTAAAGAGATGTGAGAGAAAATTAGTGGTAAAAGGAATGAGGATAAAATAATTACAGTAGATGGAACGCAGCAGGAAAATAAGGAAGATAGGAGTGAAAGATAGCAAGGTGAATCAGAAAGTAGTGAATGAACAAAGTTAGTAAAAGGAATAATGAAGACAAAAGATAAAAGTAGAATATATTGAATGGAAATAGAACATACGATGAAAGCAGAGAAACATAATTGAGATAGCACAAAAGGGAAATTGCAGGTTATTGTAGAGGGAAGGTAGGATATGATGGTAAAACGGTCAAATAATGATTGTAAAGATGCAATGGAGTTGTAGTAACAAACGAAATGTAACATGTAGAAAGTAGGAATAGCAGATGATAAAGAAACAGCAAAAACAGAGTCAAGTAGCGATTGGCGAATAACAAATCGAGGAGCAAAATGAATGATATAAAAAAATGTCACCAATAGTGCCAGCCGTGTCCAGCATCGATCCGTGAGAAGCGGCAATCATGAGTGAAAAAAACATTTTCATCAGTTTACAATATACCTTGGAATTAATCACAATAATAATAATTCAACAATTATAAAGAAAAAGCGAGCGTTTCAGAAAATGTGTCAAGATTTTTTTGAAAGCTTTTTTCGACAATGATTGCCTTTTCTCTTGATCAACTAGTTCTATTCTTTCTAATTCCTATTACCACTACGATTCTGTTGTCTACTTTCAAAAAAATCTATATCTGCCTGTTAAAACTAATTTGATTATTCATTTCTTTGTGAAAAGACACATTTTCTGAATTCGCTGCGCTCTTAAAAACCTTATTTTGCTAAACTCTTTTAGAGCACTGCGTAATATTAAACAATACATTGTATAAAAATAAGACAACATCTACTAAAGTTATGTTTAAAAAATGAAATAAAAAATTTACGACCAGGCTCTCAGATCGTAGATAAAGACTAGAAGCCAAGTCTTTCCACATAGAAACAATATTTGAAAATAACGGAAACCCAACGGTAACCGCTGGATGACAGCGTTTAGACTCTTGTAGAAAAGCGAAAATAAATGAAAACTATTAAATAGAAGTGGAATACCAACCTGCAAGGTTTGCACCATTGATTCTGCTGATCGAGGCCGTACCTCGCTCGACATTTCTTCAAATTGTTCCCTGCAAATTCCATAAAATAACGTTAGAATACAATCTTTCAAAGTGTTTAAACCAGAATCGAGAGTGTTCAAAATTATAGTGATTACTTTACTTTTTAATGTTTAAAATTGTGTTAAATATTTGAGCAAATCAAAATGGCAAATGAATTTAATAGACTCATAAGTAAAAGGTAAATTTTCAAATCAAAAATATGATGTCGAGTAAATTTTTTAGTTCATGGAATCGGAATGAAATTAAAGGTAGTTTCAAGGTGTTAGCGGAAATAAATTTACCGGAAATCATATTTCAAGCACCTTAAAATAACTTCAGCTAAACTACCAACTACGAAAAAGCACCATGCACCAACCCCCTCAAAACATGTTAGTGGCATGCAGGTAGGAAATGGATAAATGAAAGGGCATCAACGGAAAAAACATTGGTTTTAAAAATAACATACTACACGCATAAACTTCCAAAAATCAAAATAAAATCTAACTACGCTATATTGCCTCGAACTAAAATCACAAAGAAACATGACGCTTGTAAGCAAATTTAAGCAGAATAGGTTCTTCGGAATCAAAATAAATAATTATCATTTGGCCAGTATCATTATACACCGCAGTCACAGGAAGCGTCGCCAGCTGACTAAAGAACGTCGCTGAACAGGTGTCCTGGGATCCTTAAACGGTTGACGCAGGACCTCTTCGGTTGTCATGCATACTCTCACACTACTCCTTTGCATACTGTAAATACCACGGGAAGGCTGTCCCAGCCTTTGGCAGCGAATATCCCTGCAAGCCATGTCAACTGTAATGTTTTAACATGCATGCCCCGATTCTTAAGGCGGCATCGGAGCGCAACGGAAACCGGGACAACCTTCGAAGGAGTGCCACTTACATCAGGGTATAGCGTAAAATAAATAAATGCGATAAATAAAATAAAAATATTTTAAAAAATCTACAACCTTGTACCCCTTTAACCATAGTCATTCGGCAATATATAGGTACGGAGTTCGGTGGAACTCCCACGGGATGTGGGTAAGTGGAGCGGGAGGGGAAGCAATGGACGTCTGCAAACGGTTTAATCCTCCATTAATTGACCCCATTTTTTAATGAGTTTTGACGAGATCACATTTGAGTCGTCCATTGCTCTCGGGAGTCGTGGACCGGAATTTGTTTAGCATCAGTCTTTAGGTTGTTGATTGGAGCTGAAGGTGACTACACGTCGGGCTTCGAGCAACGTTACTCAACATTGCCATGGTTATTATAAATACTTTGCAATTCACACAAGTATATAAAACTAGCTGATAAGCATGTTCTGTATAAGCGCAATTATTTCTACAATTCAAAACTTAATGTCTTTTGGTTGTGTTAGACAGGAATGTTGTACAACGTCCCTCGCCAGGCGTGAGGCACCGAACGGGAGTGAGGACAGGTAGGGTTGTCGACGACGGAGTCAAGGCAGTACCTCCATCGGTTGTCTCCTGTTTTCGTTTCCTCTTCTTGCCCCTTTGCGTATTAGCCCTAGACGACCAATCGGGATAGAGCTGCATGTGCAGCTGTCGTTCTCTTCTAGCGAGCTCGTAATACTTGGCTTGTTCCTCGCGCCCGAGCGCATGCCACTGTAGCGCAATATGGAAACAAAAGAGATATTCTTCACAGACCGACTCTTACACCCCTAACCCTACCGAGAGGTGCTAGAAAAACAGCCCCGAGAAATTTTGAATCCTACGAAATGAAATTGGCCAATTGTGACGTTCCTCACAGAACCTATTCTGCGGTCGTGACGAGTCGCGCGTCCTCTAGACATAGAACAAACCAATATAGTTTCCGGGGGTGTTAGGGTACACGGTCACTCGACGACTACAGTACACAGAACACGCAACAGCTAGTCGGCGCGAGGCGGCGACACTGGCCGCTTGCTTGCACTTGGTTCATCGTGATTCTTAGCTGTTTGATCAATAATCGCTCTTAAAAATATGGTACTTAATGAATTTTGTAAGCCGGTGAACCATGGAACTGGAGTGGATCGTAAGGAATCACCATGAACCAATATTGTAGGACTTGGCTGAGCCGCCGCCCCACGCCGTACCTTCGTGAGCAACGGTCCCAGCCGCTTTTCTAGCACAGGACCCCGTACAAGTAACACAGTAGATTAACACGCACACACGCACACTCACATACGAGGATAAGGTTACGGATCGTCAGTACAAGCCGTGTTAATGGGATCGGATGGAATGGCAAGCAAGACTCCATGTTAGTGAGGAGTGCTGAGGAGGTCTTGCTCGGTATTGTGGCGGACTAAGCGTTGCCTAAGACTGGTTCCCTCCAGAGCTCTGGGAATTGTAATGAATCGCTTTGAACCACAATGAACCAGAGAATCACTATGAACCAATTTTTTTTTTTGAAAACTTCCATATTAAGCACGAATGATTTGATAAAGATGATTTCCCATGTGAAGATTTTTGATATATGATAAAGGCAGTTTCCTTGGTCATCTTACGCCCTATTAGATATGATAAAATCCCCCTAAAATTAAGGACATCCACAAACATTTGAAGGAACACGGCCATAAGCAACCTTAGCGCGCCACCGAGTGCCAGGGTGGGATTCAGCATCCGTAGTATGGGGGTCTTTGCAATTGCCGACCCGCTCATTAGCTGTCAAACTCGCTCGTTTTTGAACAAGTTTTGCCAGGTCCTGAGTGGAGTAGCAATCGTAAAAGTGACCATGCCAGGGACACAAGACGGGAGTGACAGTGAAGCGAGTGTACAAGCTCGACGCCCCTCCCCCGCGTGTCGTCGACGTAGGGTCTAATACCTCCCAACTCAGCGGGACTTCTGTCCTTTTTCCGCTTTTTCTTTTTGGAACCGTAACCGTAGTTGTCCCTCGCGCTCCAGCCCGGGTACAGCTGCATATGAAGCTGTCTCTCTTGTCTCGCTTTCTCATAGTATTTCGCTTGCTCCTCGCGACTCAATGAGTGCCACTGTTTGACCAGGATAGTGTTACATTCGTCTCCAAAACATAACTTTTATAACCAATTTTTGTCACGCTATTTTGTGCTTTTGGTGTGATAGAAAGAGACACAATAATAAAATTACGGAATATGGCTGTGAATTTTTTTAGATTACGTAAACTGGAGTTTTGTCCATAATTTTTATATTTATTTGTCACAAGGCTGACACTTCTTATTACTCGATTAAAATACATATATTTTGTCACTTTCTTCCAAACCACTTCTGAGTAATAGCGTGTATCAAATTAATACCCGAACATCCACGATCGTGAATGAATAAGTCATGTTGCCACTTGTTTGCTACTCTTGTTAGGAATGAGATTGCGTTCTCGGAAACCGGGTAACGGGTTCGATTCTCGGTACTCGATTACGGTTATCGCTCAGGGGCGGCGCCAGGGAGCTTCAGTGGCTATTACTTAGGATAATTTATTGCATAATGCAGTGTGTAGTTTATTACTATTAGGCGATTAATATAACGTAGGTATATAAAAATACAATGGAATTGAGAACTTTCTCCTTTCAGAAGTAGTGTAATAAACAAAGACTTAACGTCGAAATTTGTTTGGTTAAAATTTACCTCTGTTTTCCTGATGATAAAGGTTTTGCAGAACAACATATTAAAAAAAAATTGGAAACTACTACATCTATTGTAAGTCGTCTTATTTGGACGAACTATCAAGATTAATTTTAATTGATCATTGTAACAAACAACAGTCAATGATACTTTAAAATGGAGCCAAATTATAATTGCGTACAGTATCCAACTAGCGAACTTGTCATTAATTGCCTGCTCTAATTTAAAACTCATTATGCAAATATTAAAATCCATGATAAACAATTGCTTTTTTAATTTATTGGGAGTCTCAAAATCCCATCCCATTCTTTATTTAAAAAATGGTTCTCATTTTTTTAAACCAGCCAATTAAGATTTTTGTAAATAACGGTCCCCCAAAATGACCCTGGAGCCGTGTCTGGTTCCGTTTATTATTCAATACATCTAGTATAGATTTCTGATATGGATACACAATGCATGTGTTAAGGTCACTTTGTTTATAAGACGCCGTATCCCTAACAAGATTAACAAAGGTGCAATCAGCATAAACGAAACATAGACTAAACAAAACTTATGCTAAATATAATTATCTGTGTCTAGATCAAAATATTAATTTAGTCAAGACTTTTTGTTTGCGAACATAATAAAATGGCTGATATAAATTGCCATAAAAATTAACGGCTATAGTCAGTATGATTAAGTTATGTAACAATATTAACGTAAGTAAAAATTAAGATATGTTCGTAATTGAAAACTGGAGACTTTTAGTCAAAAATATTTAAACAGAAATATTTCATGGGGCTTTTACGGCTTTAGGTATACAATTAATTAAAAGTTATAACTTCTTAAAGTTCAACTAACTTTGTCAAATGTTGCAGTAAATCTGAGATTTATGTCAATATTCAAAATACCCAGTTGCAAGTTGACAATTAATTTCGTTAAAAAAATCATTTGAAACACAAAGTAAACAGAAAACTTGAGATATAAAATATGTTTCTCCATACTTTGGCGAATAGCTTATAATATTAAGTACTACACATAATTCTACAACCAAATTAAAATACAAATTATGAAACATTTTCCAGTATCATAGTTTTGTTAATTTCGAACTGCGTAAATTACATTTTTTTAATATTTCTAATTTGAATGAAAATAAAAAATACAACAAAAAAAACGCGACTCTACATTAACAAAACTTTAGGGATGTTAGCCATAAATGTGATTTAAATTCGTCCCTTTCTAACACGACATAAGGGATGTAAGGTTAAACTAGATATACGGCTATAGGCCATAAGGCGGCGAGACGGAACACCGAGCGGTTTTTAGTCGGTAAGAGTCAGACATAACCATCATCGCATCATCATCGTGGCAAGGCGGTATCATAATAATGATGATTTTCCGGGAAAAAAAGGTATATCCTGAGAATGTATACTTTATATTTCGATTTGTTAGCAAAATTATATGTAGAAATTCGTTATTAAAAGCTATTCGCGAAAGAATTCCTAAGTATAGAGTCGAATTTAAGATAAAACGAGTAATAATAATTTTAAAACTATTGTAATTACAACTCACCCGTCTGCCAAGTATTTGGTTGATCGCCGCCGACTCCTTCAATGTACACTCGGCCACGACCTTCGCCCTCATCTCCTTCATGTACAACATGAAGGCGTTCAGAGGTTTCTTTATATGGGGCTTCTTATTCTGCTCTTTGCTGTTTGTGTTGCCAGTGTCAGACTGTTTGTCGCTGGCGCTGCTACTGTTTTTTTCTAATGACCTGGAAATTTTCAATAAACACTTTTAGGCGACTTAAGTCTTAACCCGTGTAATCATCATCATCAGTGTATTTTTATGGGGGCTCGTAGTCTAGTTGCGAGTACACGTTAAGCAACGTTGGGCGAGGTCAGGACCTGGATGGGTGACCGCTAGTGACATTTTAATTTTAGCCCCTCCGTGCCTCGAAAAGCACGGTAAGTAGTTGGTCCTGGTTGTTGTCGCTTGACAGATAAAAAATGATATTTTTATTTCCTCTGCTCGGGCACAAAAATTTAATAAATCAGTAAACGATAATTTGGACCTAATAATTTCCTGTATAGTACAATTATAATTTATTTATACTATAAAGGAGTAAAATAATAATATGCAATATTTCCGTTATTTCCTGGGAAATTCACAGAATCGTTAAACCTAGCCATTATTATATGTCTCACCTCCTAATTTGACTGGGACATAATTTGAGTGCCAAAAAAATCACAAGCCTTTTAACAACTGTTTTCGCGCGACTCATCAAAATTGTTGCCATTTTATCTTTTTGCTAACTGTTTTTATTAAATAAAATAATTGTTTTTATCTATTAATTAGACAATATGTGTTTTAACGAGTGTTCACATCATTACCTATTACATTGTATGAACATTTTTATCGCTAACCTTATTAACACACATAATTCTAATTAACTTATTGTTTATATTTCAATTATAAATAAACAAAGAAAATTTTAATGATTTAACATAGTTCCATATAACAAAACAAGTTATTTACTTATAATTAATTAGTGTCCCAGTCCAGAAAACGGGATGAACAAACATAAAATCTATTCAAAACGGTCCGGTCATCGTACAACTTCGGCATCGAAGTCGGAGATCTACCCGACTGCCGAAGGGAGGAGGGTAATGTTTTTCAAGTGTGTGTCGATTCCATTGTTAAACGATGGCTTAGTTCAAGGGGGTAACTATACTGCTGATACTGAATACAAATCAATTATTATAAAATAAAGACCAATTTTTTTACTAATTTTATTTCATCGACAATCCCACGATACATCATTTTTTTATCATCGTACGCGCCCATCACTATTCCAACAGCATCGAATATGGCAACGATGCAAATATACTTAGTGTATATTTTGTATGAATAACTATTTCAATTTAGACAGTTTTTTATTATTATTACATATTACTGTCTTTTGTTAAATATTTTGTCGTTAATAAATAAATGAAATTTAGACATAATTTTCATTTTAAAAGACATGGAAAGTGTATGTTAGTGATTTTTTTTTTCGAGCGAAGTTTGTTCAAGCGTGTATCGGTATTCATCAGTCCCTAAATAGACTCCAAGATTGCTATTGAAATTTTTTCAGACGTTTAATTTTAGTAATTAGTGCCGTAACCTTCATAGAACAACAGAAAATCCGCGCATCAAATCGTGTCTTAAACCACCGGCTAACTTTAGGTCACGTTTATGGCTAAAAGCTGACGTCCTTATGAGTGCTAGGTGTTAACGACACCAGACATACGGACGACAATAAACAAGCGAGCGTCCGGTTGGAAATAGACGCGGGTTTCCGGCACGCGCCACAACCCGAAGGGTTAATAATTCATTACAACCACTCTATGTGATGATAATAGGGATTATAATGCTTCGTGCAAGTGCTGGAGACTGTACTGATGCCAACCGTCTTATGGTAGCTTTATAAAGGTTGTAATGGCATAAAGATGTTGCAGAATTTATGGCACTGACAGTAACAATTGGTACAAAGTTTAGAGTTTAAAGTTGTTTTTTTAGTTTGATTTCGACTGTACCAACTGTTTCTTACTCTACATAGTGAATGAAGTATTATATTTTTAGATTAGGTTTAGTTTTATAAGTAGTTCTATTTTAGTAGTTTTAATTTATTTTTTAAGTAAATTTTAGTTTTTTATTGAATAAAATTTACTCTTTAATGCACACATAAGATAACACACATACAAAACAATCATTTAATATACATACAAAACAGTAGAAGTTAAACAATGTTTAGAATTAGATTTTCTTATCCCTAAAACCAATTAACTTGTTAGTGAATAACAAAATTAGGCGGAAGAAATTATGTAAGTCTCATCTAGGTATTTATATCAAGATGTGGGAAAAAATAAAGTCCCGAAAACAATGTGTAATTTATACGCGAGTCAAAATCTTTAAAACACGCAATTAATACGAATTTCCAAAATAACTATCCAAATCCACCGCAAAGTGAAAATAGTCGAACAAAAGCGTTGAAAAACGACTTCCTCTAACAAAATTCTAAAACTCTAAAATAGCGCCTATAAAATATCCTGCCAGCGACAATATTGCGTCTAATATAGTTTTATTCGGGAGATTGGTTCCCCGAACGTACGCAACGAACGTAAATATACGACTTCCTTCGTTCGCTCGTACAAAAATGGAAAAAAAGATAAAAATCCGTTTACAATGCGCGTGCGCTTCCAAACGAGGTATTCACAGCCCACGGTAATTATGTGTTATGTAGGGGCAGCAAAAATATTTCAGTAACACTATGATGACCGAGATTAATATACAGTTTTGAGCACGATCTTAGCGTGAGCTCACTCTTAGAGGCCTAAGAGCGTATTAATAAACCACTCTAATATCGATCTCGAGATCGACCTCAAAATGGTGTTCCTATTAATAAACAGAACTGAAGTGCACGTTTAGGAATCGGGTATCAGTGAGTAACAACGTTCTCATGCTCACACTTGCTGAGTACAGTCGGACCGCGACTTGATGCACTGTGTTTGCTCAAGATTTGTCTATTAATTAACGACGAACTTGAGATGATGATCACGTCTTGAGTATTTCCTTACTTGGCACTTGAACGGTCTTGAGATCAGTCTATCAATAAGGGCCTTACAAACGTCATATTCCATATAGACGTTTGACAGTTTTTGTAAGAGCGAGTCCGTGTCACAAACGTATAATACAATTCTTTAAAACGAATACGATTGTATTCGTGTAACGTAGGTTACTGCTGCAATAATAAAGTTTTAATCTAAGAAGTACCTACTTAGTTACGTTTAATTTATAGTTTGGTTTAATGTTTTTATTAGCATTTGTAAGCAAACGAACATGGTTTAAGTTTTACATACGAATAAGAACTTAATTTAAACAAGCTTTAATTCAAATTCAAATGATTTATTGCAGTCACAAAGACCATATAAGTGTTAGTGAGTACTTAAAACTATGTTAGTGTTTACACGAGGTGTATTACGCGCTATAACATGCGACTTAGGTCCGACTCCGAGACCCCGGGACATGTAAGTGCCCCCAGTGTCTCAGAATCGGACTGTCCATGGTATCCGCAATGCCCTTCAGGATGCTGTTAGTATACCTCTACTCTAATTTAAGACTTAAAATACAGAGTTTTAAAAGGCAATAAATGTAATGAATTTTATGCCGTTATTCTTGTCAAAAATAAAGGTATTATTTATTAAATGTACTAAATGGATATTTCTTCACTCCGGGTGTCAGTATGCAGGTTTATTTTTATCTGTCTAGATCGGATCGATAAGCGCCGTTCCGGAGATCATTTAGCGTAACTGTTACGGTCGTTTGCATTTATTATCAATTTTGTTTTACACTGTGGCGCGTAAAGTGATAATATTTGGCCGTAAAAAAAGTTTTATCTGTTTTCTTCTGTTGTTCTTGTTAATCAGAACTCCATATTTATCTTTTCGAAAGATTTATCAAAAGATAAATTATTAATTTGGATTTTTAAAATAATAACGGACGGATTACCGTCGGTTTTTTTCGTCCCACTGCTAGGCAAAGGTCTCTTCCATCCATCCCAGTCCTGAGTCTCTTACCGTCGCGTAATATTTTAAAATTAAATTCCTTTATGATTCATTCGAAACGCATATATGTAATTTAATTTTCGACTTATATACCTACCTATATCATTACAGTATGACAAAGCTTTAAAAAAGAATATTTGAGGTTTGCTCGGGTCGCTAATTAATTCCCTTATTGGCATTTCCGAGAAATTCCTAGTACAGCACAAAGCACATAAAATGTAACACTTTGGTTCGTTCTTATTACCTGCGTCGTAAGTATTGAAATAGTACTGCAAGTGTTACCATTGATCTGCTGTATGTGATATTAACTCAATAAAAAGATGTAATTAAATCTTCCCAACAAAGGGTTGAAAGTAATTGAAAGCTGTTTAGAATCATTAGGTTTTTTGTTACCCAACAGTAGCATAAAAAGTAGGTCCTGTAATATATACATAACAAAATATAAATCCCAATACCATTCATTTCAGTGCATATTTTTATTAGCGGCCTCCGAATTACTGTTATATCGAAGCCTATTTTTTCAGTTTTCAGAGAGACTGTCGCGACCGTTGATTTATTATCAATATGCATTTACAGTGTACACATTTAATATTGATATACTGGTGGACGTAAAATGGTTATCTCGTAATAAAAATCACGGTGAATTAATGCCAGTTTGTGAACAAGCGTGTGTTGTGAATGCATATGTAAAATACAAATAAACACTTTGATGTTTGTGCTGTCTGTACCGATATGTCACATAGATATAATATTTTTTTATTTTGAAGTAGTATCCAATCAAAATAGTTCTTTTAGATATTATTTTAGAACATGTAAATATGTTTCAATTTTTTCTAGTGATGCCCCGAAATACTTTTGTGCGTTTTTAAATAGCAAAAATTTCATACAAAACGAAATCTTCCACAAAATCTAAATATAAATTATTTTCCAGAATCGAAACGCAAAATACAAAACTATAACACGCCTAGTTTGGGCTTCAAGTGTGATTGAGTTATAGTTTTTTAAACATTATCGGGGGCCACATGTCCTGGCGTCAACAATTTCCTGACCCCTAAAAGTGTCCACCGTTCGCTGCCGACTGTACCGCGTCACAGTGGCCCGTTAGTCGCGGCGTCTCATATATCATCTTAATTAAATTTCTCCGCCAGCAGCTTATTTACATGATTGTGCCTGGACTTTTATGTGTTGCCCGCGCGACGCAGTGTGGGCGGAGAGCGGGTAGTTCCGCTTATGAGCGGCGACGAGTGGCGAGCGGATAATATCGCGTGTGAACCATATTGAGCAGCCTGTGAGCGGCGCGACAGTGCGATTTGTTTGCAACTGCGCCGGGCTGTTTGATGGCGAAGTGTAAAAGGGCTGCCGAAAGATGAATGTCCGATTCATTGAATGAGTGACTAGTAGTAAGTAATCCATCATGATAATTATATTATTGATTTTGTATTGTAAGTTTCTACCACTTTGGTTATCAGCTGTTAAAGTGCAAATTGTATCTGATTAAATACATAAATATTTTGACCGACCATACCATTACAGCGACAAAATTGACGCCAGGCAATATACGTAACTAGAATCTTGCCGGTGCGGTGGGATTGAGCGTCTGTTTTGGTGCAGAGGATGATTAATAAATACTCATCACGAGTGTCGTGGGGATTAAGATTTTCATGTAAGTATGTGATGGACACGACATTCGATTGAACTGATTTTGATTAATTTTTCCCTTTCTATATTGAAGAGATATCCTTTTTTGTGAATGAATCTACAACCAATTGCATGAAACACAATAACAATACTCTCCCGCTGACAGTGGCGCCCCAACCTTATGTACGTGCAGCGATTATGCGTTCCTGACGGACGAATCGTTTGTAAAACTCGCTTCTGACGTGTTGAAGGGTGTAAGATTACAAATTTCTTTTTTAATGTAACCTGCATTCAGTCATACCAAATGTGGCACTGTTCGCCCAGTCTGCTTGGAATAGCTGCCCAATTCTGGGTCAATCGTGGTCGGTAAAATACCATAAAAAGATATCTTGCCCCAACATCGACCACAAGTGGTAGCCATTTTTATCAAGTCTAACAAGGCTTTATCAGCTCTATGAAACTAATATACCACACCATAATGAGGACCGATATTATGGGACAATAATATTTAATAATTTTACAATAGCAAGAGCACAGAGCACACAATAAACAAGTAGTAACCTAGCAACGTACTGCTGATGTCGTCACAATTTTGGATCTTTTTCACGAACTAAATGACCTTTCTCATTCATTCATAAGCTCCCATCTTTATTTCCCGCAAAGGTAGACAAAGACGATGGACCTCCATCTGCTGTGATTCTGGCACAAAATAGCACACATAGATCCTGGAATACCATAGCACACATATCCTGGCATACAATAGCACACATACGCTGGCATACAATAGCACACATACGCTGGCATACAATAGCACACATAATATCCTGGCACTGGCATACAATAGCACACATATCCTGGCATACAAACACACCTTCATCCAATTTATCTAACATCCCTCCCCGTACAGCTAACAGCAGATCAAGTGTAACACTTTGGACCGCACTAATTATCTGCGTCGTAAGATTTAAAATCCTACTGCAAGTGTTACCGTTGATCTGCTGTTGTCCGTACATTCAATGCAGCAAACTATCCACCGCGCTTTTCGCCACTACGTGGGCCATGGCGTGATGGGTGGCGAACCTCATCGCCGTCTCCAAACCAAATGCCTTTTTTTTCAAAATAATCGTGTAAAAATCAACTGCACCTACTCAAAATTGCGCACTGCCCAAAAACAATTATTACCTAACGCGATTTTCGTAAACGCATCTGTCAAACGCCCCTACTGAGCTTATCTGCCATCTACAGGGGGTGTTCCCGCGATACGATCGCACAACGATACCCTGTGGAAGGGTGTAACCTAGCTAATAACAGAACCGTTGTCGCGTGCGTTTTATTGAAACGTTTAAGGCACGGTTATTACAATTTTAGATTAGACGTGTAAATACCGAGTATTTTGTTCGGGGCGCGTGCTGGGAATTCATAAACTATTTTTTTCTGAGAAGTGTGACACGAGTAGTATTTGTGTTTATAATGTAATCGTAATTAAGTAATGTTAACAGAAGATATGTATGCCGTTTGAGGTAGAAAGCTGAGTTTTATAAAGATCTGTCAAGGTGGCTCTTGGAGTCCAAAAGTGCCCAAAATGCTGGCTTGTATTTTGCCCTAGGTTCAGCCTAGCTAACCAGAGGGTAAATGATGCATTTTGGGTACGTGGAGCGGTTGAACTATATGTAGTATGTAATGCAAGACATTCAGTCCAGATAGTTCAATCGACCTTTTTTATACATATAATTTTCAGGGTAGTATAGTTTTTATTATTATTATTTGAAGACAAACAGTTTTTCGACTAGGTAAGTACGTAATGAATTATTAATTTATATAGTTTGGTCCAGAAAATAAGAAGTAAGTACCCACGAAGTTACATTTGATGTGATTACGATTATCGCGAGAATTGCGCCGAGAAATAATTAAAATAGTAAAAAAAGTTATGTTACTGACCTGGCATAGCGCGCGTGATGTGAGTCCAGCTCAGCTTTGGTGGGGGGCGGCGGAACCAGCGCCGGCCCCAAGCCGAGCCCCAGGCCCCCGCCCAGCGTCGGCGAGAACCGGTACAGCTCACTGCAACACATCGGGTGAATTACAATGTGTCGCTAGGCTCGCCAGGGTACAACCCTTCTAACTTAAAGGCTAAGCAATGGCAAGTCGAGCCCCACTTACTGCATACAACTGAATTTGTGGTGCTACTTATACGTATAACACAGAGAAAGGTGTACAGGGGAGTTTTTGAGGTTGAGATTTTCTCAAAAACTACTTGACCTATTGCAAAAATTCTTTCACAGTTACATACACAAAAGTGAAAACTGTGTAACTGTAAAATAATTATTAAATTCGGTCCAGTAGTTTTTGAGAAAATCCCAACCTTATTGAGGGCCCCTGTATACTTATCTCTGTCTTCGGCTGTACCATATCCCTATTGACATCAGGACAAGAAAACCGAGTATGAATACTACCTAATAATAAATATACTGCTTATGCTATGTGTGCAATGATGAGCCAGTCAGCGAGAACCGGTACATCTCAGAAAACACACGGAGGAAATTTACTATATGTCGCCACGTTATAGCCTTAATGACATCAACAGGACAGAGGGACTTAAGCAATGGACTAATGTACCAGCGTGGGCCCCAAGCTGAAAACAGGCGGAAACTCCCTGGCAGGCGAGGTCCCAAGATCGACGATAGGGGAACAGTGGGATCACCCCTGGTCACCACAACATAGACTGGGAAATGAGTAAAGAGGTGATAAGATTGAGTACATACGTGGATAGAGTAGTGTTGTGTACTTACCTGGATGGACTAGCATTATGTACATACCTGGATAGACTAGAAGTGGTGATTGGCAGCGAGGTGGGGTAGGGGCTCCTGAAGCCGCTCGCCGCCGACGATATGGGGTACATGCTCGGGGTGTGCCTGTACAAACAGCGCGCACAACACATGGTCATTACGAGTACGAGAGATAACAACCACATCTTAAGGCAACACCCAAAGACTGGTGTTCAATCAAACTTCATCATCAGCCCGTATCAGTCCACTGCTGGATGTAGGCACTAAGGCCTCAACACGATTCCCGGCTTTTAGCATTTAATCAATCAATATTTGCTTATAAACAATGGTGAGGAAACTTGCACATAGGATTATTCTCTGTGTGAAATAGGATAAAATTAAAAATTGCCTTGGAAATTGGATGACCTTCGCAAGATGCCTGGCAGGGACTGGGTGCAGAGGGCCGAGAGTAGGGTTGATTGGCGCGCTTTGGGAGAGGCCTACGTCCAGCAGTGGACTGATACGGGCTGATGATGATGAAAAATTGCCTGACAAAAAACTATCCCCCAAAGAGCAGAGATAGGCTGTGTCAATGCCAATTGTACTGTCTGTTTTGGTGCCTGTCAAGCATAACTTTTTGGCTGATGTTGAAGTAGTTGACATTGCTCATAGAATCAGCTAACTGACGTAGCAATCATATCTTGGCGGGGATTGGTCATATCTGTCTTAGAACCGATAACTGAAGGGGTAGACGAGTTCTTGAGTGGAGAACGGGTAAACGTATTGTGGGACGTTCCCCGATTGGCAGAGCCTGGATGCCCGAGAATCGAGTTGAATGGTACCCCTTGAGAAATGCCTATGTCCAGCAGTGGACTGATGATGATGATAGCTGACAATACATCAAAGCGACGTAGATAAGAGTGGTGTAAACGTAAATTCTAAACCAAATATTGACGTGCAAGAATACACAATGTCTTTATTTGCAATAAAGATATTTTGGCTACGACCAACAATGTACTGATACGGGTTGACGGCGACAACTAATTATGTTGACTGTTGCTTACCACGACGCTACTTGCGACATCTCCGGACTGAGCATAGGGTAGGGGTATGTGCCCCCCGCGAAAGGGTACATGGGGGTCCGCGCGAGGCCCGCTGCTGAAACAAAAGTTGCGTGCTATCATTGACTTTAGGGTCTCCGTAATTCACTTGTTGACTCAAAATAAATGATATTGGAATTCTTGTAAATAATAAGTACTTCGCGACAAATGAGCCTGGCAAACTTGTAGAGACGAAAACAGAAAAGTGGTATATATAGAATACATACACTTTAAACTATTTACTAATGAAATAATTTTCAGAATCGATCGTATAGTATGTAAGAAAATATCAACGTAATACTGTAACTTTTCTCTGTTTTCCAAGTATCCAGTGGTCTTTTTAAGTTTGAGATTCCATCAAAAACCACTTTACCGATTGTAAAAAATCGTTCATTAAAAGATAGTTTAATTAAAGTGCAGACTATGTAATGTAATTTTACAATCATTTTAAAAATATGTCCAGAAGTTTTCTAGAAAATGTTAACCTTTACACTTTTCTCTGTTTTAGACCTAACAAGTACAACTTTAAAAATTTGCAGCTGGAAGGCTTTCGCCAATTTTTCGTCTCAGATTGCACCTTCTCCTTTTACCAAAAGCGGTGCAAGTATAAATAGAAAAACGAGCAACAAAAAATACCTATTAATATAGGTAGATCGCAAAAATAAATGATATGGATCAGACAATCGTCGAGTTACAGGAGTTCAATATATTTTGGTCACTAAAGTTTCCTAGGTGTCCTAGTATAAGTACTCACCCAGCTTGGAGTCGAGCTGGTAGGGAGGGGGTATACCCATGTGCGCGGGAGGGGGCTGCCCCAGGTCCCCGCCGGGACAGAATAGGGACAGTCCCCCACCTGCGGGTAGACCCATCTTGCTGGCCTGTAACAAACAAAACGGGAAAGTTAGTTCAAAGTTTCTCATATATAACTACAAAAAAAACCGTCAAGTATTAAAATAAAACTAACTACTATCTAAAAACTTTACTTATAAAATAAATAACTACATATATTTCTCATATATACTACTAAGACAGAGATAAACATGGGGCTCCAATAAGGTTGAGATTATCTCAAAAACTATTGGACCGAATTTAATTATACAACTTTAACTTTTATCTATCTAACAGTGAATTCTTGCAATAGGTCAAGTAGTTTTTGAGATAATCTCAACCTTATAACTCTCTTGTACACTTTTCCTCGCGAGACCGTACTATTTTATAAAATCCTTAATTTGTAATGGTACACGAATTTGAGGGAAAACGTTGCCCAGCAGTGGGACAATAAGTTATGTCCATAACCAGAAGGCAGTGCTGCTGGACACGTCCGCATTGTGAGGAGATTTCTCACTCTTGGACCTTAACCTCCGTCAAGATTGGTTGCGCATTTAATGCTGGGTTATTATTTTTTCATTTATTTAAATGTATATAAATAAGTATACAAAAATAAGATTAATGTAAATAAGGGAATAACCTCAATATGAAACGCATATTGACCAGTTCACTAATACGTATTATTACCGCGATCTCTTTTTAATAATTACGCCAAATGAATACTCAAAATATAAAGCTTGTATTTCAATAACAGCAAAACAAACTAGCTTTTCAGCTCACCCTCAAAAACGAGTCACAAAACCTCACTACTCGGGAAGACGCGTCATTAGCAAGTAAATTGGCGCCGGGGTCGTATAAATTTCGTCCTACCCTCGCCCAATTATGCAAAATGGCGCCCAACGAGGGCCATTCAGTCGCGTCGCATCCCGAGTGTCTCACTTCGTCACTTCCTCACCTCTAATTAAACGAGGAACTTCTTTTCAGCACTTTATTATGCGAAATAAACCGACACGTAGACAGAGCTTTTTCTTAATTATAATAAATGTGGTTAGGGACGGGTGAATAAGGATCCTGTTGCCTCTTTTCCATTTCATAGTGAAAAGAGCTAATGCCATTTTTATCACGTGGTTAATTGGGTCCTTTATGAACGTAATTCTGGATTTTTAAAAAAATAATGTGCCATCCTTACTTCCATGAATTTTACATTTGCTAAGCTCTATCGATCAGGGCCCTTACCATGAACTATTATAGCAGGATTACTTCAATAATACTTTATTATTTCGTACCATGAAGACCCTATAGTAAGCCTATTAACTGCACATTTCGACGAATAATTGTGTGTCGCGTCTTTAGTTTAATTGGGCGGGGGAAAAAATTATGTAGTTTATTTTTTAATGGGAAAGAAAGAAATAAAAACATTTTAATTTCGGTCCTTGTGCATACGTTTAATCTTCCCCAAAGCAATTTCAAGCCATTTCTTTGCTCCTTTCCCGTGTAGATATTTATTGTTTACATAAAAGCACTTGTAAATCCTATCCTCTTTGCTCTCAAACGGGGCCTTTTATGTAGTAAATAAATCTAAGTATGTATAGGTACTCATGCTCAAACTACACGAAATATATTGTTTTACGGTAATTTTAAACTACTTTCTAACATAAACAAAACCAAGTTGGAGACTCTACCATAAACCAGTTTCAAACTCTCCGCATCATTTCAAAACAATTCAAAAACGAAAGGGCTGACAATTCCTTCAGCGCTCGTCCATATTTGAAGAGCAGGAACTGCTTATTAAGACAATAATTACCACGAACAAAGAAGCCCCACTAATTAATAATAAAACACGCACAAACAAAGCCCTCCATTCACGCTCGGGACAGCTTAAAAAATGAACAAAAAAAAATAACCAAACGGTGGTCGAAAACCGACATGCGAGGCAGAATGAACAAAACGAACGCATAGACAATGATAGCAGTTGAGACGCATAATGCGGGAGCGAGTTCTTAATTTGAAAAATATTTCCATAATAAGATTTGTCTATGGCGCGACCGGTGGAAACAAAAGACGCGCGTCTGCTTTGTTCGGCAGAAAGAGTACCTAAGAGTAACAGAGTAAGTGAACTTTTTAATTGTATGAATTGTAACAGTTGAACGCTTCTGTGAGGTTAACAGTGTGACTTTGACAGTTTTGAAATCACTATCGCACTGCTTTTGTTATTGTTGATCTACAAAAAGAAGTGCAAAAAAGCGTAAGTGACAAAGACTTTTAGGTGTTTTTGAAAATTGTTTTATTAGTAATTTTGTGTATAATCTGTGTACAGTGGACATTGTGTAAAAACCTTCAAATAATCTTCAATAAAGGTAATGCGAATGATCGATTTTTGTATAACGAACACATTTGATACCTATGGAACAGAATTAGCGTCCTCCCAGAAGCATTAAAATGAGTTAATACCAATTTATTAATCATTATTCAAAAGAAATACTTAATACTGTAGAGGCTAGATATATTTTGCCTTCATGGAAAAAACTATCATCTCGCAAGGGACAAATATTATAATACGACTTATTTCATCTTCACTTCTTAAAGCCCGCTATATAATTATTAGCTCAACTTTTCTCGTTAAAACTTGCATATTTTGTGAATTACTATAGCGTCTTTTCAGCTTTTCATGTACTTGCCGCTAATGACGGCCAGGTGGAGTGGCCGGCTGAGAAGCGAGGGTAGCTGCAAATATTGAGGGAATGAATGCCGCGTGACGTCACCGCCACTCGAGCGACAACGCCACTCACTAATTGGATCTCGCGGAGGTAGGACGCGAGAAATGTTGGCTATTGACTAATACTTCAGAGCTGAATGGGTTGTTAACGAGCGGTTTGTATGTAGCCCGTTGAAGCTCAATTCGCTAACTACAGTGCACTGAACATCCAGATTTTGAAGTATGTTTGTGTGCAAAGATTAGTGAATTACATGTTAAGTGAAAATGATTAATGAAATAGATACTAAAGTCCTTACATATCTGGACATTAATGTACTTAGATTAATCCTAATGGTGGCACTTCACTTGGTTATTCGTATTGGCGTATTTGTCATAATTGTCATGTGTGCTTTGACAAAATATTCGTCTTATTTGTATGTACGTCAAGTATTTGACAAATACGACAAACATCCAATAGCGAATACGAATAGCCAAGTTAAGTGGGAGCATTACATATTTTTCAATAATGGATACTAAATCCTTTGTTACAATACTAATAATGATAATAATAATAATGGTTGATACAAATCGAATTACTGCCAAAATCAATGTCGAATGGAAATTACGATTTTGCATTTGTAGATATGATTCTGGAGGATAGACATGATCATTGTTTAATTTAAGTAAACCAATTACTAATATAACAGAGTCTAATATATAATATATCAACTGTGCACATAGAATTTTCAAGCACGAACATCTCAATATCTAGCCATATTTCAACGTCGTTTAAAACTACTCACAACAATCCTACGCTATGCTAAAAACAAGCTAGAAATCTTCAGTCTTCACGAATTTTCATTACGAAATAGAATTGTCAAGTCACAGTCTAAGGCTTCGCATGCACCCACACCACGTCAGCATACCTACACCCCTTTAGCTCGCCAATACGAACGAAGCAGGGCGTAATATCTTGAGAGTCCCCAGGGGCGTGGGCGTGGAGGATGCTGCGTCGCCATGGCAACCATGTGTAGGGGTGAGTGTACACGTGTCAGTGTAGTCGTGAGGGGGGTGTGGCAAGCTTGTGTGCGTGACTGCGCTTAGCGACCTTGGAAGTTTAGTCTAGTTTCAAAACTAAGGTTCTTAAAATGGAACGCGAGTTTTGACGAAACGGATGACGTAAGTGTTTGTAGAAGTTTGTTGTAACCGAGTTTCGAGGTACAATAGCTTTTGTATTGTAAAACAAAGCGTTTTATTCTATTTATAAAGCTTTTCTTTTACAATTTTTCTTGTATTGTCTGATTGTTTGAAAGTTCCAGAAAATGTTCCCAAACGTAATTCCTGGGCGAAGTTAGATGTACACAAATAATTTATTTTTCAAGGCTTTTCTTCAGCAAGTATAAGAAAGAATATCTAAAAATTCCCAACTACCCCGCGGCTCGTTGATCCGAGTCATTTCTTACCCATTTCCGCCATTGGTCCTTCGAGCCGGATAGAGCCGCCGCCGGAACCTTATAACGAGGGTAAGCACCCCGCTATTACGGATACATAAGTACGTGATCATATAGGACTGCGTTGTTGGCTTTAGAAATCGGATTATCGTATGTTTGCCTACCTACTAGTGATTTTAGATGTATTTGAGGACTTTTTAATAAACCTTTTCAGTTTTTTTAATGAACCATGTTTTTTTTAGAATCAGAATCGTTTATTGACACTGTAAGTGTAACAGCAGTTACAGCTGCTTAGGTGGTACTGAAACACTTGCAGTGTACAGTCGAAGACAGAGATAAGTATACAGGGGGCCTCAACAAGGTTGAGATTTTCTCAAAAACTACTAGACCGAATTTAATAATTCTTTTACAGTTAGGTACGTAGTTTTAACTTTCATCTATCAAACAGTGAAATAATTTTTGCAATAGGTCAAGTAGTTTTTGAGAAAATGTCAACCTTAAAAACTCTCCTGTACACCTTTCTCTGTGTTCCACAGTACCCAGACCGGGCATTCAATAAATTATAGTTAAGTTACAATTTTTAGATCCTAACGTAAAAACATGCAGTCATTTTGTGAATAGGTACTACACACTAATATACATTCCACAATGCTCACACTTTACAAAATACTCAATTAAATCGTAGAATTCATTATCTATTATCCATGTTTTGAGACAATGTTTAAATCTTGTATGTGTTTAAGAAAATATTATAAAGTGACTATAGATATAGGAGAGTGGAGAGAAGAATAGATTGATTAGAAAATTAATATTCTGTCTAAAGAGATATCCAGGGATCAATCCTGGCTTTAATGACTTTTTCTACGACATGCTTAACTAAAAGTTTTTACAACAGTAATAAAATATTTATTGTTTTCACATCAAAACACGATAGGTATTCATTACGATGCAACACATAGAAACAACAAGTAACAGTAAGTTAAGTGTATATTTTGTACGTAAGATAAACAATTTAATGATTTGGAAAGTACAAAATGAGATGTTTTATTCAGTGTTGCTATAATATGAATTTATGGATATTTATTTTACCATAATAAGTGCGATATCATTAATAGTAACGCGCGTAACACAATGCAAGGAAAACTATGTCAAATAAAAGTTGATACGCACTAATGTTTATATCATATTAATACTGCGTACCGTTCCACAATTTAATTAAACTATCGATTCTGGGTATCATTATTAACAATTACACAAAAGCCCTAATCAAGTGTCTTATTTTGTAAACAAAAACTACCCTACCCTACTAACATTTTAAGCTGTTCTGTGATTATTGCATAGTTATTTTCCCATTATTAGATCGGATCACTTTGCTTTCACAATGATGATAACAGGTCCGATCAATTAGTTCCTTCAGTAAGTTATCATTATCATTTATTCGTAAACAATTATTACATTGTGTACCTACCAATATTAAGTACTTATGTTTTTATTACTGTTTTTGTATAAAATAAGTTTGGCACAATATTTGTTAAGACCTCTAATACATTACTCCTAATTATTATATTTTAATTTTATTCAAATAGTCGTAGAACAAAAACATACAGTGTAGAAAACTATTTAATACATTAGAAGTTACAGACAGACCAAAAAATAATAGTGGTCGGGATCAATCCAGCGAAACGTTTCAAGAAAATCTAATCCCAGGATTCAGGAGGGCGCACAATATTCAAATCTGCAAATATCGGGAGGGTAGCCTCCCGGGGGAGGCTGCGGGTCGATGACCCCCTCCTGGAGGCTGCTATGCAGATGTATACGTCGGGACCAAGAACTATGGGTGAATGGAATGACGGGGATTACAAGCTACGATGCGGTCGGAATGCTTGCCTGGTACTTTTATTTAGTAGTTATTCAGTTTTGAGTAATATTTTAGTAAGATGCGCTCACTTAAAATAAACGAATATAATTCTAATAATAATTCTGATGATAAGGCCGCATGTCTGTACACTAACTAATTTTGGTTTTATATGTAACTGATGTATCTTCATTTGTGTGCAAATAAAGTATACTTGATTTGATAATTCAAAAACGGTAGATCAGATTATTCAATTAGGTACGGTCGAAGACAGAGAAAGGTGTACAGTAGAGTTTTCAAGGTTGAGATTTTCTCAAAAACTACTTGACCTATTGCAATAATTATTTCACTGTTAGATATATAAAAGCTAAAACTATGTACTATAAAAGAAATATTAAAATCGGTCCAGTTTTTCTTGAGAAAATCTCAACCTTATTGAGGAAACAAGGATCCATCATTAGCATGGAATAAAGGGGTTTGCTCAAAGTTGACGTCTTTTCCAGCTATTTGCGACCACTTATGAAAATAGCATACCTAGATGCGAAAGTGTAGGTAATGCTAGGACTATTGATGTCTCACAAAATCGATTCCAACAAGGTAATGCTACGAAATTATAGTTATTTTGTGTGTTAATAGTAAAGGATTTCGTATCTTACCTTATACAGGTTGATTGGAAACTCGATACATTCCTTGAAAGCGGTGATACTAGACTACTATATCAGCTTTCAGAAAACTATTATTTCAATGCTCAGAGTGGAGCAGTTTTTTAACATAATTTTTTTTGTGAACAAGTAAATAAAATTAAAACTACCGTAACTCAGAAACCACTCATTTTCGACCCCTCGTTAATAGGGCCTAATTTGTTGCAAACCACCTCTAGTATCACCCCTTTCAAGGAATGTATCGAATTTCCAAAAACCCTGTATATTAATTTTATAGGAAACGGCCACATCTAGATGAGTTATAGAGCTATGGATATTGGCGGTGAAGGGCACGCCAATTATGTTTTCTACGAATTTCCATGGCTATACATACATACAGTGTACATACAGTTAACAAGGGGTTTGAATGTTATATTTTGTTACATAGAATGAGGATTAAAATCCTAAGTTGATTTTATGTTTATGATTTTATAAGAACGAATTTAATTGGAGTATTTACCGTCGGTCCATATCTTCGGCCATCTACTTTTAACTGTATCACAACTATGAAAGTATCAGTTAAATAGCTTTTCAGTGACGAATTTTCATTTCATTTCGAAATAAAATTCGATTTTAGCTAGTCACTATTGTTACATAATCGATAATAGTTATCGATACAAAAGGAACGTTATCGATACTAGGCTCAGCCCTAGCTTCCGCCATTTTGCTCCATAACAAACTGTCTGTAGTGTTTGCCTATAATCTGAATAAATCTCCATTTAGAAAGTAACTATAAAGGTTTTCTTGTAATATCAGCTATCCTCAATCATTAATATAACAACTATATCCAAATTGAAGTCTGATCAAGTCACAGAGTAGACAAAGTTATCAAGCATCGATCATCATCAGTCTATTTATTTATATTATATCCCCACTCGGCCACAGACCTTCCATTGCATCGGTTACAGTCAGTAGGAAAAGGAATAGGAATGTACAGTCGACAGCAATGGTAAAGTCTTACGACGCAAATAATAAGAACTGTCAAAAGTAAAAAGTGTTACCATTGATCTGGTGTCGACTGTACCACTGAATGGGACACATTTAATCTCAACTCTTGCATTGTTTTAGCGCCGTTGAATGCTCAGACCCGGCCCTACTCAAGCTATGCACATCAATCTCAATCTGCTGACACACACTGAGTCACCAGGACACTGACTCACTGGGTACAGTCGACAACAGAGAAAAATGACCCTTGATTGATTGAAAATGATACTTTCTGTCAGTTATCGCAAAAATTTAAGCTTATACTATCTTCAGCTTTATTTATTGAAAATGACACGAGCTACCGCTAAGGAAGTCAGTCAATGTATAATATGCATGGCAATGCAATAGCATTTAAATAGCATTTATACAGTACTTATTAGCAAATAATATCAATCCCATGTATTTTTGTTTCTATCTATCTATATCTTTCTACGAGCGGTAACGACTTAACTGAGGACCTAGGTTTATATTTATTTCGGATTAAGGTTTAGATTTCTACAAGAACTAGATAATTAATGAGATAAAACGGGTATTGCTGTGTTAAACATTTAGAATTGAAGTCTCGATATTTCGATAGTTTAAAAATTGATATTCTCAACAACTATTCGGTCGATAATTTAAAATTCTTTCACTAGTAGATAGTTTCGAGTACACACTAAGAATTAAAAATATTTTAATACTTTTTGAGTAATAACTCTTTTGTACAGTTTTCTCTGAATTATACTGTACAATCGGCTAAAATTACTCGTGGACAACTTTATGCCTATAATCACGAGGTCACTGGAAAGTTGGCATTCCTCAGAGCCCGAAAGGGATACTTATTATTACAATGAAACCTTATGATATTGATAATGAAAAGTTACTTTATAAAACTAAACTAAAAACAACTAATTTGGGCAATTTTTTTATTTATAGTTTTTTTTTAAATTACATATTACTGTCTTTTTTAAATATTATGTCGTAAATAAATAAATATTCAGTTAGGTTAAAACAACTAAACTTTAACTTAATTAAAAACAGGTTTTTTTAATGTTTATACATTAAAAAAACGGTATTTAATTAAGTTATTATGGAGCACGGAATCGTGAAAAATAAATGTATGGGGTAATTTTCTAAGCTTTGTAACTTAATTACCGTTTTTCTTCTTTAATTGGAAAATAAATGAATAATACACAGTACCTATATGTGGTTGGTTATTTATACGGTACGGTATAAAACAGAGAAAATTGTACAGGAGAGTTTTTAAGGTTAAAATTATATCCAAGACATATTGCAAGAATTATTTCACTGTTACATAGATAAAAGTTAAAACTATGTAACTGAAAAAAAGTTATTGAGAAAATTGCAAATTTATTGAGGGTATACTTTTCTCTGTCTTCGTGTGTACACAGTGTGGCTTTTAAGAATAGTTGGGGACAAAAATGTAGTGTCAAACTTTTTATGAGAATTATTATTTACATCAGCATATACTGTTAAAATATTACATTCTCGACCTCTATGGACCGGCAATGTCTTTCAGTGTCATTACCCACTAACGGGATGTCAACTTTATCATAAAAACCACTTACACAGTCAGGTCCGCGATGGGACGACCAACTTACCCCATTTTCCGTTATTTAATTTATCGAATAAGTTGAAATATTTGGATATTATATTGACATCGCGAAGAATACTTGTTGAGAACCTCCTCCTTTTAGAAGTCGTTTCGGTTTTTGCCACTTTCAAGCATTGATCTCCTATAAACAACTAGATACACAAAGGTCTTACTAAAACAATTTTAAAAACGTCCAAATAATGTCCAATAAAGCAAATGAGGGTTCCATTCATCCGTTTGGACCTTTTTTGCGCTCGGACATTTTTAGAAGGCAGACTGTGTATCTAGTTGTTTATAGGAGATCAATGCTTTCAAGACAATAAAATAGCAATATGTATGAGTACAAATTGTGCGTTGTACATAAAACTGTCATCCGTGGCTACTCCAATGATTCAACTAAATGGTTTAACAGGCTATGCCATAATTTAATTAACAATCCTATCCATGGTTTAAGCAACAGAGTAAAAGCATCTCTTAAATTTTTATTTTTATATAGATAAACTACATCTAAGTACGTGAGTTGTTTTTGCTCGCGAGGGGCTCGTAGTCCAGTTGTGAGTACACGTTGAAAACGATCGTACAAGTTAAGCAACGCTGGGCGAGGTCAGTACCTGAATGGGTGACCGCTAGTGATACATTCATCTGAGCCCCTTCGTGCCTCGGAAAGCACGTTAAGCAGTCGGTCCCGGTTGCTGTCGCTCGGCAGCAGTCGTCAGGCCACGTCAAAGGCGTACGAGCGGCCTGAATAACTCTGACAAATAGGTTTGGTCACTAAACCACACGAGAAGAGAAGAGTTGTTTTTGCAATAAAGAATTGCGTAGCTTATTTTAAATCGAGATTTTACATTTACAACATTCATCAAAATGCACAATTTTTTTTTTAAGTAACTAAACTGCTCGTACAGCTAACAGCAAAAGTATAACACTTTGGCCTTTGGACCGTTCTTATTATCTGCGTTGTAAGAGTTAAAATAGTACTGCAATTGTTACCATTGATCTGCTGTTGTCCATACCTACACCAGCGAATAAAATAGCACCATTTCCAATAATGTTGAATGTAACGACAGTGACAAAACGAATGGCACATAAACGTAACTCCCACAGGTCAACATGTCACATTCGCATTTCCTTTATCTCCCACTGCACGCTTTCTCCATGTAAAACATTTGAGATGCGCGTGCGTCGAATTTCGTAGTCGTTTCGCGAGGCATCCAGATACCCGCCATAACGAGAGATATACAGATTTAAATCCTGTTCCAGGACAAATTGTACTTTAATTTAAGCAGAGTAGGGCTTAAAGTTCTGGCTAAAGTTCTGGGTTTAAATTTAAATCTGTCGCGACGATTGTCTCCTCGGCTAATCGTAAAAATGCTTCATCGTTCAAAAACACTGCGGAGCGCTGTGTCGCTTTTTGGTCCGCAAATTGTTGGGAAACGACACACTGTGCGGGCAAAAGGAATACGGTGCGCAATTCGGATTTATGTGTCCTTTTCTTTCTTATGCGTTCGTATATATTTTGTTTCTTTCTTTTATTAGTGGGGCAGCGAAATGCTGAGCGTTTCCGCTGTGGGTGTCGACAATCGCGAATTTTGGTGTTAACTGCTAAGTGATGATGACTGCGATTCGTTTCAATGTCTCTTTTTTGTAAGAGTTATTATTAACATCGTGCAATCCGACCAAAAGTGCCATTAATCTCACAAAATATACTAAAACTAGAACCCCGCAACCAGCGTTGCCAGACGTCCCGATTTTGGCGGTACGGCCCGATTTTGAAATCAAAATTAAATGTCCCGCGCGGGACAGGCTCAGTCCCGCTTTTTGGGGATTATAATTAAACCTTACTTAACTACCAATTACTTATATTTAATTTTTTTGTTATTACAAACTTAAACAGCAACTGCTCAAGGAATGTGGAGTATGTCGATGTATGGGCATAGTATTTTACGAATGGTAATGATAAGTTGGTCCCTAAATTTAGTTTATCTTTTCGTTGGCAAAAAGTTACGGGGTTAATTGCATGGAACCCTCGATGCGCGAGTCCGACTCGCACTTGGCCGGGTTTTTTACTATGTCCCGCTTTCGACGAAATAATCCCGCTTTTCACACAAAAAGGTTCAAAATCCCGCTTTGCCCAAAAATAAATCTGGCAGCGTTGCCCACAACTTGCTCTTTCATCATCATCACTCTATTTATATTGCCCCACTGCTCGGGCACAGACCTTCCCTTACATCGAGGGAGCTGGGGCCATAATCCACCACGCGGGCCCAGTGCGGATTGGCGGATTTCATATGCCTTAGATTTTTTCTTCTTCTACGGCATGTAGGTTTCATCACGATGTTTTCCTTCACCGTTTTGAGAGCACTGTGCACAGTACGTAAGTTTTTCCGTCGAAAAAACCGAGGATAACTCGTTGGTACATGGCTGCCCTGGCTGGGGATCGAACCTGGGACCTCCATATTGCAAGTCCATTGACCCAACCACTGAGCCGCCGAGCTCGTGCAACTTCCTCTTTACATGCATAATATTTATTAAAAACAATCTTTTGTAAAGAGCCGTTTTAATGCACCGGCGTAATTTTCCAATCATTAATCCATCAAACATTTCAATCTACTTACCCGGGCCGGTCATTAGACATAATAGCGGCTTGCGCGGGGTTAATTCCACCCTGGCTGCCACGGGGTGTATTATATGCAATCATACCATGTCTGATTATAGCAAGTGTCGTCAAATTGCTGCCTTGAAACCTATTCTGATGTTTATGCTCGTATCGAGGTGAAAATTGATATATTCAGAATAATTCAGATTCGTCATACATATAAGACATCATGTCTTATTTACTGATCTGAGCTGTTAAGCCATAAACGCGATTTATTCCAAGTACGAACGACAGCAGATCAAGGGTAACAGTAACACTTGTAGTACGATTTCAACTCTTACGACGCAGATAATAAGAACGGTCCAAAGTGTTACACTTGATGTGCTTTGGGCTGTACTAGCGAAAAGCGGGCGGATAAGTCATTCTGTGCTGCAAATAATATAATGTGACGGGATGCGAGGTACGATGAGTTTGGAAGTGGTGTGTCTGGATCGCAGCAGATGTAATTTAGTCGTCTCTGTCTACCCGTAATATGGGAGATGGTAGTGAGTTTATGTAGTTTTTTGACGAAAATCTTACATTTTGTTAAGATTTGAATTTTTCTTCCATATCCGCTATGCAAAATGTATTGCAATATTTCCCGATGGTTGTAAAGTAAGACGAATATGGACATATCTTTCCTGACCTACAGACCAACTCACCGACCAAATAGTTGGTTTGTGTTGAAAATATATCTTCGGACCAACTATTAGTTGGTCAGTGGGATATTTGGTCGGTCAGACTGAAAAGAGTGACCACAGAATGGCGAGGTCCCCGTTTCGAATCCCGGTCATGACGAATTTCCATTCAGTTTTTTATTACCCCGATATGCTCCTAACCAGAATACCCCTATGTGAACTTTATACTGTGACAAACAGTGTCCGGACATACCTGCCGTTTAATAAGCAAGGGGCCAATTAAGGCACACGACACGTCAAAGGGTTAATACCGGGTTGTCGCTCATTTGTACCGCGGCCTAATACACCCCTGTCGCCGTTTGAGGGTTGGGTGAAGCTAAAAAGATTCAGCTTTAAAAAAGTTAAAGATCTAGGTATAATTGCAATTGTATGAGTTCAATAGTAAAAGTTGTGCACAAAAGTTTTGGTGTTTGTTGTACGTCATACATAAGTCATGCGCATAACGTTAGCTACGAGGTTCGTGATTGGTGGATTTTTGCGGCTAGTAGAGGAACTAAAATCTCTGCAATTACGAGCTTTAAAGTTATTAGATTACGTACAGTGAAAGGAAAGAAAAGTACACAGGGAATTAATATGGTTGAGAGTTTCTCAAGAATTATTTTACTAGTGGACATTTTAGATTGCAGACTGTATAAGAATAACAATAAAAAAAATAGGTCGAGTACTTTTTGAGAAAATCTCAAATATAAACTTTTTTGTACACTTTTCTCTGTGTAAGACCGTACTTAGTCGCTAGCCGCTACCTAGCGAATTTACTAAAGCAAGATCATGGTACCTAAATTGTTACCAAGTAGATTAGATACCTAGTTCGTGAAAGGAGCCTTGTCTTGCAACAGCCTCAATATGTACTACCTAAATATTTAATAGACAAGTACCTATACCTTTCCTAACATAAAAGAAAAAAAGCTCCTTATTTAATATTTAATAAATGTATTAAATATTTTTCGCAAATGGCCGCCGTTCAATTTTCCGCGTGTAATAAACAGGTAGGTAGGGGTTAACCCTGCATTTGACGCGTCGCCCCGGGCACCACTTCAAAGGAAGTATAAATGTATGAATTGTTTAGCGCAAATCCGCGGGGGGCGCTCGACCTTCAACGTCATAGGGTTAATGGAATTCGTTACTATGATATTAAACATTTACAGGTTACCTATGGGGAATGAGAGGTTTTCAAAGCGACAGTAAAAAATACTTTGTTAAGTTGATGTAGATGGCGTTGTACCGGAGTCAAATGTCATAGTAAAAAAATCACAGCATAATGAAAAAATACTGTCAATGTTAGCTGAATAATTTAATTTTTGGTTTTGTGCTATTTAAAACAATACAATTTAATACTTTTAATATTTACCACAAAAAATACGTCATTTTGTCATTTTCAAACAAGTAATAATTTTGACATTTGACGAGGAATCAGTGCTATCTACCGGGTCTATCGGTACTTCTTTTTTTTAAACTGTCGGTTTGAAAACCTCTCATTATGTTAATATTTCACATGATTTTGTTGATTTCCGAAGTTATTTTGATCTATAAAACTATAGGGTTCCTTTTTACCCCTTTAAACTATAAGGGAACCCTGAAATGGGGCGAATGAGGAATAATATGTCGGGCGAAACAAAAAATTTCAAATGCAGCGCGAAACAGGAACAGAATACTTAAATCATTTTTTTTTCTTTCAAAAAGCCTTTTAAGTCAGTTTTCTAAGTACGAAGTTATATTCTAGATTCAAAAAGATCGCGGAAAACACGAATTAGCTATTTCATACTATGTTGAAATTGTCATGTTTGGTTGGATTCGAAGCGTGCTTATTCAATCCATGGTGTACTATCGATACATTATTTAGAAAATGTTAACTTATATTTAGGTAGGTAAGTAAAAATTTAGATATTACACTCACATAAACTTCGGGGTTTATCTGAAAATAAATGTTAAAATTATTAATTAATGAACACTTACACAATAAGATAATAACTTGAGTAAAAATAAACATGAATGTAAACTTAATAAATATACAGCAATATATAAGTATATTATTAATTACACATAGAATTCTCTTTTGGCCCCTTTATCAAAGCGGGCAGATCGAAAAAATCGGCTTTGTACTCGAGGGTAGCCCAGGGTAGCAGACCATTATTTCATCATGAGGTAAATTATAAATACACACAAAAGAAAACCATAAATAATAATAAACAAAAATATATCGCCTGTGGACATTATATAAGTTAATAACTATACACAAAAGAAAACAGTAAAATGTAAACTTTTAAAAATTCAACTAGTAATTTCGATTACAATACAACCTTCAACAAAAATTAAAAGAGTAAAAATAATAAACACAAACATATTATTGCCTGCGGACGCCAGCGAACTTCAAAAGGAAAAACTAATGCACGAGCCGCCGCTGTGTGGAAGCTGTCATTTTCCTGTAAAACATTAAAGGGGGTCGCGCCGACCGCGCCCTGTCATTGCAGGGTTAATACCGGTTAATACCGGTATTCTCTTTACGGGGGCGATTAGGAATTATCCGCCTTAACGAGGTCGTTTCCTTCGTTTGTGTCTTGTCTTTTGTTTAAGCGTGGGACTTTACAGGGTTAAGTCACTATAGCTTAGTGGCTAAGGTGTGAGATTGTTGCAGGTTCGATTCCCGGTTATGAAAATATCGTGGTGGACTATTTCTTCCCGTAAGTATAAGGGTTAGTTTAGAACTACGGCCCACTACGATATTTCCCGAGCGATAATTATATCGCAGAAATAAATGTATGGATTTGATGTCTCGTAGGTGCGCGACCATCCATAGAAACTTAGAAACCCATACGTTGCATTTGCGCCAAAATTATCACGCGATAAAAATCGTAGTGCGCTCCTGCCTTAGCTGAGGAGACAATTAGGCCGAGATTCATAGATAGTGTTTGAGTGTGAGCTAAGGTTGAGTTTGGTCTTACAACCGTCACATTTCATAAAATTTTTGATAAGAGCGAGCTCACGCTGTCTGTGCTCTGTAGGTATATATCGGCCTTAGTTTTGCCAAAACAATTATTAATAAAATTAAAATAAATTAACGACACAAATCGATCGGTACAAACAAATTGTATGAAAAGTTAATACTTACATACCTACTTAAAATCGTAGAACAAGTCGTTTATTTACCGATACTGAACCGATACTATGATGATAATCCGTCCTGTATAATGTGCATTGTAGAATCGGTCTAAAGTTGTTTTAAAAGTAAAAAAAGAAAGTGAATAGACGTCAGAATCTAATTTATCAATATCCATCACAGTCCGTCAGTGATGCATGGACACGAGAATCTCGGAGAGGTCACAGGGTTGCCACTACACGTTCCCACACAGCACTGCGCGCATCCGTATCAGAGTCGATATTGACATTTATTAGGCAGGTAGTGAAGACCCTGCGACAAAATTAAAACCGATATATATATAAAAATATCATAGAAAATACGACACCTAATACAAACGAAATAAAACAAAAATCCAAATTAGATTGATGTAAAGATACGTAAGTATAGGGCTGCCATCACCTAAATTGCCGACGCCGGACAAACACGGCAAAAATCCCGGACATTTGGGCGAAATATGGTCTTTTCCCCGGACACCTCAGTATCGTAGATTGTTCTCATTATGTGGCAAGCAGTCAGAATTTTCCGGGAAATTGTTGTCCGCCTTAGGTATATGTGAATAAAACGTTTTTCTTTCTTTCTTTTTCTTTCGTATATTGACAATTATTTTCCGTTCGGTATTTTCTGGGAATTAAAAAAATTATGTAAGTAAAAATCTTGATTTCGCGCAATCATTTAATGTAGTAAATGCGATGTACTACTCATTCCAGTGGAAATATACGGTTTTTAATAGCATAATTTTATTGTTTTGAAGTAGTTTTATAAAGGTGTAAAAGCGTGAAAAAATACAATTTTCAAACATCACTATAGTATAGTTTTATATCTATTTAAAAAAGCTCAAGTATATATTATTTAGTTTAGCTTTTAAGTACCTAATTAACTATAGGTTTATGAATGTTACCATTTAATATGATTATGAACTTTTATAGATAAGGTATTTTTTAAATCAATCAATCAATAATGTAGTAATGCATCGGCACATACACTTTATTATTTTCGTAATATCGCTATTTAAAAAAAAATATAAAAATAATCCGCTACGTACGGCGGACGTTCATCATCGCAGCCTTGCTGTGCTTAGCTTAAAGATTCAATGTAATACAATAGATTTAAGAATCATTTCCCACGTATACTTTTCTAGTTTTTCCCACCAAAGTACAGAACCAACTCAGAAATCTATTTTCCCCATAAATAACTCGTACCCATAAAAATCTCAGCAATGCGTCCCATACCGGACCCAGCCCCATACATAACCCGAGCGCAATAAGTCTATTTTAATTACTAGCATCGATATCGGCAGATTCCTGTCTTGCCTACTCGGGAGCTGTACTGGTTTAGTGATGGGACAGAGTCGATATAAAAATATATCGAAAAAATTGGAAGAACCTAGGTGGAACTACAATAAGTATTTCAGTTATGATAGTTGAATCAATTGTGCTACAGCATGCCGAATTTAATTTAAACAAGTAAACAATATTATTTCAAATATCTATCCTGTTTGTTCGTTGTCAACTAGCTAGATGTCGAAGCGACATTGAAGATAAACTACAGATTTATATTTGTCCGTTATAAACTTTAAGAAAATCAGTAGACACAGGTAAAAATATTGTATTAAGTATTGGTATTCAGAGTCAACGAATTCCGTACAAATATGTTTAAAAAATGTGAAAACAATTATTTGGGAGATTTTAACAAATCACTATAAGTTATTTAATTTTGCAGCAAATATAAAAGTGATCTTTTTTTGCCATTGAAAATTTGACACGAATGAAAAATTACACTTAGTGACGTAAACGCCTCTCTATTTTCTCAATTATATCGACATCGATAATCTTAATTCAATCATCACCTCGCATCACTGTCTAACACAAACAAGACTCGATAACGAGGTGAAATATTCACGTTGCAAGCGCTACATAATCAGCTCAATACCTGTCTCTCTCGCACTCGTCTACTTTTACGGCGTTACGAAGGGATACGAAAAAGACGGCACGCGCCGTCGGCAACTACAAAGGGATCTCGTTCTCTTTGATCTTGCCGTCGCGCGTGCGTACGATATGTAATTCTATGTGTGCGTATGTATGCAGATGAGACGCGAACTGAGAATTTGATAATTGCAAAGATTTATGTTTGTTACCACGGTTTAGATTTTAGAATTTGAAATTAATTGTTCTGGATTGTGGGCTAGAAACGTAAAATTACGTAATGATGTTGATTCAACGGATACTTTAATCTAACAACTTTGTGGCTTCGTTCTCGTGACAGAAATGTTACCTATTGATATTGCAAAATTCAATTAGAATTTTTACGTATAAAATCTCACTTCTCACTAATATTATAAACGTGAAAGTTTGTATGGATGGATGTTTGTTGCTCTTTCACGCAAAAACTACTGAATGGATTTAATAAAACTTTACAATAATATAGCTCAGACATCAGAATAACACATAGGCTATAATTTATAAGTCGAGGGCAGCATCTAGTATAATATATATAATATACTTAGGTAAGGCGCGTAATTAATTTCTCATTTCAACAAAAAGTTTGCAACAATGGAATTTGTTCCAAAACGAAATTACAATTAAATTAATCCAGGCAAGCAAGCTAACTAGAACTAGATTTATAAATTCCCTATATTGGGTAATATTTATTGTATTGTAATTTCCCCAACTAATGATCTAATCAACGTCCTGCACTAGATAACGGCTAACCTTGCCATCGTATGAGTAACATGTAACAACAAACAGGGTGATATAAATGTCTGATAAAACATACTACATATTATTATGTATGCATGCACGGATAAAAAACAAGTCTTTTCTTGATTTCAGGTTATCATGATCAAGAAAAAAATCTTAAATATTGTCGTCATTACCATATGGGTTCATGTCACGGTATTTATCCCTTGAGAACTAGCCACCGATTCAATTATAATTTTATTGATTATAATAGGATCAGGATAAACTAAAAACGTTAAGCACTAACCCTTATGTGTTAGAATTACAGGCAGCGCGGTCTAAAATGAAAACTAAAATAAAAGTCAGCTCTGAAAGTAAAACTTTTCCGAGTCGAGGTGTTATTTTGTGTTGATATTTGTGTAGGAAAGGTAAGCTATGAGTGTGAAAATTCACACACATAAATCACAACTTATTCTACGAAAGAGGATGAAAATACCCTCTTTATTTGTCTTATATCAAAATAAAACTGAGTCTATTTAGGTTTCTGAAATTAGAATAGGAGTAAAAACATTGATCTCCTATAAACAACTAGATACACAAAGGTCTTACTAAAACAATTTACAAAACGTCCAAATAAGGGTCCATTGTTATCGTCCAAATAATGTCCAATAAAGCAAATGAGGGTCCATTGATCCGTTTGGGCCTTCTTTGCGCTCGGACATTTTTAGAAGGCAGACCGTGTATCTAGTTGTTTATAGGAGATCAATGAGTAAAAGCCATTTTATAGTCCTAACATTCCCTTATCATGCAAATTGCACTTTTAGGGTTAAGATCGCTTATATTCTGAGTTTTTGATGTTATTATTATAATTATGTTTGTCATGCAAACAATTCTATTTCTAACGCTTAAAAGAAGAAGAAAAAAAAGTCGCCATCTTCCTACCCTAATAGGGTTTTAATTATAGGGTTGTCAAACGATCGATTGTAATCAGTCGATGCAGTATTAGAAACATCAGTATAACCGGATATTATGTTAAACTGTGTTTTATATTCAGACAGCTGTAATGTAATCACTATGTTAGAACACCTTGTAATGTAACAAGTTTGCAATAACTCTGTTTACAAGATGGATTAACTGATAACGAGGCACGCGATAATATTCCCGTAATCCACACGTAACGACACTTGAGTGACACTATCAGCGTTGCCTGAAAATCGATAGTCGATAATTTTATGCATCGATAACTTTACCAACCGAGAACCCATGGTTTTTTATCGCAATGCACGTTGAAGACTGATTGATATTGGTAAGTATTTAAAACTGAATGTAAATTATAAATACGAAATCTAGTTACTCATTTAGTGAGTACTCCTTAGATACTCTACATTACGATACATTATAATTAAATTAATTTATTACTTACATCAATAAGTAGGTAGTGAATAAATCAGTTTTATACAGCCAAAACTAAAAACAAAATAAGAAACCTTTTTATGTAAATAAGTATCATTAGTGTGCTTCTACTCTTTGTTAAATACTGTGACGACAGCGATAGGCAATACAAGTGAATAATACTATCAATAATTTGGTTCAGACTATCGATATATTTTTTGTGACGTCACACACAACCCTATTGATAACGGTAAATATTTTTACCTAAACTATCGATATATTGAATCAATCAATCAATTTTCGGACATCACTACTTCTCAGTTATTTTATTATCGATGTTATTAATACGCGAGAATCATGTGACATTGACGTACAGGATATGCTGATTATTAGGAGTCTTTCGATATTAGTGACGTGCTGAGCTGCTGAGTGATGTCTAAAGTTTGAAATAAATAACTGCTGAAGTTAAGCGTTATAGAGGTACTGTCTGTCTGTGTTATCGTAGCTCCAGAACGGATGGTCGGATTTGGAAGCGATTTTTTTCGTTTAATAGGTAGGTACCAATGCTGGCTAGATGGTTCTTAGATACAAAGGATCCAGAGTCTGATGATGACTGGAAATATTATCTAGAGAGATTCTATGGGTTTTTTAAACTTTAATTTAATAATTATTCAGACTGTGGAATCATTCCATATTGGATGCGCAAGGTGGAATGGATCAGAGATGTAAGGGAAGGAATGTGTCTCAACTCAAGTCTCACTCAACAGTCACATAAAAATAGCCTGGTGACTAGGTACCACCTATAGTATTAATGACGATATTGTAATGTATAATGTAACTCAACTTTCGATGGACAAACTTCCTGAAAACGATAAATCCACACTGAAAATGAGAGGGAATACGTAAAACAACTGCGGCTCAACGAAACACAGCCAGTGAAAATTTCATTAAACCATTTCGCGTTTAATTTAACATCGGTGCAGCAGATAAACAGAAAATGATACATTTTATCGGCGACCGATGAATTACCTCACGGAAATAGCGAAAATAAACCGGGAAAATACCTGCACCTTTTGTCAAATCGTTCGTCAAAAGATCGAAACGCAAACTGCGATGTGCGCGAACGAAACGCAATTTTCGCGCGAAAAACTAAAAAAAGGAAAGCGAAAATTCGAAAGGCCCCGATTTCCCTGTCCATTGTCGTTCCTATTTTTTTTCATCTTATTTAGCGCTTTGTCGGCGAGCCCTTTGAAGTCCGCCCCCGCGCCACCCCGTAAGGGGGTGTAACAAATTGCGTCACGGTCGTATTCTGAAGCGTAAACATTTCCACTACTATTTGTTCATTAGTTCGACACCGGGCGCCACATCTAGGAGCATAGAACTCCGCTTTTTATGTTTTTTTATGGTATCGTTTTTAGTTCCAAAGTCGCCTATAGACGGCGCTGACCACTGACATTCTCATACATAGCTTTCGCGTCTCGATTAGATGCCAGTGTTTGTCGGCCTATGGTAAGAGTCCTGGATATTGTGACGGTACCAAGAGGCCGTGGCAGACCCAGCTTGACTTGGCCATAGGTCCTGAAGCAGCTCAAGTGGCAACAGAACCGACCCAGGACAGAGCATCCTGGCCAAAACAGACGACCCCAAACGTCAGTGGAAGTAACTAGGGCAAAGAAGAGTGTTTCTAGACCTTCTGGAGGTGCAGGTGTCTGTACTGACTACTGACCATAGTTACAATCGAGAGGCCCTTCAGCTTGTTTTATTATCAGCACGTTTCAGTCCACTGCTGGACGTAGGTCTCTCCCAAGGGGCCTCAGCTCGATTTTATTTTTTTGGCATCCAGTCCTCAGCCATCTGGCGTAGGTCATATCTCCAGGTCATATGCCCACACTACGTTGTATTCGTGGCCTCCATTGGAGAACCCGTCTACCTAATCAGTATCGGTTCTACGACAGATGCATCAGCCCACTGCCATTTCTGCTTGCGGATCCTAATGAGCTATGTCAACTACTTTTGTTTTCTGATAATTCAGCCAGCTTGTTTGGCGTTCCCTATAACGCTCCTTGCTTAAGTATTTATTGCGAAATAAAGAGATTATTTACTTAAGTACTTAATAAATAAAATATTTGCCTGCATTACAAGTAACACCCAGCATGAAAATATACAATTAATTGTCTAATTCAATACCTGCAATACAATCAATCACTACTTATCATACTAATCTCTTAATCCGTCAGATTAAAATTAAATTACTTCGACCAACCTTGCGGCAATGAGGTGGGTATGTCATGGCGCGTCTGATGCTCTAGCTAGATTGTCTGCTATCTTCACACTATCGGAAGAAACCGTTTGGCCTGAATTTGATTTATATTACTTGGTTAGGGACTAAGTAATACTGTACTGTACTATCGTTTATCAGCCTATTTTCATAATAATAAAAACAGGTGACAAAACGACTGAACGAACAACAGCGTTTCTCGATTTTGGTTACCTTGTCGGAGCCAAGTACTAGAAACTATCTACTGGATGCAGAATGCAATAAACATGAATAACGATAAAATAAAAAGGAATTGTCTTTGAACAGTCTACCAGTCAGTATTAATAAATCACTCTAAGCTCAAAAGTCAATCTTGAGAACAACCTCAAGATGGCGTTCATATTATTAACGTAACTTAGGTGCGCGTTTAGGAATCGGGTATCGCGTGAGTAACGCCGTATTAATATACAAAACTCAGTTCTCAAGAGAACTGTCAAACTCACACTTGAGAACGTATGTATTTGCTGATTGCAGGCGAGCCGCGACTTGAGAAAGATATCACGTGATACGCCCTCAAGATTGGTTTATTAATAAATGACATACTTGAGATAGTAATCACGTCTTGAGAGTGTATCAGTTGAATTCGCTCTTGGGTTTGACCTCAGACTATTAATACAGGCCTTAAATTCTCAAGCAAGACAGGTGACGAAATTTTCTCAAACTCTCCACTTTCAAAAGCGAAAACTTATTGAAAACAAGTGGTAGGGGTCGGTAATCTACGCGAATTTAGAGTAAACGGCGCGCCCAAGAGATTTGCCTAGTTGGATTGTCAACAGTCACATCTTCTGATGAAAATTGTGAAATAAGTAGTTTGTTTCAGAAAAGCAACTACTAACAGTAACATCACACATTTGAATTTCTGATGTAAATCGAGAAATAAACGTAAATTATTGTTATCTAAAAATTTCCGAAAATCGATATTATCAATGTTGCAAAGAGATTTCCTTTCGAATGAAATGCAGAAAGTTATTTCTAATATTATCCTTGGACAAAGTAGACGATCTTATTATTTTTATCGCCGTTCAAATATTAAAGAAAAATTGACTTTAAACAAACTGTGATAAGTTCTATCAACGCAGCGATTTAAACATCAAAACATGCAATAAATTACAAAGATAAGCTTTAAGAAGCAAAGTATGAGTCAAGAACTACGCGATTTTGTAGAGTTCCGTAGATAACAAGCGTCCAAAACAGGAACTAGGCAATTGTTTTATCACATAAATTATTGACTCATTCATAATCAGCATTTACTCGAGCGAAAGTAGTTCATCATTTAATACTAACAACAATTAAAATAATAATTTAATGCCTTATTGTCTTTGTAGAGAATCGGACACAAACATGATCGATATTTTTATTTTTTTAAATAATGGACTCGACAGTTCGTCATTTGCCAATGTCATGTTACAGAAAATTCAATATATAATAGTCTTCTATCTTCCTCCAGAGGAGTCGCAGTAGCGTCTTCACCCTGGACGATGCAGCTTGACAGTCACGTTCACTCCCGAGCTTGTAGCGGGAACTCTTGATAAAAGCTTGAAACTTCAGATCTTGCTCAAATTATCCAATAAATTTACCATATTGTCATTCGCGAACATTTTCTGATTAACTTAACGTGATATTAAACACAAAATAGCCACTGTAGACATTATTACAAAAATTATCAAATAATTTTGCAACCGTCGTTTCCCGCCATTTTCAAACATGATCGATATTAATACAAAAACGAATTTTATCACAATTTACTGTAAACTTTGATCATCATGCTTTCTATTCATAGTTCCTGGTTCGATTCCTAGTCGGAAATGATCATCAGAATCTATTAAAAGAAGGGATATGACAAATAAATCATTAGTTTTCAGTTCCCCGCCCACTATAAAAGTTAATATAAATGAGATTATTAGAATAAACAAAAATAAAGACCATTCAGTCGCCATTGCCAAATTGTGTCGCGTTACCATAAATCATACAACATTCCCAAATAACCTGTGAGACATACAGACATCAAGACACCTTGATTTAGATTGAGAAGACAAGGTTGTACTAGGGGATTGTGTATTTCATGTACATATGCGTGCGTAGTTTCTGTGTCTTATTCTGTCGCTACAACAGGAGTGGAATAAATGATACAATTTCACTCTAAGCCGACAAAGATGAACTTGCATGATTGGTTCTGCTGCAAGCCGTCTAGAAAGTCAGAATGGCCATGCATAACATTGTCTAACTTCATTGAGAGGTAAACGAATTCTACTTCGTTCGTTCGTTCGTTACTCTGTTTCGTTTGCCTCTGCAATGCACAAGGGTTGTATTTTTCGTGGGTATGTGTTGATGGTCATGTAACATTGTCCCACTTAATTGAGAGGCAAACGAAGTAGAATAACGAACGAACGAAATAGAATTCGTTTACCTCGCAATGAGGTTGAACAATGTTATGCATGACCATCTATAACATATACACCCGAAAAACAAAACCTCTGTTTTTGCGTTGTCCAACTTCACCGAGAGGTAGACGAAGAATAATAAAGTACAGCATTGTAAGATGATACAGTGATAACAGAAACTGATAAATGACATGTGAAAAATGATAATTACAGTACACAGAAACCTACAGTAATTAGCAAAGATAACAAACGAGTAGTGATTAATTGTAGAAAGACGACATTATTAGTCAAGACAAGACTCAGGCCAATTTATTAGGTGTGATTTGTGGTACGTGGATGTGATAGAAGACAGATACAAATATGGTTTTGTTTTGATACATATTCGTACATAGGGATATTAATTGATGTATATCGTTATTATCAGGAGATAATCATTTAAAAAAACTTAATTGGCAGAAGGCTGTACTGTATATGAGATAGAAAGGTTAAAGCGGATGATAGTGTTCTTGAATAAATCAAGTAAACAATATCACAATTTATAAGTTCGACTCTGGATAATTTCATGTAAAACTGGTAGGATAAGAAATACTTATCTGGAAATAAATAATTATAATAAAAGTAATTACCTACCAAAAGTTTTATAAAACTTGGCAATTGAGGATGACCGGTTCTATTCATAGTAATAGAGTCCATGAGTGACAAGCAAGATTGATGGTGACGTGATATCATTCCACATTCGTAGGTAATATTGTAAAATGGGTAATTGGGTACCTAACCTTCAGAGTAGAGAAAATGATGAAATTAAGGTAGAAATTGGCATGTGACTATAAGAAGCCGTGCAAATAAAGAAGAATTCTTTTATTATTGTTAGGATAGCGATGGGTTATACATAACCTAAAACATGATTTGCCTATTAGAATGAAGATATAAAGTCCAACAATGGCAGCACCCGTATGTCACATATCTAACACAAATCTAGCGCGACGCGGTTCAAAGAAAAAATTTAAATATGCATAAAAACGTCTCGTGACAAAATTGATGGCACTATACGCCGCTCGAAATTAACCCAACTCGATGAGATCGCTCTAAACGACGCTGAAACTATTTGTAAAAATAATATGTGTGGACAGATACAGCCTGTCGACTCTATATTACTTATAGGGTTATGTATGAATATGATGTCATAAATATAAACGTGTTAATAAAACATAATCAACTTTAAGATATTAATAAAGGCTAATTATTTTTGAGGCGACTAAGAACTTATTAGGCGACTAACTACTTGGTTACAAAAAAATAACTTTGGTAGCGATTAAATATTTTAGCAACAATTATATTATAATGAGATACAAAATGTAAGATCTATAAAAACTAAATAACGGCAGCTACTTTAAGATAGCAAATATATTAAACGGGAAAAATGAAATAATAGGTGAGGTATTAAAATAATGACTTGGCAGCTAATATTTACAGTGGGATATCAAACATTGTATTATTAGCAACTATTGTCTTCCATATAAAAATACACTTTCGGGCAGTGATTTACAGCAGCTGTAAAACTTAAATCGGGTCCAATAATTAAGTATTAGGATATCAGAAATTTTGTTTGCACAGCAAATTTACATGAGTACATCTCTAACCAGATCCGACACGGATGTTTAGGTTCAGAAGGCTCTGGCTTGGAGCGAAGCGCAGCTTCGCTCCAAGCCAGAGACTTTGATGTTAGGTTATTTTTTTTTTGTATTCAAAAAGCAAGTTCATTCTGAAAAACTGCTGTAAATAATATAAAAATAGAAGCTATATTTAAAAGAAAAAGAGTTAACATGCATAATGTGCATTAAGATTATTAGCTATGCATTGATGAAAAAGCTTTTGCTTTAGGAATAATCGCTGTACGCTGCGAAAATAAATTGTAGTGTGTTTAGTGATATTTTGAGTTGAATTGTTCTTCTTTTATGCCTTTTACTGTTTCGCCATTAAAAAAAAAAATTTAAGTCAAGAAATAATATATATAAACCATTAATATTTTGTTTGCATGCCACAATTTGCTTTATTTAGACCTCATAAAATGTCGCACATAGTATGTTTTTTATGACCATGTGCATATTTTCTTCTCATCTCATTTAATTTTATAAACGTTCTCATTGTATAATTTATAAAAGCCTATTTTCTACATTTTATCCGCCGTCAAGTTGTCGTCTAACAATAAATTCAGTTGCTACACCAAAAAATCACTGCCAATTTAAATTTAAACAAAGCTTTAGAACTCAATATAAAGCTCCTACTTAATGCTTAAAATGCTACTTCACTGTAGCTGCCAACCTATTATTTTTCGTACCCATTTTAATTATTTTTAAAACCCTAAATCAGATAAGTTTGTCGCCGCGTTAAATACATGCCATTAATAAACTAGATTTAAAAATAAGCAATATTTATTATGAATATATGAGATATATGAGAGTGCGCTCACTTTTATGTATTGCAAGAATGCATGATGTGAACAAGTCGATACTTATACAACCTAACTGAAAGGGTAATAATTTATCAGACTGGAGTGGGTATGAAGGTGGATCGGATGTAGTGCATTTACTTCGAGAGAAAACCGTCTGTCATATCGTTGTCACACAACTGAAATACATACATCTCACAGGAACTCAAGTATCTATAGTACATATGAGTTCGATTAGTAATGACTATAATGGATAGTTAAACAAGGACCACACATTAGCCCGAAAAAGGTAGATGTGATATCAAAGGTAGGAAAATACTAATTGGCGAATAGATAAATAACACGAAGCACTTTCTAGCTGTACCTCAGCCAGATCAAGGCACGTACACACATCTTCCCAACGAGTCCGAGATTTATGGCTTTTAAAATTCACAAATAGCCACCAGATCCGGCCTAATTAAAAAATGGGCTAAGTACGCATTGGATATGCATGAATTGTGGGTTCCGTAGAAGAAAAGTAATTGAAGATCATAGCATGCATAGAAAGGTTAGGTTGAATAAAACATCTAATAGAGCATACGTTTCTATAAATCTCAAGCGGCGCTGAAGGATCTCTGATATCTTTTTTCCACTTATCCCTGCCCTAAGAATTTTTCGTGAGCCTGTACTTCCTAACTCTGCTATACTCGATATCATCCAGTGGTGTACATGGCCATAAGGATCCTCTTGCCATTCGGGCTCTCAAAAATATGTAATATACAATCTTTTACATCTTGAGTTTATTGGAAACATTTTGGTAATAGATAGATAGATAAAACATTTATTCGTTTCTGCAACACACTACAATACATACACAAAAGAAAGGTACAACATGGCATAATGGCATCTTTCCTCAATACGAATAAGGACTATGCCACAAACGATCATCTTTCTTATCTTCGAGGAAGCTTCTTGTATCCTGACATCGCAAAAAGCAATTTAAAAAATCTTCAGTCTATTATTTTTTTAGCTGCGGAACTCTAAAACTAAAAAAATCGTTTTTCGAGAACAAAGTCTCGTCTCGTCTCACGGTTACGAGCTCTCTGTTTTACGAGCGCGCAATAAAACACGAAACTGGAAGCTTTTTTAAGACTAAACTGTCCGGAGATTAACTTTATGGTTAGGTACTGACTGGCTAATGACCACAATAAAGGAGCTATTTAAATAGCTAATGATTGATAAGTAGATGTACGTGTTACTTAATCATTTCAGTAACCACATAAATAAAAAGCATTTAAATGTGTTCTAAAAAGTTTTTAGATTTGACCTAAGCTAATGATTAAATGAAGCAATAGAAAATGACTGTTATATCATTAATTCGAAAGTTATGTTAATCAACTCTATCCTAAGTGGCATCATTTCATAAATCAACTGAGTAAATGTCAAAAAAATTGGACGGAATTGGATCCTGATGATAATGAATTGTATGGCGTGCCACAAGGTTCGAATATGGGACCGCTTTTACTCTATTTCCACATTAATGCTATAAATACTAAAATTGACGGTAACCTTGTTGAGCCGGCGCCGATTCATTCGTTCAATTTACTAATTGGATATTATTCTTCCACATAACGACCCAATTAGCTCCAATCAATCCCTGGTGTAGCATTAAATATTGGTGCATTAAACCACATAATACTAAATACAGTATCACTACAAGTTGGAACAAAATATTTCCTCCAAATTTATCATAATTTTAACTAGGTAGTCATTTGTAAATATGGTTACACATTGGCATATCCTCCCCGTTTTTTTCCTTAGTGTCTAAAATATACCGATTCGTATTTTATAAACTAGTGAGCCCAAAACTAACAAAGTAAAAGCTGAAATACAATTTCCCAACTATGCAGTTCCCGTGTCGATGTTCAATATCGGAAAAATGCCCTCACAAAGGGTAAATGCAGGTATTTTGTTTCACCCTGTACATGACAGTATGTCGGAATTTATTAACAAGCTAAATTGTAGTGGATTTGATGGCTACAGGTAAAATGAGAGATTTTTATAAAACTTTAACTTACAATTTTAAATGAAAACCAATACTTGTAATTTCTTTTGAATCGTAATCAAGTTGTATCTCGATGACATGAATATTAAGTTTTTCTTTGAATTGCATTACCATTAAGTTGATGGAACTCATGGGAACCAGACCCATAAAATGTTTGGGAAAACAACTTAAGGTTGTTGGAACTTGAAGTCCAATATTACTTCCTTGCTAAGTGTACGCCAATGTAAATTCTTAAGCAGATTACGTGCAAAAATATACGCAAATACACTTGCAATAAACGTTATCAGAGGATATTGACATTATTGACATTTGCTAGCGAAAAAGCGAGTGTCACTTGGCAAGAGGGCTGATAAGAGAAATAACGTCGGGAGAGCGGGAGACCCCAAGAAGAAGAAGAAGAAGCTAAACCGAAGCCCAAATCAAGTGTCTTATTTTGTAAACAAAAACTACAAACATTTTAAGCTTTTCTGTGATTATTGCATAGTTATTTTCACATTATTAGCTCGGATCACTTTATTTTCACAATGATGAACAGGTTCAATCAATCAGTTCCTTCAGTGTTACATCACAACAGGTAATTAGACGATCATATTTGTTTACAAAATAAGACACTTTATTCGGGCTGCGGTATAGATTTATTCATCGCATTTTAAGCAAGAAGTAAAGTGAGAATTCTTATGTGTGCATAAGTGTGTAAATGCCTAGGCATGTGTGAGTAAGTGCTTCCTTGAATTCTTCAGTAACTTTTGCTACCAAGCTGCACTGTGGGAAAACTCTGTAAGGAAACGCCGCGTCCTTGCAGTAATCGAAAGTAATGGAGCATATCATAACGACTATTGTGAACCGTTTACCGGCCCCCGGAATGGCGATATGATAATAAAACTGCGCACGCGTCGACACGCGTATAAATCCGCTCTTTCAAGACCATTCTGTTTTGTGCCACAACTAGATCAGCGTTATGTAGATTTAGACGCGGCAGTGTTTTTTTAACAATTATCAATATCAAGAGGGTCCAGTACCCAGTCGGGTTGTTTATCAACAGTGTTATTATCTAATGACATAATTATTGGTACGTATCTGTCATTAAACGCTGCCGCAGCATCCATCGATATCACGCTGTTAACTTTAGAGAATAACACCGCAGTAGGCGATGCTGACTTGGGTTTTAAAGTTAGTCCTTTCCCAAACATAAGTAAGTAGTTGCTCGTTGGAATTTTTCAGAATTTCAAGCTCTATTATAGACTTATTCTTAATTATTACAATCATTTTCTATTCTTATTTTGTTTATCTAGACTCTAACCCTGTCAGAACAGCCAAAAAACCAACAATCACATTACTTATCATTATCATCATGACTCCGCACGAAGCAGTAGTGACAGGTTCATCGAAAACCCACATCTACGAGTTCATAGGTCTACGCGGGGTATTTCGGCCTCCTTTGATCTCGCCGCCGGTTTTAATGAGGCGGGCCGTATAGACGGTAACTAGATCGAATTGTGAGTTACCACTGACTGTCCCGCGCTAAGACTAACGATTTGTTAGCTTTTCTAAACCGTTTATGAAGGAAAATTGGGAGGAACAACTGGTTTTTCTAAACTTTGATGTTGGACGTGCAGTTTTTAGATCGATTGGTGAAAGGAAGATCGAACGTGATTCTTTTTGTTTGACTATCAAAGACCATTATACTGAAATAGACCAGCAATATCGAATAAAAAAGCGTCGCTTCGCAAAGGCCTCTAAATTGTATTTACTAGAGGCGCTTCTAAACTTTTGATTCATACATTTGAAACCTTATCAATTATCTTTTATATGCATGAAAACAAAGTTGATTTGGAAGCTAACTCGGCATTACTTGACGGATATAAACAGAGACTTGACCCTACAGGCTTATAATATTCAAAACTGCATGAAGATATTGATTCAATGAATGTGGAAGCATAAACCGTGAGGATTGCACACAGCGGGTAGCAGCCTACTGGGAACAAGGTTAGTTTACGTATTATGTACATGTGAACTGAAGCAAAAGTCACCCTAATACAATACGGCTAAAAGATGACCTAGTATTGTGACTACAATGCATTTGTGAACTATCAAAACAAAATCTCGCAACAAGTGCAAGCACATCCATTTACATTTACAACAAAATAAACTAACGAAACCGGAACCAGTGCGTTTTATTTTGCACGTCTATCGCACTGTCAAAATTCAATAGCGAGAAATGAACACCCGCAAAAAACGCACTGGCCAGCTCAGCCGTAGCATTTCCTAAAAAAAAAAGAAATAAAATAAATATGTACAAAATGGAACGCGACTTTTCATTCTGTAGGGACGCGGGAAAAGCGAACAATAGGCGGGAAAATTGCGCGTCACTCTGGCGTTCCAATTTGTCAAACGGTCTCAGCAAGATGGCGGTTGCGGATGCTACAACATGGCGGCTTCCGGTTGGCGTTTAATTAAAAATGCCTCTCATTTGATACTCGGCAGGGCGAGGATATGTGAAGGATGGTAAGATATTGTATAATAATTTGTACTGGTAATAAGGTCATGATATGTCTATCGGGTCTGAGTTGAGTGAGACCTCAGTGAGACGCATCACTTATATGAAAATTTTGAGCTCGCTTTTACAACTGTCAGAAAGCTAGGAATTTTGACAGTTGTAAGAGCAAACTCACGCTAAGCTCCAGTTCAAAATTGTCTCCGAATCTCGGCTTAAAGCTGTAAGTCTAAAACCTAGTTTATTCCCACTGTGTTTTGTGACTAACTGCTTACAAGTTAGAAAGAGACCGTGACTTAAACCATGGAATTTTAAAATCACATTTATGGCTAATAGCGGTCGTTAACAAAGTGATCAAATTAAGACTTCAATAAAAGTTTAACAAACTGAATGATTTTTGCACCTATACTAAAACTAATTAACATGGCTTACTTGTTAATGATTCATGTGATTTCAAGTTAATGTTCATTGAACATCGTCAGCAATTTATTAATGAAATAATAATGTTCCATTTAGCACTTAATTGTTAAATCCATAAGCGCCATCAATTCCTTTAAACTTTGATAAATATTTAAGGTAAATAGGGTTGACGATTGAACCCGGAAATAAGGGGCAAGTAATGGCGGCTCTCGCCGGAAGTCCCGGATCGCGGGGGCGACCGGACAAGTACAGTACAGCTGCCAGCACATGAAATGCAACCGGCATTCTATGCCACGGTAATACAGCCTAGATTGCAATGGTTCTGTGTATTTGACGTACAATTCAGCATTTTCCGCTCTCACTCAAATGGACTCGGAAACCTTTTTTTTTTGCAATTTTAGTGAGCGAGTGAGATCGGTAACGACGTTAGGGTTCAAAATTGACGGTAGTGATGCTGAAAGTGGGTGACAGACCGGTATATTGGGTAAATACATGGCAAATTGCAGTACGGAGGAGTACATCAGTACTACTGGCATTCACAGTATCGTAGATATTTATTAGTAACTAGCTGTACCCCGCAACTTCGTTTGCGTAGAGGAGGAGGATGGAGAGGGTGGAGGAGATCAGGAGGCAGATCTTCCTCTCTGGATCCTTGTTTCCACATCACATACCGCCATGGCTTATAGCCTATAAGCTGTCCGGATATTTCAGCTATATCCTAGCTAGTAATTTACATTGGTTAATAAAGTTATCACACAAACTCCTCGGACTTTTAAAGTATAACAGCTGTCACGTTGCCGTCTTTTTCAACAAGATCCATTGCTCGGTTGCTATGACAATAATTTTTATGTTACTATTGAAAGCCAGCAATGGAGTATAGAAATGGGAATGGGCTTGCTGTTACTGTCAGTTACACAATTAGACCGAGGATTAGACCTTTGTAGACAAGATGGCAATGGACTGATAGTTCGTTTAATTTATGTTACTATAGAAACTTCTTAAACGTGTTTGTGTCAAATTCACACTTCCTTAAAACCTTCATGTTTGAAAGGTACCTATGGCAATAAAATTTAATCCGTGGAATACCGTTAAGTCACGTTTATGACTAACAGCATTAATGATCAATTCACTAGTTACGCCTGTCATCATGTGAATGATCACTAAGTACCATATCACAGAGCACTTGACCTCCCCCGAAACATGCGAAATCATTAATAAACCGATATGTCCCATGCCACCCCTACTACGCTAGTAGATCATACAAATGAAAAGATGTGACGTCATACGAACCCATACGTGTTGGTTTGGTTGTCAACTACTTTTCCATAAGAATCAGTCACAGATATATTCTAAAATTTGAAAAATATTTGTAATAAATATACGCGTAAATAATTTACAATATACATAAAAGGAAACCATCTAATAATATCCAGTATCTGAAAATATGTCAAATTACCTCGTCAATATCCATCAATGTGCATGTCTTCTGCAAGAGGCCCTTGGTTTTATTCCCAGTCGGGAAGACCCTTGGTACACATCAAAGCACATTAAGTGTAATACTTTGGACCGTTCTTATTATCTGAGTCGTAAGAATTGAAATCGTACTGGAAGTGTTATTTAGTCTGCTGTGTCCGTACCTACTAAGGTATTTTATGGGAATATGGTTGAACCTTGATAGTTTTGGTGTATGTCTCCTGGAATCATATCATAGGAAATCCTACTTTGGATCATGAGTGTGATGCCTTAATATCTTATTAACTGCCCCCTTATCATCAACTCTTATAGCAGGATTACTTCAATAATACTTTATTATTTCGTACCATGACGTCCTTAATAAGCTTACTTTAAGGTCGTCATGGTACGAAATAACAAAATATTATTGAAGTAATCCTGCTATAAGACTTCATTTTAAGGCCCCTGTATTTATACCATAAATATTTTGTCTTAATCAAATGAAGATTTTTTTAGCTGTGGACAGCGGGGTTACTCTCACCTCTTATAGCGACCCAGTTTAGGTTCCTAAACTGACAACTCAACGCCAAACGTCATTGTAGCGATTCGGTTCAGTTTAGGAACCTAAACTGGATCGCTATAAGAGGTGAGAGCAACCCCGCAGGACTTGAATCTGAGACCTTGTCATTCCGTGACACGCTATTACAAACTGAGCCACCTAACTGTATGTTTCTACGAGCCCGTAAATAATCTAGACCCCCATCCACGATCCCACAATACGCAAGTGGATGTCAACGTACGAAAACAGCGGCCACGGACAATGGCGAATAATAGAAACTACCCTCTGACGAGTATTAAAAAAAATACAAAAAACAAGTGGGAAACGGCTCACAATGGGGATCGAACGTGGACCCTTCGCACTCGACGCAGGGTTGTGCGTGACATGAATTTAAATTTTTCAGTTGTTTAGGTTGTTGACTTTAAGGTTTTTTGTTCGGTTTCTATTTTTAAAGGACATTAAGATGAGTAGCGTGTTATGTAAAGATGACAAGATTTTAAAATTATTGTGTAAGTGTAAAATATAATCATCATTTGCAACAGCCTGTGTCAGGCTTTTCCAAAGATGATTGACAACATACCACCTTGCGTAAATCATCCCTCCATCCGGTCGGGAGGCTGACCGATAAATATTATGGTACAGAAAAGGCGGATTACAGGATTACACATGCCATGTTTTATTAATATGTGGGCATGTAGGTTTCCTCACGAGACGTGGACAGCGGTCCTGAAAAGGGACCTGGAAGCAGCTCAGGTGACACCAGACACGACCCACAGCGTCCTGGCGAAAACAGACTAGGAGAGCCGACCCCAAATGACATGGGAAGTGGCTAAGAAGAAGAAGTAGGTTTCCTCAAGATGTTTTCCATCACATTTATGAAAGCAATCAATACAATAAAAAATCGACGTATTTTCTATCGGAAAATAAAAAGGAAAACTCATTGGTAGGATGGGGTTCGAACTTGGACCTTACTTATCTATGTTCAGGCCGGCAAGCGCACTTTGCCATGCCTAGCTATACCTATGCATTTATACAATTTCTGCAGCAAAATAGGAATAACTGAACACACACTGATTATTTCTATTTTGCGTTCACAGCACACGTAAAATAACAATTGAAACTAGCTTAATTACCGGAACACACATCATCGGAACAATTAGCTGCCACGTTTCAAACAATTTTTTTACTCAAAATGTACCGAAAAACCTCCTTACCGAAATCCAGCGTCCCAACTACAGCGCCACCGAGCTCTCACAAATATGTTTCAATAGTGAGTTTGGATAAGTGACAACCCTAGCGGCATTCATCCCTCGCTACTCTGAGCATTGAGTGTATCAATAGTTGTTGGATTTGTTTGAATTTGGTCTTATTAATTAACTAAATGAAATACGGGATGCCACTCTACAGCGAACGCCCTATCAATTACTGTTAACAATTTAATTGCTGCGATTTCATTTTATATTATAATTAAGTTCTTTTAAACTGATGTAGGGATACGAACTAGCCACGTTTAATTTTAAATTATTTTCTACATAATAAGTAATTTAAATGTTTTTTTTTTATTTTATTTTTAAATATCTATCCATTATAACAAAACCGCTGGCCGCACACAGCGATTACCGTAATACTTCTAACCGACGCGTCCAATTAGACATAACCGCCAATTAGCGAGCGCGTGCTGGCGCCCAACGTGGGGCGTGATGGTGAATGTATTGCGCTAATTACCGCCAAATTGAGCCGCAATGCCACCACTCGATCATTATTATGGCTTTATAAAATAACTAAAAGCACGTTTTTTTCTTGTTCTGTGCGCAGGTTCATTATTAAACTTGTAACAGATATCTCAAAGACCTAAAACCTACTCAAAGAATCTACAAACGATGTACCATATTAAGACATGACTACTAATTTGGTGTTGGCGCCCACCGTGTGACGCTTTATTGTGAATGTATTGTGTTAATATACCTCCAAAGTGAGACGATATCAAAGTGGTAGCTCCATCATTATTATGGGTTTTAATTAATAACTAGAAGTATGTTTTTTTTCTTCTTTTTGCTTGTTCTTGGCGAAGATTCATTATTAAGCTTGTAGAATGACTAAGATAGATACTCCAAAGACATAAAATCTACGCATAGAATATACAAACAATGTCCATAAGACATGACAACCAAGTTAGCATTGGCGCCCACCGTGGGACTCATTAATCGCGATAATGAATGTATTGTGCTAATATACCGCCAAATTGAGCCGCAGTGCCATCACTCGATCACCGGCACTTTTGTGAGTTCTCAAAGTGTTTATTTTTCGATTTTTTTAAAACAATGTAAACATGTATGATCGAGTATGATTTGCCAATATTTGTTTATTTCTCAAACTGTTATTAAACACGCCTGGATACGGATACTTAGTTACCAAAGAGGACTCAGTCACATATTGACAAGTTACATACAACAACAGCTTTAGAGCACCGTTTATAAATAAAACGAATTCTAAAACAAACACTAAATTAAATTTTATTGTTTCCGATCCCAGCCCACCCGTAAACTTTTAAAAATATGTCAGAGAAAAGAATATTAAAATGACAATATATCCGTCAAACAATGAACGGGAGCATGCATTCGAAATTTAAATAGAAACAGGACGACAACGAGATGGTTTCGAAATTAAAAAGTGTGCGTGAGATGGATGTAACGGTTGAATAGCTTCGTCCCCCTCTTTCCGGCACGTGTCCATCTTGGGTATGAATATTGATATCTCTCATTAGAGCTTGAAACTTGTCTATGGATTGATTTTTACAAGACAACAGAGTACGCGTATGGAAGGAGATTTATGTTTGAAATAATAAGTTTCTTTCTAAAGTATGCTGCAAACTCGACCAACTAAATATGTGCACATTACGTATTTCGGGCGTGGATAAACTTTATAACGCTGAATTATTTTTTGTTTTTATGGCAGAAATGTTGACCTAAATTCGAAAAATTACTTACCAAATTGTTACTTTCAATTGACGCTTCTTAGATAGGTACAGGCCGAGACGGCGGCAGTCTGTCGGGGGGCCATTACCGTTCTCAAAACGATCAAATCATACCATGTCTGTCGCGCCGAACAGAGACGCCGCTATACTAACGTAATAGCACTGTCCCTGTCATGTGCGTCATGACATGATTTGATCGTTTTGAGAACCGAGCCCCACAGATCTTAGCCTAAAGCTGTCAAACATAACATATTGACAGTTGAATGAATTAACTCAAGCTATGTTAAATATTGTCTGAGGATTTTGATCTTAGAAGTAAGTGGTTATCATTATCTATGATTCAGTCTTCTACGTAAGTACGTGTTGTCCGTACTTACGTAGAAGACTGAATCATAGATAATGATAACCACTTATTACATACAGTGATATTGCCTTGGTATAGCGGCGTCTCTGTTTGGCGCTAGATGACATGGTATGATTTGATCGTTTTAATAACGGTAATGTCCCCCCGACAGCTGTAGCTTCGTTCGTTTTACAGTCGACAGTAGATCAATGGTAACACTTGCAGTACGATTTCAACTCTTATGAAGAAGAGTGTTACACTTGATCTGTAGTTAGCTGTACAAGAACAAACTCAAAGAGTTCTATTTAAAGAATATAGGACCACGTTCCCAGATATTTACTTTGTCACAATGTCACCTACAGGATAAGCCAGAGTTTAAGGTAAATACACATTGATCCGTTTCTCAAATACATGGTGTTACCGCAATGAACAAACGCAGCATCGCCCGCGGCGAAACCGGGTAGGGACGTAGCGGTTATCCGTCCGCATCTGAAATTGCGGATATTATATTGCGGATCGTAGCGTAAATGCACGTTTTGTGGAGCCGGTATGATTTCCTTTCTTTCACACATATATCTCGCCTGTTTCGGGAGATAGTGGACTTCCTATCTGCTGTAATCTTGGCACACTACGCTCGTTTCCTCAACATTCATCAATCTCTTCATGTGCGCTTGTTGGTTTGTAGTTGACCGCATTCGATTGACGCCGGTCAACGGTCTGTAGTACTTACCTCTTACACCTATGTATTTCTCATGACTCTTATTTCATTCATTAGATCGATATTTACAAATAATGCTTAGTTTGTTAGGTGTTACTATTTCTTACATACTCGTCAATCCTACTCGCAGATGGTTATAATTTGGACAAAGTCAAATATCTTTATTGCAAGTAAACACGTTGTGTACATTTTTGCACGTCAACATTTTTTGAATTTACATTTACACCACTTTGTAAGTACTTTATTTAATTCCTAGTTATATATAATATCCGTACTACAACATATCCGTAACCTCATCCGCTAATTTCAACCCCTATTGCGGGGGTAAGGGGGGTTGGGAGGTGTGTTGCCATCCCTTTGAAGTCGCCGCCGCCGGCGTCTGTGCGCGAATGCCGGGTAACCGACGCTTAGCTTTGTTTTCGAGTTAAAATGACAGACGTTTTTGGGAATTACGCTCAGGCGTATTTTCCGTCTCTCCCTCGAGCCGAAAACTAATGTATTTTCTTTGATTGTAATTCCAAATCGCCTTTCGGGTATTTTCTTTAAAATCTGTGGATTACTTTCATTTATTACTTCATGCTGTTCCTTTTTCCTTTTTTAAAAGACATTGCCACATGTCAATGGAGCTTTGCCCCACCTACAAAACTACGTGACCATTTAAGCTGTACCTATCATTTTGTTGGGGACTTATTACAGGTTTCATATTGCATAATCATAATCAGTATCATTTTCTACTACTTTCGCAACTCCTATAGAAGAATAACAAAAAAAATGAATAAATCGCTTCGATTTCTTACTATTTTCTGAATTCTTAATTAAGCTGTTTTTTTCAAATCGCAACTTGTACAAAACTTTATTTTAAACCAATAATTTTAATAAAAAACGGAGATATTTTTACATTTATTCGTTATCTTGTACAACTTGCGGTGGATGGTGGGGCAGAATCTGGCATTGTCATTTACAAATAATTTTTCTTTCTTTCTTTTCAATAAATTCACCATACTGCCATTCGCGAACATCATCTGATTAATTTAACGTAACATTCCACTGTAGACATTAAAATGAAAATTATCAAATAATTTCGCAACCGTCGTTTCCCGCCATTTTCAAAAGCCCTCCAATTTGTCGTGTATATTCCCAAAAATGTCATGAATATTTCCGGTGTATAATGTAGGGTGTCCATGTCGGCCTGAAGACCGGGGACAGTCGCTCCAATCGTGTCCTTTGATATGCTAATACGTGTCTAATATTTCCCTCCGGTTTTTAGAAAGTAAAGGCTTTATAGTGGACAGGACAAGTTAAAAAGTCGAGTTTTCAAAACAAAAACAAGTGTTATCTTGTTGGAAGGCGTAATTCGTGTGCGCACTGTTTTTGAGTAACTTGTTTTAAAAGCGTTTGTTAAAAGTGCACAAAATTACAGTATAAACCCATGAAGTAATTTGTTAACGAATAAAAGACATTGCCACATTTCAATGGAGCTTTGCCCCACCTACAAAACTACGTGACCATTTAAGCTGTACCTATCATTTTGTTAGGGACTTATTACAGGTTTCATATTGCATAATCATAATCAGTATCATTTTCTACTACTCTCGCAACTCCTATAGAAGAATAACAAAAACAATGAATAATTTGCATCGATTTCTTACTATTTTCTGAATTCTTATTTTGTATTTGACAAATACGACAAACATCCAATAGCGAATACGAATAGCCATGTGAAGTGGGAGCATAACGGCTTCGCCTCGCATTATTTTGACAACTGCTTGACAGCGAGGGGCGAGGCGAGGCGGTGCCGGGTGGGTATGTGTGCGGCAACGCTAAGTTAAATAATATTTAATAAAATGTATATATTTTGCCAAATGTAAGGCTTGACAGATACGCATAATTAACTCCTTGGTAAGCAGTACAAAAAGCCATATTTCCGCAGTGCCCCCCCAGCTGTCAGATATTTTGACAGGTATATTTTGCAAGTGTATCTACCCCGTAGCGGCGCGGAGCACTGTCATACGCAGGGGTCGCACAGTAATGTCGCTTCCCCTTCGCATTAATAAAACATTTTGCGGGCCTGCGCTGTACGGAGGTACAGTCTGACATATTTTTTATGATTTGATATTTAAATAGTAAATTATTAAGTAATGGAAAGGGTTTTAAATTCTGTAATTCTTTAATGTACACAAAATAAATACACGTTACATGAAATAAAAATTGGATGTACATAAGGTGTGCTTAACTCTACGATAGAGTTCTCTACCAGCAAACCAGTGTGAGAGAGATACGAGATCTGGAGCAGGCAGAACAAGTGTACACAGTGTCATACAGTAATTATATACTTAAACCTAAAGAAGAGTGTTCAGTGTCATTAGATGAACAACTTTCGCGGATTTTTTTTTACTTATTATATTTTGTATGCTGCGTCTTCTAGAATTTATTTATTCGAGTCGTAGTACAGCTAACAGCAGATCAAGTGTACTTTGGATCGTTCTTATTATCTGCGTCAAAAAGAGTTGAATTCGTACTGCAAGTGTTACCATTGATCTGCTTTTGTCAGTACAAAAGAAGTTCAATTATCCATACTGAACACTCTCCCTCGGCTTGCTCGCTAACATTGGCAAAAGACATAAACTGTCGAGTCTATTAATAAATTAAAAAAGTGACTACGAAAAGTAAACTTGTTCCAATCGCGTTAATAAAAATACTCAAAGTGTGCGTCCTTTTGATTTGACTTGAGTATTTGTTTGTCTTTTTGGTCACATATTCTTAAAAATCGAGTCGAGTCTCATACTCGAAACTCAAAGACCCGAGTCACATTCAGGAAGTAGAGCAAGTTCACGAGTCTGACTGTACGTGACGGCATTATCTACCAATTTGCATTTTAGTAATCTATTCAAAGCATTTCTTTGATGTCTTCATATGCGTATGCCGTTTAACCTCTGGCCTTGTTGCGATGTTTTTATTAGGCGGTCCTTTTGTGAACGTCACTTTATTTATTATGTATAAGATACGCGAGATTCGAAAGGGTATGTAATTAGAAAAAAAGGTGTCAAATATTAACGATTTAAAAAACCGGCCAAGTGCGAGGCGGACTAGAGCGCACCGAGGCGGCTGGGTGTGCGTGGATTTTAAGTTTTTTATGAAGGCTACGGCACTAACTACTACAATTAAACGTCTGAAAAAATATATAGGAATCTTGGGGTGTCTATTTAGGGACTGATGAATACCGATACACGATTGGACAAACTTCGCTCGATAGAAAAAAATCGCAAATACCCTTTCCATGTCTTTAAAAATGAAAATTATGTCTAAACCGAAATAGTTATTAATACAAAATATATATCAAAATGTAAAGTATTATAAATACGAGAGCTTGTTTTAAAAAAATCTGATTTTTGTTGGCGTATTTTTATTTCCCATTTTTTATATGGAGTCACTGTGCCGTACTCTTAACTCCGCTGCGGGACATCTTCTGTCTCGCGCTTGAGTTTGACAGCCCCTTAACCCCGTAACTTTGCTCTAACGAAAAGATAAACTAGATTTAGAGACGAACTTCTCTTTGCCATTATCAAAATATCTTGTCCATACATCGACATACATAAATATAAGTTTGTAATATGACAGACAGACAGACGGACAACAAAGTGATCCTATAAGGTTTTTCACCTTGAGGTACTGAACCCTAAAAATAACAATTCATTCTTGCAAAAATAAAATACTTTTTTTTTCTAAAAAGGGTTGAATTACAATTTTACTCCCGTAGAAGCCTTAAAAGATACATTCTTTTTGCTGTTACATAATTTTAAAAGTATGTTGAGATTATTTTTAGACTTTTATATTCGGCCATACTTTTTAGGCGAAATAAAGTTTAGAATAGCACTGGAAAGTTAACGTTGCTTTGAATATTTACAATACGGAATGTAACGGAAAGGGTTATTTTAAGCCGAAAGGGTGTTAATTATCGGCATAACAGAATAACTTTTGTTATATGATTCCTCGAGTTTGGATTTTTCATACATTTTGTAGCTATCGATCTGAATGAGACATTATTTTTTATTATTATTCGAAATTTCATTGAACAAAAGTTGTTATGTTACCGATACTAAACACCCTCCTTTTGAATTATTATATATAAACGGATATCACTCACTTATATTGTTAAAGTTAGACCGACAGCTTCGACCAAACAATTTGAGGAAAAATAAAAATAAAATATTTAGAATAAATTCAACTATTTAGAATAATATGTTGTTCAGTGGTTGATTAGTGTTTTTTATAGGTATATAAGTAAGGCTGTAAATATATTAAGGCTGTAAAGTACAATAAATTCAACTACTTATCAAAAAAAAAATTGATATGCATCGTTACTGTTCTTTGGAGGTTTTACATTTTAAGGGGGTTTTAATTTTTTCCCAACGATTTCTTTCACTGGAATTTGGTCTAATGGTCAAGTCAAGTCAAATTTCTTTATTGCAAGTAAGCACATTGAGTACATTTTGCACGTCAATATATTTTTTGAATTTACATTTACACCACTTTGCAAGGAAAAGGTGCCAACGCTGAGGAGAAAAAGTGGCAAAAAACTCTCAGCAACATATCTTTTAAAACAATGATAATACAATGATTACCTAATAACTATACAGTACGTAACTATTACTATTGTTAGTAAGTTTATCCCTCATGCGGAACCGGCGACACACACCATGCATGTTCATCGGTCATTTCTAAGGTCATTGTGCGACTTGTGACGTAATTAGTTGATTTATTTTTGCAGTTTTGATTTACTAAAAAACCTTACCAATTTAATATTTATCATGAGAATAATTTTATATTTATCTCCAGTTTCAATTTGTCTAATGAATTCAAGGACAGCCTGTAGAGTTCATAGGAATACAGAACAAAAATTATATTCCTTTATTAAAAAAAAATGAACTTTATATTTATCTAAACGAAACAACATTAAAAATTCGATAACGTATCCGAGATTACGTCCACACAAACGCCCCTAGAGCGAGCGAGAAAACATCACGTAGAGTGGACACGGGTCGAATGGTAATGCGTATATTAGTCGCCTCGTCTTGCCCATTTGAAGCGACGTTACTCTTAAAAAACTTACCGTAAAACTATCTGGTGAGTACACGAGTATAATGTCCAGAAGGAATTATTTAGTACATACCTGGAACAAATAAATAGGCAATTAAATATTTATCAATCAAGAATGATAAGATATAAAAACAAAGTAATGTCTCCTTAATAGATTCTAAGGTGGACATTCATAGACAGTTCTGAGCGCAAGCATAGTGAGGTCGCATTTACAAACGTCAAATTCAATTCAATAGAAAAGTTCACGCTAACTAAACACGCTAGCTAACTAAACTCATGCTGAAAACTGTCTAACGAATCTAGAGTTTAGACCTACTTGAACTTGGGCTAACTCTTAGACATACGTATCACTTTATAGAAATTTTGGGTAATTTTCAGGATAGGCAGAGTACCCAAGACACTGGCAGCATATTATATTATATATTACCTACTTATTAGTTTATTCAGTACTTCAAAGTACAAAAAGACTAGAAAGTTGGGTCGACAGCAGATCAATGGTAACACTTTTTACTTTTGACAGTTCGTATTATTTGCGTCGTAAGACTTGAAATCATACTGCAAGTGTTACCATTGATCTGCTGTCGACTGTACCTAGGTAAGTACAAACCATATTATGGAACTTTATTGAATAAAAAATAAAAAGAAGGATAAAAAATTATAACAAATAAAATGGCAATAATAGGTGTGATTATACAGGTGGCCTAGATTTCATTCGACAAAATTAAATGGATGGTCAGGCTTGTGACATACATTAATTCTGCACAGCGTTTAAGTAAATTAAACAATTTGGGGAAATATATATAAAAAATTACAATACATTTCACTATCAAAAAAATATTAAATTGATTTGCAACGATTTCTTTCACTGGAATTTGACCTAATGGCCATTTCTAAAGTCATTGTGACTTGTGACGTACTTAGTTAAATTTTTTGGCAGTTTTGATTTACTAAAAACCTTACCAATTTAATATTTATCATGAGTACAACCCCCAGTTTCAATGTCGAATGAAATCAAGGAGACCACCGCGATATAGCGATATAGCGGCTACCTTAACGCAACAGTCAATTCATAATAATATGCTACATCGCATAGCGATTTTTATGTGGTTTTACAGGGGTTTTATAACAATTCAGTTGTTTTGGAAATGTATATAAAATGGAACAACTTAAAACATTCTTGCCTTAAAAGATTGTAGGCTATAGGATTCTATTGTATATTCTTGCAGAGTCACGGAATTTAAAAACTTTCTGATCTAAATGATAAATACACACTTCTGATCAGGGCTGACAGATGTTGATAATCGGGATCTGTGCGAAGTGGTATTTCTATGAAATGGACCTTTTAGGAAGTGGACATTATGAACCAATTATATATGAATTCAACACATTTGACATAGTAATAATTGACGACAAATAGTCCATTTTTGTTTGCAAAGTTTTGTGTCTGATATTTTCAAGATTAAATTTACAATTTTTGATTGAAAGAAATGTGTCGCACAAAAAACCTATACTTTGATACTCCAAAAGAATAAATATTAATATCTCATACAAATTGGTACAAATTGTATTAAAAAGGCCAAAATAAAAATTCGCGCAGATCCAAAAATCGTACAGAAAAGACAGAGATAAGTATACAGGGGAACTCAATAAGGTTACCTAATTTAATAATTATTTTACAGTTACATAGTTTTAACTTTTATCTATCAAACAGTGAAAGAATTTTTGCAATAGGTCAATATGTTTTTGAGATAATCTCAACCTTATGAACTCTCCCGTACACCTTTCTCTGTGTTCCACCGTGCAGTCGACAGCACATCAAGACTTTGGACCGCTCTTATTATCTGCGTTGTAAGACTTGAAATCGTACTGCAACTGTTATCATTGATCTGCTGTCGACTGTAAAACGAAATTTACGCAGCTACACCATGTATTAGGCATCCGTACCTACGTATTCGTTGAAACTAACCTAGTCAATGATCGATTGATAACACGAATCGTGCTCGAATATTCGCGTTACGCGCGAACATTCGCTGTGGATACGATGACAGACGAACAACCCAGGAATTTCATCTTGTATTTCTCGAAATATGAAATATGCATGCATGTTTATTTTTAAACACAATGACGAATTCTCAAATACGCGCCGTTATCTTGAGCTTAATCTTGTTTTTTATCCGAGTGCCACTAAGCTCTAAGCTTTCAAAGCTCGCGAGATAAGACGATTGTCTGTACCTTTTCCTTTTAAAAGTTTTTGTGAGGATCTAGATTAAATTTTTCAGATAATAAACATAGGTTAACCTAAAAAAAAACTTGAAATGATGTTAAGTATCGGTTATACTCGTAGAACAACTTTTGTTCTACGACATTTTGATATTTTTGCGAACAACTGAATTATTTATTACAAAAACCATTGATCTCCTATAAACAACTAGATACACAAAGGTCTTACTAAAACAATTTAAAAAACGTCCAAATAAGGGTCCATTGTTAACGTCCAAATAATGTCCAATAAAGCAAACCATTCATCCATTTGGACCTTCTTTGCGCTCGGTCATTTTTTGAAGGCAGACTGTGTATCTAGTTGTTTATAGGAGATCAATGACAAAAACTGACTTAAGTATATGATATTATGACGATCATGATAAATTTTTATGAAGTATTGATTTATTTTTATTTATTAATCGAAAAGTCTTAATACAATAGTTATTCAAAAAGGGTTAGAAATTAGGGAAAGTTGAGATGCATTGTAATTTGTATCGTCGTCGTCGTCAGCCTGTATCCGTCCACTGCTGAACGTAGGCCTTCTCGCAATCCTTCCATTGTCTTCTATTTGTGGCCGTACGCATTCATTTCTTCCCACATGTGCGAGAGATGTCGTCAGACCATCTCATCGGTGGTCTTCCTACGCTGCGATATCCCGTGCGTGGCCTCCAAACTGTGGTTTTGTACGTCCAGCGGTCGTCGTCTCTGCGTGCAACGTGCCTTGCCCATCTCCACTTCAGGGAAGCCATCCTTTCCCCAATATCCACCAGCTTGGTCCGCCGGCGGAGTAATTTGTATGGCGTTCCACTATCTCTACATGTGAAGGAATGTAGGTACTTACTTATCAACAAATATTAAACTATAGCACAAAAAAGCTGATCAAACCGATATTCGTTTTTATAACGAGACCTTTGCCGATTGCAAAGAAAAAGAATTCACACCTCATTAATTCCTATTTTGCACCGTTTAAAACAAGCGAGCATCGGAAATACAATTATTCAATAAAAACCAATTTATACAGACCCGTGCAACTTATCAAAGGCAAGGTAAAGATAGCTCAAAACTAAATAGTCTTTTACAGTAAGTATGACTAATTTATGAAGAGCTAGGAAAATACTATAGGAGGAGCAATTAAAGTGCCAAGAGAAAATGGTCCAAAAAAGCCGCTTTGTCCGCTAAGGCGCTGTGTCGCTATAATATTATTCTAATATCACAAGAGGGCGTGGCTAGGCTACTGCTATACGCAATGGCGGTCATGAATTATAATTATAATTCTATAATACGTTATGCTGGTGGTTTGCTAATTACAGTCTTATTATGGCAAGTTCCTGTACTAAAAAATGAATTATTAAAATTGAATTAATTTTGTTTTTACAGTAGATCAGAGCTTCTTTGATGTCTGTAGACATGTAAATAAATAATATTCTATTCACACTACGCTTTGAACAGAAGACGTACCATACAACAGTAATGGACCTCGCATTGTTGAACGATGCCAAAATTGCCTTCTACTGTATGTGATTAATTCATACACTGCAGTAGCCTGCTTGCTTTGACCTTTGCTATGTCGCTCGAGGGTTTGTTGATCATTTTTAAGAATTTTTTAAAATACATACTCATGCTTGATTAAATATTAATTTCTTAAATGAAGAACCAATCTTTAATAAACAATAGTATTCTTTAACCAAGTAAACATAACACATACTGTATAGAAAACTTAAATGCTCGACCTATAGTAGTAGACCTCGGCTGATTTATCCTTTATTTAAGCCTGATCTTATCTAAGTTTGTGAACTGTTGTAGTCCAGAGTGAATACTGAACCTTTTCTGAACAATAAATAAATAATCTTATGCTGTGTGTCATTTTTCACTTTAACAATGCAACCTCGCAATCAGTAGTGCGTATTTCATTTGTACAGCTGACAGCAGATCAAATGTAACACTTTGGACCATTCTTATTATCTACGTCGAAAAAGTTGAAATCGTACTACAAGTGTTACCATTGATCTGCTGTTGTCCGTACACCACGACGACTACCACTTTTAACACTGCTATCTCTCTCGCAGGTTTGCTGGTAAATATCTCCTTTGAGATAAGCTCGCCCTTTGTACTTTCATTTCTTCTGTATGCTATTTACGTATTTGTCTGTGCAATAAAGTGCTAAAACAAAACGTTAAACAAATATCCTCCCATAAGCTTTCCCAACTCCTTGAGCTTTAAACCCACCAAACTTTTCTTCAAAATCCAGACTAAAAGCTGTCGCCACGCTCGTGTCTGAGCATTATGAATTCAGTGCTTTCAGTCTGCCTAGACTGAGTCCTAAATCTAGGTTTAACAGGCGCTAGGTTGAGCGTTTAAAAGGAACTAGGTGACGCTTTGACGCAAATGTAGGTGACTGGGATTTTAGGGATTTAGAGTGCAAACCGTTACAAGATGTGAGCGTGAAAAGTCGTGAATTAAATAAATATTTATTATAGAACATATACCTATTGCTTTAAGGAGTTTGATTTATTAATAGCCATATCATATCTAAGAGCACCCCAATATTTCAAAAATCATATCCAATATAATATTTTTTTATTAAATAAAGTATTTACCAAATCTTCATTACGATTTTATTTTTAAAATGACTTAATTCAAATTTCATTTATTTACACCAAACAGATACATAGATACTACGCTTAGGCAATGTACGCAAAGTCTATATAAAACAATACTTCTTTTAAATATACTTAGTTAAATAACTTAAATACTATAGCAATATTAATCGTCGGTACATTCCGTTTAGTTCCATTAGCCGAGATAGAACTACATACATGGAAAAAAATTCCGTTTAGTTCTACGATGATGGACGTTCCATCGCTCATTAGAGAAAAGGTTATCATGTTATCTCTTTGTAGTTCGCAAAATTGCGAAAATTGGCCGTTAGCAGCTTTTTTGGGAGTGGTTGAGAGGAATATTTGTAATAAGAAACATTGCTAATTGTATTTTCTCTTTACTAACTACTAAAAAAACTATGCTTTAAATAAATATCGTGGTTACAATTAGCGTTTTGAAACTCTAGACACATTGTCGCCGAGTAACTTGATTTCAATACAATTTTAGCACTTCCTATTACCACACTGACACGATAACAGGATGTACACCCGACAACACAATGGTGACATTTTGAACGTTGTACTATTCTTATTGTGTTCGCCCGTAATAATTGAAATCGTACTGCAAGGTTTGCCATTGACTGGTCCACTGTACCTACTCGTATTAAGCTTAGGCTACTTGCAAATTAGAAGTTAATACTTGTGCAATATATCTTATAAATAGTAATTTTAAATATAGTGGACTACAATATAGGTAACATAAATATCATAACATAACTGTATTTTGGAAAATCTGAAAATAGGTTTGGTCACTACACGACAAGAAGAAAGTTTCTAGGTTTGACAATAGGCGAAAACAGGGTTAAGATATCCTCAATGAGTTTGAGATTTTCTCAAGAAATATTTGCCTGATTGTAAAAGTTATTTTACTAGTAGATAGTTTAGAGTAGACACTATGTAATTGTAATGAATTGTCAAAATTCATTCAAGTGCTTTTTGAGAAAATCTCAACCTTATCAACTCTACTGTACACCTCTGTCTGACCGCACAATCGAAGTCGCAACAAGTCTAATGTTGACTTTGTACCTTACTGTGTTTGCTATAAGAGCTCATATCGTACTTCAAGAGACCATTGATGTACTTTTTTATTATTATTAAATGAAGTGCCATAATATGACTTTTTATTCACATTACGATCTAGCCTAAATAAAATATGACTAATAAGTAATTTGATTTTGACCTAAATTTCTATAAAATGACACTTATATCTAAGAGTTAGTCCAACGAGTATATTAAGGGCGATCACTTTGTTCACGTGTCTTACATTCGCGCACCATCACTACGAATTGTTTTCACTACACTAACTGAAAAGGTTTGGTTATTTTCTTGATGTACTGTGGACTACGAACACATAGTAAGTCCTTATGAATGATTATCTTGCATTATACTAAGACTTAGTAAGTAGACGGAAGTCATCAGTATTCCGACGACAAGCGAGTTTTCGATTGCGGACGTGTGTGTACTGTGTCCAGGCTAGGCTAGACGGGTCAGGTCTATTGTTATTAGACATTACACGAATATTGAATTGGTCGCGGTTCGTGCGTCGGGGTTTTTGAGTAAACAACTAAGTTGGTCGCGTTTCGTGCGTTTTATGAAAACAATAAAAAACTACCTCCACTATTGGTCGCGATTCGTGTGTTTAATAGTTTGGTGATCTGGCTACCTACGTTAGTAAGTATTACCATAGAGTTATAAAAACCTTGTAGTCTGAGAGTAGACGGCAAATAAGAAGTTAGATATTGTACCTCTCACATTACCATAAGTTGTTTTGCTCAGGTTCAAGTCATCATCAGTTTATTTTTATGTCCCACAGACTTTCCCTAACATCGAGGGGAGCTCGGGGCCATGATACACCCGGGTCCAGTACGGATTGTATGATTAGTTGATTACACATGCCTTAGAATTTTATCCTTCGGCATGCAGGTTTCTTCACGATGTTTTCTTTCACCGTTAAAGAGCTTTCGGTAAATAACAATAACAAGCATCGCCCAGTGTTCCAACCACTATGCAACTGATCTTAGTGTACACAATATGAATTTTCTTTCGTCATTTTATACAGCATTCAGTAAATATACGTTAAAATAACTTCGAAAAAAAAATACGATCGAACCTGGGACCCCCGTATCGTGAGTTTAGCTAGAGTAGGTATCCCAATCACGGGAGCCATCGAGCCCTGAATTTTTAAAGCGTACTAGCTCATCCACCGACCTATTCCCACATTAACAACTCATTTCGACCAATGAGCGCACGCCTATCGCGCCTGTCCGGCGCACGCGCCTGGCATAGACACCTACTTGCATCATTCGAATCGGAATCTAACAGACCGTAGTCAATGACGTCACAAAAATATTATTGTAATTGATATTGATAAATATCAGAGTTACGGTAAATTAAGAAAAAAAAAATCATTACGGGGATCGTATGTAAAAAATATTTCGCTGTTTAAGTCTACTCGTAACCAGGTATGAATTTTTCACTTTTTGGTGGAAACAACATTTTTCAAGTAGCTTTCAAGTAGTAGTTTTAAGTAGGTACATTTGGTCACCAATATCGATAAGGTTTGTACTATATATTCTGTGCTCAGGTTTCAACGTACTTTCCTAACAACCTGTATTGGGTGACCACCTCCATCCCCCTTACAAATAGCGTTCCCATAACTATACGTACCCTAAAATTAGGGTAAAGCGTCCAATGCTCGTCACCTGAAGACGCTCGGCGCGTGTCACGTCATTGAATAGCAGAATACATTTTTTATTACTCGTGCATCGAACGTGCCCTCAACAACTGACACATGAATCGCTTTTCTGAATAAGACGTCAAAAAGGGCAATTTGCTGCCGCTTCAGAACTTACATGTGGATTTTATGAAGCGTTTCATATTTGGGGTGTTATTATCTAGTCAGGATAAAGGGTAGTTTTATGGATATTGATTTTCTTTACTATAAACTGATTTCAATCGAATATGATGAGTAAAATTAGAGTCTACTTATAGGATTTGATACAATTAATATCCTTATTACATATTTATGTTATATATTATGTTTATCAATATTATAAAAATATATTTTAGTGCCAGGCCAGTGCTCTGAGCTGTCAATCGATATTGATTCTTTATTCATTAATTACCTGGGGGAAGTACTATGATTAACGCTAATCATAGCTTACTATCTAGGTACAAAATACCTGATATTTAGATTCTATTGTTATCAAAAGTAGACCCCAAAATCTTGTAATTTATAATAAAAACAAAGGCAGGTTTTGTAATCAATCGCCATGCATAACCGCAGAAAGCTGGATTGTCTTTATCCATCCAATCACGTGGCCCTACATTCATCAGGCATTGTCCCGTGCCTAATAGCTCCAAATCGAATTGTGCAGCGACTGACAGATGCGACCTGCGTACGCGCCCGCCGGACCGACGACAAATTTGCGATATTACATGCGGATTAATGTCTGCTGCACCATTTTTTAGGGTTAAATTGTCTTTTCAGAATCACCCCCGCTTACTTTATAACCCTAAAAACACTATAATTCCTACCTTTCCAATGAAGATTTAGAGTTGAAATTAGTTGGACGACAAAAAAGAGATGTGGTCTATTGTTTTGAGCTCGATGTCGAGATCGCAAAGGGTGATTCCCCAGCTAGATGGCATCCGTACGATGGTTATCATAATCCCTGCATTGACATGATGTGATGACACATGTCGTGCAGTCGTGTTCTAAAATGTCTTTTTTAAATGTCTCTTAACGCGTGCGGGCCACGACCGGGCCTTTCACCCTTACGGTTTTGAATTTAGAGGTTATGTTTCGTGTTTTATATTGTTAAATTAAGTTTTTTAGTTATGGGAAGGTACGGTACGGACAGTTCACAATGTAGACTGTTGTTTGTATATGAAGATCAGTATTTGGGCTCAGTCCATGGATCTATTTGTTTATCTGTATTTGTTTAAGTGTGCCAAGAGCGAATCTGTTTGATTAGCAAGATGAAGTAATTGTTTTTTTTTTAGTTTTGGATTTCAAGATTTTTAGAAGGTCCTAATTTGTTTTGTAAAATATTGAAGTTAATTGTATCTAAATCGTGTTTCAATTAAATCTTAACCCTGACCTTATATTTCAATGATAAAAGTAAGAAAATTTTAAAAATTTACATTTCTTCAACATTATATTTTCCAAATATTGCACAGTGGGATGGTAGTAAATTCCACGGGGCCAAAATTTAAAAATAATTACACCGAAGTCAATTACAAATACCCCTTACAAATTGTGCAAACTATGGAATATTAGCGGAGATTGGAAAATGCCAACAAAAGGCTGCAAAGGGAATCCTGTATTAATAAAAGCCCTATGCACAATTATGATAAATCAGGGCGAACTGCAGAATCATACGAACTATTTTACCAGTATTCCTTGAACTATAGTATCGTGAATTTTCTCTACAAAGCCCTAAGAAGAGAGTAAAATGGTAGGTCTTAGAATATCTGTCGAAAATTACAGGATTCCAAACAAATGAACAATAGAACCCCTCATGTCATCGAAATACTAATGGGGACACATTTTAATATGGGGTGCCCCATAGCTTTTAAACAATTAGAAAGAGATTTTAGGATTTCTTTTTTCTATAAAATAGATAGCGAATGAAAATAAAGTGATATTGAATGTAAATAAAGTTCCCATGAAGATCAGTAAATAGGTACCCTAGACTTTTGATTCAAGCCCTCTCTTTTGATTGTATTCTGTAGTCATTGTCTTCAACTTATTAATTGTTATTTTCAAGTTCTGATCAGAATATATTATGACTAAAATGTATTACGCCGTTTAATGTTTGACAAAATGTACATAAATGGCAATAAAAATAGTCGTCAATTTTGGTACTATCATGCCATGTGTCTATAATCTTTCTCTAGAAAGTAAAAGATATCATTTAATATTTTATTCGACAAGCCTTTTAAGTACACTTTTTTATCCTCGAAGGGTCGTTACGTGAAACTAAAAAGAGGTTCAATATTCTAATCAATTTCGCGTACATCGTTAAAAAATTAAAGCAACATCCTTGAGGACATTTCTGCACAATGCTCCCACCGCGAACTCAGTGTGGACAAAAAACGCAGAAAAAATACGCAAACCCCCGCGACAAATGAACATCGAGCTCGAGAGGTCATTAAAGCGAGGCTCGATCTAAAAATGAGAGGGAAGGGTAAGAGGGGGGACTTTTGAGAATTCTGTAATTGGACCAGGGAGGGTCTCAAATCGTATTCGAACCAGCGGAGGCGGAAAGACGGCTCAACCGACTATAATTAACAACAAATGTGGGTGAATCGATTTTTTTACTACATTCTAAAGTACGCCCATTAGGTTATTTTGCGAGGCGAGCAATTACTCAAACAATAACCCTTGGGGACGGAGTAGAGTGGCTCTATAGAAGCTGTTAACTTGACGAACGTTGGTAAGTTAGGTACTGTAAATGAAGAACAAACAAAATTGCTGGCCTCAAAGTCCAGCTACAGAAATGCAAGACGATTAAGCTTTGCATACCGTGGACCAAATTACAATCGTAATATAATCTAACGCAAAGGTAAATTCTAAACTACAAATAGTGCTCATTTTAAACTTGATTATACAAATTAGAACATGATGAAAAAATTCTTGCCGTGGGCAGGACTTAAACCTGCGACCTTGTCATTCCGTGACACGCTCTTACCAACTGAGCCACCACAGGCCACGCCACGCCCACCGAAAATCTTCATCGCTTTATACATACTTAAAGGGTATGTTACGCAATTCCATCTATCCATTGATTATACAATTTTTTTTTTCATTCGTAACCTTTATTTATTGTACCTTGGATGAATTAACCAAGTTTACACACGATGTTTTGTCGCATGATGTCATGGTCGCACTTCACTTGGCTGTATTTGTCATAATTGCCATGTGTGGTTGGTATGCTTGACAAAATATTCGTCTTATTTGTATGTACGTCAAGTATTTGACAAATACGACAAACATCCAATAGCGAATACGAATAGCCAAGTGAAATGCCGCCATCAGAGTGTATCGCCAATCGTATATCGATATACGAATCTAAACCTTTTTACAGGCGCTCCCTCTGCAACATCTTTAAATATTAACGTTAAACCCACGGTTTTGTGGGAAAAGTTCGCTTGTTTAGCAACTGCGGAGTTAATGGTGTGTTTTCTTTCTTCCACTTTTACAATGTTGTTGGGTTAAGCATTTTTTCATTTTACTGTTTTCTTTGCCGTGTTTATGTAATTGAGTATTTTGTGAGCAAACGTTAGGGAGACGATAATCGTTTCAGTAATTCCGTTTTTACCGCGAAAATACAGGTTACGGCTTGTTTAGCTAGCGAGCATTGTGTTTTGAAAACTGAGCAATTTACATTGGAAACGAGTTTAACATACAATGCCTCTATTACTGGACGAATGATTTCATATTTAATCCGTACAGTCTGCCTCGTAGCAATGTCAGAAGGAGACCAAAGTAAAAAAAATATTGTATTCATGGCAATTATTTGACGATACATTAAAACCGCTACACAACATGAACCCTGACTTTATTGCAATACCTACCTATTGCAAAAAATAACACGAATTATAAAAATCATATTTTTTTAAATAAGCTCTAAATTAAAACTTCTAATAAGTAATAATAAAGTGACAATGCCAGATTCTGCCCCACCATCAACCGTATCATGAACAAGATAACGAATAAATGTAAAAAATATCTCCGTTTTTTATTAAAATTATTGGCTTAAAATAAAGTTTTCTACATCAAACGAGTCGAAAAAACAGCTTAATTCAGAAAATAGTAAGAAATCGAAGCGAATTATTCATTGTCTTTGTTATCATTTTCTACTACTCTCGCAACTCCTACTGATTATGATTATTCAATATGAAACCTGTAATAAGTCCCCAACAAAATGATAGTACTACAGCTTCAATGGTCACGTAGTTTTGAAGGTGGGGCAAAGCTCCATTGAAATGTGGCAATGTCATTTATTTTAAAACTTCATCTTAGTGGATGAAGTTGTTTTAGTATAGGTTAGAAACATACCTACACTACAAACTTCTTGAACGAATCTGTACTCATAAATGGGCACCCCCTCACTTCTACTCTGTTTTGAAGTACGCACAGACATACATACGTTAAATTTTATTGATATAGAGATGACGTAAAGTGCTGTCTGGTCACTCTAATAAGGCGAACCAAGTCACACTTCTCAGAATAGTAACAAAGAAAAAACCATTTTATAGCATAGATGCCATTAGACCACACAGTGTGACAAGCATGAAAAAACGTGACAAAAAACCCAAACAAGGGAATCAAGTCAGCACATTATGTTAATAGGTCCGAGATATGACAACATCGAAAATAATCCGCTTTGTCCAGGGAATGGGTACATTAGACCACTGGGCATGCCTCCTGGGACACGCTCCTTTGATTTCGGATTCGATGGAAATTAATACATTTCGTACGTGTATTTAGGGTACATATTTAATGTATTACATAATATTTGAGGCTTTTAATATTCATGACGAAAAATTGGAAATACAGCACCTAGGTGAAATGAGTCGCGGTAAACCGTAATATTTAACAGAATTTTGATAACAAAGTCGTTTAAAACAAAATTCGATCCTAATTATCTACAAAATTATAGCAAAGTGAATGTTAAAAAATCTTTTTTTGTTCTTTTGCATATTCTTTTAGTTTCTAACTATGGATATCGGCAACTTATGTTTTCGATTTTTTGTTTGGATTTTTAGGGATTAATAAAAATCTAGTTTTCTCCACCAATTTACTAACAATTAAGACATTACTTGGAAGTCTGGGTTTTGAAATTTTCCCAATACATCCTACTAGTAAAAATACAATAAGTAGGTATTCTTTTTACGCGTAAACTGCCTTTCCGTTTAAATTTACAATAACTTTCCAAGCTTAATAGGTGTATCATCATAAATCAACTGCAGAAAACTTAAACCAGCCTGTAGATACTCGATCTTCGTTGAATCTTACACAAAATAAGCAGCAAAAAGTGAATATCAAAACAATGTGCGACCATTTAATCAACACCGCGCATTATAATTCACCTGTCACGAAAACAAACACTTATAAAACTCAGCCACAGCGGCAAGATTGATCATAATTACGGGTTATCCGCGATGAATGCCGCTCGCGAACCGCACGCGATGCCGACGGGCGTCAAATAGCTCGTTAAATGCCCCTTAACAAATAGAAATATTACTCATAACTTAATCCCCACTTATAATAGATTTAACCTGCCATAAAATCATATTCAGCTTTTTTTTGGCCGCGCAAATAAGCGGGGTGGGCCCACTGTGCGTATTTATAACGATTAGCACTGCACAATGGTGTTGAGAGGTTATAATATTCATGTTTTTTTATTGAGAGGATAATCGAGGGGTTAGTTTGTAAATTGGATTTAATATTTTCATTTTTAGTAACACTCGGTGTGAAATTGAACGCTCGCTTAAGGGTTGCGGATAGGGTTAATCCGTATTCAAGTGCGGTTTCGTTCGGAGGGTTACATTTATTGTATTTGTTTGCGGTTATGAGTAAGTACATCATAATTATCATAACCATAAATTCATGTGAGAAATTGTAAACGGAATTTCAAATCGAGTATTTGCGGGCAGCGAAAGATTTTTAAAACTTTTATGCTGTTATTCATAAACCTAGTTAAACCTCACTTCCATTAAATCGTGTTGCTATCAAAGTCAAATCAATTAAGCACGTTGGCATAGCCTAAACGGTGGCGTAACTTTAAATCGTGTTTATGAATACGCGCCTTAGACATAGACTGAAAAAAATAATCCTTACTTACATATCCGTGACAACGTTTACCATTGCTCGAAAGAATTAACGTTAATTTAAAAATAACGTTAAATCATTTAACGAATTTAATAAATGAACGTGACGTTCATTTATTAAATTCATTCCTGGTCCAACAAACATTTGAATATTAATCACGAAGACAATTAGAAAATATATGTATTATATTGATATTTACACCTTAAATAGAGTATTAAATACATTGTTAATATTTATATTTATATTGACCTGAAATTTTCAAACCTTCGTAGTTATTAAGTATTTTTTTTGACCATTATTACTCTGTGAATTTAATCCCATAAACGATTGATTATTGATCAATTTTATAAGACGCTTTTTTCCCTGTAACTACCAACATACTACGTTCTTGAACATAGTTTTAAAATCATACAATACTCTACAACACTGAATTGCACAATAAAAGCATCCCTCGAGATTAGGTTTCAACCTAGCATCTAGACCAGACTGGGGGGGAAACTGGGGCAGGTGGGAAGGGGTTGGGAGGATGGGGGAATAGGACCTTTCTAGGCAATTACTATCCTGTGCGACTGTTGGATCTTATTGACGTCGACTCATATGCTTGCTATGCAGATTTTGAGCAACTTCAATTTAAACTTTAGACAAAAAAGGTAAACTGCAGTAATATACAGTTTATTGTACAGTCGAAGACAGAGATAAATATACAGGCGGCCTCAATAAGGTTGAGATTTTCTCAAAAACTACTGGACGGAATTTAATAATTTTTTTATAGTTACATAGTTTTAACTTTTATCTATCAAACAGTGAAAGAATTTTTGCAATAGGTAAAGTAGTTTTTGAGAAATTAAAAACTTTCCTATACTTACTACGTTCCACCGTAGGTACTTTAAATACAGCATTACACGTGGACATTGACGGTGAGACTGGCCCACAAGTTCAAAGTCGCTCAGCGAGCTATAGGAAGAGCTATGCTTGGCATTTCTCTGGTAGATAGAATAAGAAACGAATCCGCCAGATGTACAAATTCAATCAATCAGTTCCTTCAGTTTTACATCACAACAGGTAATTAGACGATCATATTTGTTTACAAAATAAGACACTTGATTTGGGCTCCGGTACCTACGAAACAAAACATCTGACCTAATTATCCATATTTAACAAACATAAAACACCTATCACTTTTCCTCCCGACGGTACCTCCATTACTTTTCTCCGCGAGCGTACACAATGAGATCTCCACAAAGCGTTGGAAGGGGCTAGGAGCCGACGATGATGCTTTTAAAAGTATTGCTACCCCCTCGCTAAGGGATGACTGACTACCCGACAAGAGTTTGATTATTTTATAGCGGCGGTTGGGGATTTATAGGGGAGGGAGGATAGTTAGACTGTCCCTGCGTCGACACTTCAAGTGCACTGTTTGTATACAAAATGACTTTTACAGGGCTCGAAATACCGATAAAAAGTTGGTAAGATTTACGAATACTCAACATGCATCATCATGCTGAGAGAGTGCATGGTGTTCTGTGAGATACTCGTAGATGAATGAGTGTTGGGTCTGTTTTATATGTGTAAATTTTTTACTAATAATATACCTATATTTGATAATATAAAATGAATATTTATTAATTAAGTAAGAATTGAATAATATAATACATGATTAAAAACTAACATTAAATAACTAAAAACTAAAACTACCTATAAATAAACTAACAATAAATAAAATATGTTCTCTAGGAGGGCATCGGGAGTCACGGTGCCCAGAAGGCTGGCAGCATTTCCTCTCTGTATTGCCAACGCAATACGTTGGCAGAGGTAGCTGCCAGCCCTCTGGTCACCGGACTCCTCGACCAGCCGCTTGGACAGCTCTTTGACGAGCTGTCGAGCGTCCGGCCCTCACGGCCCCAGTGTCTCGCCCCCAAACGGCGTAAATAGGTAGCTCTGAAATTATTATTATTGTTATTTATAATGTTATTACTATTAGGTAGGTAGGTAATTAACAATGTCTGACTCTAGCAAAAGCCATCCACGAAAAGAACAAGATAACAAATAAAAATACTAATGCATTATTCGTAAATATCGATCGAATGAATGAAATAAAAGTCACTGAAGAAAGACATAGAGCGAATGTTGGTGGAAGGGTTGTCGAAGGTATACCGAGAAGTACATAAATACGTCGACAAACTCAAAATGCGGTGTGCTACAAACTGTGAATGAAGAGATTGATGAATGAGGAGGACGCAAGAGTTATGTGCTAGTATAGTAGCAGTTAGGAGTCATCTCTGCCTACTTACTACTGGAAATGGGCGCAAGTTTATGTATGTATGTAAATGAAATGAAATGTCATATATTTGTAAATATGGGTAAACAATACAGATATCATATTTGTGTCTTAGTACCACCATATTCAGCCCGAAAGCGTACATATTTTGTGGAAGTCCTTTGAATTAGAATTACATATACTTTATGTCAATTATCGCAAAAATAAAATAAATCGATGATTTTAAGGTACATCAAAATACTCGATAGAAAATAAATGAAACTAATAATGAAACTTACATAAAAAACCGATCCTCGTTAACTTCCCCGGTTGTTATTTAACTTGACGCGTCAAAAACAAACGAGTAGACAATATAACAATAAATATTATTATGTAACAATCATCCCGTAACGATCGGAATCAAAAGGCGGCGCTCCCAAAGGAAGCCACGTTATAACAAGTACGTGTACGAACCAAAACGTACCGACAAACAAAATTTAATTGTGATTCGTACTTCCGATTTAGTGACTCAGTATGCGGTGCGAGTTATGAGAGGTAGCGGGTAGCGATTTTACTAACAAATGCATCGCTTTGCTAGCATGCTAAAGGCCGAGGTACGATGCAGGTTCAATGACGATTCTGAGCGTAATAGCTTGCTTTTACAAGTATCATATTCCATATTCATATTGACACTTATAAGAGCGAGCTCACACTAAGCTTGTGTTTAAAACTGTCTATCAATTCCTCTATCTAACCATGTACCTTAGGCCCCCTATTCAGTCAGATCACGCAAGAATCACTTCGCATCTACATGACAACCACCAAAACGTCATCCGACACGAATTTATAAGAAAACGCGTACTTCCATATTTCAGTTTCAATTTATTTTAACAATATTTAGAATTTCTTTACATATCTTACGTAGTCGTAGCGCTGGAAAATTATAGGTACTTATAACAACAAAAGTAAAAATAATAATGTAAGCGGCATTAAATAGTTGAAATTGTTAATGTCATAAAAATAACTCGCTTCAAGAAGTTTTTCCCGTTTGTTTTCGCGATTTCATACAACAGTTTCGTGCACCCACGATACCCCCGCTCTCGCTACCGCTCGTAACTTAGACCATGTAGCTATTGTCGATGCTTTAGTCAAGGGCAACCAAAGCCGGGGAATGTGGACTAGTTTCCTGTTCTTAGGCTGTAGTGGCTTGCAGCACACAAGCTCCCAGACCCCGCTCTCGCTACCGCTCGTAACTAGGACCGTAGCCTATAGCTATTGTCGATGCTCTAGTCAAGGGCAACCAAAGCCGGGGAATGTGAACTAGCTTCCGGTTTTTAGGCTGTAGTGGCTTGCAGCACACAAGCTCACAGACCCCGCTCTCGCTACCGCTCGTAACTTGGACCGTAGCCTGTAGCTATTGTCGATGCTCGGTTCAAGGGCAGCAAAAGCCGGAGAATGTGAACTAGCTTCCGGTTCTTATGCTGTAGTGGCTTGCAGCACACAAGCTTCCAGATCCCGCTCTCGCTCGTAACTTGGACCGTAGCCTATAGCTATTGTCGATGCTCGGTTCAAGGACAGCCAAAGCCGGGGAATGTAGCCTAGCTTCCGGTTCTTAGGCTGTAGTGCCTCGCGGGCTGTGGGCGGAATATTTATTAGTATCTTGACAGGTTGAAAAGAGTTAAAAAGAAGGTTTTTCTATGATGACGACATGTAATTATAGTGTGGTTAAGAGTATTCGTCTTATCTCTTTCATACAAATTAAGGAAGAGGAATCGCCTTAAATTCTTAGTAAATATAGGCAACTAGGATGATACCACCCTGTTCGCAACTAGTGCTCACCACATGGAGTGTCTGCTGCGCAAAATGGAAAGTACCAGACTTGAATTTGGATTAAAAATTAACCGCAGCAAAACGAAGATGATGATTGTCGACCGAGTCAACAACAACTCGCCAGAAGTTACACAAATTGCGAACTGCGATGTGGTCCAATCATACGTCTACCTGGGAGCGCTAATCGCCAACAATGGCTGATGCGTCGATGAGGTGAAGCGTCGCATGGCGATTACTAGGTCTGCTATGGACAAGATTAGAAAGATATGGAGGAACCGCAATATCACGAAAGCCACGAAGACCCGGCTCGTCAGAGCACTAGTGTTCCCCATATTCCTTTACGCCGCGGAGACGTGGACCCTACGAGAAAGCGAGAGAAAGAGTATAGACGCCCTCGAAATGTGGTGCTGGAGAAGAATGCTTGGAATATCATGGACTGAATTTCGTACAAATGCATCCATCCTACAAGAATTGGGCATCAAGCAGCGTCTATCCTCTGTATTTCAGGCTCGCATTCTGACGTTCTTTGGGCACGTGTCTCGGCGTGGAGTTGAATCAATTGAGCGACTGGTGGTCCAGGGCAAGGTTGACGGTGCCCGAGCGCGCGGCAGGTCGCCGACGCGATGGACGGACCAGATCAGGGCAGCTGTGGCCGATTTCTTACACGTCTGCACCAGGAGGGCAGCCGTCAGAGACGAGTGGCGACGTGTTGTGAGGCGGGTCACTGCGACTGAAATGACGACCACGACCACTCTGACAAGAGTGTAACGACTGAGAAGAAGACGAAGATAGGCAACTCAGTAAAGAGTATGGCGCGTATTCATAAACGTAATACAAAGTTACGCCACCGTTTAGGCCCCTTGTCCCTTTCTATCTTAAGTTTTGTAATGAAGTGTGAAAGAGATAGCAACAGGATTTAAGAGAAGCGAGGTTTAACTAGGTTTATGAATATTATGAGTCTATAGGAGTCTAATGAGTCATACAGTGATATTTCATTTTGAGAATGAATAAATGACATTGCCACATTTCAATGGAGCTTTGCCCCACCTACAAAACTACGTGACCATTGAAGCTGAACCTATCATTTTGTTGAGGACTTATTACAGGTTTCATATTGCATAATCAGTATCATTTTCTACTACTCTCGCAACTCCTATAGAAGAATAACAAAAACAATGAATAATTCGCTTCGATTTCTTACTATTTTCTGAATTCTTAATTAGGCTGTTTTTTTCGCCTCGCTAGATGTACAAGACTTTGTTTTAAACCAATAATTTTAATAAAAACGGAGATACTTTTACATTTATTCGTAATCTTGTACATCTTGCGGTTGATGGTGGGGCAGAATCTGGCATTGTCATTTTGTAACTAAGTCCGATAGTCATAGTCATAGATAGTTTTGAGCACGAACTCAGCGCGACAGTTGTAAGACTCAACTTATACTCAAAACTGTCTATGACTATCGGCATTAGTGACTCAATAAAGAAGAAAAGATTATTTTGCGAAATCACATTGCTTCGTTCCATATTTGGTTTCACACTTCCAATTTGGATTTCAAATTGGAATTTGTACCAATTTCACGGGTGAAAAACTACTTGTGAATGATAAGAAATCTTGGGTTTTATGCCCAATGCCAGTTTGTTTTTCAAATAAGCTGAAATTTTTTCAATAATGTTTTATTTTATTTATTTATTAATGGACTCGACAGTTCGTCATTTGCCAATGTCATGTTACAGAAAATTCAATATATTCAATAGTCTTCTATCTTCCTCCAGGGGAGTCGCAGTAGCGTCTTCACCCTGGGTAGCTGCGTCTTCATGTCTTCATCCAGAGGAGACGCCGTAGCGTCACCACTCTGGACGAAGCAGCTCGACAGTCACATTCACTCCCGAGCTTGTAGCGGGAACTCTTGATAAAACCTTGAAACTTCAGATCTTGCATAAATAATCCAATAACTTCACCGTATTGTCATTCGCGAACATTTTCTGATTAATTTAACGTGATATTAAACACAAAATAGTCCCTGTAGACATTAAAAGGAAAATTATCAAATAAAACCTATAAGTCTTTCCCACAGAACCCAATAGACATGAAATCGGTACAGCAAGCGAAAAATTCTATCAACGATGAGCGCATAGAGACGAAGCGGGGGACAGGGGTGCTTATTAAAGATATGCGTCCATGTCGATAATATCTCTAGGTTACACGTGTCGCGAAGCAATTTTGCGCTCATGTGCCAGACATGGGCGCCCTCCTGTTACAGGCCTAGGGGGGGTAAGTGGTCTTGTACATAATGCATGTCATAATATTAGCTGAATTCCGCAAAAGAGCACATAATTTATTATTTTTATATTTCGTATTTAATATAATTAGATAACATTTGTATGCCTCGTAATAGGCTGAATACCATGACATTTTTAATTTTAATTTCATAACATCTCATATTTTGTGTATTCTAACAAATAAATGGATTTGATTTGATTTGTGGTCTGTGGTCTTTTCACAGCTGGACAAATATCCTGCCCGTCTTCCTCAATTCCGACATTAGCGTCCTTCTTGATCATTTCTTTTATTGTTTTTAATATTGTAATCCATAATCCAAGCATACCTACTCCGTGAAAACCCATTTGAATTACTAAACGAATACAAAGCAAGACATGAACAAAACGAAAGCCCACAATTCTCAAACCAAAAAACCTAATTCCACTGAAAAGAGCAACGGAAAGAAAAGAAATCCTCTAAAATTCATTAATACGAACCTGTCCTCAGGACATAAGTACTTATATCTCAGCGAAATATCTTAAGCGGAAACCTCATACGCATCAAGATTCCCCAACAATGGGATATATCTCACAATCGCCCGTAATAAAAGCGGCCACATTAAAATATTATATCCCTTTCTTAAATAAAAATTCACGAAAAAAATAAGAGGAAAATTCTCCCCCTCTATTATAACCCCAACCCACACCCAACTAACGTCGAAAATCCGAACGCACCATCCAAAAGAAAGCACAAAGAAATTCTAACTTTAGCATCTACAATACAAAGTTTACTATTGCAATATCAACTTCTTAATCTACATCCAAGCAAAATGCACTCAACCGCTTTGCGAATAAAGTTGATTTTCGCGAATATGCAGTCGTGTCCGTCGTATAGGAATCGGGTCGTTAGTGGAGTATTTGAAAATGAGATGCAGCGTGGGTTAGGGGTGTTTTGGGGGGTCTGTGGGGTCACCCAGACCCCCAGTGGGGGCGAAAGGGACGGGGCACTCGAAATCCGAATTACCGGGGCGTGTGTAATGATTTTCCCTGGTGGAATTATGCCGGGTATCGGTTCGGCAAGAATTAGAATGCTCTTTTTAGAACGGGCAGTGATTAGAGATTCGATAGACATCGAAATAAAACCGATGAATAGTGTAATTTAATCAATACCTCCACTTATCAGGTACAGCCGAAGACAGAGAGAAGTATACAGGGGGCCTCAATAAGGTTGAGATTTTCTCAAAAACTATTGGACCGAATTTGAAAATTATTTTACAGTTACGTAGTTTTAACTTTTATCTATCAAACAGCGAAAGAATTTTTGCTATAGGTCAAGTGTTTTTAAGAAAATCTCAACCTTAAAAACTCTCATGTACACCTTTCTCTGTGTTCCACCGTACATTGAACATGTCCTACCTCTATAATGGAATAATGAGGCGTGATAACAATTAACTGTAACATTAATATAATTGAATTAATATTCTAATAATATAATTAATGATTAAATGAAATGTATAGTGCATAGGTGATAAACTTTAATGCTATACTTTTAATGAATAAATAAATAAATGTCAATAAAAATATATAATCATCTCTTAGACGAAATAAAAAATGTAACAAATGAAAAAACATTCATACGACTGCTAAAACAACACCTACATGCTAAATGCTATTACACAGTAGATGAATTTCTGAATGAGAAAAAATAAAAATGATAAACAAATAGAGCTATCTGCACAGAGGGTCACTTTACAATTATCCGGGACTAAATAAATTTTGTCAAAACTTTTTTATGCATTTTTCTCTTTTCTCTATACACAACGTCTGGTTAACCGTTATGTTTATTGTACCACTGTGTTCTTAAAGTTATTATTAAGTTTTGACTATGCTGGTATATAGGGTGAGCGGTCACGTACTCCAAATGTGTCCGGTAAGTATATATATTACAAGCTTTTTGGTAAATTGCAGTGTCAGAAGAGAAAATTGTAACATTTCCATATTTATATCTTTTTTGTTTTTAATTTAAGCAAGTACAGTCAACCGAACATCAACCTACAAAAAATCCCTGCAATTTGTGCCGTATTACCGTCGTATAGACTGTACGTTTGGCTTCTGGGCGAACGGTTCCGCGTTCGATTTCCGTCCGGGAAGGTTACTTGCACTGTAATTAAAAGCACTGTTTCCTAGAATTGGATGCAATTTTAATTAGTAGTGCGTATATCTTTCGGTTAAGCATTGATGGTTGGTCGGCGTAATTAATAATCATAGTAACGCATTACCGCTCACTTTTAACAAACTAAAAAGATAACATTTCGGGGAATTTTATTTATCTAGTTTTATCGTGATGACTCGATTTATGCGTACGGCCAACATCATATAAAAATCATTTTGAAACATGGCTGCTTTATGCCACAGTAATAAAGACTATTGCAATTGATGTCGACTGCAAGATGACGTAAAGAAGGCCATATTTCAAAAGTGCAAGTAACATGTTAACGAAATGACCTGACAATACGATGGGTCAATTAATACTTACAATTAATTAACACTATCGTTTTTGATACAGCATTATGCACAGCGGAAAATTACTTTGTTATTTGTGGACAATAAACACGGGACTTTGAGAGTTTATAGGGATTCGCTAGCATTGTCAGCTAACTAACTTTCGCTAGTACGGAAAACATTCGGGGTGCGAGGGATTTAAAGCCAGGCTAGGGTGTTCCAAGCATGTGTATGGACGGCGAGCTACCGACAAATGAAAAGCAACCATTAAAGTTTGAAAATTTTGTATTAAATGCAGTAAGACTTATTTAGACAGCATTTCCTTCAATAAGGGAAAGCCACAGCTTTTATGGTAAATGGCTTGTAAATGGTCCCCATCACCCAAGACTTGTACATATATACCTCTTTGGACATGTATTACTCATCAAACCGACAGTGTATATTTATTTCTAAAGCAAAACAGGCAATGCTCTTAACAATAGCTATCACAGATTTCTAAACGGTGGCTTAAAAACTGTCTTTTTTATACTGAACGGATTTTATAATAAACTAATTGTAGGTCGAGTTTATCGCTACGGGCTTTAGTGTGCCCGGGGAGCATTTGCGATCTAAAACTAAACAAAGAAAAATTTTTTTGGCTAAATGGAACGCTCACCGTGAAAAATTAAAAATAAAACATTCGATTTTCAAATCCCGAGACGAAGCGTACCCAAGCGACCCCGAAATTGCCGGCCGCATTCACCCAGACAAAGCCCTAAAACACACCCCGCGAGCAAAAAGAAAAGCATTTCCATCCCTACCCCTCCTTCATTTAAATTTCCCGCCCCAGAGCGGGGGCGGCGACCGTAGGGGCGGCTTCCGCAAAACAGAGATGCGACTTAAAACCTCATAGAAAAGAATGAGACGGTTGTACGTCCACCTGTTGCGTTTTAAGTTTCATATTTTCGCGGTGGTTTCTTTTTTCTTTTCTTACTGTGATCCAAAGGATTTGAATGGCGTGCCCGCGTGCATGCGTACTGAGGGTAGGTATCGCAAGATATTGACGTTCGGGACCGGCGGGCGACGCTGTTCGATTTTCACTTGCCATTCATTCAGTTCTAAATGCACTTTAATTTTTGTCCGGGCGTAACGGGATTTGTAAACACTGGGCTTCATTTTTCGCTATAAGTACATGACTAAACTTGAAATTCACATTTTTCGAGAACTTTTTTTTACTTTCCAATAATTTCATTTTTATGAAATTATAAATAGCTAATAACAGCCGGCAACAGATTCGATTCTGGTTTTAGACCTACATACATGCAATTACAGGTTACTTCCATGAGTTGCAAATGAAACAAAATGCATACCTTGTTGGTCACTTTTCGCCACGATCGTAGGATTATCTTGCCAGTAAGGATAAAATAAAAAATGGGCAAAAAGACCGTGGTTTTTTCTCCGGTACACGATATTAAGGTATTTAATATACACTACACATCTCGATAGTATTCTCCAATTTTACACACCCTGGTTCGCCTTAATTCAAGCCCAAATTATTTTGCGCAGCAATTGCCAATTTACACCACAGTGCAATCAACCCAAACAAAAGCAACGTCCAAATTAAAAATATCAAAGTAAATAGGGGAACTTTCCCGTTGATACACTGGGGTACACTCGACAGTCCTAAAACCATTGCAATGTAGCCCATATTACAGTCACGTAGAGTACTCGTGTTACAAACTTGACCGGTGTGGTGTGGTTGTGTTATGTCGTAGCGATATGGTGTAAAATGACACTTCACAAAGTGTAGACACATGAAGTGCGGCCTGAATTGAATAGTTCAGTGTTTTGTCTAAAACTTTTTCGCACATCGCGAATCGCCAATCGCTCGTCCATACTTGATGTAATGGCATCGAATTACTACATCTGACTAACGTAATTTAGCATATTTATTAAGTAGCCAGAGGGATTCGCGTCGATGGTGAAGCTCGGGCCTGTTCTCTGTGACGCGCTTGCGAGTCACACTTCAGGATGCTAGATTTTAGTAGTTGACGTCGATTATAACGAACTCAGTACATCGACCATGTATTATTTACTCTACTTATTTGGATTGGTAATTATTTGGTGGATACTCGTTGACGGCTGAGTAAAATATTTGTATGACAAACAGCGCTTATAGTGGTCACCGAAAGAATTAAAACTGATGTTAAAATCTTAGACGTGATGTATACTGAAGCAATTAAGTAATTATGGCTGTAATGAAAGGGAATCGAGCGTGAGTTTATGTATGTTATACACACTCGTTAGCGATCAATCTTACAATCCTCATGGTAGTTGAACTAATTGCACTTCATAAAGTGTATAGACACTTCGTGAAGTTAGATTTTACATCTAACTGCGACATAATATGAATGCAGGATGAAGTCAGAAATAAAAACTGTTTGTGTTAGCGCTTCCGGCCGTCCCGGGTTCGAATCCCGTCTCGACCACGTGGTGCGGTTATTACGAGGAAATAATCACATAAAAATAGTACCGTCGACGATTAAATTTCGATGTGGAAGACCATCTCGGTTTGTTTATTGAATGATCGCATAAACAAATATAGTGGTTCTAAAAATAAGGACCGCGGTATAGTTATGTATGTTATGTTATCTATCTAATATTATAAATGTGATTTAAATTAGTATGAGTATACGACACCAAAAATGTGATTTAAATTAGTATGAGAATACGAGACCAAAAGTGGTTGACATTGTTCATAGAATCAGTAAATTGAAGTGGCAGTGGGCTAGTCACATCTGCCGTAGAACCGATGGGGTAGACGGGTTATCGAATGGAGGCCACGAACGAGTAAACGTAGTGTGAGACGCCCCCAGACCAGGAGGGATGACCTGCCCAAGGTGATTAGCAGAGACTGGACGCGAAAGGTCGAGACTTAGGTTTAGTGTCGTGTTTTGGGAGAGGCATATGCTATGTCCAGCAGTGGACTCATACGGGCTGATGAAGATGATGATTTCCCTACCATTAGCTACTAGGAATTGATGTAATATATATAGTAAAGTAATTCGTTCGATAGCGAGTATGTAAAAATAGTAGCTACATGGCTAGTGATCGAACAAAGGAACCGACATGCATCCACTAGAAAAACATGATCCTCATTTTTTCGGCTGTCGGGTAAACAAATTCAATGGCTGATTAGTTAACTGCCATAGAACTCTACAAAACGTACATTATGTACTTACGTCATACATGGAAAGATAAATACAGATGTATATCAAGATATAAGATTATGTACATCAATATACATAGTAAATAAAACATATTGTTATGTTACATTAGTTACATAAATAAATCAGCAGCAAAACAAGTAAATTATGACACTTCACGCACAAGATATTGACAACCTGTTATCAGAAGAGATAAAAACATACATTTTTAACATTTCATAGATACGTGTTTCAATCATTCGATACAAAATCTGATAATTTAATAAACTATTACATTTATGGTGTACGTACTCATAAACACAGAATAATAGTTATTCCGCGATTTAAGCCGGTATCTTTCTAACTTCACGTTTTTATCGAAGTGTGAAAGTTACAAAAACACGGTTTAAGGAAAGTGAGGATAAACTACATTTATGGATATGTGTACAAAGACGGACTACATCGATGTCGACTAGAAAATTGCAACAAATGAATTATCATTAGACACATTTAATTCTTAATCATTAAATCATGCTCGGTGAACAAATTAAATGATGAAAATTTTAGTCGTTGGGCTTGAACCTGGAAACTCACGGAATGACAAGGTCGCAGGTTCAAGCCCTGTACTCCAAGGCTAATAAATTTTCATCATTTAATTCTTAATCATTAAATCATGCTCGGTTAACAAATTAAATGATGAAAATTTTAGCCGTTGGGCTTGAACCTGGAAACTCACTGAATGACAAGGTCGCAGGTTCAAGTCCTGTCCTCCAAGGCTAATAAATTTTCATCGTTTAATTATATTATGAGCATATAAATAGATACATATAATTATTATAGTTGAAACCTGCGTGGTTTGGCCTAAGATGGGAAAGTAGATTTCAAATGTACTTTTTATAATGTGATTAAACAGTAAATTTAAAAAAAACATTGTCATCACCAAACAAACAAAAAATATGGATAGGTACCTACATTCGATGCCAATAAGGCAGTTTTCTTAAATAATCATATTTTTAAGCCATGATGAAGTAGAGTCCGTATATGTTGATGTAGTAGTATCTTTCGGACACGAAGAAGATTGGCAGATACGCACTGATAACAGTTGATAGTGTTATGTCGTGCGAGCCACAAGATACAAAACGACAATTTTTTAGATAACACAAGTTTAGTGTGATTTTGTTGTTTAAAGATTAACTGTGTACTTGTAAGGACGAGTGTTGTACTGTTGAAAACAAAAAAGACACCAGGGCCTCATTAAGAGCTTTTTCTCAAAAATTTCTTCAGCTATTCTAAAATTTATTTCATTATAAATAGTTTAGAGAGCAGACAGTTTAATTGAAAAGGTATTTTATTATTATTAACACTTTATTGTGTACACACTAGATATTTACATTGTATAACATAGAATTTTAGAAATCGGTCGAGTATTTTATAAGAAAATCTCAACCTTAACGATTCTCCTTTAGGTACACTTTTCTCTGTGTTAGACTGTATAAAATGTATGAAGATTTTTTTTTGCGACAATCAATGTTTTAGAACAAAAGTAGCGTAATAACTAGTGTTTTGATACAAACTATAAAAAATAGTATGTACCTACGGTCTATCTCTTACAGAGAAAAGTGTACAGGAGATTTTTTAAGGTTGAGATTATCTCAAAAACTATTTGACCTATTGCAATAATTCTTTCACTGTTAGATAGATAAAGGTTAAAACTATGTAACTGTATGAAAATTACTAATTTTGGTCCAGTATTTTTTTAGAAAATCTTAATCTTATTAATTAACACGCGCTCCACAAGGAGCTCAGCAAGCGCCTGAGGGAGGCGACGGGTGACCCTCGTGCTGGCGGCTTTCTCGCGCAGCGGCTGAGTCTAGCCATCCAGCGCGGGAATGCCGCCAGCGTGATGGACACCCTCCCAAGAGGGCCAAGCTTTTTAGAATGTTTTAGTTAGGTTTTTTTTCTTAGTTTAGTTTTTAATGCATTTTTAAGTAGTTTAGTTTTATTATATTTGTTTGTAAGATTTCTTCAATCTTATTGTATAACTGTTCTCTGTCTTCGTGTGTACCTCATTATGTATGTAATAGCCATAGATAGAGGAAAAGCTATAAAGTGACTTACCATTGAGACCGGCAAAGGGTGTGCCCCGCCGTTGGGGTAAGGGTACGGTGCCATGAGATAGCCCATGTTGAAACTCGCTGGATGCGGGTCGAATTTACCTGCAAGATAAAACATTACTTGATAATACGTTCCTTTTTGTTTATAATTTAGGTACATTTTGCGGTGGATTTGCACTAGGTAACATTTTCGCTAATTCGATATCGTAATGAACAAAATATAACTTTTCAGGATAAGTAAATATTCTGTTTTGAAATTAAAACTATGGTGAGCCATTACTACAAATTATTATACATATATAATAATCTGATTAAAAAAAATAAACGGGTAAAACCTAATCTAACCATTTCAATCGACATAGAAAAAATCCTCTACCCAATTGTTCACAAAACATTTTAAAATTTTGACCCTTACGTCAATTGAGACCATCATCGAAACATAAAAGTAACAACAAACAAAAAGGTACATTACTCGAAAAACACGACCCTCCACTTTCAGCAGTCGGATAAAAACCTACTGGTTTTACATTTTATGCAAAAAAAAACTCACCGTATAAAAGAAACAAAAGTACAGTCAGGGAAATAATCGTGTCGACTAGACGAGATGTGAGGGGGCGAGCAGACGAGGAAATTACACAGAGAAGGGGAGTCATTTACAAGCGTAATTGCGCGCGCAATGCTCTGGCGGGCGACGACGAAAGCGGTTTAGTAAAGTTTTGAATTTGGAAGTTCATTCAACTGTTTTTAAATTCGGATAACGATAATTGTAGTAAAAAGCCTCTTTAAAAATAACTTCAACTGTTACACAAAGAAAATTTAACTTATTTTTAAAATTATAATAATAATTTAACATCTACAATCATCAACAACTTTGCCAAATGCATAACATGACGCCAAACTCGATAACAGAATAAAACTTAACTGGATAGAGAGACTAACCGATATTTTTATATATAAAAATAATAAGTTTTTCTAGGGGGTTCGTCCCACTGCTGACTAAAGAATGACATTCATATAGTTTATTGGAAGTAAATCATGCTTCACGGCACGGTCTTTTATAACTTTCATTTAATAACCATTTGCAAGGAATATGAGAAAAAACTATGAAGAAAAAGTGGCATAACTCTCATATTATTAAAAAAAAATTATATATTATAAAATCTTTTTGCATTGAATCAAGCCTTTTGCAGTATTATATCGTGTAAACAACAAAATCACAATACGTTACGTAGTACTAGGCTAGTAATAACGCCTTACGGTTACGCCTTTTCAATTTGTCGGCAATTCAGTTTGTGAGCGTGAAATTATTTTGATGAGTACCCTACCACCACAACATGATGACCCTTGGCATTGAGCTACAGGGCCGTAGCAAGGGAAATACACAGAGGGCGGTACAAGGTAGATGGGCGGTGTGTGTGACTGGTGAGGGGGTAATTAGGAACGTAGCATTGCTAATCTTTTTTTTAAACAGGTATATTTATTGATATCCCAAATACCAATTATATTTGTTACGTTCTTAATTTACAAAATTTCAATTTCATCGATAATGTTTCTACTACAATCAATAATACAAAATACAAGTCTAAAAACAAAATAAAAGTCTATTAATATTTTATCTGGGATTTGAAATAGAAACTTTGTCAGTAAGAATATTTAAATAAAGTTTACCTTCAAGACTGCTTCCTTGCCGTCCCTCATTATTATTAAAAAGAAAACTTATTAGGTATATAGCCTGGCCCCAACTAAACCTATTACTGGCAACGGATCTGTTCAATATCCCCAGTCTAAAGAAGGAACGGGGAGCTCTTTAATTTTCTGTCGTACGAAACTGGCAAACTATTCCCCAGCATATGAAGACCCTTAGCTCTCCACTTACCTTCCCCGAGGGGCTCAGTAGACCCTCCAGATGAGGAGGGGAGGAGGTCTTGAAGACTGGTCATATTTACTGGAACCCAGCATTTGTATAACTTTTAATGGAGCTTGGCACTTTGTTTTAGTGATTATAGTGGGATATTAAACAAAAAGTTTCTAAAATGTTGAATTAACCTGATTTTAGGTAAGAAAAACAGACACATAATGTAAATTGGTAAACCAATAAGTGGTAACTCAATCAAATATACCGGCACATCATTATATAATTTTTCATATTAAAAAAATAACCTATGCATGTACTTAACAACGTAATTAGTGCACTCAGTCATTCAAAGATAAAATAAAAATAAATAAAAAAATATTCAAAGATCAATCACAATTTTTAGTATGAATCACATAGTCAAAGCTTTGGTACAAATTGCCAAATCCAATTAGTTTTAGACAGGGCTGTAGCTAGGGTAGAACAATGAGGCCCCAATGGAACAGAGTTAGAGCGCGATTAAAATTCTATTTTTTGACCGAGACTCTGTGTAAGTATAGAAATTAATGGATAGGATATCAACTGACATTTTAAGTAGGTTAGTGACCATTAGTGGCATTTACGTTAAGCAGTTGTTCTTTTTATCTTCATTGACATTCTAAAAACGCGACAAATGTATTGTTTTGATACCCTCATCCTTTTTAAAGTAGGTGTAATAATGACCCAGGGCGCATACGCCTGAATACAACCCTGTTTCCTTTTCAAATCAAAGTTGTTTCATTCTAATAAGATATTTTTAATTTATGAAATGTCAATCAACGTAAAATAGCGTTTTTTGTTTCAAACCGACGGTTATCTAGAGATAATGGGCTGTTTTTATACGCAGATATGATTAATTAATCATATCTTTCCTGAGATTAGTGTTCCAAGAAATTGCAGCTATGTTGACTTTGGACGCAGATTCTTTAGAAGTTTAGACAAATGAACGTAGGTACAGTCGAAAATAGAGAAATATATACAGGGGTTCTCAATAAGCTTGAGATTTTCTGAAGAACTACTTGACTGATTGTAACAATTCTTTAACTAATAAATAGCTTAGAGCGAAGACAATGTAATGTAAAAGAAATTAAAAAATCGAAAGATTTCTTTTCGAGCAAATGACAACCTAAGTCTATATATAGGCGTTCGACCTTACATAGGATTGTTCATGGTATTTAAGAGCACACGATAAATGTTAATTATTCGAAAAAATCGAGGACTAATCTCATTGGTGCATGGTCGCCCAATGGATCGAACCAGGGCCTCCTCAATGATGCCAGTTGCCCTAACCACAGTGCCACCAAGAACTCCAATGACCATGATATACTTTCAAAATCCCATATCCCACGAAAACTCCCATGATTTAATAAAAATGGTACCTATTTGGTACAAATTTCTTAGAACCTCTTCCGCGGTGGGTCCGCTCGTAGGGTAACCTAAACAAATATTGACCCCCGACGGACGGCCAAACTCCGTGTAATGTTAGTAACCACTATTGTACACACGTGTTGTGTGCTCGCTCGTATGAGGGCCGAGTGAAAGTCACACCGTGCTGGCGAGATTAGGCTACTGGGCAAAATATTATAAAAACATTGGTTACTAAACGCCTGCGCCGATATTATTAACAAGATAAAAAAGGCCGCCATTTTTGGGGATCATCATCAGTCTATTTATATTGCCCCACTGTTCGGGCACATACCTTACATCGAGGGAGTTGCGGCCATGATCCACCACGCGGGCCCAGTGCGGATTGGCGGATTTCATATGCCTTAGATTTTTTTCTTCTACTGCATGCATGTTTCATCACGATGTTGGGGGATAAAATACCCATATCATGAGTGTACCCCATGGGACCGAAATTAATTCTATCGATGAGCGCTGGATCTAATATTCGTAGGGTCAAATGCCATCATATCAAAAATATAAAAAATATATATATATATATATATATTCGAACAATCCATATGTCGTAACAGACATTTACGATTGTACCGTTCAAAACAGAGGTGTCACAGTGCCTCAATAAAATTGAGATTTTCTCAAGAACCGCTTGACCGATTCTAAAAATTGATTTACTAGTACAGCTAACAGCAAATCAAGTGTAACACTTTGGACTTTGGACCGTTCTTATTATCTGCGTCGTAAGAGTTGAAATCGTACTGCAAGTGTTATCATTACGGACGTACATAGTTTAGAGTACACCCTAGTGTAAAGGATTTTCCGAAGTCAGTTAAGTACTTTTAGAGAAAATCGCAACCTTAATTAACTCTCCTGTAACACGTAACACCTTTCTCTATGTTAGGACTGTATTTAAAAAGATATAAGACAAATGAAATCGTGAGTCAGCCCAAGTTTAAGACAAACACAAAAACGTCTACCTGGGCGGGCCGGGTTCGATTCCGGACCGGACATATCTCGTTATGTTTGCGGTCACGACAAATTATTAGGCGTTACTGTGGATCTTACCACGAACTCGTTGCTAAATTGGCGACTTTTCGATCTAATTTATTTGATTATACGTTTAGGTTCGATCTTGAACTTTGTGCTGACTTAAACAGGAAACAGGTACTTATTCATATATTTTATTTATTTATTTTATTAATGGACCCGACAGTTCGTCATTTGCCAATGTCATGTTACAGAAAATTCAATATATTCAATAGTCTTCTATCTTCCTCCAGGGGAGTCGCAGTAGCGTCTTCACCCTGGGTAGCCGCGTCTTCATGTCTTCATCCAGAGAAGACGCCGTAGCGTCATCACTCTGGACGAAGCAGCTCGACAGTCACGTTCACTCCCGAGCTTGTAGCGGGAACTCTTGATAAAAGCTTGAAACTTCAGATCTTGCATAAATAATCCGATAACTTCACCGTACTGTCATTCGCGAACATTTTCTGATTAATTTAACGTGATATTAAACACAAAATAGTAGACGTTAAAAGGAAAATTATCAAATAATTTCACAACCGTCGTTGCCCGCCATTTTCAAGAGAACCCTTATTCATATTATAATATACACAACATAACAATGATTGTTTTGAAGAAGTTTATCCAATGACTAAAGTTACATAAATAAAAATATTTGCGAATAAGTACCTGGTATTGAAAATATGTTCGTGAAACGCACTGTAACTACAGTTGTTAGTATTCCAATATAATTTATTAAAAAAAAGTTATTTTGAAATGTGAAGACATGTCACGATGTAAAAAAATGTTAGTTGAGTTTAATCTTTAAAAATCCACAGCAAAATTAAGAGACGATATTATTAACCTCTACTAATGCCATGTATTTAATTTACCCGTTCCTTGGATTTTAATGCGTAAACAAAATTAGCCAACAACTTTTTCCTTAAAAAATAATATAGGTATTGAAATAAAACTCGATAAACCACATGCAAGTTACGAAATGAAAGTTAGCTTTAAATAAAGAAGAGTTGTAAAAAGCGTAATTTAAACAAAAAACTTTTTTAATTTCTCAAAGTGATTGATGACCGGCCGAACACTGACAAGTTTACCCTATAGCAATTACCGGATTTACCGGTGACAAAAACGGTCATCTACTGTAAAAACACGGCAGGGTTGCCAATATGCAAAATTAAGAGGGTTCTGTGCATACAAAATTAGAGAGGTATGAGAAAATACAGCAAAATGTTCTTGGTGAAGCAGAAAATTAATAACAAAATTAATGATACAGCGAGAATAGAGTTTAAAAAATTAAACATTAGCCCAATGGCTTTTCTGGGGATTGGATGATACTAAATAATGTCTCGTATACCGCAGCCCAAATCAAGTGTCTTATTTTGTAAACAAATATGATCATCTAATTAACTGTTGTGATGAACACTAAAGGAACTGATTGATCGAACCTCTTCATCATTGTGAAAATAACTATGCAATAACCACAGAACAGCTTAAAATGTTAGTAGGGTAGGGTAGTTTTTGTTTACAAAATAAGACACTTGATTTGGGCTTCGGTGTACAAATCAATATGTTCAAATGAATTATTATTGAACAGTCTTAGGAAAAAATAGGTTACTTGATACTAAACACTTCAGCTTAATAATTAAGATCTTATTTACTGATCTGAGCTAAACACCCATAATTAATACCCTTACCGGTACACTTTGTTTGTAGTTGTTTAGATTGTGGTGGACATAGTCACCCACTATATCAGAACATATTTAGAACCGTCTGTATGGTAATTTAATTTAAATATGTCCCACCAAAATCGTTTAGCTGGCAACACTGAAGTGTAAAAAGCTCGTTAATCCCATAACGACGCGAGGAGTCTCTAATTGTGAACGCATATCAAGTTCCAATTAGACGCTGGCTATAATGACATAAAATGCATACTGAACGTACCTCCCACTTTAGGGTTGGCACACGCGAACAAGACCGGGTGACATTTTTTTCTTCAATAATACTTTGGGTTAGATTTTATTAATAATTAGATTTATGTAGTTACCTCATTGATCTCCTCTAAACAACTAGATACACAGTCTGCCTTCTAAAAATGTCCGAGCGCAAAGAAGGTCCAAACGGATGAATGGACCCTCATTTGCTTTATTTGACATTATTTGGACGTTAACAATGGACCCTTATTTGGACGTTTTTTTAAATTGTTTTAGTAAGGTAAGACCTTTGTGTATCTAGCTGTTTATAGGAGATCAATGAGTTACCTACTTAGTAAAGATTGTAAAGAACTGTTATTATATTCATTTATTATGCTGAGAGTTTTTGTGCCAATTTGTCTTCTCAGTGTTTCGTTGTAAAGTGGTGTTAAGAAAATGTAAATTCCATAAAAATGTTGACAATTGAAATACAAAAATGTACACAACGTATTTACTTGCATTGCAATTTAGGAGAAAAAGTGACTAAAAATTCTCTCAGCAGTCCATCTTTCAAAATAAAAATCCAATTTCAATTTTGAAAATTCTTCGTATTAGGAATATTTTTTACACTCGTCGCGTAAATCTGCAGTAAAGTTGACTATTGTGACAACCCTATTCAAATCAAACAGGTACGCTCACGACGGGAATATGAGTCGCAAATTGAACGAAAGAGACAGTTGATAGACATAAGTAAGACAGAAAAGGACATAAGATGGTACTATTTGATATTACGTGAGACGTCCGTGAGAGTTTTCGCTGCGTACTGTCGACAGCACAAATGTAAATGTACTGGCACTAGTTTGAAGGTAACACGGCTCAGATTTCTATCGTTTTGTGTAGGATGTTTTGTCGACTGTTCTATTAAGGATGAAGTCTGTGTCTGGGAGAAGTGGGAATTATTTAGATAGTACTTTGAAAAACACTGTCGAAAAGTCGACAGTTGTTATGTCGTTTTATTTTCAAAGAGGAAACTAATAAGACCGTCATGGTTTTGAGGTTGGTGTGATTTAGATAGAAGTAAAGGTGGATTCAGCAAACTGAAAAGGCGCTGGGCTAGTCACATTCTGTCGTAGAATTGATAGGGTAGACGGGTTCTCAAATGCAGGTCACGAACGGGTAAACGTAGTGTGGGACACGCTCCGAACAGATGGAGGGATCAAAATGCGTGAGGTAAGTAGCTGGCAGAGTAGAAAAAGGCCGAGAATCGGGTTGAGTGGCGTGCTTTGGGAGATGCCTATGTCCAGGAGTGGACTGATACCGATTGATTATGATGATGAAAGGTGGATTTTAATCTAATGCATGTGCTAAATGCTGAGCATGCATATGCCAATACCCAAAGACATACCCAAAGAAATAGACCAAATGGGTCGTGGACCATGGCCAGAACTCCCTCAATGTAAGGGAAGGTCTGTGCCCGAGCAGTGGGGACATAAAAATAGACGGAAGATAATGAATGGTAGATTCAGAATCGCACAAAACACTGCGAATTTTCGCCACCATTTTTACGCTACAACGGCATTGATGTTTCATGCCATTCACAAAGAAACACCAAACTCTTGGGCGCGTATTCATAAACGTGGTTCAAAGTTATTCCACCGTTTAGGCCTTCCGTCCCTTTCTACCGTAACATTTTAAACGAAGTGTGAAAGGGATAACAACATGGTTGGAGGGAAATGAGGTGTAACTAGGTTTATGAATAACAACATTTGTATTCAATCAAATAAAACGCAGCGGATTAAAACTTTGATTGGAAAAAACCCAAATAGGTAAGTATGTAAGTAGATTAAACGAGGAACATCCTAGATAAACAGTCTACGAAACATGACTAGATAATGAAAATCTATTAGCAATATCTAGGACAAGATAAAACCAGAAAAGTCATGCAGTCAAATACCATACAGAGGTTTTCGATGGACTTAAAGCTCAATATGCAACAGCATAGTGTTACCCTTGATGTTATGTGGAATCAAGTGTTGAAAAGTGTACAGGAGAGTTTTTAATGTTGAGATTATTTCAAAAACTACTTGACCTATTGCAATAATTCTTTCATTCTTAGATAGATAAAAGTTAAAACTATGTAACTGTAAAATAATTTTTAAATTCCGTACAGTAGTTTTTGAGAAAATCTCAATGTTATAGAGGTCCCCTTTATGCTTTTCTGTCTTCGTATTTAAAAAAAAATCGTAATGTAACATCTGATTTCTAAACTATATATGGAAAATTAACAAGTAACCCTAATGGCAACAATGGCAATGAACAAGTAAATGAAATTGGAAGTGTAAAGCATAAGTACAAAGAAATAACCAAAAAATACGTAGCACCTTCACAGGACTACACTTGCATTATGGCTTTGGTTTATAGGGCTGTCACATAGCCAGGGAAAGTTATATTTAAAAAAAATGCTTTGATGTTATAATAATAAATGTTATTTTAAGTCGAGGATAAATACAAGATAATATGTGGTTATTGGTTATGTTCCCAATCCCAGTCCGTTACTGGATGTTTCAGATAAATCACTAGAGCACACGTAACACCTAGCTAAAAGTTCTCCAGCAGGGTTACTCTCACCTCTTATAGCGATCCAGTTTAGGTTCCTAAACTGAACCGAATCGCTAATTGTCAGTTTAGGAACCTAAACTGGATCGCTAGAGGTGAGAGTAACCGCAGGGCATCTTCCCAGCAATAAAATCAGTTAACAATAATAATACCTATATAATTTTTATACCTATGTGTCAATGGAAAATAGTGGAAAGTGTGCATCAGTAAAATATAAAGAAACGACGCGTTATACATGAGAAGTATTGAAATATTAGCGCGAAGTGGTCAATGAAAAATATAAATAAATAAATAAAGAGATATTTATTCATCTGAAACATGGATTGTACATAAAATGGAGCTTAAAAATAACTTAGTTACGATTGTTACAGATGAATACGAAAGGCCTCAGCGACACGCTGCTTTTCAGGCCTTTCCTACTCTCGTATAGTCTCGCTAATCTCGAAGAGCACATAATTAAGAAGAAAGAACTTAAGAGCCTTCATAGAGCCAACTAGCGCTTAGGATTTCATTTTTAAATAACATAGGATGGCAAGCAGACAGGCCACATTTCAAACCAATAATAGGAATTGATGACCAGATAAAAAATTTAAAGGTTCTCTGATCACTATCTCTTACGGCAGTTTTAATTAGGAAAGCACAATCAAATCCACAATAATTGCACCAACTTTCATCGTTCTTTTCCTGAACAGTACACAATAGATAGGTCACGAATTTAATTTCCAATAATAACTAATACTTACACAAAAAGTCCAATACGCCCATTTTGAACGCCATACACAAATCACATTTTCTACTATCTGACAACCCTACTGGCCGTATGTTTCTTTTGGGTTTCGATGGTACGAGGCAAGAGTCGTGGCGAGCTGATCAGATTAGAGACCCAACCGGTTCTCGAAAACGTGCCGAGAAAAAAGAAAAAAAAAGAAAAAAAAAACACTAATAACAACAAATAACGAGGCGTTCAACCGCGGTCACGATAGTGATGGGATAGACGCGTGAGAATTGGTATCGATAGAGAAAAAAAGTTAATTGATGAGACGCGTTCAATTGATTGGACAACATAAAGAGATTGAACGAGCAATAAAAAGTTTCGGTTCATGTAAAAGGGAAGGGGAACAAAGGAAAATATCTATAAATACGAATACGATGATTGACTTCAGTAAGATTATGACGTTTAATTCGATCCTAATCATAATTGATTATGATTATGACGGATTGAAGACAAATGGCAGAAATAAATATATTTTTCCAAAGATAAAAAGATTACCCACGATGGGATATAGTTCTAGAAACCTACTTAGAGTTGAAATTAATGTTATTACGCTATGAACTCAAAACTGAAAATATTTAGTCACTTTTTCTGTTGTGCTATATCATCTTTTCAAATAATTTAAAAATGGGTTACCGCGGGAAAAGCTTTTTCCCGGGATCAACAGTTGCCTATATTTCCCGGGAATTTATCTACATGTGTACAACATTTTGGGCAGATCCGTGAAGCGGAAGCAGATTTCATTGTGCATCAAACGTTCGTCCTCTCGTATTTATGACAACAGTGAGATGACGACGTGCCATATTATCCACAATTACTTGCAATAGACAAAAGAAAAATAGATTAAAGATATTACAGAAATGCTTAATTAGTTTATCGATACACAATTATTAATAATCGATAAACAAATCAACGAAACCTGGCAGCACTACTCCCGAGATGGAGCCAAGATGAAATTATACGAAAATATTGTAACGATAGTGACAGATGATTATAAGCTGGCGATAAAACATACATAATTCTCAGATAATAGCCTCGGGCGAGCCGACATTAAGACTCGATAATTCCCGCCTTCCCGGGAAATCAATTTCACATCACTAGACCACGATTTATAGGTAGGTGATCGATTTTGTGTGAATTTATCAGGTTTAGACTTAGCGGCCGAGTTCAGATTTGGGAAATTATCGATTCAATATGTCAACTTTTGACGTTGATGGCGATTAAAATGGAACGAAACGTTATCTTAAAGGATTTTTTGTAAATACTTAGTGATTTATCATTTTAATACTGTCTAATCCCAAAGCACTACGGTATTGTCGCCACTTTAAACCTATGTTTGTTAAGCGACAAACAAGAGCCGGTACCTACAGTACAATGTACAGTCAACAACACATCAACTTACACAAAACTACTGCCACTTTCTAGCGATCGAGTATAGGAATCTACACTTATGTGCCTCAGAACTGAGTCGCTCTCATGGTGATAATATTAAATATTTTTATTAACCATAGAATATATTAAAATATCAAAAATCAAACTTACCAAAAACAGGGTTCAGATCCGACTTTACCGATAGTTTACCGGAATAAGGCTCGCCGGATTTTTCCTGAAAAAACAAAAAGAAATACGTAAGAACAATGCACAAATTTTACAATCGTCCGATTTCATAATCATCATCATCAGTCTATTTATATTGCCCCACTGCTCGGGCACAGACCTTCCCCTACACGAGGGAGCTCGGGCCATGATCCACCACGCGGACCCAGTGCGGATTGGCGGATTTCACATGCTTTGGAATTTTTTTAGGGCATGCAGGTTTTATCACGATGTTTTCCTTCCTTCACCGTTTTGAGAGCACTCGGTAAATGTACGTAAGTTTTCCCGTCGAAAAAACCGAGGTTAACTCATTGGTACATGGCTGCCCTGGCTGGGAATCGAACCTGGGACCTCCATATCGCAAGTCCGTTGACCCAACCACTGTGCCACCGAGCTCTCCGATTTAATACCATGTAAGAAATATATCGTACGTAATAGGTATATTCTCATAAAGTGATATTTTCTCGAACGCAAGGACTCTGCAGGATCTTCTGCAAGTCTCATCTTCTCATCATAATAATATTATCGAATCGTTCTAAGGCCGCATTTCCACTTGTAAGAAAACATCTGCAAGTAAAGTCGGATATTGTTTGCTGAAGTTTTCTTGGAGGTGGAAACGCGGCCTAAGATTTTATCTCGCATAAAGCAATCAGGATCCGCCCTATTCTCCCCACAAAAATGGCAATAAATACAACAAATCAACAAGTTTCCGGTATCATTAATCCGAACACATAGCTATCACGGAACCAATAGGCCGTTTGAAATCTCGACACCTTAGCTTATTTTCGGGGGAGTATTCTGCGAGACGTGCGAGATTATAGCGAGTGGTTCTAATGAAATTTTATGACATACTTTTATATGACGTATCACTTCACTTTTATTATGATGATACACTGAAAATGACTAGCAATGTGATTCAAAATCGTGCAAAAAAAGCTTCAAAATAACGTCACCAGGTACAGTGCGCGAGGCGTAAGCTCAGGTTTGCATTTGTGTGAGTGCACACAGATTCACCTCTTGTACCGCTAGCAGCTTGGCGATCATTCACACAAATGTAAACCCGAGCTTACGCCTCGCGCACTGTAGGTGTACTCGAATATTCTAGCCGGGTTATATTTTATCAGATATTGATGAGAAAAAAATATTATTCTAATTTAGTGACAATAGTGTAGTCTTCAATAAGTTATTTTCCGGGATGATCTTATTCTAACACTAATTTCGGCAACAAATCTGTACCTATCACCTTACATTCGATTTAACGCAAACTAATCAAGATTATACCGATTAATTATCGACCTAATTAATCGTTAACAATTAATCATTTAAATTAGGTCGATGGTTAATTAAACTATCCATCAAACGTAGCTATCATACACCAAATTTCAATGTGCGTTAAATTTAATAAATTATGATTTTAAAATTCGAAAAAATTTACCTACCCTTTTAGGATCGTAATTTTTCATGCACTATATTTATTGCCATGCGAATGAGAATCAGAAACATAATATATTTTATTGCAAGTAAATGCATATTTTTGGACATTTTTTAGAATTTATATTTCCAATTTCTAGCGCTGAGGATGAAATTGACATATTACGTAAATACGAATACTTAGTAAAATTGCATCAACCAGATCTCAGTCATGTAGCTGTATTCCATAAAATAACGAGGTCCAGGATTCGAAACTTTATTACGAAAACTTTTCCTCGTCTATTTAATATATTTTTTTCGCATGCGACAAACCTTGCACGACATATCGAATAGGCTCCTAATGATAGTTCTCCGTGAGTAGGGGTCGTAATTGGATAAGTTGGAATCAGTTTGCCCCACTCGGACATGTTTACCCCAAATCGAGGGTAAATCTTTTCCCCAATTTGCTGGTAATTTTTACGTCACACACAGGTAAGTCAAACAATGATATGGGATCTTTTTTTAGACAAATTCGAACAAACTTTGGTGGTACACAGTTGTTGTTTCGTCGTTGAAGCATATAATGGTTTATTAATTATATCGTAAAACCTTAACGGTGGCCTAAATATGAATTTAAAAGCAAAATGCAAAATAATAAACATTTATGTTTCCGTGTTGCCAACACTGGGTGTAGTGTTGCCAAAGTTGCATACTGTTTTAGTGGTAGTCATTCTTGAGAGTTTTTTTATTATAATTAACCTAATAGGTAGATAGGTACAAAAATGCTGCCTATTTCCTACATCAAAAGTTATAAAAACCGTTTTAAGAATAATCGATACATGCAAGTAAATTAATAAACCGATAATAACCTATTTGTATGTAGTAGACAAGGGTTTCGAAGCCGGGCCTCTGTAACTAAAGCCAAGTGTCCTAACCACAGCGCCATCGAGGTCATAATTAATTTTGTTATTTTATTTATTAAATGTGGTCAGTTATAACTTGTTCGTAAACTTTTTGCAAGGTAATTTTATTTTAAAACCATAATTACATATTTGTAAAAGATGGAATGCAGTAGTTTTTACAATGCACCCATGACTTTTTGCTAGTAGAAATTCCGTAAGTAATCGTTCGAAATTTGAAACTAATCGTTAAATTGTGACATTCACGGCGCCACCACTGCAAAAAAAGGTTTCTATGCATCGAGTCTAACCAATCAGAAAACGCGGGCTAAACTAATATAGACCAAGAGATGACTATAGTCGACTTTTTCATCGAGTACCATAAGACTATTAGGGTTGACAAAAAACTTACATATATTTAGAATTTATAACGAATATTTAAAACAGTAGGCAAAAAAACTTCTAATCATTATTCATCCATTTTTATATGACTGTACTTTACAAGTGCGCGCGAGTTGACGACAAAAAAAATAGGTAAAATCAGAAAGGGCCAACCCGCGCGCGCTCGCGAGTTCCACACACGCCAGTTGACGAATAAGTCAAAATATTTAGAGTTATATAAAATAATAATTAATAAAACCGATATAAAGGATGATCACATCTATTTACTGCGCTGCGAAAAGTCTTTCGCGATGAAGTTACGTTTGAATTAGTTATATTTGGGTAATTTCAGGAGCAGATGTATTTATGTAAACGAGCCTATTTCATTTTTAAATATTTATTTTATTATAGAGTTTAAATTTTTTTTATCGTAGATGAGGCACCTAGTATGACTGACATCTTACATAGTATGTGGCTCTATAGACTCTACACAATTGGGCAAATCCGTAGAAAAAGCTTGTATGTGGGAACAACGTCTAGACGAGCTAGTACAAGATAATGGTGGCTCTCGACCAGCCATGCGTTCAGTTAGGGTTGTCACTAATTACATATTATTAAATTAGAGCAGTTAATTAGCTACCTAATTCCCACTTGAGAATGTTTAAGTCGCGAGGAAAAGCCTTTTTTTTTGTTAAATGAGAAAGTTGTAAGTTTCTGTTATTTACCAAATCTACAAAATATTGTTTATGCATTTTTTGCACTCCCAGTCTTTAGCACTAATTATCCACTAAACTGAAAACGATTGTTAAGTTAAGCAACGTTGGGGATAGATGACCGCTGCCCCTCCGTGCCTCAGAAAGCACGTTAAGCATTTGGTCCCGGTTTCTGTCATTCGACATCAGTCGTTAGGCCATGTCAGAGGCCTACGACGAAGGGCGGCCTGTACAACTCAGACCAATAGATAATACCACCTAGCCTTTTCGGTAGGGTGTCCTGAATTCAAATCCCGGTCGGGTCTGTAATAATGATTTCTGTGCATGTCTCTGGCCTGGAACCTTAGTATAGGGAATCCTAGTTTGGGCCCCGAGTGAGTGTGTAAAAAAATACGCGAAGAAAACGTAAAAAGTCCTTATAATTATACTTTTTTTGCAGTACGTAAAGCCCTGCTTTACCGCGCGTAACCCCCCGTCTGGTCAATGGAGCGCGCGCACGCACGGCACCGCCCGCGGCCACCAATTATTGGCGACTAGCCTTCGAGGAAGCTGATTCATATCAATTTACCTTGTTTAAGCGTGTGACAACCCTGCGATTGGAATTTAATATTCCGTATAATAAAAGTTTAACGTAGCGAAATTATATATTCGGTCATCGGTATTAATAAAAACTGCCTAAACGGTGCCAGTGGTTCTTTGACAGCTTGACTTGACAACTATTTAACTACCGATTTGAATCATTTTTGTATGGCTAATATAATCTAGATTTTTTTAATATTTGAAAATATCTCATGATACTAACAGTGCAACAAATGTCAGTAAGCTTCTGGTCTGAGATAAGCTTTTTTATATTTATTAAAAAAAAACTAAGAAAAATCTGTCACGACGACGTCTATTATAAGAATCCATATTATTTATTTTAAGAGGTCTGTCTAGACTCTAGAGGTCAACGCCGGTAATTTAAACAAAGTCACCCCCAAAAAAATATTTACCTAAGTATATTTTTTAGATAAAAACAATGTTTTATGTGAAAAGTAAGTAAGTAATCCACAATATTTCGGCGGGTCGCGGGTTCAATTCCCAGCCTTTGGACAATATTTCGGACCGCTCCTAGGGTACAATTTTTTTTTAGTTTAGAGCAGTTAAGAAGAATTAAACATTCATAAAAAAATTACAAAACGCGAAATCATTATCATAATTCAGTGTTTTTCGCATTAACAAAACGCTACTATACTACGCTTCGGGAACAGACCGCCAGAGGCCGCCAATTATTGGCAACCTTCGAGGAAGTGGATTGTTATCAAATCATTTACCTTGCGCGTGTGACAACCCTACCTAGTGGCGCGTTCGTATTTTTTGTTCGAGCGTTGATTAAATTCTTGTTAGCAATGTTTTTTGACGTGTCAATCGTTAAATAACGTCAAAATATTGGGATGTTCATGTACGGTTAAAAGTTTGCTGACTATATTTGACTGTCATTACGGGTTCCATGCTTGACAGTTAATTAATTAAAACCATTAACGAGTTTTTGTTTCAACTTAGTTTTAACGAGGCAAAAGTTCTTTATTTAAAAGATACGACATGTGTTCTCTAATAATAATGAAATATACATATTATTTATTTTATTACATGCATTGATCTCCTAAAAACAACTAGATACAAAAAGGTCCTACTAAAACGATTTAAAAATCGTCCAAATAAGGGTCCATTGTTAACGTCCAAATAATGTCCAATAAAGCAAATGAGGGTCCATTCATCCGTTTGGACCTTCTTTACGCTCGGACATTTTTAGAAGGCAGACTATGTATCTAGTTGTTTATAGGAGATCAAAAATTACATGTCATGTTTTATGAATTGCGATAAATTAAAAAGAGAAAATAGTTGTATAATTAAGAAGGTATCTCTGAACTCTGTAAAGTTTTCTTTAGACAGGTAGGTATATTCTTTTTTATTTTAAAAACAAATAGTCCCACTGCTGGCCAAAGGTCTCTCCTAATCTGGCCCCCTATTACCGTTCTCAAAACGATGAAATTATACCACGTCATGGCGTACCAAACAGAGACGCCGCTACACCAATGCCATAGCACTGTCCCTTTCACGGCCGCTATGACATGGTATGATTTGATCGTTTTGAGAACCGTAATAGGGTTATTACTGATGAAAGTTCTCTCGCCAATTTTAATCACGACTAACTAACCTTCACCCCGTCCTGTCACACTGGTGTGAAAGCTAGGAAATCAATATCTGAAATAGAAAATAATTCTGATCTTCACACCAGCGTTAGAGAAAAAAAATCCTATCCTTCCTTCTAACAAAAGTAGTTAAAATTGCTGATAGGAACAGCAAACCGAAATCGCAGTGGGCTTGTCACATCTGTCGTAGAACCGACAACAGGTGAGGTAGACGAGTTCTCGAGTGGAGGCCACGAACGGGTAAATTCGTAAATTAATATCATTTGTTTTTAATTTACAGTAACTTTTGATTGCCAATATCGATCAGGTTCCAACATCCTGCGATAACAACTTGTATCGGGTGACACTCCCTATGCCCCTTAACACAACACAATGTATGCGTGTTGTTTAAAAAAAAACCAAACACGTTTTCACGTTGACATTCGTCTCCAACGACTTCTAGATTCCAAGATAAAAGGTAATTAAGGGCCCTTAAGTCCAGATAATTGATGGGCATCGTACCGTAGCAGTGTAGGTTCGATGTCTGGATGGGAAAAAAGGACAAAATGGCTGACATATCTTTACCCTTTATTAATTACGTATCGGCTGCCAATGTTGTGTAATAACAGGGTGTTAATTTTTGTTTATGCAAGATATATTGTGGACATTGACGGTGAGACTAGCCTACAATTTCAAAGCCTGAGCAGCAAGCTATGGAAAAAGAGGCTTGGAGTTTCTCTAGTGGATAGAATAAGAAATGATTCGGGTGAAGAAAAGTAGTAAATTTCTCATAGAAATATCCAATTCAAGTAAGATATATTTGGATTGAATAGAGTCGAATAATTGAGTAACCAGTATAAGGTGGTCCGACCTTGGTTAACTTCGTCGTTCTTGCTGGACCAGCTGATATTGGTCACTCAACGATTCGACCATATTCGATCTAAATATCTTAGTGGAATTGGGAGACTGGTCACATCCGTATGGAACCACTAAATACATATTATATATGTGAATTGAAGTCCTCAGATCGGTAAATAAGACTGATCACCGACCTCACCTGCACATTATGTAATGGTCAAATAAATTAAAAACAGGCCCAGTAGTTTCGACAAAATCTTAACCTTAATTTATACCCTCTATAACTTTTTGTCAAACAGTATACTTTTCTCTGTTTTAAACAGTACAAGCCCTTAAAACTATTTTTCTTTAAAAATAAACTTCTAGAGCGCGCCTAACATAGTAAAGGTAGCACATTTATTTTCTTTAAGTGTATCAGCGAGCCACCGCACGTGCCTTTAACAGTTTTTAAGATAATTAAATTACTAATTAAGGCTTTTAAAGTCGCTTTTAATTAAGTGTAACGATTGTAATGATAGTCTATGAAAGGCAATGACAACACTGTGTAGGGGGCCTTAAATACTTATGTGGAGCAGATGCAAAATTGACAGTTTTTTTCTGCTATATTATATCAACAGTTTAGTTCTATTCTTACACAGGTGCTAGTTTTTTGTTCAAATAACTAGTTAGAAACATATTCCTATAATATTTTACAACTGCACAACAGAACTAATATAAACTTGCCTTTGTTACCACGAATTACCAAATTACTGTGCTGTTTAGAACCCCAAAAAAAATATTCCGTAAAAAAATTCAAAGATAAGATATTCTTTATTGCAAGAAAAGAGTTCCTAAATGGTTTTACAGTTTTCTCTGGATTCTACCCTATGGGTTCGAAGAGTGCGCTACGTGATACCGAAATTCGAAATATCGAATAATATGATGCCGAAATTTTAAAGCACCGAAAAACGTAACAACGAAATATTAAAACCACGAATAACTCTACAGCGAAAGTTTGTGACTTTTATCTATCAATAAGCGCTTGCTCGAATATTCGTGGCGACGAATACCATTTGGCTCGAATTTGACTGTAAATCGTGGGCTCAAATATTCGCTAAGTCGAAAGTCATGCGGTCAAATACCGTCCAGAGGTTGATATGGCTGCTTTACCTTCGAGCCTAGAAATTTCGACTCTACATGTGTCAACTCAAGCAATATTATTCGACATCATGAATATTCGAGCCAGCGATCATCGATACTATGAATTTCGATGTTATTGAGTACAATCGTAAGTACGATACGGAGGTTCCAGGTTTTTCAATGAATTTTTCTCCGTTTTTTTAGAAGGAAAACCTAAACGTTTACCGAATGCTCTCAAAAAGGTATAGAAAAACAACGTGATGAAACCTGCATGCCGTAGAAATTAAAATTCTGCGGATCATGGCCCGAGCTCCCTCGATATAATGGAAGGTCTGCTGTGCCCGAGCAGTGAGACATAAAAATAGACTGATGATGATGGGTAGGTATATAACAATCTGAGTTAGACTGTACTAACTATCAAACGTCAAACGTCTCAACACGAAATATTCGCAACGATAACATCTGGGACATCGACTTGACTGACCATCACATTGCAACGTATCCTATCGTGGTAAATCTCGATACGATACGGATTAGCGTTGGACAGCAATGATGGATGCCCCCACAAATTATCTAGTGCTACACACATAGTCGATTTGTAGCTATCTAATCGGGTGTGTTAGTGTCAGTGTGAATTTTTGGATAAGTATAGTCAAGGCACGCGGGTCTGTCTGGAAAGGAGATGTCATATTATGGACCCTATTTCTAATATTGTCTAGTAAAATCAGTCACTAAGAGCAGCGACAGGCTTTTTTCATAAACAATGATATCCTAATCACAGAAAACAATCATAGTCCCCAAATAGGCGTGGGCCAGAATGCATTGCATACATTGATCTCCTAACACAACTAGATACATAGTCTGCCTTCTAAAAATGTCCGAGCGCAAAGAAGGTCCAAACGTATGAATGGACCTTCATTTGCTTTATTGGACATTATTTGGACGTTAACAAATAACCTTTATTTGGACGTTTTTTTAAATTGTTTTAGTAAGATATTTGTGTATCTAGTTGTTTATAGGAGATCAATGATGATTGTATGCTATAAAAATATGCAAAGATGGTTCTATTTCTCAATAGACCAATTCTGCACTTATATTTAAAGTAGGTATGCATACTATAATATAATTGGATAATTTTAATTTTTATATTGTTGTATAATTTTTATTATATTTTGACATGAAAAAGGATAAGGATCTATTTTCAGAATAAATATTGAAGTTTGAAGAAGTTTAAGTAAAGTCGGTTGCAATTCCCAATCTCTGCTTGAAAAAAAAGTTCTAAGGCCACCAAAAGAAACCGCTAAGTCTGTTAGAAGTCAGTATACTGTACCATTTATCTACAACATTGTGGGCTCTGTTAGTGAACAGGCCATGAATAAGTATTACCCACAGGTGTCTTCTTATTGCTGTATACGATATTGTACTATTACTTATTCTGTGAAGATACTATGATACCGAAAGGGTGTAGAATGTACAAACTACGAATAAGTCAGAATTTGTATTACGCATTATCCATGCTCGGTGAACAAATAAGAACATGATGAAAAAATTATTGCCGTGGACAAGAATTTTTTCATCATGTTCTAATATGAATCAGTCATTGGTACAAACACATTCTGACATAATATTAGTCAGGAATAGAATACGTATGTTAAGATAAGGCTTCAAGTGGATTATTCGAACTGACACGACGATTACAGCCCCCAAAATAGCAGAACACTATCTATTTGAGGACGTCAAGAATGATTTTTTAATCAGTAGACATATTTTTTTTAACTTGATACATACTTTTTTCCGTTGTGTCCTAGTATTATAATATATTCTGTGCCTAGAGTCAACATACTGAACCCATTATAGTGTGACAAAATATTTCTCGCCAAAAATATGACGGAAAGCCAATGCTTTCAGGAATGTAGTAAGAAATAATAAAAAATCGAGAAGAGAAATAGCTAATAATTTAAATTGTGAATAAAATACTTGAAAGAAACAACTTGTTAAATTAAATCTCCAGACTTGTCGAAAGATGTAAGAGAGTAACTAAAGTGCTCAGCAATTTTCGACTCTGATTGTATTTATCTAATTATGGAGGTTGATAATGCAAGCCTAATAACACCCTTACAATCTTTACGCGGCGGTGATACGGTCCAGATTACAATAATTTCGTGTAGGTCAATATGCGGCCGATTGTCCCTAATTATTTGAATTCTTTAATGCAAAACAAGCAGTAAGTCGTGGTTCGAAATCTTGCGTGTCGAGAGGTAACCACTGTCATAAAATAATTAAAAATATGATTAATTTGTGAGGCATTTCAAGCCGTTTCCCACCTGTCTGTTAATTTGGATGCAGTCATTCATGTGTACGGACACCGTTTAATTTAAATCGCTATGTGTGAATTATTTGACCAGATGAGGAAATTAACAAGAATTATATTTATAAGAAATATAAATGTGTATAATTCAAAGTTGTACCTGAATTAATGTCAGGACAAGCTTCGGTTGATGAAACCAAAGATATAAGATGTAGAGTCCAGTAATTTGCGAAATAATTACAAACAAAGTTTCGTCGCGATGTTCAAGTTCATTTATTCGTCAACAAATCACTTTGTGTTCGAAATTAAGTATAAATTAAAAATAAATTAGAAGCTAATTACAATAACAACAAAAAAAGACAATAACAATATACATTACTAGGCGTCATGTCAAATTGTTTCGAAGTATTATTATTATTATTACTATTATTAATTATAACTTAGTCATATCTGCATAACTATTATTTATATAAGATTAAAGTTACATATCTAGGAAATCCTTTATTGTGTAGAAGCACTTCTGCAATAACATTTGTTTTAATTTATTTTTAAACCGATGTTTCAGATGATGCGTCAAATGTAACGTAAATTCTCTTTTGGTCTAAACGACTTGGTGGATTTTGATATATGCGGGAAGATATGTCATCAGATTCTGGATTAGCCGTTCTCAAAACGAGGTTATCATATCATGAGATGGCGTGCTGAAGAGACACGCCGCTATACCAGCGCGATAGCACTATCCCTGTCACGCACGCAATGTATGATATCATTTTAAGAACTGTAATAGCCCCACAGCGGACTGACATAGGATGCCAAATAAATAATTCCAAGTAAACCTTGTATTTTATAATATTTGCAAAGCGAATAATTGACTTCTCAATTTCGTACCATTTTAATATCTGCATGCTTTAATTCCGTGGTCCCGTGGTGTAATAAATGGTGATACTAACAAGTCCGATTCTCGGAACGGACGGGCCTTCTCCTTTTTTTCTGGTACCCTCGGGTTTTCGGTCACGAATATCTGTCCGAAAGATAAATAGTGGAAGTAGTCGAGTGACGTCATTGTGTAAATATTTTTGGGTGTACGAAAAGCTTTTCGTGGCACAGTTGCGAGTAGGATCAGATAATGATCGTACAAGTTGGGCATGGTATGTACCTGAATGGGTGATCGCTTGTAACATTTCTATCTTATGAGTTCTTCCGTGGCTCGGAAAGCAGGCTAAGCAGTTAGTTCAGCAGTTAATCCAGGTTGCTGTCGTTCATCTGCAGTCACATGTCAGAGGCCTATGGGCACACCTGAACAACTCTGGAACTCGTTTGGTCACTGAACCACACGATAATAAGAGCAAGTCGATATATTTTCAATAACTTTGGGCTTTGATCCACAAAGCAACCAAGTGCGAGTAGGTGGATTACGTGCCTTATAATTGTTGTTATTTTTTTTATTCTCAGGCACATTTCCATCACTGAGTTGAGAGTATTTGGTACTTACATGTAGGTACGCAAGTTTTCTTTCTAAGAAAACAAGCATAACATTGATTAGCTGACCAGGGATCCACCCTGGGACCTCTATATCTTTAGCTCAAATCAACTTATGACTTTAGTGTCCAGTAGATCCCTATAGATATGCCATGTCAGAGGCCTATTATTGGTCTGTAAAAACCTAACAATAGTTTTCACCTCCCGTCAAGACCACGCAATAAACCAAAAGATTAACTACCACCATTCATCAAGGTCTCAATCGTGTCAAAAAGTTCTGTCGTCACATTATTAGTTCCAAACCAACTACATAGTAGGTATTATCACATCGTTTGTTTGTTCACACGCAATTAGAGCCCTCCCGTCTCATTAGCACTTTCAAAACGAGCTTCGTGAGGTATATCTGGTTCTTTCACACCTATCGGTTCGGTATAGCTGTTTCATTCGGACAGGTTGATTGAGGATCGCGATTGTTTGATACCGGATTTCTATCGGGCGATTGGCGTTCGTTGTTTGCTTTGGCCGGATTGTCTATTGGATCGGGCATGTCTCTGCTAGTCTTGATACATACAGAGGCTCATATAGGTAGTCGACGTACGACAGAGTTGCAAATAGTTGCAATGCTTTTGTGTAGATTGATATGCTGTCGACTGTACATTTGTCGTAGATGTTCTTGTCAGCTTTTTTAATCCACGTAAAAGGCAGTGTCTGTGTGTGCTGTCTGAACAAATAACATTTATTTCTTGCTTTCTTTCTTCCTTCTGGAGTCGAAGACAGAGATAAGTATACAGGGGGCCTCATTAAGGTTGAGATTTTCTCAAAAACTACTGGACCGAATTTAATAATTATTTTACAGTTACTTAACTTTTATCTACCAAACAGTGATATAATTTTTGCAATAGGTCAAGTAGTTTTTAAGAAAATATCAACCTTAAAAACTCTACTGTACACCTTTGTCTGTCTTCGATCTACAAGTGGATGGATTTGTATTTAGTTTTCGATTGTTTGAAAGACGATTTTATCGAGAGTATTCGTGGCTATGATTCTAGAACATTTGTTAACAGCTCTTTTCTAGAAGATTAAGTAATATTCATCTTCCACAGTCTGATGATCAAATAAATTATGGATACTGAACCTTTTGGCTTAATAAGCTTTTTCGACATTCCGTTACTCCCTGTAAAAATATCACATTTAAGTAGACTTTATCGGAATTAAAGTTAACCTTCCGATTGTCAGATTTCATTTAATTTTAAGACCCGGACTTCGACAGTTAATCCGTGGGTTTAAAATCTAATTGAATGGGTTTAAAATCCAGCGATCCTAATCTACATATAATACGGCACGAATCTCAGTGTGTCTCAGTGTGAACAGATAATAATATTTAAAAAATATTTGCCAAACATTGATTTTATCGAAAACATGTTCGATACCAAGTTCGATTTATCGAAAGAGGATGTGACACTTGAGTCGATGGAAATCCTTCTGTAAATAATTATTACTTCCTTCAACATACAGCGACTCAAATACAATGACAGAAAATAAAATATATTTCGTAAAAAATACGGAATTTTTGGCATGAATTGTATTCTATGTCATTCCCGTGACCAAGACGAATTAAGCCGTTTAGACCACAGGAAGCTAGGTCACAAAGGAACATACATTCTTTCGTCAGTCGGTTAAAATAAGACAATAAGCACAGATAATAAGAATATAAAAATCATTATGACTTCGACTGTACCTCTTATTTTTGAACGATTAATATTTTTTTTTTTGTAAACCTATAAATTGTCCCACTGCTGGGCAAATGTCTCCCCCCTCCTCTTCCATCCATCCCTGTCCTGAGCCTCTTCCAGCCACCCATCCCTGTATCTAACGATATCGTCTCTCCACCTACGCCGATTTACTTAAAATTAAATTAATTTTTTAAAATACCTACCATAAATTAAAAATGTAACCTGGTACCCACCAAATTCAATGACAAAACTGTTTGAAAGTAGGTCTTTACTCTTAGTCAACCATCAAAAGGAGCCTAGAAACCCATACATCATCAAACGACTTAACAGCTAATTATGAATATAATTTACCAAGAAACGGCCGAGAGCCAAACCTTATTGAACCCGAGGCTGGTCAATAAATCATCATGCTAACTGCCCTTGTTTCCTGTCCCGTGAAAAAAAATCTTTGTCTAGTACAAGATATCAAGTTACTAAGATAAATGTCAAATGTGTTATTCTTTAAAAGGAGACCGGGCATAAATGTATGGGGGCTGGTCCCGACCACTAATTAACCCATGACATAGATAATATATTTTGCCACGCTTACGAATTGTCTTAATTTAGTATGCAAGTTTTAAGAATTTGCTGAAACTAAACTTCTTCAGTCAAAAACAGAAAAATTTACAAGGGTTTTATTAGGGAAGTCTGAACGTAGGTACTATTATAGTTACTTTTGTTTTATTTATGTTTTCTTTGAATCTTAAAGTTGTGATATTAAGTCAGAAAAATCAACATTCCCTTTTAGCTTTTAGTATGAAAAGCTCCTATTCTAGTACCAATTAAAACCGAAGCAACACAATAAAACAACGGAAGTCAAAATTACATGTACAAAATAAACATATTTTGATCTTATTAGACGCACCAATTTTATATGCGTGGTAATCATGTAAATTCGAACAACATAATGAGAGGAAACCAACGGTTAGCCTAACAAGGTTTTTAATACCGAAACCGTGTAGAGACCATACCGATTATACCGAATATACCACGTGGTTTCGGAACCCGAACGGTGCACGAGTCAGGCGCCATAAATACAGCCTCGTCGGCGCAGGCGCAGGTACGCCCGCCAAACGAGATCGTTCCTTTTTCAAAAATAAACACTCCACTGCTACCAAATTCAACCTTAACCCCACATACCAAAGTTTCAATCACATCGAGGATCATGCGGACAGATTACCATAAGTCACTTTGTGCTTTCCCGCTTCTGTAATAAAGCTCCTTTTCCCTAATGCGCATTCCTAACGACTTAACGCTGCGGCGTTCGACTTTCAAACCTAAAGGTGTGATGTTGAGGTCGGCGTTTGATTGTCGGTGTTCGTAAGGATTTTTTCTCGTCATACCAGATTTTGGTGTTTTTTTCGTTGTTTTTTGTGACAACGCAGCGCCTGGTCGGGGCGCGGTGCGGTGGGTGTTTGCGGGGTCAGCGAGGATAATAACTGTAAATTATCGTCGTTCGGTTTATTGAAATTCGTTCGGACGTGTTCTAATGGGAAAATTTTAGTGGCCGACATGGTCTGTGCCCCGGATCTTGTAGGGTTAATAACGTGACTGAACTTATTTCGCGTGCGATTGAGGAATGTGATCTCTCGTGATGAGCTTAGGATCCAATTATCTCTGTGATAAATCTAAGAATGGGATTCGGAGGCAAAGAGCCTTGCGCACAAAATATCTCACTTCACTCACCCTTGCAATATAAACTTTTAGCTTAAAATATGGGAGTTGAACATACACATTATATCAAGAAGGATCAGATCATAACAGACTTAGAAACTAATGTTTGTGAAGTACAATGGGTTAATTACGTGGTGGGTTTTACCATACTTTAGTGATGTTTAGGAAAAACAGTTCTTCAAAAGTACTACTTACATCTCCTATGATAAGTCGTAACATCAGGTGGCCCGTATGAGCCTGTTTCCTTTACTAATCATTTAAAGTCAGATCTACATACGACTTGTTCAACAACCTGCACGAGTGGGGATCCAATATGTCCAAAAATCCGAATTTCTAAGTACACGCGGAAAGACAGTCAAACAATCGATATCCCCAACAAATTGTCTTCTAATTCCCAAAAGACCCAGATTCCCTGGCACTTTGCAATCGCCACAAAGACACCGGATGGGCTCACCTCGTGTTGTTTACCTTTATTTGCTCGAAAATAATTCACAAAAAATAAGCCGAGATATACAGATAAGAGAAATACAAGGGACTTCTCAATAGGGCTCAGAATCTCATAGAGCGGGCTGGAAATTAAAAATATTCGATATGATTTTGAGAAATTGGTAAACGTACACACGAAGACAGATAAGGGTATAAGTACAGGGGGCCTCATTAAGGTTGAGATTTTCTCAAAAACTACTGGACCGATTTTAATAATTATTTTACAGTACCTAGGTATTTTGCAATAGGACAAGTAAATTTTGAGAAAATCTCAACTTTCTGTACATTTTTTCTGTGTTAGACCGTACCAAAATAAAATAAATGGAATTTATAGGACAGAGTAAAAGTACTAGATCAAAGCATCTCAAGAACAAAACAACTGAGGCATTAATGAGAACGAACCCTAAAGACAAAGTCAGTTAAAAACTGTAACAGCCACTTTAGTTTTTAAGACAGTAATTATTATGATATAGATCCGACGATTTAAGTCCTGATAGTCAATGCCCGCGGGCTTAAGTGATATAGGTAAACATAGAGTTCATTTTAGAAGCAAATGGATGGACTAGAGACACAAGATTGATCAGATATATGGAAGTAGATTGAATACGTACCTAGAGTGAGTGTAATGTGTGAACCAGTATTGACATATTCTAGTTGTGTTTTAACTAGTATTTGGGCGTGACTATAAGTACAGCTGTTGCTTAAGTTTGTTTAAATTAGAACTAATTCAGATGCATACAATATGCTCATATATTTATAGAAATACCAATATCAATTTTTCCAAATGTCACCTCTAATACTACTGTGCTCCAAGAAATCCAAGTGCCCAAATATTATGCTTTTGAAAGATAGTGGAGACATGCGCAGGCGTCGAGATAAGGCTGGCTTATTGCACAGAGATTGTGGTCGAGAAAAAACAGTGGGACCTATCTTAATCCATAGACCCGACGCTCGAGTTTCTTTAAATAGGGGTAGCCTTGCGAGCGTCATAAAAAAAACTACTTAGAAAGGGTGCTTTAAAGGAATGCTCGTTGGAAATGCTTTCAAATGGAAAGTATTGATTTTCTGAAAGTAAAATCCTTGGATTTCTTTGATACTAAGAAAATTAATATGAAATACAAAAAAATCTTACATTGATGATTTTATTATTATGTGAACCGGTTCAATGATATTAACGGAGGAAATGGCGCATTAAAAGCTCCATTTAAAATACTAAATCACCCGTGGATTGATGAAAATCAATGTAAAACAAAAGTCTAATAGGTTCCTTACAAATCACACATACCATCATGCAATTTAATCCTTCTAAATCATCATAAATATGAACAAAATCACGAAATTGTACTTGTACCGCAGCACAGAGCGACCCTTGTAAAGTAACAAATTGCACACAAGTGGTCGTTTTAGTAATTTCATGAACAGCGCATTTTAACTTAAGCACTCCACGAAGCCCTTGTAACGAAAAAAAAGCCAGAAAGTTTTGAAACATTTCGAACACCATCGAACTTTTTGATTTCTTAAAAGAAAACACTGTTTTTTTGTATGTCTGTAATGAAATAAGAAACAGAATTGTACAAAAACATTTCGCACCACTCGAAATGAACAATTAAAACAAACATCCTTTCAACTCTCACTCGATTCTAGGGAAACCGAGAACATAAAAGGAATCCTATAAAGTCCTACCAAAACACAGCGGGTAAAACAAACAAAAGGAATGTATGTAGGTGTGTACGTGGCTATATGTATAAAAAGAACCGTGTCTGACATTCGTTAGGGTGCATGACTGGCAATCGGATAACACAATGCCTTCGAACCTTTAAAACAGAAAGCACACACAGCTTTGGATGTGGTAAAAGAAAAACCATTATTCTCAGATAACACAAATGCAATCCAAGATTACACAGACGAATCTATAAATCAATGGTGACAGTAAGGCCACGGATAAGAATAAGATGCTATTTAGGTATTCGCACATAAAAAATTCTTATATACAATTGTGGCATAATAACGAGCTTATGGTGACGATCATAAATTGGAGGAAATAAATTTAGGATTTAAATAACTTTTATTGAAATACTTTTTGTTGAAAAGAACATTATTAAATATTAGCTTCTATGGAAATTAGTAGTGAAACTAATGGATAATGAATGCATTAACACTGAGATGAAGCATATTTGGGATAAAAGTCAACAGGATCAAGTCTTGAACTGAAACATTAAATATACCATATCCAAAAAATCTGAACAAGCCAGTGTTCCCGGTTCCTCAAATCATACATCTCTGGGAGTGATGGCTTTAAAATGTATAAGTAAATACATATAGAAACATGTGCCAAGTCATGACATCCTGTGATGTGTGTGAATCACAACTGAATCAAGACCTAGTTTAGGAATCCAAATATTTGAACTAAGATCTAAACGTTTGTGATGATAATTTTAAGTCATTTGGGAGATGGAACTACCTAAAGAAGATTGTTAGATAGACGAAACCGTGAGATTTATTTGTTATTGATTGATGAACAGTTGGTAGGTTAGCGATGATAGGATGGGAGTCTCTTGGTAGAGGAGGTCAATGTCTGTTACGGGTGAACTAAAAGGGTTGGAAATGACTGTGTCGCTAGTTCATTCAAATGGACGACTAATGAAGATCTAGGTAATCCTAGGTAATCTTCGAATCAATGATTGGATTGAAGCTGGAAGCTGCAAAAAGCGGAGAATCAGACGTTTAGAGCACTTCAGGAAAAAACCATCAGAATTGGTTCAGTAGTTTTTGAGTGTGTCTGTACGTTTCTCTGTTTTCGACTGTACCTATTTACTTTATAAATCTTTTAGCAGACGCTATGAGTATTTCTTAGAAATCAATTCATAATTCTTTTAAACTATCGTAATTTCTCAACATCGTTTGAACCAAAATTGTTTGATGTGAGCTTACAGCTAGTAGCTTTGGACATAATTTACAGAGCCATCACCCAAAAATGCCCAAACTAGTAGACATTACAGGTAGTTCGATCGTCAAACAGCGGGAATTCTTCGACAATGTTCGGTCAACACCGCTATTTGCCGACTACCGGTGTTGGCCACACGCGTGATGCGCGTGCGTCTCGCCGCGTGTTCTGGACAAATATTCGTTTCTTTCGGGATTTTTGGGGTAACGCCAGCAGAAGCAGCCCAGGGGTTGATTAGATTTCTTGAATATTTCGGTTTTTCCCCGTATAATTCGGGGAATAACATTCATTCATTTGCCTTGTATTGAATCTACTTGCATGTATGTTATGCTTATAGATGTTAGTACGTTTGAACACTTTAAAATAATCATTACCTACCTACTTTTTGTGACTGATATGCAAAAGCACATCAAGCAGACAGACAGAGATAAGAGTTTGCGACAGCAACGATTTCTCTTTCTTTTATTTTATGGAAGTTTTGATAATTTGTTGAATTATTACATTTATACAAGGATTTACAGCCACAGATTTTATTAGGATGTTTTACAATTCCAATAGGATTTACTATGGGCAAACTTATACTTATGTCACTGTTGTCATAAAATTGAGATGAATTGTATTGATATAAAATGTCAATTTGTAGAACCTCACAAGAATTCTAGAACCTGAATTGCCTGAAAAATCGTCTCGTGTAATATTGATCTACGACGTAAAAACTAGACTATAAATCGTTAACCCTTCGTTGTTATGCATTGCATGTTGATTAAATATCTGTGGCACAACATTATAGCGTGAAGGCAACTATAAACACATTCACACCTTTTTAAAATAACAGGTTTTAATACCATCACGTAAAAATAGCTGGTAAATTACATTAATCAGCGCGCTAATAATAAATTTCATCAGCCTGTTCTGCTAACGGTACGGGTGCGCAGGCGCAGCGCCCGGGGCGTTTTTGTGTGCATCACGCATAGCTTTTATTTTCCCAGTTAGCTCGCCTTGTTAGCTCGTCTGTCTGTTCGAGATCGAGAAATTCTCGTTAGAGCGGACCCCACATAGATTGCTTTAGGACTAAATTTTAACTAGGTTAGAGTCCATAATTTAACTAGGTTAGAGTCCATAATCTTAACTAGGTTAGAGTCCATAATTTAACTAGGTTAGAGTCCATAATTTAACTAGGTTAGAGTCCATAATCTTACGAAAATAATGTGTAAGATTATGACAATATGTTTTCCTGTATAAGAAAAATACAACATAGATTATAAATACGTATATTTTCATCATTTAAAAGACATTGCCACATTTCAATGAAGCTTTGCCCCACCTACAAAACTACGTGACCATTTAAGCTGTACCTATCATTTTGTTGGGGACTTATTACAGGTTTCATATTGCAAAATCATAATCAGTATCATTTTCTACTACTCTCGCAATTCCTATAGAAGAATAACAAAAACAATGAATATCAGGGTGGTAAGAGTTGAAATCGTAATCCAAGTGATAGCATTGATCTGCTGTTGTGACCTAAATAAGTCGATTTTCAGGATTGGTGGGGTTTTTGTGGCAGCTCTAGCAGCGTTTGGCAACAGTGTACTGTTTACCGGAGCTAGAGACGATGGACTTTCATCTGCTGCGCTCTTGGTCACGTCCACATTCATCAATCTATTCATCTCGTATCTGTGGAATAGGCAGAGTGAACGGATGCCTCACATTCCGTACTCGACACACCTCTTTCAGATAGCATGCATTAAGCACTGGTAATGTAGTAATAGAATCGAAAATACGTCAAGTGGATGTAGCATTCCTATTGTATACGCCACATGAGTTAAAGTCGTACGTAAGTATTACTATTGTTCTGTCGTGTGTACATATATGAATAAAATTAATGACATGTCAACCACATTGAGAAAAGATCTACCTTTAGGCGATTACTTTGATAATATTCATATCAGCTATTTCGCCAGGCAGAGTTTGACAATGATACCAGTTTATTATTGTTCTTCTCATTGATTGTCTATGGTAGAAGTGCGTTATGTACGCTTTGGCACACTACATAAGGTTAGGTGACCAGTAGTGGATAGAACCAGTTCGTGGGTGGTCTTCGGCGCGAATATTGGTCGGTACTATCGTATCCAAAGTCACCTAAATGTCACTTGTTTCACACCCTCCTTCCCACAGACCACTTACCCCATAGACCTGTAACAGAAGGGCGCACATGTCTGCCCGCACATAGGCGCAAAATTGCTTCGCGACATGTGTAACCTAGAGATATTATCGACATGGACGCAACTCTTTATTTAAATCACCCCTGTCCCCCGCTTCGTCTCTATGCGTTAATCGTTGACAGAATTTTTCGTTTGCAAAGTACCGATTTCATGTCTATTGGGTAAGTGGTCTGTGCTCATTCCACTTGGATCCACAGCTCGGCTCCATATGTGAATCCGCGGATACATTTACTCCTCTTAAATCCACATTGATGGGGTTCAATTATGAACATTATTTCGCCGTTTTCTCGTGGACCCACTAAGTTGACCCACTAGTGGGACCACGAGGGAGACTTATTTCTCGTAGACCCACTGATTGATACGGATACAATTCTCATAGGGCATTGAATCATCTTCAGTTTTGTAGGACTTTGCATAATGTGTCGTGTCTCTTTGGGCCGTGCGCTGCGCCTACTGAAGAATGTATATGTAATCATTGAGGTATGCCACTTCGATCCACAAACTTTGAAGTGAAGGTATTTGACAAAAAAAAACTATATTGCATCTGTCACAAGAGAATGCTTTCAATATTTCAATATAACATGGTTAAATTCAGGTGGTCTTTTGTCAATCCGTTTAACTCTTTTTAGTAAAACGGTACCTTTAAACGGTTGTTGTTAACCAAGAAGTAACATTTTATTTTAGCAGTAACCTTAACCTGATTTCTAAATACTTATTTTGTTTTTCAAATAATTTCAATTCTTGATTCACATTTGAATTCCAAATATCTACAGTGCGAGTTGAGAGTGAGAAGTATTATTGGTTGATAGTAGGGGCAAGTGACACAATAGTATCCCAGTTGTATGGAAAAATAATAATTCGACCAAATTGGGTATAAAATATGACGGTATTCAAGTATTAAGCAGTTTTAAATTTATTTCAGACTAGCCGATAAGAAACTTGATTTTGTACTTTACGATCTGTAGTTTTGAAAAGGTTTAAATTATGATCATTTTGCCTGGGATAAAGTAATATTGCTGTAAAATAATTTGCCCGATTGGAATTTCCCGATAGATATATTATATTAGTGTAATAATTATTAGATTTTTTATTCGTGGCACTTACATACCTACATCCCAAAATAATACAAGTTATTTTTTTGTTTATTCATTTTAAATTCTATCAATTTCATCCTAAAATGCATTTTTGTCGGAAAACTAACAGCTACACAATAACAAAATAAATAATTAAATAATATCTATACTTACTTACGCATTTTACTTTTATGAACAGGGTTTTATTTTCCAATATTAAAATTAATACAAAAGCGCCCATTAAAAACTACAAAATTTATAAGTATTAAAAAAGCCAAATCATCCGATGCAACCCTTCGAATATTATCAGTACAACACCCCAATTATTAGTAAAGCATTAGCTGTAACTGGCAACACTAATCGCTCGTTACCGGCGTGCGTCGTGGGGTTGCCAATGTTGCCACTTACGAAACTATTCACAGCAATACGCATGCCAAATCGTTGTGGGAACAATTAAAGTGTGAGCGACCCCTTCTAGCGATTAGGTATGATTTTGTGGTAATTTTGTGGGGCATTTTAAGTATGATGCAGTTGTATTGATTGATAGAAACAAGTTTTACTCAATAATACTTATTATTAAATGCATTTTTTCAGTGTTATAATTCGATAGCAAATTGGTTGCGTTTGAAATACGCTGTAACTCTTATAGCGTAGACGATAAGAATGAAACAAAGTCAAAAGTGTCATACTTGTTTGTTGTATTTTCGATTGTACGTTAATAAATAGACGCGGTTTTTGTTGTTGTCATTATCAATACTTATCTAAAAGTTATAGGATTTTATAAAAAGGTTGTATTTTTTAATTATTACTTGAGAGTTACATAATATGCAATTAGGTAGGTATTACAAATAACAAAACAATATAATTTTGACTACTCTTTAGACTTGTTGCAATAAAATAATAATTGCCACTAATTCCGAACAGTCTCTACTACCTTGTCAAAATGACCACCAAGGAAGAAATCATGTTAAACAAAGACAAACTACATTCCATATTCAAATCCAACCAATTAAACGTGTTTAATTAGTTACAAAACACTGGCCATAATGATACGAAATCCAGTTGAAACAATTAAAAAATCGAACTCGAATTCCATTTACGAATTCTTTTCGACGATTGGCTCAGCAGTGATTCTCGGGGTTGTAATGGGTAATATTATATGGAATGAGCTTTTTTACTACTAAACCGATGGCAAGGGCAGAACTGGTTTCGATTCCTTTTACGTCCGTTTCATTTTATTGTGCTTAGCCCGGGTTTTATTTCGTATTATTATATTACAGCACGTCTGTTAAAGTCTTAAAAGTTTTAAAAAGGTTTTTAGCGTTGTGCCATTTAGGATTTAAAAAAAATATAAAGTCATGTCACTTTGTTTCATTACATCTCTCCCGGCAATAACATTTAATAAGTGCAAACTTCAAGTAATAAAAGGTTTATAGGTTTTTAAATTATGCTGCCTAAGAAACCTATGTAGCTCTTTCCAGTGCAAGGCCATGGAAACAATCAGTCATAAAAACAGTTTTCATTGCTCAAGAGTCGTAATGAGTTCCCGAATACAGCCTCCCGACCTAATGGACCTGACCGAGGTCGACTTATAGAGCTAAAAGAAAAAAAAAACTATTTAAAAGCTATGGCAGTCCGCCGTAAAATTAAAAAGACAAATTATTGGACGTCTTCGTGGAAGCCAGCCTTTGTTATCTCACAAGTGTTTTTCGAGTGTTCTGTTTGTCTTCCAACCTGCTCTTTCACACAAAAACAGCATCCATTCATCTCTGTCTATCTTGTTAGCGCACAGGGCGTTCTGACAGGGCGTAACTGACGCTTCCACCGTTACGTAATTTTGACACTTTCAGCTTTCATAACAAGGTTGGTTCTTGTGTATGGGGTTTTGTGGAAAGGTTATCGAGACGGTACCCTTGAAGGGCGTAACTGTGTCTCGTCGGGTAGCGTGATATCGATTTATGGCTTACGGAATAAGCGTTCATTTCGCTTAATTGGCGCCTGTTCGATACCTCGTTCGTTTCGATACGGACTTCACTTATTTTTATTTCAACTTCTTGGATATGAAATGGAAACTCGTTTAAATTATAATGCGGGTAAGGTTTGTATTTGTTTGCGTGAGTTTAGGAGCATTAACATAATGATCACCATTCGCGTTTGATGGAGCAGGTGTCGGTTGTATCGGTTTATTCTCGGTTTTTATAACGAAATCTCGTTATGTTATAAAATTCGAATATCGTAAGTTTATGAGATTACGCGCGTTCGTTAATTTATTCAAAAATCGAAATTCCGAGACAAATTTTTCGATCCACTATCGTATAATGTTACTGATAGTATCGTCTTTTTATGCGTTAATTTGATTTTTTATTGAATTGATATTAACAGTGAGCTTTTAATTTGATAGCTTTAATTAAAAGCTTTTATAAATTAGTGCTTGTAGTAAAAGGACCATGAAATTTACGATTTATGGCGTTAGATATTGATCAACATTTCGGTGTTAGGACAGAGGTCGTCGACCTTACAGCTGTCGTGTCAACAACGATAAGCCAAAAGTCAGTGTCCGTACTTCCAACATAAATTTTTATTTTTTTCTAATACTCTTGTGCTTTAGTGACAAAACCTATTTATCAAAGTAGTTCAGGCCACCCGGTGGCCTCGGAATTGACTTGACCACTGCTACCGAACGACAACTGTGTGGGAACAAATAATTATTGTGTTTTACAGATTGTGTGAGATACAGATGGACTAAAATGAAAACACCAGTAATCACTCACATCACATCACGTAGCTGTGGATAATCATCATCATCAGTCTATTTTTATGTCCCCAGTGCTCGGGCACAGACCTTCCCTTACTTCGAAGGAGCTCGGGCCATGATACACCAACACCACGCGGGCCCAGTGCGAATTGGCGGATTACACAATACACATGCCTTAGATTTTTTCTAAGGCATGCCGGTTTCATCACGATGATTTCCTTCACCGTTTTAGAGCATTCGCTAAATGTACGTAAGTTTTTCCGTCGAAAAGAAACGAGGAAAACTCACTGAGCTGGCCGGGGATCGAACCTGGGACCTCCGTATCGCAAGTCCAGTGACCTAACCAACCACTGCGCCACCGAGCTCTCCGAGCTGTAGATAATGCAGGATATCATTTTATTGTCGTCATATTTACCTAAATTGTACTCGTATTTTCAAAACTGTCGCCTCTAGTTTGATTGGTATGGTATAACTTGATGGTACAGGTACCATTTTTTTACTCATAACTGGTCACTCTTTATTTTCTATCAGCAATTCTTCCATTGATAAATCAACAGACAGACATTGTAATTGATAAAATAGAGATAAGCCACTGAACTCTTATTTTCTCTAAATAATACACTACCTACTATTAAATACAACACAGTAATTTATTAATAATATACATATATTTTAAGAAATAATGAGGTCAACGGCAATTTATCAATTTACAATGAGTGTTTATGTGGAAAAAACGAGTCTTTGATATAACCGAACGATTGTCTGAGTCTGGCTCCATACTTTGTTATCTCATTAGCTATTTGAACTGCAATAAAATATTAATTTATTCATTACTTTATCAGTTTCATAATTTTTATTTGCTTATTGAAAAATGGATTTAGAATAATTGTGACTCGCTCCGGGTCCTACCTGGTGCAAAGGTTGGCCATAGTCATACAACGCGGCAACGCCGCGAGCGTTATGGGCACCTTTGCACCGGGTACGACAAGGGGCGGGTTATTTAATTGACGAAGGTTCAACGGATAATTTAGTTATAAGTATATTATTGTACTAGGTGTACCCCGCAACTTCGTTTGCGTAAAAAAAGTTCTATGCTCATATCACATACCGCCATTGCTTATAGCCTATGAGCTGTCCGGATATTTCAGCTATCTCCTACTGAAACTCCCGTCAAAATCCCTTCAGTAGTTATGGCGTGATACTTGAACATAGTCACAGACAAACAGACAAAAATTCTAAAAATTTGTGTTTTGGCATCAGTATCGATCCTAAAACACATTACAATTATTCTTTTCAAAAAATATCCAATGTACAGACACAACTTTTTTAAAGTCTTATTATATGTATAGATTAGTTTTAAGCTTGACATAATAAATGAAACTATTCTAACTATAAATAAACTAAAATAATTAATTTAGAATTACGAATGACGGTCTAATACAGACAAAAGTGTAGACCTTACTCTCCACTCGTCAGTTTTTCCGCAATCCTGAAGCTGAAGCGGCCATACCGCCAGGTTATAACTACACGTCCGCGGATGATATTGGTTGGAGAAACAAACAAAACGAAAGAGGAGCGATAACATTTGTTCGTGAACGTGAGTCAACGGCTCGGGGATTGTTTGTTCGTGTTCGGTCGTGATTCCATTGTCGAGATTTGAAATCGATTTCTTGACGAGATCGATATTTGAATTCGGTAGAATTTCGTGTTTTCGAAAATTAAACAAATGTAACCAGCGTTTCGTAACCAGATGCGAGAAAATTATCCTCGTACGGACAACAGTAGATCAATGGTAACCCTTGCAGTACGATATTAACTCTTACGAAGCAGTTAATAAGAACGTTTCAAAGTCCAAAGAGATACACTTGATATGCTTTGATGTATACGTTGCGGTTTCGACCGAAGATTATTTTTTCTTTACTCGAAACCAAAATTTTCTTAACCAATTACCAGGAAGAATTTATTCTTTATACGAAACTACGGTACTATTAAAAAAACCATGATTCATAATCGTAAATTACTTGTAATTTTATAAATATTTCAACTGTCTACTTATCTATAATATGTACCTAATAGTTTTTCTAGGGTTATGTCTGTCTTTTCTCAGAAACGCATGGATATGAAAATGTAAATGTAAATTCAAAAAATATATTAACGTGCAAAAATGTACTCAACGTGCTTACTTGCAATAAAGAAATTTAACTTTGACTTTGAAATGATGGCGGATACAAATATTCGTAAAACCGTAAGAAAGTCACATAATCAAACTACACAGGTTGAAAAAGGCATAACTTACTTTTTATCTAAATACGTCTCACATTTATCTCCGGCGAGCGGTGTGGCTTAAATTCTTTAAATATTAGCTTCCGTATCAAGCTTACGGGTCGGTGTTGCCACAACACGACCACAACAGTGGCATTCGTGTCTTAAATACCGACGTTATCATTGTCACTGTGTCACATCGCTTCTGAGCCGTTGTTATGTTACATATTATTGGAACACATGAGGGACTCACGCTTGGCATTTCTCAATAAGAAAAAATATACGCGCCAGATAACGTCGTTGACATTGCTCATAGAATCAGCAAACTGAAGTGGCAGTGGGCTGGTCACATCTGTTGTAGAACCGACAACTTCTTGGTAGACAAGTTCTTGAATGGGTAAACGTAGCGTGGGACGCCCTGACCAGGAGGGATGATCAAGGTAGGCATGGCAGAGACTGGATGCAAAAGTCCGGGAACGCTTTGGGAGAGGCCTACGTTCAGCAGTCGACTAATACGGGCTGTTGATGTACGGGTTGAAAATTATCGTACAGTCGAAGACAGAGATAAGTATACAGGGGGCATCAATAAGGTTAAGAATTTCTCAAAAACTACTGGACCGAATTTAATAATTCTTTTACAGTTACATAGTTTTCGCTTTTATCTATAAAACAGTGAAAGAATTTTTGCAATAGGTCAAGTAGTTTTCGAGAAAATCTCAACCTTAAAAACTCTCCTGTACACCTTTCTCTGTGTTCCACCGTACAAGTTGGATGCGATCTGTACCTGAATTAGGTGACCGCTAGTGACACTTTCATCTGAGCCTCTCCGTGCCTCGGAAAGCACGTTACGCAACTTACGCAGGTGGATTGCTGCGTAAAACTCTGACTCAGTAGGCTTGGTCAACAAACTACAAGAGAAATCCTCTCCTCGATCACAAACGTCACAGAGGAAACAAACCGGCATGCTTCATTTAAACGTCACAAGCGATTAGTAACTATTTTTACATGCGTTCTACTCAGCATTCTATTCGAGTCATTTGGAATGACATTTCGGTAGGTGCAAATGCTACGGTCGAACTTCGATAGGTAACCTAGGCTTTTGAAAATGGTGGGAAAAGGCGGTTGCGAAATTATTCGATAATTTTTATTTTACTGTCTACTGTAGTTATTTTGTGTTTAATATCACGTTAAATTAATCAGAAAATGTTCGCGCGATTGACTGTACAGTGAATTTATTGGATAATTTGGGCAAGATCTTAAGTTTCAAGCTTTAATTAAGAGTCCCGCTACAAGCTCGGGACTCCAGAGTAATGATGCCACGGCGACTCCTCTGAATAAAGAAAGGAAGACGCGGATGCCCAGAGTGACGACGCTGCTGTGACTCCTCTGGACGAAGACAGAAGACTATGATTATATTGAATATTCTGTAACATGTCATTGGCAAATGACGAACTGTCGAGTCCATTAATAAAATAAATAAATAAATAACCTAACGATACGTTCCAATTTTTTATAGGAACAACGAACATGGTATCTTTGTTGCTTAAAAGATCAGCAAACTGAAGTGTCAGTGGGCTGGTCACACTGTCGTAGAACTGATAACCGAAGGTGTAGACGAGTTCTCGAATGGAGGCCATGAACGGATAAACGCAGTCGACCAGATGGACAGATGATCTACGCAAGGCTGGCAGGGACTGGATGCAGAAAGTCGAGAATCTGGTTGGGTGGCGTGCTTGAGAGGCCTACGTCCAGCAGTGGACTGATACGGTCTAATGATGATGATAGCCAGAGTGATTAAAAAACACTGCTTTTGGCATTATGCTATGTAAGTTTCATGATCAAGACGAATCTAACACATATTCTCATACATCCTTAGTAAACGATGACTATCAGCTATAATTAGATGATCTCTGCCACAGAGCTTCCTTTCCCCGCGGCGTTCCTAAAAACTTTGTGTCGAGGGAGGGTGGGTAACTCCAAATCTGTTGTTACAGTTTAATTCAAGGAAAAGTATACAGGGGAATCTATAGAAATGAGATTTTCACTAAAACTACTTGACCGATTGTAGAAATTCTAGCATTAGTAGACAGATCAGATTGCAGACTATGCAATTGTAATAGAAATTTAAATATCGGCCCAGTAGTTTTTGAGAAAATCTCAACCTTAAAGCGATCCGCTGTATAATTTTCTCTAAATAGACTGTACAGTTATTTCGGGATGTTTAATTGCTCTGCCCATGCGCAGACTGTCGACGACGCATGGAGATTTTTGACAAAACCCATCGATAACATTGAGGAATGTGAAACATTTCGAATAGGAATGCGAAGGGGACTTTGGGAACGATAACCTTGAGATATGTCCAGTTTATCTTCAACAACTTTGAAAAGCTATACATATGTTTCTGGAAATGATTATTTATTAAATAAATAAGACATTATATTCGTGGCCTAAACTAGGTCTTGGGTTCAGAGACCTACATTCATGAAACTACCGCCTGCTTCCCGTAGTAAGCCTAAGAAGTGAAGTGACTTCAATCTTCTGCGATCCTGGTACACAACTTTTGCTTCCATATTCACCAATATCTTCATTCTTCACGCATGCTCGTCGGTTTGTAGTAGACCTCACATTGCCAGTTTTCACCACAATAGTCCAGAGGTTTTTTAATTTATTTATTTATTCACTATACAGAAATATATAACAACATGGTATTTTGGTTATTCTAATAAGTATATCTATTGAATATATGCATGGAGAGGGTTGGGGTGTCCGCTATTGGATACGTAAAGAGGTATAATGTATATTTGTCCAAAGGTTAGGATCGAATTTACAACGATTACGTCACAATAATACCACGTAATCAATAACTTATATCATGCACGTAATACACCGAGTCATTGCGCTATTTGTGGCTTCACACAAAGTGAAGTAATAAACAAATGAGAAAAAACATAACAAAATCGAACACAATTACTCAGAATTTGACTTCAACAATGAAATAGTTAATAAAATTTTAGAACCATCAATAAAACCCGTTGTTTTTCAGAACAAATTGAGACATAGAAACGATTCCACGTCTGCTAATCGAGTCCTCGGTTTAATTCACGAAAACATTGGACTTCAGAATAAATAAACCGCCCGTAATTTAGTTTTACAGTCGATCAAACTGTTAATGATTCGGAGAAATGGTACGTTGCACCATTCAGTTCCATTTTATTGTACAAGTCGTTCTCTAGGAAAAAAGAGTTGAATTCGACAAAAGTCAGAAAAATACTAGTATTCTAGCCGAAAAGACCACTATGATATGAGCTAGGTGTCGACTCATCCGATTATGTTATCTATCGCGGATGATTCGACTCCTAACAATTGGAAGTGGGTGTCGTTTCATCCTCGGATTAAATATTTTTCGGATGAGTAGCCACCTAAGTCGTAATATTGTAGGAGAGATATATCGGAATGATAAACATCAGTTTTTGCTAGAGTTAATTAATGTAAACAAAGCCAACAAAAGAAAAGTACTTAATCAAAAGATGTTTTGAAAGACCTTGTCTAAATGGATAGATCTAGACAACGGCGAAATAACAAAGCGGACGCAAAAGGAACTAAAATTAACCAAAGAAGATGTAAAAACTAGAGAAAATAAGATACATAAAGCGAGGTGAACGTATCATAGACGAAGAAAGAGCCTTGAATTAGGTAAAATGACGGTGTCTAAGAAAGATCATTGGTTGAGAAAGGACTAAGAAGGTAAGCAGGATAACAACGATTTTGATCTAGAAGCAAGGACGACTTTGGATACCTATCTATACTTTCTGTTACCTCCTATTTATAAAAACCTGTTCTCCCAAGGAATCCAGCTGGTCGATTCGGGAGTAAACCCTCTTTTAGAGGACAATAAAATCGTATCGTTGGAGCAGTGTTCCGAATTTTACGACCCGCGTTAAACGTTCGTGTTAAAAATAAGTATAATCGTGGTATAGAGCAGTTTTAGCTGCCAATGAGCTGGAATCCCGAGTCTTTTATGTGGTTCTGACATAAGAATATGCAGACAAAGTTTTCGAATACGATCTTGATTATGGATAATTGAGTAGCAATTCAATTTAGTTCAATTATAGCAGTATGTTCTGGTGTCCTATCATTTTACTGTGCTCCAATAATCGAGGGTTGGTTAACCTTCGTCAGATAACTAATACCTACCTATTTATTTAACTATCTAAGCTTTTTAATGCCATAGATTAAATAAACTAGGTACAAAGCACATTAAGTGTAATACTTTGGATCGTTCTTATTATCTGTGTCGTAAGAGTTGAAATAGTACTGCAAGCACCATTGATCTGTTGTCGTTTTTGTACGTAGTCTAACATTTTGTAGCAATTCCACAGGCACGCTAATTTTAATCGTTACAAACAAGGCGTCTATTTCACTCTTCCTTGTCGCATATAAGTGAGTGACAGTTGTGTTTAGAATTAGATTTAGACAGAATCACACCTACTTTCTCTGAGCCTTATAATACAATCTGTTATTTATCCCGGTCCAATAGTCAGAAACGGCATCATGGTACGTCAAAATGTTAGTTTGTTAGACAGGTCTGCTCGTGACTGTCTATTACCATTTTATTATCTGAATATTATATTCTGCCTGACTCCAAATGCAAATGTCTGGGATTGTATTCCAAATAACTTCTATTTGTATGACAATTTTCAGTAAAAGGGCCGTAGTTCCGCAACTGAGATTCGGTCAGATTATGCTCATATTGTTTTTGCCATGCCGAACCCGAACATACGTTCGAAAATGACACCATCTAAAGTACTTGGGCTTATCAGTTTATCATATTATGGCATGGTCTGACGATATACTATAATTCTTTGGGATTTGACAGCTTTAAGTTTGTCCCTAAAACAACCGCATCAGTCCAACGGGCTGGTCTCCGATCAAGTGGTCTAGATACCTCAACTTAAATAACTAAAGTTGAGGTATCTAGACCTCGGTAAACCGAGCAGAATAGTTATCTCCAAGTTAGAAGGAACTTAATCTCACTCGCTACCATTTCAACGACCCTCTCTGAAATCAATGCCCAAAAGTGGGCCATCGACTGTCTGTTTACTCTGTGGGTTGTACTCAGGCCTGAAGCGCAGCTGATATGATAACGTATCGATATTAGACTAACATTATTGATTTGGTGATAACATGCTACTTTCTAGTACAGATTTGGAACATTTTTTGTGTTACCTGATTTATGAATATCATAAAAATGTTGTTCAGCTACTCTTTATCCATATTAAAGTTGTGGTCGATGGGATATTATCAGTATTTCCGCCATTGATTAGGGTATCCGAAGGTGGGTTTGGTAATAAAGTTACGTCGATGGCTTGACTTACCATTGGGTTTTGCTTCCGAAACGAAAAGATACCAACTCCCTAGCCTAGTTGATTTGACTATCTAACCCTTACAGAATATATAGGGTAGATCTATGGAATTGACATTTGATCAAATGTTAATCCAATTCACTTTTCTTTCAATTCTACTAGCGTTAACGAAAAACAAAGACTTGGCTCCATCATTTTATGCTTGCAGTATCAGTTTTAGATGACCTAGTTGTATTTATACCTGATTTCTGTATTCAATTCCCAAGGAAGAAGGTATTTCTTTAACGTATCCTATCTGTTATTTGCGTATATCTCTTTACTCATCGTAGATAATTCTACTTTTGATAATGAGTGTGATGAGCTGTGTCTTATATTGGTTCATTGGCTTACCTTGATAGCGACCAATGTCCAGCCTAATAAATAATATAAATAAAGTCATGACGTCATTTTGATTTTTAATAATATTGTACGCAAACAGGATCACCTTGAATGCAATAACGCCCCCAATCTTATCGTGCATAGCTGATAAAATGTAATAAATAATAAAATATCTGCACATAGGTACCTGTAGCTTTAATTTAGCTAAATCGAATGAATTGTTAGCCAATTGGTTGAATCTTCTTTTCTTTATAGTCGAATTCTTGAATGCTTAAGGTCGTGTGTGGATTGGAAATACCTCATCCACCAAATTCCTCTGTCCACTTCTGTAATCAGCACGTCTCAGTATTGGTTGGAAAAGTGCTGGTAGTCCAGAGTTTAGAGTACCAGACTCTGGTCTAGAGGATAGTGCTACGGTAACCCCTGCCTGTCGTAAAGAAGTCGTCAGTACCGGTCAACGTGGGGGCTTTGGGGCCAACCAGGAAGCCGGGATCTTTAGAAGAATTCCGTCCCTCCGTTAACAAAAAAAACTCTTAGATGCTCATAGGCTAGTTGGTGGCGGTCAGTACCTGGATGGGTACCCGTTAGTGACATTTTTATATGAGCCCCTCCGTGCCTCGAAAAGCACTTTAAGCAGTTGATCCCGGTTGCTGTCGCTCGGTAGCAGTCGTCAGGCCAAGTCAGAGGGAGCCCCTCGTTGTCATTCGGAAGTAGTCGTTAGGCCATGCCAGAGGGCTCAGGGGGCCGCCTGAATAACTCTGACAATAGTTTTGGTCACTAAACCACACGATAAAAGGAAAAAAACGGTATGTGGACAAGTCCCGACTATAACGCTAGATGTTCAGGACCCCACAGACCATTCACTAACGTATTCAATGTGACCATTTTGCATGTTAAGGCACACAGCTAGTCATAAACGATAAACGAATGCGCATGAATGCACTAAACTTGCATAGCTAATGCATTTGCGAAGGTGAACTTACATGGTACGTTGGTATAGTCGACGGCAGATCGAAGTAAAAAACTTTACAGGTCATATTACCATTAGATAGTCTCAGGATATAATGCTTGTGCTGTGGATTGTACTAAATGCAGATGTGGATACGCTTAATCTTGGGTCATACAATGTTACAACTATAGTCTGTTCCAATTCCAGTCAAAACGATCAAGAAATGTAGGTAAATAAAGTTGAGTTGTCAAGTGCTAATAAAAAATGGGAAATAAGTGCAGTAAACCAGCTATAAGGACAAAGAAAGTTAAGACAGATTAATAGAAGGTAAAAAAAAGTCAAGTCAAATTTCTTTATTGCAAGTAAGCACGTTGTGTACATTTTTGCATGTCAACATATTTTTGAATTTACATTTACACCAGTTTGCAAGGAAAAGGTGCCAACGCTGAGGAGAAAAGTGGCAAAAAACTCTCAGAAGCACATCTTTTAAAATAATGGTAACACAATTACTTAATAACTAGGTATTACACAACTATTACTATTATTAGTTATCTAAACTCTATATTATGCATCATCATGAAATGAATACAGATACGTAAAGGTGATGCAGGCATAATTATCCGTCCCGAAGGACCAAAGAACGGGCTACGATAAGAAATGATAAATGATAATGATATGATGATGATGATCTTTCCGTTGTAACTTTGCAGGCAATTCAGGAGTCCCGAAATTACACAATATTTCTTTCTACAGGAAACTCTTTAAAATCTAACTAAACTCTAAAACGCAGTTAACTAAAACAATCTAGCATCACTATAGTTAATTAATACAACACTATGCAGGCCGCAATGCAACAGCCCACGCGCAAACAAACAAACATTGCCTCTCGTAAATCGTAATTAGTAAGTACCCACCAGACTGTCTTGAACCATAGACTTCAACTGACTTCCTTTTGAGACTATTTTAAATAACAGAAGAAAGGTATGCATTGGGGGTCCTGCTATGTTAGTCAAGAAGAGCATAGACTAAACTCTGGGAAGTTTTAAGGCGATGACAGATATTGCGACGCCGTGATGTAATTGCCTCGCTCGTTAATCAATACTCATGCAAAGGATAAAATATAGCACGATTTGCTAAAACATATCCCTACTACTCCCTTACCACGAACTCTTATAGCAGGATTACTTCAATAATACTTTATTATTTCGTACCATGACGTCCTTAATAAGCTTACTTTAAGGTCGTCATGGTACGAAATAACAAAGTATTAATGAAGTAATCCTGCTATAAGAGTTCATGGTAAGGGGGCTGAACTTCATTTTATCATGGTCATCCGGCAAATATCAATGTGTGACATCTGCGTTTTACCTAGAGTAAGAATTTCTTTCTTGCACCATCCCTCAAGAAAAGCACTTGCTCATACTGGGCCAGCAAGGACACCCCTGGATACTCGACTCGTCCACATACCAAACTTGGCTAGAGCCAGCTTTCTGGCAGCTTTCAGTCGCTTTAGATCTTGCATGACACCGTGACACGTAACATCCCTGCGCTATTTTCCGGAAGTCGTGAGCCATTCGCAGCCAAACAGTGACGGACGCGAGCGCACTGACTGCCTGCCTCGTATCCAATAGGCGACATTTTGTACAACATGTTGAACGGCAACAAGGAACTTGAGGTACCATTGGCAATTGTCATGTTGCGCGCCAGCTGGCAACGTCACGCGTTGTTATGCAACTTTATCGATCTTGTTGAGCGTCACGCGTCATTCAATTGTTTCCTAGTGAATACGAGGCTTGAGCATGAACCCCAATGTTTTATTTTGCAGCACCGTATGCCTCTGAAGTATTTGCATCATCTGTTCCAATCTTTAGACTCAATAGTGTGTTGATATGCGCCCACGCACTCCTGGATATGGTCTGCGAAATTAATAACAACTAATAGCTTACACAGGGGCGTGAGGGTTCTTTATGAATTGCAAATGGTGTCCAATCATATTTCTGCGAAGGTCCTCATAACCGCCTTGGCTTGCAAGGTTTGTTTTATGTTTTAATTATGATCTAGCTCGGTGATTAGTTTAATTGCTTATGCCATATTGCTTCCATCTGCAGTGACTTATGATTATGACAATGTGTCGCATTGGCAACGGTCTTAGTGGGATGTTGAAGGATATATTCAGTCTTATTTGTAGTCGAAGACAGAGATAAGATACTAGGATAAGTATACAGGGGGCCTCAATAAGGTTGAGATTTTCTCAAAAACTGGACCGAATTTAATAATTTTTTCACATTTACATAGTTTTCAATTTTATCTATCAAACAGTGAAAGAATTTTTGCAATAGGTCGAATAGTTTTTGAGAAAATCTCAACCTTAAAAACTCTCCTGTACACCTTTCTCTGTGTTCCACCGTATCACAATTTATCTTGTAGTCTAGCTTGTCCCTTCATAAAATATTCTCAACCTATTTGACCCATGATTAACCTACTTTCGCTAATTCAATTAGGAATTTGTCCCATGCGTAAGCCTAATAAATTTATAGTAAGTAGGTACTAGATACGTTTTTATTAGCTTGCATAGCATTATAGCAAAAAAATCGACTAGTAAACGAAAAATGCGAATTAATTACATATTAGCTCAATATAGGATGAATATGAGTTAAAATGTTAATAGATATCGCGCGTTACTTCATCATGTAAGTACAGTTAGCTACGCATATATGTAATAGTAACTATGCAGATGAAGATTAAAAAGATCGAACCGACGACGGTGAAAAGAGTATGAGGAACGAACGATACCATGACAATTTGAAACCTAAAAACATCTGCACATCAATGCACAAAAGTCGGTGCAACTACAGAGTTTCCAACTCAGTTAAATGATACTCATGGTCAGTTAAATGATAGCCTAAAACTGCGAAGACAAAGATGAAACAGATGAAGAAACGATGATGAGAACCGACACAGTTAAAGTTAAAACGTGAACTTGAAAATTCCCAAGGATGCAAAAAGTAGATGTGAACTCCATCTGACTGTACTAATAAATACTGATTAACTAAAATACGCACAAGGCTGAATTCATAAGGATTTGTCGAGATCGGACCATTAAAGTCGAGTAGCCGGACTGTACAGCTATAAATTGACTACTTAATTTTCGTAACACATGTCTAACTTGGGAACCAGATTAAATTATCCCTATTGAGGACGGTGAAGAGAAGACCGAATAGGAGTGGACATATCGAAAGTGGACTAAGAGATATAAAGGATCGTGTAAGTCACTTTTAAGAAAGATGTTTTATATTTGTATTTAGTGCTTTTAATTGAATGGACACATTATATGATATATGAAACAGCCAGAGGTTCTGTCAGTTTCATTTACGATTCTAAGGCTGTATTGGGCTAAGCTCCCTGATGCACTATGACAGGTGGCATCAGTCTGCACCACCACTTTGTGAAAGTATTATTATTCATTAAATATCAAGTTTTCTCAATTGATCAATGACTCGATCGAGAGAATTAGCGCTGTCGCATCATCCATACATATTTTAAGGAGTTAGCGACATTGTTAACCAAAATAAGCGCAAATTGGCTCATCAGATCGTATCACGAGGGGCTCGTAGTCCAGTTGTGAGTTAAGCAACGTTGGGTGAGGTCAGTACCTGAATGGATGACCGCTAGTGACACTTTCATCTGAGCCCCTCCGTGCCTCGGAAAGCACGTTAAGCAGTTGGTCCCGGTTGCTGTTTTCGGCAACAGGCGTTAAGACACGTCAGAGGTTTATGAGAGGCCTGAGAAACTCTGACAAATAGTTTGGTCACTAAACCACACGAAAAAAAAGTTAGTATCAGTCCACTGATTTTCAGCTCAGTTGTCTACATGTACTTTTGTTCTAATTCTAAAGCTAAAGAGGTCGCTTTTACTAATCTTACCCAAAGGCCGATATTCATAGACGGTTTTCGGCACGAGCTTAGCGTGAGCTCGCTCTTACAACTGTTAAAATTGCATGAAATCTGTCAGTTGTAAGACCTAACTAAAAGTCAGCTCGAACTAAAAACTATATATGAATCACTGTAGACACCTGTTTGTTATTATTATAAGTACTTATAACATGTATAAATTCCTAGGAAGCAGCTATCAGCGCGGGTTTATAAACAAAGAGCTAAGCACACAGCCAAAAGAGCCACGGGTGGGCGTCATGCATAGGTTGACAAGAAATATTAGACGTTTAATTGCTATTTGCGTTGCTGAGCTCCATACATACGAACGCAGGACACACAGACCGACAAAAAACGAATTTGTTAGTCTGATTTTCTGATATAACTTCTTGTGTGGTTTTGAGAACCTATTGTCAGAGTTGTTCAGGCCGCCAGTAGGCCTCTGAGATGGCCCAACGACTGCAACCGGGACCAATTGCTAACGTTCTTTCCGCGCAGAGGGGCTCAGATGAAAATGTCACTAATGGTTACCCATCCAGATACAAATCTCGTCCAAAGTTGTACGATCAGGATCACATAGATGAATCCGTAACATTGCCATTCAAACGACGTTCAATTCATGTATTGCATTAAAATACTTTCGATAATCGTTCTGAATGAATTATCGATGACGTCACAGAGCACATATTGCACTGTGGGGCTATTACGGTTCTCAAAACGATCAAATCATACCATGTCATAGCGGCCGTGAAAGGGACAGTGCTATGGCATTGGTATAGCGGCGTCTCTGTTTGGCGCGCCATGACATGGTATAATTTCATCGTTTTGAGAACTGTAATAGGGGTTGGTTGTTATTGATAATCAAAAGTTATTGTAAATTAAGTACAAGACGTTGTTTTCATAAAAATAAATAAATATTATAGTATATGACGTCAAAAACAGAAAAGGTATCATTACGGTTGAGATATTCTCAAGACTTGACCAATTGTAAAAAATATTTTACTAGTAGATAGCAGAGCGCAGACTGTATATATACCTAAAAATCTGTAGCTTAGTTTATGAGAAAATCTCAACCATAATTGTATATTTTATTTGTATTGTAACGTACAGTCGAAGACAGAGATAAGTACCTATACAAGGGGCCTCAATAAGGTTGAGATTTTCTCAAAAACTACTGGACCGAATTTAATAATAATTTTACAGTTACATAGTATTAACATTTATCTATCGAACAGTGAAATAATTTTTGCAATAGTTCAAGTATTTTTTGAGAAATTATAAACCTTCAAAACTCTACTGCACACCTTTCTCTGTGTTCCACCGTACCTAAGTTTAAGTTCCACAGGTAATGTAGAGTTCTAAAATGGTTACTAAGTAAACAAAAAACAAAAAAAAGGTGGAAACCCAAGACCTTGGGCAGGTCAGTTCTATTTGTCAAGCGTTGTTTGCGCTCACTCCCACATGCTCATCTTGGAGAAAGCTACATACGATCCAACAAAATCCAGACCACAATCAGGTACCTTAAATATTGAGGACAAATAATTACGAGTATTTTGCCTTAGCTGCAGTCAGAAGATTTAAATTTATTCAGTAATTATTTTATAATACTAAAAACGTAATCGAATAAGCCCCCTCTGATCGTTCCCGATGCAAAGGTGCCCAGTGCCAATAATACCAGCGGCGTTACCGCGCTGTATGGCTGTGGAGAGCCTTTGCTTTGGTAATTAAATGTTAGGAAATTAAATCAATTAAATGTAGAAAACTTTTGTTTCTGACGGATGCACAGAAAAAAAAGGGGTGACTGTAGCAGCTTAATTCACATAATAGCTGTTGATTTTGTAGCTAAAACAATTACTACTTCCTTAGCAGTGCGAACAAATCATTGTAAACAGTAACTAAACCCACTGGCTGGGAAGACTAGAAGTTATAAAAAGCAGCAAATTATTGGGCTGTTCCTTTTTTTTTGTATAATTCTTCCCAGTGGGAAAGGCAAAGCCAACTATGGCATACAGCCTGGTCTGATGTTAGTAGAATGTCTGAATTCTTATAAATACATACATATATACGAAGACTAACCTAACCTAAACCTACGCACAACCCTCCTAAATCCCTAAACAAAATAACTCAATGATCCACGCAAGCATCAAGTTATGCAAAAGGAAACCTTGCTAAGAGCTCAAAACTTCACAAACACGACTTCTTTCGAGCACTCCAACTAATAGAAACGTTCGTGGACATCTACTGATTCACTTAACGTGATCATTAATCACTAAATACCACGGAAACTAATTAATTAGAATTTTCACAAAAAAGTAGCTAATGGCGTTTCGCGCGCTTAACAAGGAATCTGGGCTGTTCCTATAGTTTGTAACGGTTTAGATGCAGGTTCACAAATCACAGCTAATCTGTTATTTCCATGTAAAAAAAGTAATCCTTAAACCTGTAAAACTCTTCATTTCTTATTCGATCCACTAGAGAAACGCTAAGAATATTATTCTCAGACAACAAACGGTCCATATTGTTAGTAAAACATAAGACTACGTTAGTTTCCTTATAACATTATTTAACTAAGTCTTGGGATTTTGTAGTCAGTTCCGCTTCCCTAAGCGTCGGAAGACCCCCTCTGGCCAGAAGTCCGGCTTGAGGAGCACTTTCAAATATTTGGACAGGACACGCAGCAGGAAGGTATCATTACGTACGTAAGTGCGTAGGCTTTTGCGTTATCTTCCCGTTCAGGAGAGGCTCCTCAATCCGGAGCACGAGCTTCAGCCCCTGGATGTGACGTACGATGTCGTCCGACGTAGTGATCCCATCTAGGCGAGAGACGTAGAGGAGGGTGATGGGCGCTGCAGCGTTTAGCTAAGCTAGCATAGATCTTTTCTTGCTGAGCGACTTTGAAATTTGTGGTCCAATCTCACCGTCAACCTCTTCCGATCGGTCCGTGTGTATCGCGTAACCCCTCTGTACCGAGAAGTCCTGATTCAGAATACGACGGCGGCCGACGGAAGCGGATGGTGAGACAAGAGCGCGCTGTTCGCTAAATATAGACCGAGACGAGTAAGTAGCGGGAACATTGTATTGGTGTTACTTGGAGACGGGGGCTAAACATGTCCATATGGCGGGAGAGGATATTGAGGACCAGCAGGAGAGAGCCCTAGGGGTTCAGAAACAACAAAAAACGTTGAAATTGCCGTGCAAACGCGAATTTTGGCTGATATTCTGAATGCATCACCACTTATCGAAAATTTTCGCCACTACTAGAGAGTAAATAGACATTATGCGAAAGGGAAATTTTGCGAAATGGACATTATGAGAAATTGATGTTTTGCGCATGGTGGACATTACAGTGTACGGCGAGGCGCCAACGGCGACGCGGGCGTGTCGCGTTCACCTTGATAAAGACCGACGAACTCGGTCGAAACTGTCGGTCTAAATATCCGTTTATACATAATAATTTCGCGAAGCTGTCATTTTGCACCCATCGGATAGTTTTTTAAGATTCTGAGTCGACCCTCGCCAAATGAGTCCAGAATGTCAAAAGGCGCTGTAATTGCTACAATATTAGCATAAAAATGCGAGTTTAGGCTTCTGAATTCACTCATTGCATCAGATCATGGTCCGTATCACGATAACTATTGATGTGTAGCGGTAGCCTATGGCTCTGTAGTTAGTACACTAGACGGATATTACTGTTCGAACCAGGATGAAGATAGAACGCAAAGGCGCGTATTCATAAACGTGATTTAAAGTTACGTCACCGTTTAGGCCCCTGTCCCTTTCTATCTTAACCTTTTTTAACGAAGTGTGAAAGGGATAGCAACACGATGTAAGGGAAGTGAGGTTTAACTAGGTTTATGAATATTTCATTCGAGCTACATCAAATTATAATATCAATTTAGTTATATTTCATATGAGCCACGTCATATCAGATCGGGCTATGATTGAAATAAAAAACCAGATTCCAAAAGAAGTACCAGGGTATCATACAGATGAGGCGTTCAGTGGTCATTTGATACAAGCGCTTGACCACAGCGGAAATCGACAGCCATTGAGGTTTATTTTTCTAGATCGCAGTGAAAGGCGTCTTGATATTTTGTCTGAATATGAAGTACCATATTGAAGATCTAGCTAAGCTAAGATACGTACCTATACTTTTGAAAATAAAGTTTAATTTAATGCTTCTTAAGAACTGCTTAAGTACAAGTTGTAATCCCAAAACAAATAGCGTAAGTAGGTATCGAAATTAAAAAGAAAATATCTCGGTAATATTATAACGGTAAAATTACTAATTTCATGATTTTTTTTTAAAATATTCAATAATTTTGAAATTATAAAATGTGGTTTCATTAAATAAATTAGGAAATAGATTTTTTATCCGTGTACGGTTGTAAACATATTTTATGCTGTAAAGAAGTATGAAATGCGGAATAGCTTTAACATAATAAAGAAATCTTAATTCAATTTCAAAGAAAACATTCCAAGTATTCCAACATGACTGCGAAGGACTTGTACAAACAAATAACACAATAAAAATGTAGTTACGAAAACATCTCCAAAAACCAAGGAGGCGTAAAATCTCTACATCGAATCCAATTCACATCGAACGAAAACTTTAATCGAAACGAAATATAAACGAACTCCAAAATTGCTCGTAACTAGGGATGGTGAGCTGATTAAAAAAATACATCGATATTTATTTATAAATAAATAATATCGATATTAGGTATGGAACAAAAACATCGATACTAAGTAATATAAAAAATACTAAGATAATGTCAATGACAGAACCAGAATTAAAAAGATGCACATGTTATAAATATGTAAAATTAACTTTTTTCAAATAAATCACTGATATGAAACGTAACTAAAATGACCTACACCGAGGTTTAGTGATACAATTCCAGTTTATCTATGATATTTCCTAAAATTTAACTTTCAAATTGCATTTATTTATTTGTAAGATTCTCAGTATACATATTAATTATGGCAGTAAATACTAGGAGACGTGCTTTAGATATGAATTTAATACTTTGATACATATTCAAAATATCGATGTTTTTAAAGAAGCATCGATACCTTCACATCATCAAATCCTGCCCAAGTAATTCGTAACAATGAGTATTGTAATGGCATCACGTACGATAATCGATGCTATTATGACATACACGGAGGAATTGCACCTAAGTATAATCCAATATTTATACGATCCGTGACTGCGTGTACAAATCATTTCTTCCGTCTCAATCACACTTGGAATAACAGAAAAGGATGGAGAATCGAATTTTCGTAGGTGTCCACGAATGTTTGCTCTCCCTCGCCTCTCGACAGGTAAATGCGTCGACAAAAGCCGGTGGGAGTCTGTGTTTATTATAAGAAATACCTGAATGCAGGTAGAACGCATTGTGTACCCCCTCGCTTCGAATAATAGAGTTTTCGGAAATAATACAATGAATAAGTAATTTATGTCGGGTGGGATACAATATTTTTACATAAATTTTTCGGAAACGTCGGTACCTGTGTTTTTTTTTTGGATTCCTCAATCAGTGTTTTGGGTTGTTTCGTTTCGGTTGTTAAATGCGGTCGTGTTTTGTTTGTTTTACGGGCAATTTGCGATTACGGTGACATATCTATTCGTCTCGATCTGTTGTCTGTAGCGTGAAACTTAATTATAAAGTTGACTCATTATACTTTCGATGTTAATCTACGCATCGAATCCGACATAATGAGGTCGATTCCCGCATTCACTTATGAATATTAATATAACCAACACATTTTAGAAGTGTGTAAAAATTTGATACCGTCTTTTACGATTTTTTTACGATCGTAAACTTTAGTGAAATGAACATTTTAAATATAAAATGTGCACTGAACATGTTTGTAAGATATCTACCTAATCATAATCGCTCCAAAAATATAAAAACTTGTTTCGTTTTAATAATAAAAATAAAATAAAAAACTATAAAACCAGTAGACCATTGAGCTGAGGTAGAATAGAAGGGCGTCATAATTGTAATACAGTATTGAAAGTGTAAAAGTGAACAAATATCAAAATGCAACCTGTAATTGCAACCAAAACAATCTTCCGACAACAATGAACTCAATAAACCTAAATAATAAAGCAATAAGATTTATATTTCATCTTCTACCCAACAGAAAGCTGCAGCTATAATTTTGCAATCGCCGGATATACTCAGGGTGCAATATATTGTGATCCTATTGAATGAATTGAGGCACAAATACACGGAACGACTTCAATAGGGACCTACCTGGGTTGACACCTGCAGTTTCTGTACTGTACCACAATGTATGGGCAAAAGTTTGGCGCCGCGTGAAACATTCAAACAAAGATTGGTAGGTTTGACAATTTATCAAACGATGCGACACAGCTATTAATTTGAACGGACATTTTAGAAGAATGGTTAAGCTAATCTTGTTGCTAAGACCACCTATCAAGACAACTTAACTGGGTAAAAACGCGTTACGATATAATATTCGAGTCATTTTTAATAAAAATTTAATTAATTTATTTACTTTTAGATATGTTCCAATACTAACGAATGCCAATATTACACAAAACATTTTTTCCTCGGAATTTATCTACGAAAACATTCTGAAAAAAATTCAACGTATTTAGTGAGAAAATCTTGAAATGGTATTTTTCTTTTAGGATGTTAACCATTGACTTTGTCAATTGTGCCTCTTTCTGTTACTTTTAATTATATATTTTGTACAAGTTATTTAATTTGCTCATGTGTTCATTAAATAATCATAGGTTCATAACATAACTAACCACTGTTACTTAGTTTTATTAAATTGTACAACTGTGTTTTATTAAATAAAATCATTTACAAATAGGAGTTATCCATTTTTCTGTACGGTCAGTGGCAATTAAATCTCACCCCCTACATGTCATATCCTATAACCCAGACAGGGTCAGGTTTGGTTGACACTGGAATTCGTATTATTGTTGGTAATTCTCCCTAATTGGAAAATTCCGCGCTCTAGGGTACTGATTTCACATTTTACTCATATATATGTGAATATGTGCCAATATATTCTTATCGTTATTCACACCATCTGGTTCAGTTTATAAAATCATAACCTAAATAATTTTTATAGCAGTTTTCGTCTCTAGCCAATAAAATACTTCAGTCCTCCGAACCTCCGAATCTTTTCTAAACAAAAATCAGTTTATGTGAAAATTTTGGTTAATTAGTCACAACAGCTCTGCTATCAAGCTATCATAAAAAAGAGGCACCAAATAATCTTATTAGGAATATTAGACACCAAAACCTAAAAAGAGACTTCAACAGGGCGATAGGTTATAAAACACAAGTCTTACCTCGCTCTCAGTCCAATCAATGAGACTAGACTTCTCCTCAAGAAGGTTCTCCGAACTTCTCTTCTCGTCTTCTCCGTCTCCCTCGTCCTTGAAGACTTTGACCTCATCCGTGGAGCCCAGGTCGTCGCCGCCCGAGCTCGCAGCAGAACTCGAGTGCGCATGCGGCATCTTCACGATCCCCACGTCACTAAACCCATTATCCCATCACTAAACTAACCTATCTGTCATCCATGACAACGCACTACGCGGCCATCTTGTTCTTTTCAAATTCAAATCGCAACTGGTTCTTTCCAAATTCAAATTTCAACTGTCTCTTGTTTTCGCATTTGTTATTGTTTGCTCACTTAAACTATTAGGCGACTGTTACTTAACTAAATTGAGATCACAGAAAACTTTTGTCAGGTTGAACTTAAAATGCTATGGTTGAGGCGTTCCGTTAAGACTTTGTGTTGGGTTGTATCTGTAAACAACAGAAAAACATTTCGTTAGTCACATAAGAAATACCTATACCGAGACCCAAATCAAGTGTCTTATTTTGTAAACATAAACTACCCTCCCCCACTAACATTTAAAGCTATTATGCGGTTATTGCATAGTTATTTATACATTAAATTCAATCAATCAGTTCCTTCGGTTTTACATCACAACAGGAAATTAGATGATCATATTTGTTTACAAAATAAGACACTTGATTTGGGCTCCGGTATATCTCTAATTATTTTTAAAAAAATCGGCTTTTCGCCTGTTGATATTTTGAGAACCCCTGAACGGATTTTTAAACGGCTTATCTACTACGACGTAGATTTTTTTTTGAGGAACATTCGGAGCGTGAATTATTAAGCTGCAATGATCAAGAGTAGTAACTGTTCGTCTCTCGATCAACGCAGTTTAATTATTTGTGAAACATTTATCGATAGGTAGGTTTTAACTAATTATGAATGTTAATTTACATCTTGGACTTATTTTATTTGACATTCGTCCCTCGTGATTCCGGGACACAGACCACTTACCCCATAGACCTGTAATAGGAGCACCCGTGTCTGCCCGCACATGAGCGCAAAATTGCTTCGCGACACGTGTAACCTAGAGATATTATCGACATGGACGCATCTCTTTAATACGGCACCCCTGTCTCCCGCTTCGTCTCTATGCGCTCATCGTTGACAGAATTTTTCGCTTGCAAAAGACATTGCCACATTTCAATGGAGCTTTGCCCCACCTACAAAACTACGTGGCCATTTAAGCTGTACCTATCATTTTGTGGGGGACTTATTACAGGTTTCATATTGCATAATCATAATCAGTATCATTTTCTACTACTCTCGCAACTCCTATAGAAGAATAACAAAACAATGAATAATTCGCTTCGATTTCTTACTATTTTCTGAATTCTTAATTAAGCTGTTTTTTTCGAATCGCAACTTGTACAAAAATTTAATTTAAACCAATAATTTTAATAAAAAACGGAGATATTTTTACATTTATTCGTTACCTTGTACAACTTGCGGTTGATGGTGGGGCAGAATCTGGCATAGTCATTTGTATCGATTTCTTGTCTATTGGGTAAGTGGTCTGTGTGGATGATTCACGTCTTCTTTTTAGGTCTTTAAGGATTTATCACAACAATTGTAACACTAACATGTACAGTCTTAATATCTCCAACATAAGAGTTAAAATCGTACTTCAAGTGTTATTGACGCTCTCGAATGTTACACAGCATACTGTAACAATAGTCCTTAATTATTTAACCTTCAAATAAAATCACATGTAAATGTAATATTGTCATGTAAGACTGTCTGTACGAGTATGAGACTGTGTCTATACAACTTTTGGGTCAAGCGTGTTGTCAAGTGTACGTCAACAGGCTCTCTGGCAACCGGCCAAGAGAGTCGACTCTTCAAAAATTACTCTGAGAAAGAATCTTTTTAGCAAATGCATTCGGTTAATAGTCTGGAGTTTCGTTTATGAAATTCGACGTTCAGTCCCCTTACCATGAGGTATTATAGCAGGATTACTTCAATAATACTTTGTTATTTCGCACCATGGCGACCTTAAAGTAAGCTTAATAAGGACGTTACGAAATAACAAAGTATTATTGAAGTAATCCTGCTATAAGACTTCATGGTAAGGGGAACAGCAGATCAATGGTAGCACTTGCAGTACGATTTCAACTCTTACGACGCAGATAATAAGAACAAACCAACGTCAAAAGTGTTAAACTTGATGTGTACTACTACTCCATGAGTTGTCGACAGTACAGTTCCCAACAGCTATGTTGAACCAAAGTGGCGGCAGTTCGTGAAGGTAGACTCAATAGCAGATTAATGGTTACTTGAATACAATTTCAACTCTACGACCCAGATAATAAAAACTGTCCAAAGTCCAAAATGTTACAATTCATTTGTTTTTGACTGTAAAATTGAGAATTTTATTTTGTTTTACGCTTGTATTTTGGGTCTACTTTGCTGTCTATGCAGAAAATAGAATTTATTACATCAATGGATGTTTATAATCCCTACACAGAACGATCAAAAATTACGTAGCCTCGGAAAAAGTGGTTCCTTGGGTGTAATCACTGTCCCTACCAGGAATCGAACTCAGAACCTCTTGCATAGAAGGCAGACGCTCTACAGTCTGGGCGAGAATATGTGCTGCAGAGAGTTTTTTGGCCACTCTTCGCCTCAGCGTTGGCACCTTTTCCTTGCAAAGTGGTGTAATTGTAAATTCTACAAAATGTTGACTGAATAAAATGTAACACGTTGTAATACTTGCAATAAAGAAAGAGTTCTTGTTGAAGAGCTGGGCTCGCTGGTGAATAAAAGGCTTAATTTCAAGATATTAATTAGTTGGTATTATTTAGGTGTCCTTCTGCCATTTGATATATTGAAAGTCTTTTTTCAAAGTCAAATTTCTTTATTGCAAGTAAGCACGTTGAGTACATTTTTGCACGTCAATATATTTTTTGAATTTATTTACACCACTTTGCAAGGAAAAGGTACGCTGAGGAGAAAAAGTGCCAAAAAACTCTCAGCAGCACATCTTTTAAAATAATGATAATACAATTATTACTTAATAACTATACAGGTACGTAACTATTACTATTGTTAGTAAGTTTATCCACCATGCGGAACCGGCGACACACACCATGCATGTTCATCGTTTAAATAGTCATCTATTCTGTAATAGTTCCTTTAATGAAATTTTGAAATTTCCTCTCTGTTCTTTTATTCACCAGCGAGCCCAGCTCCTCAACATTTCTGATTCTGGTCGTCAACAGCATATTGCTACCGAGCTCTTGTTTTGAGGATTCTGCGGAAATTTTGACCAATCAATTCCCATCGTGCTCAATGTAATCACTAGACAATAGAGTTAACTCTACCAGAGCTGCGTTTTGGAACGCATTCGGCGTACAATGCATTTGTCGTTGGTATGTCGGGGGTGTGAGTGCGAGAGCTATGAATAATGTGCGGCACGCCTGCGCAGAGTTATGCATGTCAATTGTTATGAGTAGAGTTTGGAAGGTTTACAAGGGATTGGACGCCCCTTAACCAGCTGTCAAACTCGAGCGCGAGACAGAAGATGTCCCGCAGCGGCGGAGTGAAAAGCACGGCACAGTGACTCTATATTTGTATTTATTAATTTCGGATGAATTTTAGCAGAGAAATAAAAATACGCCAAAATAATTCAGATTTTTTTAAAACAAGCTCTCGTATTGTGAATACCCTACATTTTGATATATATTTTGTACGAATAACTATTTCGGTTAAGACATAATTTTCATTTTAAAAGACATGGAAGTGGTATGTTTGCGATTTTATTTTCTATCGAGCGAAGTTTGTCCAATCGTGTATCGGTATTCATCAGTTTCTAAATAGACTGGGGTGTCTATAATACTTATTCATACAAAATATATATCAAAATGTAGGGTATTATAAATACGACAGCTTGTTTAAAAAAAATCTGATTTTTGTTGGCGTATTTTTATTTCCCTGCCAAAATTCATAAAAATACGAATATCGACCCACTACGGGCGTCTTCTGTCTCACTCTTACTTTTGACAACCATATAGTACCTGCCTAACCTAACCAGAGACCTAAATTTCTACACCCGGAGAAACCCTGAGGCCTGACAAACCAAGGAAGGTGTTCACCACAGTATCAATCAAACAAATCTTTAATATCTATGTAATGCAATATCGGTCCCTTACGAAGTAACCCCAGCACTATACACTGAGGAAATGAAATCATTGGACAGGAAACACTCGTGTTCAATGATAAGAAACTTATCGGTTAACGTTACGTCTTGTTAGGTAAACGACTCCCGGCTTGTAGTTTACACTTACATTACACGGTGGAGTACTTGTAATCATGTTACGTTTTATTTACAAGGATATTTTGGGCTTTATGGTGTTAGCGCATTTTTATTTATTTTATTATTGGACTCCACAGTTGGTCATTTGCCAATGTCATGTTACAGAGTGTACAAAATATCATAGTCTTCTCTTTCTATCGTCGTGGCGTCGTCACCCTGGATATCCGCGTCTTCTGCATCCAGAGGAGTCGCCATAGTGTCGTCACTCTGGACTAATCAGCTCTGTTGAGAATATTAACTTGACGTGCATCGTTACTGCTTTGGATTTTATATATTTTAAGGTATTTTCTTTCTTTCACTGGAATTTGACCTAATGGTCATCGTGTAACTTGTGACGTAGGTACTTATTTGATTTTTTTTACAGTTTTTATTTACTAAAAAACATTAAGTATACCAATATAATATTTATCATGAGTACAACCAACAGTTTAAATTTGTCGAATGAATTCAAGGACACCCCGTATAGGTATTACTTTAATGCCGTCGCCTTTGCGCTGCTTTTTAAATGTGTGTTCAGTCAGAGTCCTCTACGCCTCTAAGAATCCCAAATCATAGCATAAATAGTACAAAACAATTTTCTCTCAACAATTTTATTATCGATCACTTCTAATCGATTCCGAAGTCGATATGCTATCGCTCGGTCGTAATCACAATATGTAATCTTGACACCGGCACCGCTGCGCTTGCGCTGCGTTGATTGTCGCGGAACTGTCGCCAGTTTACCGATACACGTACGTAGAACCATTCATGTATGAATTGCATAGTACGAATAACAGTAAAGTCAAATTTCTTTATTGCAAGTAAGCACGTTGTGTACATTTTAGCACGTCAACATATTTCTGAATTTACATTTACACCACTTTGCAAGGAAAGATGCCAACGCTGAGATTTTAGTTTTAATAAGGTGGGTTCTCTTGAAAGTTCTCCGTAAAGAAGGCACTAAACATACCAACTAAGCCTAGGGGCAGAGGCAGACCATCTGCTACGTGGTGGTCCAGTATCGAAAGAGAGATGAAGGCTCGAGAACTCCCACAGTCGACAACTCAGGACAGGTTGTCCTGGCGCAGAAGTACGAGGAGGCCCGACCCCAGTTAAACTGGGAAGGGGGCACGGCAAAGAAGAAGAAGTCTACAGGGGCTATTTTGTGTTTAATATCACGTTAAATTAGTCAGAAAAAGTTCGCGAAGGACAGTACGGTGAAGTTATTGGATTATTTATGCAAGATCTGAAGTTTCAAGCTTTTATCAAGAGTTCCCGCTACAAGCTCGGGAGTGAACGTGACTGTCGAGCTGCTTCGTCCAGAGTGATGACGCTACGGCGTCTCCTCTGGATGAAGACAAGAAGACGCGGCTACCCAGGGTGAAGACGCTACTGCGACTCCCCTGGAGGAAGATAGAAGACTATTGAATTTTCTGTAACATGACGTTGGCAAATGACGAACAGTCGAGTCCATTAATAAAATAAATAAATTAATAGGTGCGATTCTGTATGGTATAATTCTAAAGCTAAACCTAAATGAAAATGTCGCTGTCACTCATATGATAGATTGTTTAAGAGTGTCAAAGTCAAATTTCTTTATTGCAAGTAAGCACGTTGAGTACATTTTTGCACGTCAATATATTTTTTGAATTTACATTTACAGAGATGAGTGAGCGAGACATCTTTTGGCGATGATTAAAAGCGTACACACGGCGGAATCTACACCTTATTTACGGAAATCCACATTCTACCAAAAAATTGTACTTATTGCCTCGCAAATAGGATATAAAATTTGCGTTATACCTTTTAGCAGTAAACTAAACGGTCTCGTCGTAGTCACTCGTAAACACGTAAGTATCATGGCTGCTCCAGCGATCGATATTGTAATTGTAACAACTCTCGTGTACCATGTTTACTTTCATCAAACACTTGGGCATTCTAGCTATTCCGAGTACGACATAATTTTTATTAGGTATGTGTAACTGTCGCATTAATCGCATACAATGCATCCCACAAAATATAACGTGTCATGGTTTGATAATTATTTGACTTGACTGATCTTGAGACCCATATAACTATACACTTATCCCGGGTAAACGTAGTGTGGGACGCCCCCCGACCAGACGAAGGTATGGCCTTCGCAAGATGGCTGTCAGAGACTGGTTGCAGAAGGCCGAGAGTAGGATTGAGTGGTGTTGCTTTGGGAGAGGCCTACGTTTAGCAGTGGACTGATACAGACTGATGATGATGGTTTTGGTACGACCATCGCTCATAGTTTAATCAGAGTCATAATATGGCAATGGATAGAGTACGATTAGAAACTGATCGTACGCTGGAACACAGAGAAAGGTGTACAGGAGAGTTTTTAAGGTTATGATTTTCTCAAAAACTACTTGACCTTTTGCAAAAATTCTTTCACTGTTTGATAGATAAAAGTGTAACCTATGTAACTGTAAAAGAATTATTAAATCGGGCCCAGTAGTTTTTGAGAAAATATCAACCTTATTGAGGCCCCCTGTATACTTATCTCTGTCGTCGCCTGTACAAGTCAAACAATTCCATCAAATAAGTACCTTCGCTGCTCTGGGCGCACAGTAAGCAGCCCATCCCGGTTGTAGATAAAGGCGATTGAATACTACAGTTGTTACAATTACAACCCAACGACAGCCGTCACCGTGGTAGACATCCAGTCGACATAACATCAAACTATCACTGCATACCAAACCAATGCATTTGCAAACTAGCCGGTATTACCGTGACGTAAGTTACATTGGATGGACTGTCGACAGTACTGTAATGGGATCTCAAAGTGTGTTTTTACGGTCTCCTTTATGATTTCGCTACGTGAAACCACTTTATGGGGTTGGGTGTGGCACAGGATTGAATAGGAGATTAACCAGAGTTGGATACGCTTCTGCGACTCCTCTGGAGGAAGAAAGGAAGACGCTGAGAGCCATCCTCCAGGGTGGCGACGCTACTGGAGGAAGAGAGAAGACTCATGATCATCATCAGTCTATTTATATTGCCCCACTACTCGGGCACAGACCTTCCCTTATATCGAAGGTTCACCACGCGGGCTCAGTGCGGATTTCACATGCCTTAGATTTCTTTTTTCTACGGCATGCTGCAGGTTTCATCACAATGTTTTTCCTTCACCGTTTTGAGAGCACTCGGTAAATGTACGTAAGTTTTTCGAAAAAAAACGAGGATAACTCATTGGTATATGGCTGCCCTGGCTGGAATTCGAACCTGGGACCTCCGTATCTCAAGTCCATTGACGCAACCACTGAGCTCTCTCCATACAAACAAAATGCGCAGCTGCAGCGTTGCCATCGCGCTGCTGTGTAAATCGCGCGGATTTTTTGTATGGATTGACCAAAACAGCGCGTCCCCAGCGCTGCGGTATATTTGAATGCGCTCTTAGGGTCAGCGCAGACCGACAGAGTATCTTGCGAGCGCCGCCGTCACGCGCAGCTCTCACTTCGCTATACCGATTACAGTCGTATGTTGCAGGAAGTAAAGGTTAATTCAAATTGTTACTAAATTAGTCGCTTTGCCGCCAATCTAGTCTACGCTACTCTCTGTAACATGACATTGGCAAATGACGAACTATCGTGTCCATTAATAAACTAAATAATAACAGGAGATTCTACTTGAATTTTGCCAATTGAGCCAAAGAGGTTCTGCCTCTAACTAACCCCTCATAATAAAACTAACTTACAAGTAAGTACGTACCTACAGTTAATCCAGTGTGGATTGGTGGACAGGTCATTACTTAACTCCCGCCCCCTATTTCATTTTCGGGGCAGGGGGATTTCTCACTATATTTTCCTACCCTCTCGAGACTTGAGGGTGAAATATTTGTGTAATGGGTATAATATTGTGACGACACTTCTGGGTGTGATGCATCCAGTCCTAGCCTTGTGCAGGTCATCTCTCTATCTGGTTGGGGGCATCGCATAGTACTTTCCCAGTTAGGGGTTTCCATCTGAGAACTACTTAATAGGTAATTAGGTACAAACAATCAATTTGGCTTCAGACAAGGCAAATCGACTAACGACGCAGTCCTACAGTTACTAGGTACATAACTATTACTATTATTAGTAATCTAAACTCTATCCTTCATGCGGAACCGGCGACACACACCATGCATGTTCTTGTTCATGAAGACTAGAAAAAATTACGTCTTCAGTTTCAATGATCGATGCCTATAAATCATTTTCAATAATCGATTAACTCGATTACTTGCACCGACATAATCGTTAATCGTTTATATTATTATTTAATTAAAAACATGGTGTTCCAATCCCAGATTACAATCTTGATAAATGTATTTTTCAGTTTTTTATGCGTAAATCAAAATTTGTGTGATAATTATAGATAACTAATGACATTCTAGCTAGGTGATTAATTAGTATTTAATCATTTGGAATATTTATTAAGTTTTATTCTGGTACGGTCTAACCCGAGAATAACGTGTAAAGGAGCGTTTTTAAGGTTGAGATTGTCTCAAAAACGACTTAACTTTTTGCAATAATTATTTCATTGTTATAGGTAGATAATAGTTAAAACTATGTAAAACTGTGTATTAAATTCGGGCCAGTACTTTTTGACTATGACTAGACTATAACATGGACTAGACTGGCGAAAGATCGCCAAGATTGGAAAAGTATGGAGGAGGCCTATGTGCAAACTTGGGCGCCCGAATAACAATTTTTAATTTTATTTTTAATTTCATAATTTTATTAGATAATATGCATGAATTTATTGTGATTAAATGGTTCCATTATTAATATATTATCAATGTACATATCTTGGGAATAAAGGCTTATATTATATTACTTTTTGAGGAAATCTCAACCTTATTGTATACTTTTCTCTATACGGTACGGGGTTTTATGATTAAAAGTATTTCGTTACTATGCTTACATAAGTACATATCAAAGCACATCAGTGTAACACTTTGGACAGTTCTTATTATCTGTGTTGTAAGAGTTGAAATCGTACTGCAAGTGTTACCATTTATCTGCTGTGGTCCGTGACTCCGTACGTACAGTACACACCACACATGTCTGTCTACATGTCAACTGGGCACAGTAGCAGAAGGAACCACTTTACCAAGAGCTCTTTGATAGTTTCCAAAATATTAAGTCGGGGGGTCAAGTCATTGTGGAGGCTCTATCGGAATGTGACGTATGGTAATCTGATACCAAGCAGTGTCAATGCTTTCTTTAAAAACACGTGTTATCTATCCGTCATGGGTTTAGTAATGTATAGTCAAATGGATGGATGGGTTTTGTGTTTAATAATTTAAATATTATTTTATTAATGGACTCGACAGTTCGTCATTTGCCAATGTCATGTTACAGAAAATTCAATATAATAGTCTTCTATCTTCCTCCAGAGGAGTCGCAGTAGCGTCTTCACCCTGGGTAGCCGCGTCTTCTTGTCTTCATCCAGAGGAGTCGCCGTAGCGTCGTCACCCTAGACGAAGCAGCTCGACAGTCACGTTCACTCCCGAGCTTGTAGCGGGACTCTTGATGAAAACTTGAAAGTTCAGATCTTGCATAAATTATCCAATAACTTTACCAATTCACCATACTGTCATTCGCGAACATTTTCTGATATTAAAACAAAACAACCACTGTAGACATTAAACTGAAAATTATCAAATAACTTCGCAACTGTCGTCGTTTCCCGCCATTTTCAAAAGTCCTCCACAATGTCTATTTTTACAATCTGCCTACGACGTACAGTCGACAGCACAAGTGTAACACAGACTTCCGAAATTGTTTTTGCGTCAATCGATGCGCAGTCGAGTGTACAGCCGACGCAAAAAATGTGAGATTGTAATGCAATTACTAATAAACACGGTAGGCGTTAATGCTGTATTTACATAGCTAAGTGTACGCTTACAATAGCGATGATTTGATTTTTGCGCGATCACGCTATGCGGTACAGTCGGCGGCAAAAGAGATTAATGATCCCGCATTGAAATACCCAAGCGGTAATTAAATTTAATTTGTATCATTCCAATCATCGATTTTCTCTAAAAGATTTAATTTTAATTTTTGTATGAAAAATCGATGAATATAATTTATTAAGCATAATTTAGTTTTAGTAGATATAAATACTTAGCCATGAAGTTTTTTTTTCTTTAAGAATCACCTAGAATATTAGGTAGGTTATATTATTTCAAGATTTTGAATTTCGAAAAGTGCATATCAGCAGGTTTGCCACAGCACAATCAAATATTCGAATTCGGCGTTGTAATGTTATCGATAAATAGAGCAAGCGATTCTTTTACGATATTTTATCGATGAGAATAAGGCAGTTTCTAGATTAAATAAACGTAATCGATCGGTCTCAATTAGTAAGAAAAACTAACACTTCATTCCGGGAATGAAATCTACGGGAAGGCAAAAACTACCGCCTACCGCGCTCGGTATTCGCCGCAGAGCGGTACCGCCTAGTTACCCGCCATTGGTGGTCGATTGTTACTTCTATATCTATGTAGAGTAGAGTATATATTCATTAATCATTACTCATAAGCCGATAGTAAAGTAAGTTTTCTCAAAAATCATTTAAATATAGCTGTAGTTAACGACGACGCGGATAGTGAAGTGACCGCGTGGTCCGATCCGATCCATTTCACGATGAGGATTTTCTGCCGTACGAGTAGGTCCGATTGTTTGGATTTGTCTTTTTTATATAAACTGTCATAGAGTAAAATATGTTTTAGCACAATTTATAATTTATTAAGGCGTTTAATTGAAACAGAGCTTTGTTCTTGACATTTTAAAGGATAATAGATGTTATGTTTCAACATTTTGAGAATTTTGCATATTATTTTAATGAATTGTGCAAATAAGAAATCGTAAATCGTATTTTAATGAAATAATTTAAATATTGCATGAGTTAACGTTTAATTGTAATAATTAATTGGAATCAGCCAAGTTCGAACAGGTGATTAACGGTTCATCAACGGTTAATGGTCATAAATTGGCGCCGCCATTAACACTATACCAAATTATGGAATATTTATTGTCATTAACAATGATGAAATGTAACTGGAAATTACCAAAAAAAATATGTATAAAAAAGTAACGGTTATACCTATGTAATATTAATTTTAATGAAAGTAGTTTGATTTGTTAGCAAACGTGTTAGAATAGAATCCCAATATATTGCTAAATTAAAAGTTTTTACAAAATTACAAAATATTTTTACCCAGCTACTTCAATATTTGTTTTCATAGTTTTAAATCTCTACGTCAAGGGATTTTAGGAAAAATATATAAAATTTTGAGGCTTTAAAAATTGATCGACAAGTAAATTATGAAATGCATTTACTTAATAAAGTGAAATATCTAGAATATTTACATTTTAAAATAGTACAGATTATTATTCCAAATGGGCATCCTCCGAAGTTGGGAACAAAGGGTAATAAATAAAATTTTATGGTGTCCTGAGAAACAATGGTCACCGTTTTCTTTTTTTGTGTTCTCTATAGTCTATCCCTTGTCCTTGCGACCCGTTAAGTCGTAGTTTTGGTCAGGTAGCCAGTTGAATGGTCACTCGTTTGTTTGCTTTAAATAAATATAAGCTAGGATGGATAGCCACCATTTATGTAAAAAAAAATACGCCAACTAAATGATTGAAGATGCCATTCTTCAAATAGGTATTTATTATTTATAAATAGGTCTTGTTGTTCAAAACAATCCTGTAAAAGATCTTTTGATTACGCAGACGGGTGTAAATACTAACAACCTAATTAAATACGGTTTATGTTTCTTTAGAATATTTTAAAATACTTATTAATTCTCGGATTTAAACCTAAATACCTATCTCTTTAAATATCATTAGGTTGTGCGATCGCGACGTGCAAAACTCCAAAAAATAATAATTCCCTCCAATTCGCACCACATTTGTAACCAGCCTACCAGCCTATTACAGCCGGTAGCGCCAATTATATCCCGCCAGAATTAGATGACCCTTGAGATTCAAATTGTCCTCCCCTCGGGGTCCTGTTAATACTCCGTTCGAGGGGGGTGGATAACTCTTAAAACAAAAGCCTTATGCGTTCCTCTTCACGCTCGGGATATAACCTGACCAGTTTGAAAAGATCGTGACTAAACCACAGGATTATTTGAGGACATAGCTTTTCTATTTAGTGTCATAAAATTGCTAATGGTTAACCCGCCGTCTGACTCAGTGTCCACGTTTTTTTATTTATTTAATTTGCAATATGAGACCAAGGATGCGAGGACCGCATAGGTTGGCGATTGTTTTTTTTTCAGCGGATCTTACAAGTCCCAGAGTTCCCTGCAAAACTTATACAGATTTAAGTTTAGAAAAAGAAATGTTAACCTATGTACAGTACGTTATTTATAATTACAATATGGGTAGGTATTCTGTTTTTGTATGTTTTTATTTATTTCAGCAACAAGGCATTTAGTACAGTTGACAACACAACATCAACCTAGGACATATCACCTCCGCACAGAATGCCAGTGACGTACACTTGATGTGCTATCGACTATACCTACTGCTTATTGAGATAATTAAAGGCACGTAGTATTTTTTTAATCAATAATTACGCGGGCAGACAGACAACCCTCAGAATTCCAGCGTACAACAGCACAACAATTACGCACAATCATAACTTTACGCGATGGTAAAACGGCAGATTGAAACGGTTTTGTGTAGGTTGATGTGCTGTCGACTGTACATCGAACACCGAATGGTAATCGTTTTCCCAACAAGCTCACGCCACACATCTCCTTTATAACCGGTTCTGAACGAGTAAGTGAAGTAAGTATGAGAAAACCTGGAATCGGATATAGGGATGTGAAGCAAATATCGATTATTCTTTTCTACTATTACGATTAGCGAACACCTTGTGAAAAATTATATTCATGTTGTTAAAAAAATAAAAGAGTGATGTGACGCTTTCAAGACTAAATAAGATTTTGGTAATCAGAATCGGATTAAGTAAGTAGGTAGGTAAATCAAATAAAAATGATTTAATCCACACCATATTTTCTTTAAAGAAAACGTGTTTGTTTTTGCAAGTAATTTACATTAACCTACGTTTTTGGTGCATCAATAAAAAGTAATGACATGACGATTATGCTGCCACAACTCATGTGACCCACTTGTAACAAGATCCGATGGGCGTTTTCTTGAAATTGGACAAAATAACTCTTGTCATCAAGTCGACATTGAAAGTGGCGGTTTGCAAAAACAGACACAATTGCCTGAAAAAAAATGCGAATGACAGAGACAGTCGACCATGCATCTCTGGGTTTAAGTTATGAGCTGGTAGCAGACTGGAAGCGATTATCTTTTCTATTTAATTGTTGGTTAAGTAAGCAGGTTGTTTGGAAGGACTTTAAAGATATATTAGGGATATTGCCGATTAATGTTCCATTTGCGTTGTTTTATGCCTAGCTAGAATAATGTACGTGTGCAGTGTTTTCCTCGTTAAACATATATTGATGCGTTAATTTAATACGTAAAACAATATTAACAGTGTACAATGAACGATTTTTTTTAATTTTTACAATGCTCATATCAATGTCAACGCAGATCAATATTAAATATTCCGTTTATCTTGCTTACTTGTGCCACAGTGCGATCGCCGGGTGCAATGTCGTCTGCGCATACGCAAGGCACCGCTAATTATTATTATCGTGCCCATGTGGGATTGTAGTTAATAAGTCAACAGTTTTAAAAAGTTAATTTGAGTTTCGTGACACATTGTAGCGTACAGGGTTATTATTAGGATGACTCCTCGTCGTATCAGTGACAGTTATAAAGTGTTCAAAATCTATCTTGTGGGTTTTTCTTGACCTGTGGCCATATTTTGTTACTTTTGTTGAGACCTTGATTACATTTTGTAACATGGCTATGATATTGTAACTGGTATTCATTTTACAGCTTCCAGAGCATGTTGAGAATATCTAATATCTACTACAGCTACACGAACAAAACAATACATACCGACTACATTTTTGTATAGGTAATTCGATAAATAAAGAAAAAGTTATACCGTTTAAACGGTTTAATCAAACGAAGCGTAGCACATTCTTGTCTATCTTCAAATCATTACTCACGAATGCATGTGATGAACAATGACAGAAGTACAAACTACTCATGCCTTTGCCTTAAAAATACCAAAAAAAAAGTTGGCGCGGGACCACAGCCCTGGATTTTCATAATTCGAAAATCGCATATGCCGTTTACACACGAATTTGTCTTTGAAATTTGTACTCTATGTTTTCTACGCTAGGGGTTTTGACCAGCGACAACTTTTTTTTTATTTTTTGTTCGTCTTTTTTTAATTCGTTCCTGTCTCTTCTAGGAATCCCTCATTACAGCGTCGGCTGAACTAAATTTATTGCGATATGGTCCAGATGATCTGTTCTGTCTGCGATTCTGCCTAATTAAACATACAATCGAATAGATATTTTTAATTAGAATGGCTTATTTCTGTGCAGTCTAAAATAGCCTTGGCAAGGGGAAACTTATTTTTTTACGTTGCTTGCACAACGTGATGTGCAAGTGCATTGAACAAAAATTTGACAAGTTTTCGCAAAGAAGAATTGATTTTTGTTTGTAAAACTCTTATTACACAATTTAGTCACTATAAAAACAGTTCCCGTGTGGTGAATTATAATTTCGAAATTCGGTGAAGATAAGAGTCTGTGTCATTCATCTTAAAAGATAATTGATGATAAATTATTGTAATTCAAGGCCATTCTTGGATTCAAATACCATATCCCTAAAAGCTTTATGTGACATAACATAAACCTACGGGCGGGCAACAAAGAACGATTTTAATACGTGCTCGCAATCATAAACCGAGATTAACTATTGGAACTCACTGACAATTCGTAATTGAGTAGAATTCCACAGACCAAACTTAACCCCGTAAAGTTGAGAGTTGAAACCAAGAATAATATTCCGGAAAGTTACATTACATTAAAACTATTCTAATAATTGGAACTATAACGTCAAGCAAGTCGTCTATCCGTGTCATATGTAAATAACGCATTATTTCAAAGGACGGACATTAGGTACATTTACTGGATCGGTAAGATAATTAATGTGTTAAGACTTTCTTATTTTTAATCTTTCAATCATATAATTTTTTTGATATCACATGATACCAGAAAATGCTCTGCAAAGTTTTGTCATCCAGATATTTTAATGATGACTGGGTGGGCATTTTAACCAATATTATTAGATTCTGTTAGAAATTGATCATAACATAATTATGTAAGTATTCCCTTTTCTATAATATAGAAACACCGTTTCAGAAGTATTAGTAATCACATTTAAGATGTTATGTGATTTTGCTACAATTTCACACATTTCTGCTTAGAATAATTATTATATAGACAGGTACGCACATCGTAAAAGAAGCTTTTTTATGAAATAAAATAAATAACCATAGTTGGGTAGTGTATTTTCAAAACGCATTCCGTATGCTGCGTATGCGCACCGAACAACACGAGATCATTAGCATTCTCGACTCTCGCAGGTTCTCATAGCAACTTCAATGCGTTTGTAGCTTTTGAATCTGACTTTTTAAACTTCTAACAGATGAATTTATCTTGTATTCAAATTATTTTAAAAGTATTTCATACACGTATCAATAGTGCAGATCAAATAATTTAATTATTACCGTATTACTAAACTGGCAAGTTAATCGATACCTACTTTAATTAAACTGTCCATAAAAGTATTTACCCTTTATTAATAATTGTGATTGACTGACCTAGGCTGGCAGGTATACCTACCTCTATCTTACGCCTATCTGTCTAGATAACCAAGTTTCAATTCAGTCCAGCAACACCTCAAAGAATATGCCTCTCCGTAAGGACCTTTACATTAAATACACCAACCGTCACTTTAGGCAAGTAGGTAATCAAGTATGGTTTTGGTTCAAGTAAAAATAATTTTTAATTAGGCCCAGAGCGTAGGAAATGCGATCGTATGAATAATTCATTTGAGATAACGACCAAAATAAAACGATTGTTCGCTTCTCAGAGCGCTGTGTTTAGGTTTCTTTCTTGCCCAGTTCCAAGTTTTACAATGCCTGATTTTTGCTACTATTAAACTCACCTACCACTCAATGTATTTCAGATTTCATTTTTAAATTGTTCACCCATGTAAAAATCAATATCGAAAAGTATCAGCGAATTCCAATATCTTGAATTTACTTTTATAAATTTACGCAATATCAATATAGGTAGGCTATAAAAATAACCTAAAAAATGTTTTCGAGCAATATCGTTGGACAAAACGCTAAAAAACCCAGTTTTCGAACTGGCCATTCGTGACCCCGCTTGTCGCGTTTTACTGCGCGCCATAAAAAAGGAAAAGGGATTTAAAAGATTTTTTCTTTAAAAAAGAAAAGGATAAAGGAGTTATAAATAATATTCTTTTTGCTCGCGACGTTTGCCGTTGTATTGAGAAACGGTCGTGGCGCGCAAGAATTTTTGGTCTCAATGAAAAGGAATCACGTATACGAGTGTTCCTAAAAGTTCAGGTTTTATGTAAATAATCCCTAAGCAACCCTATAACATACACATCCTAATATTATAAATTAAACCCCAATTATCGGTGAGATGAAGAGTCAGCTCGATTCCGTTGATCCAGCTTTCAGTAAATAATTTACTGATCTGTGATCCGGGCACTAGAGAATAGGAGAAGATTATGATCTTAGACGGATGGAATATCGCTGGAAGAATGAGAGAAGGACACGTACTTAAACATACATGTTACGGGAGTCGGTGCGGGACCGGCACGACTGGGGTGGCCTTTTGTGGTGGCCAAGATCCACTTCGGATTGCGATCTGGTTCCGCGGAACCAGCGGAGAAAATACCTAACGTAATATAAACACTTACCTAAAGACGCGATATACGTTATACTGACTTATCTGTCAACATGTAGTTATTTCTTTTAGTATGTAATTTGTGCATAGGTACAATTATGTCATAACAACATACAACTAATATATCTACTAGGTAGGAGATACATATTTCTTTTATAAGTTTTTATTATAAGGACATCCCAACTTTTTCCCGAAGCAGGTGCGTTGAACACATTTGTAGCGCTATTCTGTTGTTTATTAGGGTGCTGTCGATTACAAAAAATAAATGGCATTACAATTATCAGCCATGTCCTTTTTGAGTTGTCATTTTATGTTGTGCAATGAATGTTTCAATAATTCCGCGGGACGAGGCACTTAATTAATAGGTTTAACAGAAATTACCCGAGTAAGAATTATTGACTGTATTTCTCGCATTCCATTTTTAGAACATTTCATTGCTTCTTAGAAAGTAAAACGTCGTTTTTTATACTTCTATGTATAGGAACCTTCGTTCTATTTACAAAACAAGTTTTTTTTATAAATTCCTACCAGTCTAATCGAGTAACGTATAATATGTACCTAGATAGGTTTGTTTAATTACAATTTTAACCGTTCAGAAGTCATTCACCTATATTTTAAACAATATAGTATTTAGGTATTTACCTACCTTGCCTACTAACAGTTTTATCTATGATATAAAGTTATCGAATATCCGTATCGAAAATCGGATCGGACCTCACATTTCCCATCACTATTTTATCATCCTCAAATAGGTATGGTCGAAGACAGAGAAAGGTGTACACTGTGTACAGTAGCGTTTTTAAAGTTGAAATTTTTTCAAAAACTACTAGATCTATTGCACAAATTCTTTCACTGTTAGATTGATAAAAGTTACGACTAGGTATGTAAATGTGAAAAATATTAAATTCGGTCCCGTGGTTTTGAGAAAATGACAACCTTATTGAGGCCCTCTGTGTACTTATCTCTGTCTCCTAATGAACCTACCTAGCTCCGAATTTTTGAAATGTATTGTAACGTAAGATTCGTAGAAACGGCAACACAGCCGGCTCGTGGTGTTTTTTGTTTATGAATGGATGGATGGACCTATTAAACTGTTAAACTTGTTCAAGTCCCGGCCGAACAAACTTGGAACACTTGTTATATTGCTAAAATTCCTTTTTTAAACATGGTAGGTATTTTATGAGGCAAGAAAAGGTCCTTCAATTTTGTTCCAAGATCCGTTTCAAAATTGGTCCCACTCCACGGGCGGTCACCAAGTGGATGCAAAGTTCACCGCTCACGCGGCTCGATCGGTCCACCGGCACCGATAACGTATTAATTACATTATAAATTAACCGACACACTTCCCCACGTACTGATAACACTCGCCGACGGCGCCAAATGCACATAAAACTTCAAGAACCGACGGATGTGACTAGAAAACTCGCCCGTGTTTATGTAAATCTACGGAGCAGATTACTGAACGCAAATCCATCTGTCACCGATTACAAAAATACACAGAAACGGATCTTGGTAGCGAAATTGCAGGCCAGCGACCCCTTTAAGCACTGATGGGCCATAATTAATCGGTCGGCACATACCTAAACACGGCGGGCATGGTCCACGCGCGACACTCCAAAAACACGTTCAAAAACGCACTGAAATTGACACAACACGCACGTTACATTCTCGTTATCACACACTGTTGTCGCTTGTTGCACTCGCGATGCACGTAATGTGGTACACTGGTCATTATTTTTGTTTATCGGCCGGCGGTTTTGATGCGCGAACGTGGAACGTGACGTGCCGCAGTCGGGCGGCTCACGACTGCACACAACAATAGTGAGGCGCGCGAGAGACCGAGGCGGAGCGCACACTAGCGCCAAAGCCCGACTCACACAGCGACGCGAGGCGTGCACCGATGGACGCGTATAAAAAACGTACGATCGGTATGCAGACGTTCGGTTGAGCAGGTCCTCGCTCGGCGCTGTTTTCGTCTGCGGTTCAGGGTTCCCGGAATTTGTTCCCGGTTCTCCACACCTTTTTTAGTTGGTTTATAAAATTATAGTAATCAGATTATCGAGTGGGTGGGTACTTACCTATGAAGTAGGTACCTATTTTTAAAGACAATTTTGCGTAGATATTACCAATAAAATTGCTACTACAGTCAGTTCAGTTATAGTTTGTAGGACTTGTAAAATAAATAAGACATGCTTAGTTGGCCTGCGAGGAAAGCGTACCTACGTACAATGAACAAATGTTTTAATTAAGTAGGTAAATACCATAATATGCCAAGCTAATTCTCTGTTTTTGCAGTCTAACAAATAAAAACAAACAAACAGGTAGTTTAGTACCTAACCTACCTTACCTACCTATCCATATTATTTTGTCCGCTGAGGACGGCAGGCGAACTTATACCACTCATGGGATTTCGTCTAACCAACAATTGAATTTTAATCCCTTTATTCTTAATATAATAAATAACTCCTAATTTTAAAATATTATAATACAAAATCGATTTCCCCAAACCTCAGCAGATCGGCAGGAGTGGCAACATTTAAAACAAAAGCACGGCAGTCAGCGAACCTTGAGTGTAGGCGATACGATTCGAGCCTGCCTGCGCCCGAGTCAGCGCCATGTTGCCATCAGAAAGAGCGAGACAGCGCTCTACAACAAGCATGTGCCTGCTCAAGAATTGGCGCTAGATCAAGTGATAAGTAGCGCTGTAATTACTTTTTTGGCGCTAAAATTTATAAAGTCCCTTCTCTAAAATTGCAAACAACTCTTATCTATTTTTATTACGAACGTAATCCACGCAAACGTGTCTGGCTAGTTATTCTAAACTTACTTGAAGTATTTTTGCTCTGTCACAGAATATATAATAGTACAAGTAGCTCTGTTTAATAGGCACCAAGTTAGTGGTGTAAAAAAAAAAGTAAAAATAAATGGAATTGATTGCTTTTAAATCGCTGAATTCATAGACAAATTGCTTAACTTTGGAGAACTAGAGAACTTTTGTAAAGTTTAAACTCTATCCAGCCCTTAAAGCGCTACTTCGTCATCACTATAGTATCACCGTCTCTCTCGCACGCTTGTTAGCGTTATTGCGTGCCGTAACTATAGTCGTCACCGACCCACACACCTACCTACCTATACACACATTGTTATCTTACACAAAATTTATAACGACCAAGAACCATTGACTTATACCTATGGACATGCCCTATTCTTCTATATTACTATTTGGTTATACAAATATCATGCATTTCGACGTTGAGCTCTTAAATATAATGCTATCTCTTTTTAACTATCATGAATTTCAATAAGTGGACAAGGACGACGCTAGTTGTGTCAGTAACAATTTTGGCAACACTTATTATGTGGCGTCGCGACCCGTGGGAAAGTGCCCAGTCGCCATATTTGTTGAAACATTTGTTGAGTACTTCATGTGTCAATTTGCTGTTTTGATTGTGATTTTTAACTAATTAAACCTTGTTATCAAGTGATATAGCGCATAAAAAGTACAAATTAATGTAAAGGAACAATGACTAAATGAAGTGTAATAGGCTGTGGTTCGAGGAAGACCAGGAATAACCGAAATTTTAATAATATAACATTTCACCGGTAAGCAAGACATTTTGCTATGATATATCGTCTAATTCCATATATTTCCACTTCTTGTTTTCGAAATTCAAAGCAGATCCTAATTAAGTACATTTTAGATAGGCTAAACTACTGTTCTAAGCCATATTTCAAGAGAATTTGACTTTGTAAAAATAGCAATAGTTGGACGATAGTGTTGTTCTTTTGTTATTGTGAAATATCGATATATTCATTTTTTTTTCTGTTTTTGTACTCTAATGCAATATATTATATAACGAATGCGTTTTGTTTGATTTCAGGATATTTCTTTTGAGAATCATAAGAAATTGAAGCAATAATTATGTATGCTTCAAGGAATAAAAATCAAACGATTAACTGAGAAAATTCGCAGGTAGAATAGATTTTTCTTTTTAAATATTACGAAAGATTTACGCAGACGGAATTTGTTAAATAACGAGATTTCAATTATTGAATATTTACAAGGAAAGACTTCATTAATTCCTTAAAATCTAGAGGTTTGCCTGTGGAAAAACAATATTCGGAAGATATTGAGCAGAGAGTAGAAGATTTGCTTTGACCCTTCATTTTTTCTTACATTTAACGTTTTACGGACGAGATTTACTGTCGGGTTATTCAGAGTTACATCATAAAAAAACTTGAATAACATTAATGAATTGTAGTCACAGTACTTGAACACATATCTAAATTAATTAATCAATCATGTACGTAGAAAGGATGTGTAGTGTACCTAATTAAGTTAATAATAAATCATATTTCTAAACTGTTTTTTTATTTGTCTAGATCGTTATGGCCTACGCTCGAGGACGGCACAGTATGGCTTGGCACGGCACAGTATTTATTTCTGATCAAGTTATTTTAAACCTTATTTCGATGATTTAAGGATGATAATAGAGGTTAGATATAAAATCTATGGGGAAACTGTATTTACCGTCTCCGGTCGATATCGATAAAAGTTATCGATGAACATCGAGGCTGCACTACGACAATCCGCCATATTTGTTCCCCACAAAGTTTAGGTAGGCAAGTTATTTTCGTAGGTATGCCATGTCCATAGGTATAAGTCAATGCCAAGAACCAAGTCAGATTTCGTGCGGGTCTCGCTGGACACTCCTAAATTCTTAGCGGAAGGATTTTTTTTAACTCACACCTTTGCCTTAGGCAGAATAAAATTATAATGGTTACCAAAAAACACCTAATTTGTTTTTCGGTTTGTTATTTTGGCAGCACTAAAGTTTGGCGCGTTGATTACCAAATGAATGGATGCGAATGAATGAATTTATTGTAGGTAGTAGTAAGTTTGTACGCATGCATATACAAATACATAGTAGAGGTGTGCGTGTTGCATGTTCAGCCAACTCAAACATACAAATTGCATTACCACCATTATAACACCTAATTAATTTTTGTTTGTATTGTGATCATTTGTGGTAGAAGTGCTGATAGCCTTCGAAATTCAAAATTATCTCATACCTAGGTACTTACCTATTTATTCGTCAGATAGTGCAGGTAGGTAGGTACAGTCGAAGACAGAGATAAGTATACAGGGGGTCCCAATAAGGTTGAGATTATTTTAAGAACTACTTGACCGATTTTAATAATTCCTTTACAGTTACATAGTTTTAACTTTTATATATCTAACAGTGAAAGAATTTTTACAATAGATCTAGTAGTTTTTGAGAAAATCTCAACAAACTCTCCTGTACACCTTTCTTTGTGACGCATTTTAGGGTGACTGATGATAACTCTATAGTTAACAACTTAACCCGTGGAAAGTCTATCCATACATTTTGTTCGTGTTAATTAAGTTACCTACTAAACCTAGGGTTATCTAGGGTTAGTTTTATCTTAATCTGCAAATGAACGGTACGGTGGTACGGACAACAGCAATGCAACAATCAATGGTAACACTTGCAGTACGATATCAACTCTTACGACGCTGATAATAAGAACGGTCCAAAGTGTACTACCTAGTAATTAAACCGAAGAACCAATCAAGTGTCTTATTTTGTAAACAAAAACTAACATTTTTAGCTTTTTTGTGATTATTGGATAGTTATTTTCACATTATTATATCGGATCCCTTTATTTTCACAATGATGAACAGATTCGATCAATCAGTTCCTTCAGTGTTACATCACAACAGGTAATTAGACGATCATAATTGTTTATAAAATATGACACTTGATTTGGGCTGCGGTATAGGTACATTCACTGGGTACGTAGTAGTAAGTACCTTACCTACCTACCTACCTAGCCAGTGAAATTATTTGCAATACATTCATTAACAATGACAAAGTCAGACCTGCGTGGGTGGTGATTATATTGATGATTCGAAGTAAGGTATTCAAACCCACGTTGGCATGTAGGTACCTACTTACTATGTTATTGTAGACACCTAATTATCAATCTATAATAATGAGGTAATGTATAAGAATATTATTAAAGTCAGAATATTCATAACTTCAGTAAGTAAGTACGCCTTATGTACATCTTATCCCATGTATTGTATTATAATCAACTTTGTATACATTAAAGAATTAAAGAAAGTAAGTATCTATTCTATTTTTAATTGAATGGCTTCTACTCTAATTCAAGAGATAATTTCGCCAATGTCAAGTTATTTATAGTAAGTACCTATTCATTAAATATAAAATGAACGAATAAAACAGCAATCCGCCATTCCAAAATGATGGCAGATACTTACCTGCTTAGTATCATTGATGACCAATTGATTTAAGCAGGGTCGGACTGAGCCGGGAGGGCCCGGGTGGCTCCCCACAAGCCCGGGGCCCGAGACTGTATTATGCTTATGATACACGTCAAAATAAGAGTTGATTTGTTCAAAAGTTATCGCCGTTCAGAAATTTCCAAAACAGTTTCAAGGATGGCTGTCTCAGGTTCGACAATTTTTCGAATTTTTCTATTTCATTTCTCTCTAATTGTATGAACGAACTATCTGATCTAGTTTACATTTAGGTCGCATGAGGCTTGCCGCAAGACAGGCGGTAGGTAGGGTAGGGGGCCCTCGCAGCCTGGGGCCCGGCTGGCAAATGCCACCTCGACTATATGGCCAGTCCGACGCTGGATTTAAGGGTAATAAAGTCAATTCGCTCTAATAAAGTCAATGAAGCTACACTAATTAAAACCCCATAACTAAAATCAATAATCCTAACAATATCAATAATAAAACTTTTACCATCATTATTGACAGCACATCAAGTAAAAGGCGAGGCTTTGGTAATTTTCTTCGTTGCTACCGGCTCTGACTATAGGCTTACACAATGTTGCATTTTCTTCTATTTTAGCTGCCGAGGTCTGTCTGTACCAAGGTTTGCGAGTTTAGTCGTCACCAGGCCATTTCTTTTTATCCCTAATCCTTTTCATAACAGACAACACTTCCATTCTAAATTCCAGTCTTTCATCTTCACTATACCTAACAACAGAAGGCAGTAGGGACGCGAAAAACGCCTCATCTTCATTCATCACCCTCGCATCATTATCATTCACCTCTACGAAATCTACATTGTCATTGCCAAGATCATAAGATTCGTAAACATCGTCATCCTGACTTCTGTCATCGACGTCGCTTCTTTTAGATTTCTTCGGAGCTACGTAATCATCAGCATGATCGACCTTTTTCGATTTTCGTCGCTTTGTAGTGCTTTCTTCGCACTTAGATTCTTGTTTCACGTAAGTAGACGGTATTTCGTACGGAACGGAAACACCATTCATTTTTTCTCGGGTTAAATCGTTAACTCTATTTTTGTTTATTGATTACAAGCGGGTCTTAGCCGAGTCCAAACCAGAAACATCTTCATCAATCAATTAGTTTAGGTAAGTAGGTACCAAGTTTAGGTCACATGCGTTATAATATAACTTTATAAGACATGTTTTTCTTCGAAAACAACATAAGTAGTTGACCTTGACGGGCGATCAACCTGGGACCTCAGTATCGTTCGTGAGACACCACAACCACTGGGCCTGCGATCTCTCTACATCATATTATATGCTCCGGGAATAAATAAAATTACTAAGTTTTTTTATTATTATTTGTTTTTAATACTCAATACTCAATATATTTATTGCATTCCATAAGTTATAATACAGATGTTCACATACTTAACATTAAAATGTTACAATGTTATTTATGGACCTTGTTTAGGCACAGCAATAAGGGAGAGACGACATTTTTTGTTCAAATATAATGTAATTTGCAGTAACTAAGAAGTAGTAGGTAGCGATTGTTTATTATATTTTTTCATTTAGAAATTCATCTACTGTGTAATAGCATTTAGCATGTAGGTACTTACTTAGGTGTTGTTTTAGCAGTCGTGTGAATGTTTTTTTCATTTGTTGCATTTTCTTATATACCGGGGATAGTTTGTTCCCGGTCTTAATCCGCACCTTATGAACCCCATCCCTTACAGACCTTACATTATAGTAAATCTAGATACTGCATGCATATAGAGTAGGTACGTGATAGGTAGAGGAACATGATAAATACTTAATACTTATTCTATAAATAAACCATTAGGACCTTAATTATTTTTAAAATATATATATACCAGTTTTCAACTTAATGAAGTCTTACTATGTTGAAAACTTGTTACAATTATCTTGATCCGTTGAAAATAGTTCGGATCAAATTAACGATGTACGATCGAATTACAAGCCTTCAATTATACTTAAATACAAAACGCCATGTTTGATGTAGAAAAATAAGTTAATTTCAATTTATTCTGCGTCCTACATGAAAAACCTTTTGTGTAACGATAGTTACTTATCCAAAAAAATATAATGATTTGTACCAAAGTGTTTTGGAGGGAAATCGAATGTACTTGTAATGCCATCTAGTTTGACGTTTTGTTACTATTCACCAGAAGAAAAACTATGTAAAGCGCCATCTATTGACAATCCACTAGTTAATATTAAAACTCATAGATGGCGCTACATTCGACACACAGCGCCATCTATAGTTAAAGAACCGAAATAAGTTTCACATTTTATTAGCATGTCATCTAGTGTGAAATATTAGTATTAACAACAGGCACTAACTACTAGCGCCATCTAACCGAATTTATTCGAAGCATCAAGAAAGTTCTTGTATTATCACGGCTTGTAGTTTCGACGTGCTTCAATTAGAGGTCGCTTCTATTAAAAATTACGATTTTTGAGATATTGCGTTTATGAAAGATTTTTGGTTCAACCCATTACTTATTTTATTTGTCCTGTTCCTCTGTTTATGCCTCCAGCTATTGCTTATTTGTTTAATTACTCTTAATATGTATTACTACATGTATGATGGATCACATATTTAACTAAGTGTTTCCTAGGTCCGCCTGTAAGGTTTGTGGTATTTGGCGCTGCGTTCCCACAACCTCGTTCCAAACGCGATGCGTTGAACACCTTAGGGTTTTATTGGGTATAGGACCGTATTATGGCGGGAGTCCCACATACTCACCGCGCGCCCCTCCTCATTGGCGCGGTGAGATGCGAAAAGCATTTCCCCAAGTAAAAAAAAAAAGGTCCGCCTGTAAGGTTGAATACATAAAACGTATTGAAGTATTGAAAACCGCTAACTGGCATTACAACCAAGGCAGTACCGCTGTCTTTACCATAAGGGGCACATGGGGCCTGTGCCCAGGGCCCCCATCCTCACAGGGGCCCCGAAAGACCGATATCACACTAATTTATTTTCTATTTTGAACCATTTATATTTGAGCTGCACTAAGAATTATCGCCAACATTTTTAAATCAAAATGTTAATCGGACACCAGATCAGTTTTTCTTCTAAACAATTATTTTACTACACTTCTAAACAAAATTTAATTTTTTTTGTCATCCATTTTTTATTTTCCATCAGGGCTCCATATTCTAGTGTGCCCAAGTGCCCCGGAATGGCATAAGACGGCCCTGTGTATAGGGGTATAGCACAGACCATACCCCATAGACCTGTAACAGGAGGGCCGTTTCTGCCCCACACATGAGCGCAAAATTGCTTCGCGACACGCGTAACCTTGAGATATCGACACGGATTTAATATGGCGCCCCTGCTTTGCGCTCATCGTTTGACAGAATTTTTCGCTTGCAAATTTGTACCGATTTCATGTCTATGGGGTAAGTGGTCTGTGGGGTATAGGTTAGGCCCCTACCGTCGGATTTCAAAATTACAAAGACAAAACGATTCTTATAATTCACTTCTACGTATTCAGAGAGACAAAATCTTGAAATGTAAAATAACATTTTTAGGATGTTAATAATTTTTAGACCTTGTCATATGGTAAAAATAATAATAACACAGTTTTAAGAACTAAGATTATTTAGACTACCCCTGAATTGACATTGCCACATTTCAATGGAGCTTTGCCCCACCTTTGGTCACCTACGTGACCATTGAAGCTCATATATCATGTTGTTGGGGACTTATTACAGGTTTCATATTGCATAATCATAATCAGTAGGAGTTGCGAGAGTAGTAGAAAATGATAACAAAAACAATGAATAATTCGCTTCGATTTCATACTATTTTCTGAATTCTTAATTTAGCTGTTTTTTCGACTCGCATGTTGTATAAAACTTTATTTTAAACCAATAATTTTAATAAAAAACAGAGATATTTTTACATTTATTCATTATCTTGTACATCATGCGGTTGATAGTGGGGCAGAATCTGGCATTGTCATTTGCGTCGCTGATCAAAAACACTACCTGTATTTATTGTAACCACGAGAAAGTAGTTCAAATAGCACTCGTCCCAAGCATCCTGTTGCTATACCTGCTGCTAGAATGCGACCTGCGCGTGCGCAAGTTCCTGTACGTATTTACGCGCGGTGTCCACTCCGCCCGCGACCGAGTTCGAAAGTGAAGTGTTCGGCCGCTCGGCAGAGGTAATACACATTTTCGCTGTTAGCTATAAACTCGACTTAAGAATTTACAGTTTTTCTATGGAGGCTACGGCAATAACTACTAAAATTAAACATCTGAATAAAATATATAGCAATCTTGGGGTGTCTATTTGTCGAACCGCGCGGCGCCCAAGTGGCTCGAGGCCCGGACGGGGAGGAGGAAGATGATGGATAAATGGATGATGAATTGTGGGCTATTACAGCCCACAATGGGGAGTGCTCGGGGCGCTAGTCGGGGCGCGGATGTATCGCAGTTCCCGTGGCTCGGCAACAATGGCACAACCACCTCAAGAAGTTTAGTCGGCATTCCGCCTCTTCAGGGCGGCGAGCCCGACATAGTCAACACGTTCTCCTGGGCATGGTGGTACACGTAACCGTGTTTTATCTGGGACAAAAAAGGGGGTTTGCGGTACCTATAGACCCCGTGCGGTCTTTGGTTCGATTACCTGTCGCGATTTTTCTTCATTTAATATTCAGAAGACTACTGTTAAAACACTTCCCAAAGAAAATGTTGCCAACAGCTGTCTCAAAAGCCTCACGAAGAGAGAGAAAAAGCGTTCGCTAGCGGTGCGTGCGCGCCGACCCGTCTCAGTCAAGAGTTGCCAGCGACCCGCCGCGGTACCCCAACCGCTTTCACATCCACTCCAATTGCGATTCGACAACGCAACGGTACAGTTGTAAAACTAGCACGCGAATACCATGATTTAAAAACAAAAAATACACTTAAAAAAAACAATTTGTTAATAATTTTTTTATTTAAAAAGTGGAGTGTTGCAATTGTGCTTCAAAAAACTTTTTTTTTGTTAAACAGTACAATGATTTTTTAATCAGTGTTGTGCTAAAGGAGATATCCCGGATGTGTTTACCCTAGTGCCAAAATGGAGTCGAGGAACTTTCGGATGTTGAGCTTCGGCGTTGCGGTCTGTCTGTGCATGACGCTTGTATCATGTCAAGGTAAGTCACATTTTTATATATAGAACTTTAAATGTCGCCTACAGGTCACGATTTGCTAAATTTTTAGATTGAATCACTTAGGCACTCTTGCAATAAAAGATAACCCAAGAGTTTGCAACTTAACCCGGTTAAAATTATAGAGTTTACGGCTTTAGTCGCTAAATGTCTTTTATCGCAAGCGGGCAAAATAAATAGAAACTAAAATACTTAAAAGCAGCAAAATATTGTATCTACAAATATACTTAAAGTGCTTATACATGGTCTAAATAAATAACAAGAAAATCGAAAATATCAATAACTAAACAACTTCTGTACTTTATAAGTACTTAATTTCATTTACATTATAATAATATTTGATTACCTTTTTAAATTATTTTTAACTTAAATCTACAAGTTGTTCCACCCTCTTTTCGGTTTAGCATATGTTTGTTACGTACATTTATCTAAATAATACATATTATATAGAGCAATTTAAACTTAATATTTTACAAATATCTCAAAAAGGTTTGCAGAAATAAATATCAAATCATTCTATAGAAAAGACATCAACGCGCTACCGATGTTTTAAACGACTTTACATATTAATTAATGCGAATCCTATTACGTTACACAAGTTTATTAATACTTGCAAATAAAATTCTAATATATAAATGCCGTTGCCTTAATTAATTATGATCAATTTAATTTAATGTGAACGATTTGTGAAAGTTCGAGATAAAGTTTCGACATCTCGAAGTTAAGGAGAGTCACGTTTTGCTTATGATTTAACGTTCAACTTACCTACTTTACAAATACAAGTTTATTATACATATATGTTTGATTATTATAATTCTAAAATATATAGTTTTATTTTTAGTTAGTTTTATCTACTGGTAATTACAGGCAGTTAAAAATCAGGAATCTGATAGTAAGACATGACGTCACGTCTTATTAATTCCATGCAAAGAATTTGGCAAAAATATATTGACAATAAAAGTATCGTTATGAACTTGTTAGGCCTGTTATACAGTCAGATAGCTACTAATGCATTTAATTGTAAAACAATTAACCGGAACTAATGAGGCCTTTATAATTTAATTTTGTGAGCAAATAGTTTGGTTTTAGCAAAAAGGTTAAAGGTAGCCAAATAAATATCAAGGGTAAAGTAAACCACTCTTATTATTTGTGCTCTAAGAGTTAAAATTGTACTTCAAGTTTCATAATATCGATGCTTAAACTGTAGTACAACTCAAGGGATTCTACAAAATATAAATCGATTGTGGTGGTTTTAACATCTCTATGTCATGTCTTCCCGACAACTTTAAGCATTTTCACTCTACCTAAACTCTACATATTCCGATATTTAAAAAGCACATATGGCAAAAGTGGATGGTTACACCAGAGAGAATAGTTCCTCAGAACATTCTTTAGTTCAATGGTTCCCAAAGTTGTTTGGACTGCAATCCATCCATAAAAATGTTCAAAGTTCGGATCCCACCACATGAAGACAAAAAGCAGCGATATTTTGTTACCTTAGCATTTACTTATCGTAATTCATCATCCCCGACTTATCAATTAATAATAAAATCTTATTTTACAATTGATTTTATTATTAAAATATTAAGACATAATGTCAATGAGAATTTCTTGCCATTAAAGTAGACTTCGAATTTAGTCACTTTAATTCGCAAATTTATTTTTATTTATTTATTTCCTACATTATTTACATTAATTAGTTCGATACATCCAATTTATCCATAATCATATCAGTGCCAGAGCCAATATCCACCACACTTTGGGAATTACTGACTTAGTTTAATAACGAGTAATTTTGAAAACTTGCGCAAACCGCAATTTTAAAAGTGGTTCTGTTAAACTCAAAGTTAATGATATAGGTGCTTAATACAATCATATTATGCAAGCCATTGAAAGTAGGTACACACGAAGACAGAGATAAGTATGCAGGTGACCTCAATAAGGTTGAGATTTTCTCAAAAACCACTGGATTTTAACAATTCTTTACAGTTCCATAGTTTTCACTTTTATCTAACAGTGAAATAATTTTGACAATCGGTCAAGTAGTTTTTGAGAAAATCTCAACCTTAAAAACTCTACTGTACACCTTTCTTTGTCTTCGACTGTACCGTATATGTGTCTCGTATGTATACAATGTACTTAAGGTCCTTGACATTAATTTATCGAAAAATAGCTATCACAAATTGCTATTGCATATTTATACAAGTCAGTACTTATTATTACTTAACTTATTCTAGCATCTAATTAGCATTTCGCTATTTACTAATCATGAATTAGAATGTGTAATGTATGCTATTGAAATAAATGTTTCGTTAGCGTCTAACGCTAAATAAAAGTAATATGGAGTTATTAATATAAGGCTATATTTAATTGGATTTTTAAATTTCTTTGCCATTATCAAAATTTTATGTCCATACATCGATTTTATAGTATTGTATTATGCCATTTTTGCACCCGCTACGCTGTTTTTGATACAATATCTCCATCACCCGAAGGTTGCCTGGAAGAAATCGCTTAAAGCGATAAGGCCGCCTGTCTGTACACTAGCAAACTTTGGTTTTATATGTAACTGATGTATTTTCATTTGTGTGCAAATAAAGTATATTTGAATTGAATTGAATCGATGCACTCCTGATACTATAAATTTATTCATAAAACAACAATAAAAATTAAAAATAACTAAGTATTATAATATTAACCTAAAAATATAAACTAAACTAAAAACTATACGTACAATAGGTCGGTTGAACTATCTGAATTGCTTAGCATTACAGATAGTTCAACCAATCCCCGTCAAATTAGATTGAATTTGGATAGAACTGGGAAATAAAAATATATGATTTTGCAAAATAACACACACTTTACAGTGGGTAATTAACTTCTTTAAACTACATATTATTCTTAATTTACAGTAACATTTAAATAATAAATTATTTATTTATCATTATTTATTTAATAACGTTTTTCTCTAATATTTAGATTTTCGTTTCGTATAGCGGATATGCAAGGAAAATTCAAATCGTACAGTAAATTTTAATTAGTTAGCAATACTTATATCTGAGACTTGCATAAGTACCTCTTAGCAGATGACTTATACTCATAGCCCAATCTACGAATCATCTCCATTGTTCTGAGTAACTGCCTAACATTATACATTACCCAATAGTATACTCTTTATACCTAGACTCTAGACGTAATATATTATAAAAACTGCAAGTATATCGAATGACATTTAGACGGCTGACCGTTCACCCTGCCTTATGCAAGTGGTTGCAACATTAAGCCTGGTTTATGTACGTATACCTATATAATAACTAATAGATGTTTACTCTTAGGCTGTGAACCCAATAGTTTAGTTTGCGGTTGCCTGTCAAAAAGTACTATCAAAAAACCGTACAGTAGGTACACATTGACCGCTCCATCTATAATATATGAGAAGCAAACTGTTTGCCTAATGTGTCCGCAGCCTAAGGGTATGGTCAGATGATAAAAGGGTTAAATACATTAAATTAATTACTATTTTTTAATTATTAACTAAACAAAATGTGACAGGTCTTTTTTTTTCTTTATATAATATTAGGGATTTTTGTCACAATTGACGATGTCAATCCCATCGTGCCTTATTATACTAGCATTGTTCCTATTTAATATTAAATACATTATAGAGTATCGCAGCAGATTTTGAAGTTGGGTTAGACAGTATGCCGTGATACATTCCCACATTCAAGTGACTCAGTCCCAAGCTTACAAGTGACAGGTTACGGCCTCTCTTACACTTATTAAAATTATGTCATTATTTTTATATTTTTGTCCCAAGACTTTTCCATTTCCGCTAATATATTTTGCGATGTTTCATACATTGTGTAGGTATAAGGTCAGATCGATTTGTATGTAACAATATTGTTTTTATATCCGAAATGTCGTAAAACAAAAGTTTTTAGTTATCGATACTGATCCTTATTATATCTTTTCAGTTGCCTCTGTACAAGAAAAATTATATCGTCTGCATCTAATTTTTATTATTATTACTATATATAAAGTATCCTTATGTTACTTTCCGATATACTAATACTATAACTAAACTACCTATTCAATTATCAGTCTATTTATATAGCTATTATCTACCGTTACCATAAAATATTTAACATTCAATAACTGTTCGGCCAAAAGTGGCACAAGTATCACTCCGAATGGAATGGTATAAAAGTGTGACAACCGCCTATGACTAGACAATTAAATGTCGATAACTAAAGAATAGATGTCATTAATGAATGACAGAAGAGTATTGTCATTAATGAGAGGTGGGGTTCTCTTGAAAATGGCGGGAAACGACGGTTGCGAAATTATTTGATAGTTTTCCTTTTAATGTCTACAGGGACTATTTTTATTAATATCACGTTAAATTAATCAGAAAATGTTCGCGAATGACAGTACGGTGAATTTATTGGATTATTTATCCAAGATCTGAAGTTTCAAGCTTTTATCAAGAGTTCCCGCTACAAGCTCTTGAGTGAACGTGACTGTCGAGCTGCTTCGTCCAGAGTGATGACGCTACGGCGACTCCTCTGGATGAAGACATGAAGACGCGGCTACCCAGGATGAAGACGCTACTGCGACTCCCCTAGAGGAAGATAGAAGACTATTGAATATATTGAATTTTCTGTAACATGACATTGGCAAATGACGAACTGTCGAGTCCATTAATAAAATAAATAAATAAATGTTAATTTTGTGGTTGCAAAAAATTTACCATAAAATAAAACGGAATATATCGTCCTATGATGTTCTGAGGAAAATAACGTCACGTTTGAAACGCGGTGAGATTCAAATTCTGGTTCTATAATCTAGATTTTAGCTGCTAGTGCCACCGTGGCGGTCTATCGATATACAATCAAAGACAGAGATAAGTATACAGGGGGCCTCAATAAGGTTTGAGATTTTCTCAAAAACTACTGGATCGAATTTAATATTTTTTTACAGTTACAGAGTTTTAACAATTATCTATCAAACAGTGAAAGATTTTTTGCAATAGATCAAGTAGTTTTTGAGAAGATCTCAACCTTAAAAACTCTCCTGTACATCTTTCTCTGTGTTCCACCGTACGATACGACAGATGTGACCAGCCCATTGCCACTTCAAGCCTATGAGCAATGTCGACTACTTTTTTTTACTAGCTTAAACTACTTTGAAATTATCTCTGCACGAAATAGAAAAATGAAGAACAAAGGTAATGGAATGACGTCTCGAATTGGAAAGATTGCGGCTAATAAACGTATCACGGTTCGCGTGAAGGTTTATGGGACCTGATTGTATGGTAGGGCTTTATTGAATGACCTTTAGTTAGAAGCGGTTCTGTCTTTTGCATAAATTATCGATGGTTCGATTACTGGTCTATAGGATAGTGTCTCTATGGTAAGCTCTAGGTAAGGATGAACAATTTACTACATATCTGTTAAGGCGCTGACATGAGCCAACTAGCGCCGCCAGTCTTTAAAAAATCATATCTTCCAATATAATCAATTTTATTAAAAAAGCTACGTTCACACGGCCGTTTATCGCAATTATGTGAACTACAACTTACCTACATTGCATCACGTTACAAATAAGCATTTAAAAAATAATATTTATAGCAATAAACAATGTGAACGTAGCTCTTTTAATAAAATTGATTATATTGGAAGATATGATTTTTTTAAGATTGGCGGCGCTAGTTGGCTCTAGGAAGGCTCTTAAATACACGTAATAAATGTCAATTAATACTTTAATAATTCATTTATTCAACCTTAGAAGCTCTAGGGAACACTTGGTTATGTCATACATAATATAATAATTTACAATAATATAAGGTACAGAATACAAACTAGATTACGGATGGACGAACAGAGAAACAGGGCAAAGAACCGACCCACGGGATATAACAAAATGATGTAATTGCGGCTGTAAAGAGGCCTTGTCAATGTTTTCGCCTGTCAAATACATGTGTGTCAAATGCCTTCGCTATTAGCCATAAATGTGACTTAAAAAGTTTTATTTCCATCGTCTCTGCCTACTTCTATGGGAATCGGGCGTTAGTTTATGAAAGAATAAATGTGACTTAAAAGTTGTTCCACGGTTTAAGCCACGGTCCCTTTTTAACTTAATATTTATAACGAAGAGTTATGTTCAACTTTTGTAGTTTTTGATTTTCGCTAATTTTTTTTGAAACTGTTCATACATTTTGTACCGATCTATTGATAAAATTGCATGAGTTTCTTTTAAAATCGTATAACATCCCGTATAAGGCTGTAATAAGGCAGGTACATGTTTTAATTTTAATTTAGGTAAAAGTATACAGAGTCTTAATAAGGTTGACATTTTCTCAAAAACTACTGGACCAAATTTAATAATTCTTTTACAGTTACATAGTCTTAACTTCTATCTATTTAACATTGACATAATTTTTGCAATGGGTCAAGTAGTTTTTGAGATAATCTAAATTTTATAAAAAAACACCTGTACACTTTTCTCAGTTAGGATAGCATTCAATGTATTTCTATACGATTTCAGATCAGCCTGAAAGTAATGTATCGATTTCACATATCGCTTTTATAAACGTCGTGATAATATGTAACTTCCACTTTAATGTTGGTCAAGCGAAGAGTATCCACGACTTCCAGTCACGAAGTCCAATTACACAAGCGAGACAGTTGCATCAGTTGCATATAGCGGTGTCTCTCTTTGTCTTCAGGTTAAATAGTGTATAATGGGGTTTCAATTTATAGTGTAATTAAATAAGTTTTGTGCAAAGAAAAGAACAACCGTCTGTGGTTAGGATACTATGGGCTTCCGTTACTGGGAGGTCTGGGTTTAATCCCAACGACCATTTGACCCTTATTTTTCCTTCGTTATTTTCGAAGGGTTAAGGCTTCGTATGCGCGTATTTTCAGTTTTTCTACGAAGGCTACGGCATTAGCTACTAAAATTAAACGTTTGAAAAAAATATGTAGCAATCTTGGGGTGTCTATTTAGTCTCTAAATAGACACCCCAAGATTGCTATATATTTTTCTCTCTAAATTTTAGAGACTGATGAATGCCGATACACGATTGGACAAATATTTCTCAAAAACTTGCGTCAGAAAGCCTCGTGAGACTGCGCCTGAGAATAATCAAAAATAATTGAAGGAATAGGTGATAAGTGCGAGTGTCCCATAGCAGCACACTGGACGAAAATGCTAGTGTCGTAGGATGGAGATTTTCTCAAAAACTACTTGACCTATTGCAAAAGTTATGTCACTATTAGATAGATAAAAGTTTAAACTATGAAACAGTAAAATAATTATTAAAATAGGTTCAGTAGTTTTCGAGAAAATCTCTACCTTAATAAGGCCTGAATACTTTCCGTTTTCGACACTAAATAAAAACTACAACCCATACCTATTTTGAAAACTCATTGTAATTTTCTTGTACCCCGGGTCAAGCGCTAACCCTCCTTAACGCTAGTGACCCTAAATATAATCACGCCATCACATACCAGAGGCGTTGATTAGCATTTGCTAACCGCGGTTAAGTTATTTTACGAACACCGGGTCATAAGTGGAACAATTCTCAGGAAGTGGTGGGGCTCAACTACGGGCGATTTAAAATTAATCTGTTAATTACGTATGTCAATACATAATTATAATTGACGATTGCACTAGACTAAGTGTAATTTTTTTAACAATATATTATTTATATTAGTACAATTCTGTATCAATCAACTGTCAGACGTAGCGCTCTCCTAATTAATCTTCTATTTAAGATAATAAACATTACCCACATAAAGTATAAAATATATCGCTATAATAATTTATTGACAGATGATTAAATAGTTAAATACCTAGTTAAAATTCCATCATTCAGTATCGTCGCGGCAATGGCGTTGGACATCTTAGCAACAGGAACGATGTACGGATGACTTTTTTAAATTTTAGCATTTTTACTTCTCTATTCTTTCTGATCCCTTCGTTCGTTCCATCCTCCATTTATCTGTTCCAGTATCCTCCTGTAAATATTCCTCTGGATGGCAATGAGCTTAGTCATATGTAAGCTTTCGGTGTCTTCTCGATGACAAGGAGTTTTCTCGTTTCGGAGGCTAAGACCCACTTCGGGTTACTACTTACTATCTAGCGTAGTAAGTAAGCATTATTACTGTGCAAAAAACAAATGATTAGGTACTATACACAGTATAACAGCTTACGGAAATCCTTAGTGAGCTCCACCTTCTTTCAAGTAGAAAAACTAGCTCCATCGCCGCACCTCATGTGAATCTTCACGCATCCGCTGCAAAAGGGGCCACACCTCTGCCCGATGGAAACCTGTACGCCACTAGGTCAGTCGACTGAAGGGGCAGGCCTAGCAGTAGTGATGGGCACACGGATGTCGATTGTCGATAAAATTAATTGAGATCGAGAACTCCCCAACTAAGTACCCCGGCAAATAAGTTTACTCAAAATCGCAGCGAAGTTGTAAAAATCTACAATTATATAGTCGAAAGGACATCAAGTGTAACTTTATGGACTTTGAACAGTTTTTATTATCTGCATCGTAAGAGTTGTAATTCATTATTCTTCACGAACTGCAGCCACTTTGGACAAACTTAGCTACCAGGAACTGTGTAAGTTATTTCAACGTGAAAAGCCGATCGATATGGTTTGATCTACATTCGATATATTATAATTTCGTCCAATTCCTAATTCTACACAACTTTAATTTCATCATCATCATTTTCAGCGCCTATGAGCCCAATAATTGGACGTAAGCCGAATTTTGCGCCATCCGCTTTAAAGCTTTTATTCGACTCCCTATCTCCCAGCGACTCTTTGTATATTCAATTCAAATGTTATTTATTTCCTTCCACATTCGGTACACTTTACATGTTATTAGACACAGTTTGGTGGAAGACTGGTGTTCAAGCTAGGAGTTCTCCTGTGTTTTGAGTCACCAGGCCTCCCCCTTACAGACATAATGTACACTCAAAGAAAATATGGTGCAGAACAAACATTTATAAACTGGTTACTAACAAAACCAAAAGAAATATGTGTGTGCGTTTGTGTGTCGTGCGTGCGTGTGTGTCAGTGTGATTAGTGTATGTTTGTGTGGTGTGCATGTGTGTGGTTTGTGTGTGTGATGTGAAGGTGTGTGTGGGTGTGAAGGGGCAGATCAACGAGGCTTGGTCTTCCAGGCCTCCTGACTCCAAGTCCAAGTCGTCTGAGTTAGTCTATGAGTTTACATAAATGAATGTGCACTAATATCCGCACTAGGCAAGTCTGCCTTACGAACATCACAGCGGAAGAATGCTTAAAAAAATAAATGTTTACGCTACAGAAACAACCATTTCTTATCGTTAAGCGCAGCCCAAATCAAGTGTCTTATTTTGTAAACAAATATGATCGTCTAATTACCTGTTGTGATGTAACACTGAAGGAGCTGATTGATCGAACCTGTTCATCATTGTGAAAATAAAGTAATTCGATCATTAATGTGAAAATAACTATGCAATAATCACAGAACAGCTTCAAATGTTAGTAAGGTAGGGTAGTTTTTGTTTACAAAATAAGACACTTGATTTGGGCTTCGGTATAAGTACTTACACCCCCAAAAAAACCTTACCTTCCACCTCACGACAGTCGAGTAAAAATAGGCACCTCTTTCTAAGATCATACATATTTGATTTAGATTACATATTACAGTTACGTATTCGGTATAATTACAAGATTTAAGAACATTATGCACACTATAACGATTTATTACGTAACAGCTGTTTGGATAGCAATTTTTTTCGCGAAATTCCAAAAGTCGTTTTCTTTAATTAATTTACTTTCACCGGCCATGATATCTTCAATGCCTTCGTAATGAGAAAACAAATCTTTTGGGTTTGATTGTTGTAATTATATTTAAACAGAGCATAAAACATACTTATGTAAAGATTGATGAATTAAGTTATGATGTAGGATACTTACTTGCATTAGAAGCAATGGGAAATCAAATGCTAATGTAACCTAAATTAAGGGCCTTCCATTAGCCAACTAGCGCCGCCAATCTTAAAAAAATAATATCTTACAAATTATTATTTTTTATTAAAAAAGCGATGTACACAATCTTTATTAGGATAAATACTATTTTTCAATATACAATACATGGCATAATTGCGACAAGCTAAGTAGGTAGTAGTTCACAAATTTGCCAAAAAGGCAGTTTTTCGAATTTATGAGAACTACAACTTACCGAATTGAATCACGTTATAAATAAGCATTTAAAAAATAGTATTTATCCTAATAAATAAATAATAAATGAATGAATAATGAGTAGCACTAAGTTTCGTGATTGGATGCATTTTAGTTTCGTTAATGGTCGCTAAGGCCCCTCGCGCACTAGGCTGCGGCGGCCAGTAAAACATATGAGTTTGTATGGGAGTCCGCGCACTATAGGCAGCCGGCAGCCATCATAGTTCGACTGGCTGCCGTAGCCTGGCTGCCGCAGCCTGGCTGCCTAGTGCGCGCGGTGTCTTAGGATGTAGCAAATATCTCAGCAACCATGAACCTTGTACCTACCTAAATAAATCGCTAGCGAGCAAACTTACTAAACCAACTGCACTGATAAAGATCTGATACGAACATTATCTTCTTTATCTGATAAGAACATTATCGTCTTATCAATTACACTAATTCTCACTAGATCTCGCTAATAAACTGAACCGTCTATATAAGCCGCGGATTAGCATGATTCGCGGCAATTAACACAGTTTATAACACAGGTTTGCTGCAAACACCGTTCAATTTGGTGGACAGTGCCCGCTAAGCCAGGTGTAGAGATTAGGCGTAGAGTTTGTTCTTAGGCGGAAGCGACTTATCAACTTATATATCGACTTACAACCATTGATCTCCTTACTTTTGTAAGGACAACAGCAGATCAATGGTTGTTAACTGCAGTACGATTTAAAATCTTACGACGCAGATAATAAGAACGGTCCAAAGTGTTACACTTGATCTGCTATTAGCTGTACCACGAAAGCTATAAAAAAGATTTTAGAATTAAAACTATAGTGAGCCATTACTACAAATTATTATATATAAACGGATATCACTCACTATATAAGAAATGCGTGTATGTGCGCGAAGAAACGTCAACGGCGACGCGGGCGTGGCGCGCTCACCTTGCAAAAGACCGTCGAAATCGGTCGAAACTGTCGGTCTAATTGCCGACTTTAACAATATAAGTGAGTGATATCCGTTTATATATAATAATTTATAAAAAAGATGTCGGTTTTTTGTTTGTTTTTTAAATTAATTTCTGCTTGTTATATTATCGACTTCTAATGAAAATTCAAACAATGGAAAATCTAACTCCATCAATAACTTTATCGTAACATTCATATTGCATACTCACTCGTATATCAAATAATTCATATGTGTACAGTCGAAGACAGAGATAAGTATACAGGGGGCCTCAATAAGGTTGGGATTTTCTCAAAAACTACTGGACCAAATTTAATAATTCTTTTACAGTTACATAGTTTTCACTTTTATCTATCAAACAGTGAAAGAATTTTTGCAATAGGCCAAGTAGTTTTTGAGAAAATCTTAACCTTAAAAACTCTCCTGTACACCTTTCTCTGTGTTCCACCGTACTACAACTAACTAACACATAATTTGTGTTCTTCAGAACATGAAGACAAGTCATTTTCGCCATTGATCTCTAGACACCTTTGCCAACGTCACAAAGATCATACAATGCCACAAAGATTGGAATTCTGTCCATTTTGTAACCTTCGCTAATAGGGTAAAGGCGGGATAGATGCCCCACTTTTTGAAATATACTCCTAATTTAAAAAATATTAATTTTATGTAAATAATGTCTATATATGTAACTAGTTTAATCCTTAATGTACAACTGTGATTTGTCTTTTTGGACCTATAAATTACAGATTTTGCAGATTTTAGATTTTTGTGGAGCTCCATTTTTGAGGATAGATGCCTACACGTATGGATAGTTGCCCCACCATGAAAATACTAACGAGGATAGATGCACTTTATACTGTATAAGCATAATATTAATAATATTTTATTTTTGTCTTTATTTTATTTATCTGTAATGAAAAGAATTTTACAGTTTTTAAAATCTTTTAATTGACAATGACTGTTACAATATAATTCTAATTATGAGATAAAATAAAATTATCATAATAAAATTCTAAAAGTATTTGTTCAACAAAAATATGAATTCTAAATTCTTATTATAAAATATTAGTTAAGTTTGAACAAGCATATTCATAAAAGTAATTCTTAAAAAAAATAACACGATAAAGATCTTCATCTTGTAAAAACCTTTCTTTTGTATTTTCGTGGCATAGTTCTGCTACAATCAGTAAAAAGTCCAAATACAAATATACATAAAAAAATATAACAGAACACAAAAATATGTTCAAAATATATATTCAAAGCACATATATACTACAAATAGGGTATACATGGTGTATGGAGGGATAGATGCCCCTAGGGGCACCTATACCGCGAAAAATCAGGGCAACTACCCTTTTTGATAGGGATAGATGCCCAAGTATTTTTTTAATAAATAAAAAACAAAAGAGCCACTATTTACATCTAGATGCATACTTGATGAATCAGTATATTGACGTAATAAAAAATATAACGGAATTATTAACTACTTATAAAGTTATACAACAGCAAATACTTACCTATAAAATTTTTACGTGTTCGTTAAGTTCGCCGCGGATATGAATCCACACACGAGCTAAACGAATCTTCACCGCACGACGGCAAGTGGCTAAATGAGGTGCGGGGTGTCTTCGGCTCTTAGTTATACTATTGTTTTTTAGTTGCGAGATTGGGAAGTTAGGTTTCTTGAAAATGAGGCATCTATCCTACTGAGGCATCTATCCCGCCTTTACCCTATGTTGTAACCGAGCTGACATAAAAGTGCTTCCACTATGATCACACTCTAAACTCCGCTTGAATACTTTCACAATCTCCAATGAAAGGTCAAACAAGTTCCTAGGTGTGCGTGTTACGTGCGTTTAGGGTTACCTCAGGGCTTAAAAGATACGTTAAGGCTGGGTGTGCGTGGATTTTCAGTTTTTCTATGAAGTCTATGGCACTATTAAATTTAAAACGTCTGAAAAAAATATATAGCAATCTTGGGGTGTCTATTTAGAGACTGATGAATACCAATACACGACTGGACAAACTTCGCTCGATATAAAAAATCGCAAACATACCTTTCCATGTCTTTTAAAATAAAAATTATGTCTAAACCGAAATAGTTATTCATACAAATTATACTCTGTGACGAGCGAAATCTCATCATCATCATCAGTCTGAGTCGAGCGAAATCTATTTATATTTATTTATACATATATATTTTACAATTTTGGGAAGACCAACCGCTATATAAATAAGTAGTCTTGAAAATAATAACAGTAAGCCAATAATCATCATCATCATCAGTCTATTTATATTGCCCCACTGCTCGGGCACAGACCTTCCCTTACATCGAGGGAGCTGGGGCCATAATCCACCACGCGGGCCCAGTGCGGGTTGGCGGATTTCACATGCCTTAGATTTTTTTTCTTCTTCTACGACATGCAGGTTTCATCACGATGTTTTCCTTCACCGTTTTTGAGAGCACTCGGTAAATGTACGTAAGTTTTTCCGTCGAAAAAACCGAGGATAACTCATTGGTACATGGCTGCCCTAGCTGGGAATCGAACCTGGGACCACCATATTGCAAGTCCATTGACCCAACCACTGAGCCACCGAGCTCTCAATCCAATAATAGGTCCTCACTATTAGATGCGGTATACATATTTGAGGCACTAAAAGAAAATACTTGGTTCCAATACTTTCTGAGCATATGTTACCTGCCAGTCCTGCCACCCAGTGAGTTTAGTGCATAATAAATGATAACAATATATTGAGATTTTACGCCAAAGTTATAATTAGTGAGTTGGTAACCCTACGCGTCTGTGTGTGTGCGTATGCGCCTGCGCATCCAATGTTATCGACTTTCTAATTTTTCGGTTAGTTTGTCCGTTTGTCTGGCCGATACTATGTGAGCGACGAAGGGTATAATTAACAATTCATGATTAGGTTCTTGTGATTAATTTGAAGGTGAAAGTTTGAACATTGATACGTCAAAATATTATGGTTAAATTGTTTTATTGATTTACAGAAGATACAGTAAGATATAATGCTTTAAGAGAAATATTGAATAGATATATAAGGTCGCTAGCGAACCAGCAACCGGTAGAATATGGAGACAAAATTCACGATCTGGATACGAATCACGATGGCTCTGTTGGAATAGAGCGTACCACGGAATGGCGAGCTCCCGGGTTCGAATCCCCTTCGTGATGAAATTTTTTCACCATTTATCATTCAGCAACCGGTGTTTATAGGCGACGATGACCGCCTACCACCAGGTACCTCGTCTGTTAATGGTAAGTGTTTTTATAATTTATAAAAACACTTACCATTTTTTTGTAAATTATGTCATCATTGGCAACTTTTGCCGTTTGTTTCGGTACTGTAACGATCACGTCTTTAAATCAATTTCAAGACATGGTAAAATTTTGTTAAAATAAATAATTATAACACAATCTTCTTAACTAATAAAAAATAATAAAAACTCTTTACGTAATTTAATTACAAACCAAAAATTATGACAATGACCAAAAAATCAAAATCTGAGAGAGAACAAAAATTGCAGAAATATGGCAGACGTAAATAAATGTGAAAATATTTATTTATTCAATAAATAATAATGATTCAAGAAGAAATCATATTGAATAGATTTACAAGTTTACATTTACTAGATTAGGTGTTCCTGTAGTTTAGTTTACAGGTTTTCAGGTATTTGGTTCCTCTTTACTATCTCAATAGAAACATCAAGTTACTATGGGAGGAGACGCCATTGCTATCGTAACAGATTAGAAAGGAAACTTTTACAAGATCATAACAGAGTCTGGAGTGGATCCTTAAAGGTAAAGAGGAACTGAAGAGAACCGTGAGTGTTTAAACAGATAATTTATAAGATTGTGTTAATGATTAGACTATTATTTTAGAAGATATTTACGTAAAACCATATAGGGTGACAGCTTTCTACTGTCTGACAAGATCAGCTATTTTGAGAGGATCCTTTGACGTTTTAAAATATGTAAACAAAGATTATATTTACGAATTATTATTTTAATATTTTATCGAACATTTCGCGAGTGAGTTCTAGAGTTTGTGACTTAGTGAGTTGGTGTTTGATGCTGAATAGTTTCCTTGTTGTGTTTCAAGTGAATTATACATTGAATTCTAGAACTATTTAAATGTGTGGTGATTCTAGTTGGAGGTACAATCTTACAAGAGCTTGGTGTTGCATTGAGGACTTCTTCTAGACTTCATCCTTCATTGTTCCTGGTTTCTACATGAAGCTGCTGTATCCTGACTCTTATTTACAATTGTTAATTACTCTAAGGAAGACTCTAATAAAGATATACTTTACGAAACTCTTTTTTGATTCATCTCTCTGATTAAATGAATTACATCCAACTTCCTGATTGTCTAATTGTATTTTCAGAATCTTTTAATACTAACCAAGTTCCTTTCCAGACTAATGATAATGTTTTGTGAGTAAACCAATCTTTATTTATTAGTACAGTGAGATATAAACAAAAGGAACCTTAGTTTCCAAGTTGAGAAGACCATCTATTACATGGATCTGAATATCTGTACTTAAATACATTAAACCTAACGTCCGTCGTGTGTGTACATTGCCTGTACAACCTATTTATCTTCATTTTACTAATCATAATTGATTAACCAATAAAACAATTGATTTCATTAACCAATTACAATCATACTAATACAGCTAGACTAAGATCCTTTTCTAGGATAGGCCATATAGGTTCATGGTTTATTAATTATGTTAGAGAACGCTATTATCACATACGTTATTCTAGTTAGGTTATAAATTATGAGAAACCCGTTTCGTAGGAATAGGTTCTATTTTATTTTATTAAGAAACCTGAGTCATAGTGATGGGTTCTAATTTACATTACTAGACGGTCATCTAGTGAGGCTTTTGTGCCATTTTATTTTAGGTTTATTTAGGTTCTAAATTCATTGGTGAAGTATTGTGTCAGTGTCTTTGCACATAATTCTGACATATTCTGAGATTCGAATTCTGAACTTCGTATACCGTTTCGGAATACATCCAAACAGAAGATCGAGCTACTTTTGTTTATCGTGGGAGTGGGTTCGAGATTGTGAAGAGAGACAGATGTGTCTTTTTAATATAATACAAATATGAATCCAAGATCCAAGGAAAGATGAAGGATTCTAATATTATGATTCCAACTACCTATGACGTCCACTGGAATTTTGTGATATACTTCTAATTACTTTAACCATTATTTTATAGATTAATCCGTTGGATTCTTTGATTACAAATTATACGTGTGCTTCACTAAATTATTAAATGCTACTTATTCCAGGGGTTTACTACGTTATTACAATTTATTCGTGGGTTACTACTATTGCTAATATTTACTAAATCCAACGAATGTTTTACGAATACAACGGTATGACTTCAATGCGACATTTATGTTATTTATAGAAATAGGGTTGTATTTCTAAAACAGAAGATTACACGCAGTACCTTTTCGGCAACTAACTTCTAAATTATATTCTGCCTAAAATTCATTTATCGAAGGAACTATTTCTTTGTCTTTTCTTCTGTGATCTATTATATTCGGCCAAACATTTTAATAATACGAGATGTATTGACACAACTGTAATCCCAATATTCTGGATTACTCTAATTATTAATTAAATTGAGATTCACTCCTAGTCACAAATAGAAGTAAATCTTATCAGGTTTAATAATAATTTTGGGGTCGTTCTGCGAGCATCTACACTTACCCGTGCAACTTACAGACTCTACTTAGATTATCAAGTGTCACTATTTGGATTTAACAATGCAAAATTAACATTATTATAATGTTGCCATACTCCTTGCAATAGAGCGGTCTTTGGGGTGCATTTCACCTCTTTCCTCCTAATCGGTCATGGGCGAAGGTCTATTCCGGTGGCTTGACTCCATGGTACTCTAGACGAGGCCTGGCCAAGTCCATGTGCAACAAAGCCGAGGATCGGACGATATGTGGTATGTTCAAGCCTAAGGAGTTCTGTAAATTGTTAGGAGTGATTATTTCGGAAGTTGTACGAGTGTATCATTTGGTAGTCGCCCCCTCACAACAACCTGCGCGACCTACAATTATGTCAAAGTCAACATCTCAATCTAAATTAATAAGTAACGCTTATAGCGACAGTTATGGATCCAGGATGATGAGATAGAGTTTGGTTTCCTTAATATCCAACCTGCAGACGTTGTCTTGCAAAGGTTGTTCTCCACGTCTCATTCAAGCTTTGCTTGTGATGAGATTATAAAGGTCTCCAGAGTAACACTCAATCTGAGATCTAGATCCCTTTACTGCGTAATACTTCTAGTTCGTGTTTACGAACTTAGGGGGTTCGTTAGGTTGTTCTTGGTTGCAGGGCCGTGAGATCGGGACTGTTGTGGTGTCTATAACGATCTGCGGTAGGCTCCGAGGTTTTGGGCGCTGGGGGCTCGGAGGTGAAAACCATTTTAATAAAAATACTAATATATTAAATTATCCCCACTTTTGGAATCTTCACCGAGTTTACCACAACAACTACAAAAACTCTCAAAATTATCATTTTCTCTTCTTCATAAAGTTTATCTAATTATAAGAACTTGTTTTGCGTCATTTAGTCAGATTGCCGTTTTCCAGCTTTACTCCTTAGACAGAATTACCTCGGAAAGAACAAGGGTTATAAACACAACGTAAGTAGGGTCCACCACTAGACGAATTGCCAATATAAATCACGTGCCAATACTCATTAAGTTTACTTAATGTTTTAAGTATAATTTTAATAATATAATAATAAGGTCAGCCAAAGGGGTCAATCGTTACAATGGTGCCTTAGGTCCAGGATTTCCAGGTCTCAAAATTCTTGTTTGAGGAGTGTTAATAAGCTGGAGTGGTGTCTGACTTTATGGTGTAATTCGAAGTTCTTCAATAAATTATAAAACAAAACTTTTTCGGTTGCATAGATACTCCGTGTGGTGTATGACAAAGGTTTAGGGGAAGTTAGATAAAAGTTTCATAATATGAGGATGATAATTTTAAAAGGAATTTCATAGATTATTTGAAGGATTGTATAGTTTTTCTTCTTTTAAGAGATCGATTGGTTTGATTGATCTACTGATTAGTAAGAAAGGTACGAGAGGACGTAATAGACAGTGGATTGGTTTGATTGATCTATTGATTAGTAAGAATGGTTCGAGAGGACATAATAGAGAGATGGATTGGTTTGATTGAGTTATTGATTAGTAAAAATGTAATGTGGTGAAATAATACGAAGATGGATTGGTTTGATTGATCTATTGATTAGTAAGAATGTGACATAACTATGAAAAAAATGAATTGGTTTGATCGAGCTTTTGATTAGTGAGTTTGTGTCGTATTGAACATCCCACGTTGTTGATTTTGAAATGAACCTTCCATTTTACGGATCATTTAAAAAAAATTCTTCACGAATTATATTTGCATTACTTTGTGAAGTGTATACATAAATGCATAACAGGATGCCTGTATATCACGGGGAATTCACATTCATGTATACTTTTGATAGGATTCTAAAACCAAACATAACTATGTATGTAGTGTAAGATGTAACACATTAATTTTATTTGAACATTACTACAGTTCACATTTGGTTTCACTTATGTATTAAGTTTAAAGTAACGACATTCGCGACTAACAATTTTTTTTGGAATAATCATAAAGTGCGTTTTTGTATTTGAGGCAGAGAGCTCTAAATATGGCCATCGACCATTAAATTGAATATATTGAATTAGGAAAAGTAACAATATTCTATTTTTGTAAATCAGAGTTGTTTACAAATGATAGATTTTGAATGTAGGAAAGTATAGACCCTATTATCAGATGGATTCTAACAATATGTGTTAAAAATTAATTAGTTACTGAATAATAGTAAATTAATTCCCTAAATTGCGATGTTAGATAATTATATGTTATGGATTTATACGTAAATAATACATTAAAAGTCTATTGACATAATTTTGTTTTGTGACTTTGGCTTGATCATCATTTGTGACAATTACCTACACAAGTTTGAATAAGTCAGTTATTATTGTTGTTATTATTTTCTGAATTAATTTTAATCGATAGATGTATCGAGTTTATGAACAACAATAAATAAATTAATGAAATTAAGAAAGTTTCGTTAGCTGTATTACAAGGATTTTTTATTTATTTGTTCAGTTAAACATATGTATTACTCAGAATTTGCTTTATGCATTATGCAAATTAAAGATATTAGGAGTTATATAAATTAAACTTAATAGCAGTACATATGCGAAATGTGAGACATTCATTAGAAACAAACAGTTATTTCTTTTAAGGATAATTGAATATCTCATATCAATGAGAAAGTGTAGATGTTTCATCAACGGGAAGTATAGATGTTCTATCAAGGGGAAGCAGACGTCTTCCAACAAGGGGAAGTATAGGATATTACCAGGGAAAAATATAGGTCTTTCGCCAAGGACAAGTAGAAGTGTTATTGCTTGGAGCTAGAGATGTCACATCTAGGGGAAGTGTCGAGACAAAATTTTCGGATTTATAATTTAAGTTTATTAAATCTCACTCTTATTTAAATATAGTCGAATTTAGATGCAAATTAAATTAGTACATTCATTCTCATTTATATTTTTAATACAAAGATTTCAAAATAATTTAAATTACTTCATAAATCCCACTTCTATTCAAAAACAGTTAGATTTAAGGGGAAGTTGTAACGATCACGTCTTTAAATCAATTTCAAGACATGGTAAAATTTTGTTAAAATAAATAATTATAACACAATCTTCTTAACTAATAAAAAATAATAAAAACTCTTTACGTAATTTAATTACAAACCAAAAATTATGACAATGACCAAAAAATCAAAATCTGAGAGAGAACAAAAATTGCAGAAATATGGCAGACGTAAATAAATGTGAAAATATTTATTTATTCAATAAATAATAATGATTCAAGAAGAAATCATATTGAATAGATTTACAAGTTTACATTTACTAGATTAGGTGTTCCTGTAGTTTAGTTTACAGGTTTTCAGGTATTTGGTTCCTCTTTACTATCTCAATAGAAACATCAAGTTACTATGGGAGGAGACGCCATTGCTATCGTAACAGATTAGAAAGGAAACTTTTACAAGATCATAACAGAGTCTGGAGTGGATCCTTAAAGGTAAAGAGGAACTGAAGAGAACCGTGAGTGTTTAAACAGATAATTTATAAGATTGTGTTAATGATTAGACTATTATTTTAGAAGATATTTACGTAAAACCATATAGGGTGACAGCTTTCTACTGTCTGACAAGATCAGCTATTTTGAGAGGATCCTTTGACGTTTTAAAATATGTAAACAAAGATTATATTTACGAATTATTATTTTAATATTTTATCGAACATTTCGCGAGTGAGTTCTAGAGTTTGTGACTTAGTGAGTTGGTGTTTGATGCTGAATAGTTTCCTTGTTGTGTTTCAAGTGAATTATACATTGAATTCTAGAACTATTTAAATGTGTGGTGATTCTAGTTGGAGGTACAATCTTACAAGAGCTTGGTGTTGCATTGAGGACTTCTTCTAGACTTCATCCTTCATTGTTCCTGGTTTCTACATGAAGCTGCTGTATCCTGACTCTTATTTACAATTGTTAATTACTCTAAGGAAGACTCTAATAAAGATATACTTTACGAAACTCTTTTTTGATTCATCTCTCTGATTAAATGAATTACATCCAACTTCCTGATTGTCTAATTGTATTTTCAGAATCTTTTAATACTAACCAAGTTCCTTTCCAGACTAATGATAATGTTTTGTGAGTAAACCAATCTTTATTTATTAGTACAGTGAGATATAAACAAAAGGAACCTTAGTTTCCAAGTTGAGAAGACCATCTATTACATGGATCTGAATATCTGTACTTAAATACATTAAACCTAACGTCCGTCGTGTGTGTACATTGCCTGTACAACCTATTTATCTTCATTTTACTAATCATAATTGATTAACCAATAAAACAATTGATTTCATTAACCAATTACAATCATACTAATACAGCTAGACTAAGATCCTTTTCTAGGATAGGCCATATAGGTTCATGGTTTATTAATTATGTTAGAGAACGCTATTATCACATACGTTATTCTAGTTAGGTTATAAATTATGAGAAACCCGTTTCGTAGGAATAGGTTCTATTTTATTTTATTAAGAAACCTGAGTCATAGTGATGGGTTCTAATTTACATTACTAGACGGTCATCTAGTGAGGCTTTTGTGCCATTTTATTTTAGGTTTATTTAGGTTCTAAATTCATTGGTGAAGTATTGTGTCAGTGTCTTTGCACATAATTCTGACATATTCTGAGATTCGAATTCTGAACTTCGTATACCGTTTCGGAATACATCCAAACAGAAGATCGAGCTACTTTTGTTTATCGTGGGAGTGGGTTCGAGATTGTGAAGAGAGACAGATGTGTCTTTTTAATATAATACAAATATGAATCCAAGATCCAAGGAAAGATGAAGGATTCTAATATTATGATTCCAACTACCTATGACGTCCACTGGAATTTTGTGATATACTTCTAATTACTTTAACCATTATTTTATAGATTAATCCGTTGGATTCTTTGATTACAAATTATACGTGTGCTTCACTAAATTATTAAATGCTACTTATTCCAGGGGTTTACTACGTTATTACAATTTATTCGTGGGTTACTACTATTGCTAATATTTACTAAATCCAACGAATGTTTTACGAATACAACGGTATGACTTCAATGCGACATTTATGTTATTTATAGAAATAGGGTTGTATTTCTAAAACAGAAGATTACACGCAGTACCTTTTCGGCAACTAACTTCTAAATTATATTCTGCCTAAAATTCATTTATCGAAGGAACTATTTCTTTGTCTTTTCTTCTGTGATCTATTATATTCGGCCAAACATTTTAATAATACGAGATGTATTGACACAACTGTAATCCCAATATTCTGGATTACTCTAATTATTAATTAAATTGAGATTCACTCCTAGTCACAAATAGAAGTAAATCTTATCAGGTTTAATAATAATTTTGGGGTCGTTCTGCGAGCATCTACACTTACCCGTGCAACTTACAGACTCTACTTAGATTATCAAGTGTCACTATTTGGATTTAACAATGCAAAATTAACATTATTATAATGTTGCCATACTCCTTGCAATAGAGCGGTCTTTGGGGTGCATTTCACCTCTTTCCTCCTAATCGGTCATGGGCGAAGGTCTATTCCGGTGGCTTGACTCCATGGTACTCTAGACGAGGCCTGGCCAAGTCCATGTGCAACAAAGCCGAGGATCGGACGATATGTGGTATGTTCAAGCCTAAGGAGTTCTGTAAATTGTTAGGAGTGATTATTTCGGAAGTTGTACGAGTGTATCATTTGGTAGTCGCCCCCTCACAACAACCTGCGCGACCTACAATTATGTCAAAGTCAACATCTCAATCTAAATTAATAAGTAACGCTTATAGCGACAGTTATGGATCCAGGATGATGAGATAGAGTTTGGTTTCCTTAATATCCAACCTGCAGACGTTGTCTTGCAAAGGTTGTTCTCCACGTCTCATTCAAGCTTTGCTTGTGATGAGATTATAAAGGTCTCCAGAGTAACACTCAATCTGAGATCTAGATCCCTTTACTGCGTAATACTTCTAGTTCGTGTTTACGAACTTAGGGGGTTCGTTAGGTTGTTCTTGGTTGCAGGGCCGTGAGATCGGGACTGTTGTGGTGTCTATAACGATCTGCGGTAGGCTCCGAGGTTTTGGGCGCTGGGGGCTCGGAGGTGAAAACCATTTTAATAAAAATACTAATATATTAAATTATCCCCACTTTTGGAATCTTCACCGAGTTTACCACAACAACTACAAAAACTCTCAAAATTATCATTTTCTCTTCTTCATAAAGTTTATCTAATTATAAGAACTTGTTTTGCGTCATTTAGTCAGATTGCCGTTTTCCAGCTTTACTCCTTAGACAGAATTACCTCGGAAAGAACAAGGGTTATAAACACAACGTAAGTAGGGTCCACCACTAGACGAATTGCCAATATAAATCACGTGCCAATACTCATTAAGTTTACTTAATGTTTTAAGTATAATTTTAATAATATAATAATAAGGTCAGCCAAAGGGGTCGATCGTTACAGTACCCTTGAATTCAACCCTTCAACTTAGGCCTTAGTTATGCTAATTTATTTATTAAGCTGATAATTCTGTTCATTTGAGTTTGATTTGCGGCATTGATATGCCTAGGACATAAAGAACATTATAACATTTTAACATTATAACTTTAGACCTTATAGAATGCAATAAATATATTGAATATAACCACCTTTCCGGTTCTAGGTGCTACTGTGGACATATCCGATATTTCACTAGGAAGTTACAAACTTTTGTCAAATCTTGCATTCGCGTTTTTAAAAGGTCATATCTCACATTTAAGGTGATTGACCAATGCAAATTTTTCAATTAATTTCCGTGCAAACTCGAACCGGCTTAATTAACAGGTAATATTCTGACAATGTCACAAATTAAAGGTAATCGGGAAATGCATGTCTACAAAACCATTCTTGACGCATTTAGTTTTTTTAATCTTGATTTTTTTATTACTAGTAAACGACGAGACTATTTAAGGCTAAAATTAATTGAACCACTTATGAACGAGACCGGAAGCTATTTGATTTGATTGGGTAGAGAGGGAGAGAAGTATAACTAGATTTTGAGGTACCTCGCTGCTAGATTAGAAAATCAACCGAAGAGGCAGAATCACGTGAAAATGCTTGTATATATTTCCCGCAGCTAAGTTGACTCAAAATGGCGGATTAGACTTTTATTTTTAATTTGTTATTTAAAAAAACTTGTCTTCTAATACAATAAATTTTATAAAAATCTCTACTTAATGGTTTAAGCTATGATAAATAATACTATTTTCTAATACAAAATAGAAATCATTATTGCGACAAGCTAAGTTGTAGTTAGCAAAACGTTAGCAAGCGGCAGTAATTTAAAGTTACCGAAATTAAGTCACGTTGTAAATGTGCATTTAAAAAAATTACATTTATTATAGATATTTCGTAAGAAGTTCTTTTAATAAAATTGATTCAATTAGGTATGGATTTTTAAGCTTGAGGACGCTAGTTACTATGATATTGCCCTTAAGGCTGCTTTTCCACCAGAGCTGTGCGAGGTAGCTAAGCGGTGTGCGAGGAAAAAATCCACCAATAGAATCACTTCATTTTCCTAGCCTCGCTCAGCTCAGTGATTCTATTGGTGGATTTTTTCCTCGCACACCGCTTAGATACCTCGCACAGCTCTGGTGGAAAAGCAGCCTAACACAATTAACTATTTAATTGTTCATAAAATCCACTGCAATTTTTTTTTCTTGTCGACCTTAATTATTTCTTTGACATTTCTTTAGCCCACTCGCACCGTAAGGCCACCGTGTTAAGTTTAGTATTTGTATACGCATAGAAAGTATTAGTTGTTTGACTGTTTGTATGTCCGATTTAATTAGGTACTCGTTTCCGGGTAGGTACATGATGTAGGTCATTGCATGGCCTCGGGAGGTGGGTGTCGTAAATAGTTTTTTTATGGAGTTACATTTTCTACACTGAGAAAAATATGGAATCCGGATATGATATTAGAGAAACATGTACACATACGAGTATTAAAAGTTAAATTATGCCTGTTGATTTTACAATACAAACATAAAGCCCGTCACAGACTTAGCTATAATATATATTAATATACCGTATTACGGTATAGCTTGGTGACGTCACAGAAATATATATTATAGCTGAGTGTGCGGTCACTCGAAAATTAGTATAGAAAATTTATAGTAATATGTCTAGCTATAAAAATATTAATATATATTAGCTAGACATATTACTATACATTTTCTATACTAATTTTCGAGTGACCGCACACTCAGCTATAATATATATTTCTGTGACGTCACCAAGCTATACCGTAATACGGTACATTAATATATATTATAGCTAAGTCTGTGGACGGGCTTTAACTGGTAGACAATTTTGGAAAAATAAATTGAAGTCAATTGAAAATTAACATGTAGTTACCGACATTTAAAAATTAGTGATTGTTAAGCTGCGTCCGAAGCGACGTGTTACCGTGTTATGAAACACGGTAACATCCGATTTAGGGGCGTGGCGTAACAATTTTCTTTTGTTAAATCGGTTACCAAAACATGTTGCGGTGTTTCGTAACACGGTAACACTTCGCATCGGACGCAGCTTAAGAAGTTCGGAATTTATATGGCGTGACGTCAGTCAGACAAATTCCATATTAAGTTCGTTTTGCCGAAAAAAAAGGGATGAAGCACGCACGACAATGACCTTGTAGAGATATTCTAGAATAATTTTCACATAACGAAAGTAAATAGAAATGTGAAAATTCGAGCCTACACCTACAGCGTTTAGTCGAAAGATTGAACGAAAAATCCACTCTACGTGTATCGATCGACTCAAAACATATATTTTGTGGGCAATTTACCTCCTAGCCTCCTACTGGCATTCGACCCAGAGCGCTCATCGACTGAATGAATTTCGATCCCATCGCGCATCCGAAGCGCCGCCATTGTTATTAATTATAACCTCATTGACGGTTCAATTCAAATTATTGAACTGTTTATAATGCATAATGCAACAACTGTCATTGCATGCGATGCAATGCGAGTTGCACCGCTTCCCACGAGCTAGACTAGGCGTCACGCGCGGCCGCGCTCGCTCGCCCGCTAACCAGGGTTGCCAGATATAATTTTTCAATTTTCCCCGCATTGATAATTTTTTTCCCAAAAAGATGCTTTTTACAAAAAAAATCCCCAATTTTTTTATTCTACTGGTATAATATACTATTTAATATAATAATTAACACAATATAATAACATTTAATGGTGTTTTTTTTATATATAAATCGACGTTAATAGAAGACCATCTGTCAAAAAGACATGATTAGGATATTACTAACTACTATTAGGTTAGCTGTAAGAGAACTCTTTTCATAGGGTTAAGCTCGCCATTGTTTACTTTTTTTCCAATTATGTATTAATTTTTTAAGATTATGTACAATAAAGAATATATAACTACTAAAAACATAACTTAACCTGAAAACTTTTTCCCCAACGATACATTCCTACAACTTTCCCAATAGCCAATTTTACCCCAAAATTGCGAGAAAACCCCAGCAGTCTGGTAACCCTGCCGCTAACCTGCCATGTGATTCTGCAAGATTCAGATTAATTGCCCGCCTTAAGTAATTGCTCGAGCAGTTTAGAAACAGCGAGTCAAAACATTAGTTACGTTGACTTTGATTTTAGTCGGGTCAAGTCAAAATTGGAGCGAAATAAATAAAAATAAAAAATATATATTTCCGTAATCCTCTTACAGATATTCAAAAACAAATTCTTAGAATATTGTAATTCATTTGTAAAAGAAGTTTGGCGACAAATTGTGTCTTGTGATTCACAATAGCGAAAGTTTTAATTGTTTTCTTTTGCGTGTGTTTATTTACTAAAATTTAGTAGGTATTTTACATTTAAATTAATTTAAATAAATATGTACGGTGGAACGCAGAGAAAGGTGTACAGGAGAGTTTTTAAGGTTGATATTTTCTCAAACACTACTTGACTTATTGCAAAAATTCTTTCACTGTTTGATAGATAAAAGTAAAAACTATGCAACTGTACAAGAATTATTAAATTCGGACAAGTAGTTTTTAAGAAAATCTCAAGCTTATTGAGGCCTCCTGTATACTTATCTCTGTCTTCGACTGTACAAATATATGATTTAAATCCCTAAGTACTAGAATCCCCACCGACTAGGCCATTGGGTCGTCTCATAGACAAAAAGTCACACATAGATTTAGATAAGCGAAGATATCGTAAACCCGTGCAAACAGGTTTAGGTAACGCGTAAAGTCGACATCGCATTAACGGGCACTCTACGCGATGGTAATACGGCTTAGATTGCATGTTATGTACAGGCTGTAAGCCAGATGTGCGGGCGTGGTGGGTGAAAGTGAATTCCACCTGCACAGTGGGCGGAGAAACCCGCACTGGGCAAAGTAGGCCCTTGCGAATTTCGGCGGACAAAATGCGCCATGAGAATTGATTATGACAACTGTGGATAAAATATGATTTATTGATTGGTTATTGGTGCCGTATCTATGATATTGTGTGCTCTACTTTCGGCTGTCCTTTTACTTTAAATTGGTACTTAATATAACCGTCATATCTCTGGTTTGTACAATTAAAACAAAAACACAGCCATCATGATTTTTTTTTAAATCTATGAACCGTCCTACTGCTGGGCAGAGGTCTCTAATATCCAATATTAATGCACATTCCGTCCCTGCATTTACATTAAGGCGGCTCTGGCCATGGTCCACCACGCGGGCCCAGAGTAGATTGGTGGGTTACCTACTATTAGATTTTCTTGAATTTATTGTTTGATTTTTCATACACTTTGCACCGATCTATCACTTTTTAAACTTACACGGTTTGTATACGTATTAATTAGATAAAACGGGAATTACCGTGTTAAACATTTATTATTGATGTCTCGTTATTTCGACAGTATTACCTATATGTATTTCGTGACCATGATGGCTGTAACGCTGTCGAAATATCGAGACATTAATAATAAATGTTTAGCACGGTAATTTTATCTAATTAATATGTACCGATCTGCTCATCCGTGTAAGACAATACTTTATTTTTTTATTCCAGAGGTTGTAGTAACAAAACTTGCTAGATCCCTATACTGAACACCCTCCCTTCGGCTCACTATGGCCTTCTCCAGTACATCCTGTATATCCCACTAAACAAACTGGGATTCGGTTTTCCATTCCAGCATCTGGAACCAACACAAATACAAGTCAAAACAAGCGAAAGTCTGCCAATAAACAATCTCTACAAAAACAGAGTACAATAAAAAGGCCAAAAAATCGATTAACAATTTAAAAATCGACTAGGAACTAACACGCGGCCCGAATATCAATCGATACAATGAACAAAAAGAATCGATAGGTGCGTGTGTTGTGTTTCATTAATGCAATTTGGTTCCTTATTGCATAACATCGATTAACAACAAAGAAATTAACACGATCCGTCTGATTCTAATAATGAGGCTATATTGATGTAACTTTCACTAATATAAATAGATCAAATACATAACATAACATGTTATCAAGGGGCTCGTTGTCCAGTACACGTTGAAAACGATCGTACTAGTTAAGCAACGTTGGGCGAGGTCTGTTTCTGCATCTGTTGATCCATTGTCCGAACGAATCCGCCGCAGGAGAGTCGGGCGGAGGAGGCTGGCGTATGCCCGTAACCTCCCCACATAATGAGGGCTTCCGGGCGAGTGGACACGGGGTAGTCCAACGCTCGGTAACAGGTCCTCGAGTTGGTTGGCGTGCATGTGTTCCAGCACACCGTTAACAGTCGGATGGGGTCAAAGACCCCCGAGAAGGGTCCCCCCGGACACACGCCGGCGTAGTCGCGGAAGTAATTCGCAAGTCTCCCCGTGACTCCGTCATAGGGCGGCGAGACGGAACACCGAGGAGTTTTTAGTCGGTAAGAGTCCGACATAACCATCCTCGCGTCCCCGTGGATGGGGAGGCGAGGTATCACGATATCTAGATGATTTTCCCCCCGAAAAAAAAAGGTTTGTTTCTGCATGGGTGACCGGATTGCTATGGATATTTTAATCTGAGCCCCTCTGTGTCTTGGAAAGCACGTGGTCTTGTCCGTCCGTCCGTTGGTTTTGTTGTCGTTCGGCAGTAGTCCGTCAGACCATTTGTTAGAGCCTGACAATACCTTGGGTCACTAAACCACACGCGAAGAAGAATATTGTAATCTTGGGTGTCATGATTTATTTTATTTATTTATTCATTAAGAAGTATAGCATTACAATTATATTACCTATTCACTGTATATTTCATTTCGTCATTAATTGGATCATTACAATATCAATTAAATCAGACATTGGCCGTCGCCTTAGAGAGAGGGGTTGTGACTCTCGCTCCGGGTCCTACCTGGTGCAAAGGTTAGCCATAGCTATACAGCGCGGTAATGCCGCAAGCGTTATGGGCACCTTTGCACCGGGTATGACAAGGGGCGGGTTATTTGACTGACGAAGGTTTACAAGATATTTTAGTTTTAAGTTTGACATTGTATTAAATTATATCATTATCATTTCACATTATTCTATTATAATAGGTATTTAAAATGATTTGATATCTACATGTTTTTTCGCTTCTTTTGCCGGCTTTTACGTGGAATGTTGAATCTATCTATTATATTTATTCCGGTAGTTTCCGCACATTTCCGGTAGTTTCCGCACTTTTTACTGCAGCCAGGACTATTTTATGTATCCAAGTGATAAATGTTGACAAAATCTATTCAACAACAAAACAGAAAGTAATAAAACGTGACCACGACATGGTATGATAACATTTATGACCATATGTTTAACTTTATATCGATTGGGTCAGTTACTGAAGAATCGAGGGTAATGTTTGCAATTTTGCATCTAAATTACCAAGCAAGAATGCTTTTCTTTTATATTGTTACTACAACCATATTTTTTATTTACAGGTAAGATGTCACCAACCACCATCTTGTGGAGGTTTCCGAAGGTACCTATTATACAGAGAACTATAAATATACTTTTAATTTATTCTATGAAAAATATAGGGATGTTGAAAGGAGATTGAACAAACCAAGCCCACCCATTATAGAGCAGCTAGCCGGCTGGCCTTTTTTTGTCCTGTCAAAGCCTGGGCGAACAAAATTTTCGTACTAATTTTAGCCAAACTTCTGACATTGACGGCTAGTAAAAATCGACGCGGCTCAGCCCCCTGTACTGTTCTAATTATTTTTCGTCTACATCTCTAATATATTATCCACTATACTAGGTATAACTATATCTTTAACTAGGTATGGTAAAGGTTGAACTGTACGTATCTACTTAGTATCATCAGCAGAACATGTCACAATATCACATAAAGCTTGCGTTATTTCACAAAAACTTGTGTAAAATATGACCAGTTAGTGTTGAAGTCACGCAATGGACCTTGAAAAGTTTCGATATGAGATGATTTTACATATTATTGCGCTGATCGGACGAGGATTTTGCACAATTCGAGTCAAAGGACTGTCAAACAGGATACTGACAGTAAAATTATCGCGTTATCACGGGTTATATAATACAGGGTGTAACGTAAAGGGTATATGAAGCCGAAGGGAGGGTGTTCAGTATCGGTAACTGAACAACTTTTGAATTACGACTTTTCGATCTTCGCGAATTTATTTTTTGACTTTTCATAAATTTCGTACGTCAGCTGATCGATTTGTATGAGACTTTATTTTTTATTTATTTTTTATACGAAAAGTCGTAGAACAAAAGTTGTCGAGGTACCGATACTGAACACCCCCCCCCCTTCGGCTTCATATACCCTTTACGTTACACCCTGTATAGGGGCTACGCTTTGGTGCAAGACAGACTGGCAATAGGTAAAGTACCAGAGATCTATAGATGCCTAAATTTCGAGGAACAGAGACCAAAAATGCCTTCCTTATGACAACATTTTATTCCGGGACAATGTCGGGACACCACTTAAGTACATTAAAAAACGTTATTCGTAATAAGTAAACTATATTTAATTAAACTTTGCGACTTCCCAAAATAAAATTATCCGATTTTTGCCAATCTCTAACTCCAAGAATATTCGAAAGAAATAATTCTCTTCAATCAAAAAGTCAAAACCAGTAATAAGTATAACCTATCTATCACTATTTGTTGTGAATGTACTTAAGGCTACGGCATTAACTACTAAAATTAAACGTTTAAAAAAAATATATAGCAATCTTGGGGTGACTATTTAGAGACTGATGAATATCGATACACGATTGGACAAACTTCGCTCGATAGAAAAAAATCGCAAACATACCCCTTCGATGTCTTTTAAAATGAAAATTATATCTAAACCGAAATAGTTATTCATACAAAATATATATCAAAATGTAGGGTACTGTAAATACGAGAGCTTGTTTTAAAAAAACTGATTTTTGTTGGCGTATTTTTATTTCCCTGCCAAAATTCATCCAAAATTCATAAAAATACGAATATCGAGGCACTGCGCCGTGCTCTTCACTCTCCCGGAAAAAAATGTCGTAAGGAAGTCCCCATTTTAGGTCTCTGTTCCTCGAAGTTTAGGCATTTATAGTCAACCTATTCCGATCTCCCTCGATGTAAGGGAAGGTCTGTGCCCGAGCAGTGGGGCAATATAAATAGACTGATGATGATGATGATGATGATTCCGATCTCTGGTAAGTACCTACTTAAATGTAACTAAAACGAATTCCAAATTGATTTGTTGCAAAATTATCTCAAAGTCTCGGTTTTTTCTAGAACTGACCAATGACGATTAAATTGAAGAATTTTATAGTTAAGAAAAAATGGCTACGTGATTCAGAATAATAGATTTTCAATGATCTTGGACTGCGTCCGATTTAAATTAAATGAAATAAATTGAGATCATAAACAAATCTAGATTTGCTAACTGCGATGTCGGTTTTTGGAACTATGGGATCATTTGCACCAACCTTATAACTCGAGTGCCATAAATTTTTAGTCGCGGATATTGGTAATTAAACTTTTCAATTAAGGACAAAAAACGTGATATTATCGGCATAATAACAAGAAGGTAACGGTATCTATATAAAACCCAGTGGAATTGAGAACATCCTCCTATTAGAAGTCGTTTAATACGAAGTTACAGAGCTTGATAATTGGCATATAGGGGGTGGACTAGCCAAAATAAACATGGCGGACGACGAAGCCATCGCGTGGCTAAAAAAGGTTTTGCCTTTGTGACCTACACGCTGTGTTGTGACAGCTGATGATCGAACGATAAATAAAATAAAAATAGCTTGATACAGTCCATAAAATGCATGTTCTCATATAAATTTTCATTCTTCATTTTTTTGGATATCTTTTTCGCACGCATTGTACTAAACTTTAGAAACTTTATAATCTTCAGTCAAAATGCATCTAATAAGTAGATAAAATCTTTTAATTCAAGGGCTTTCAAAGAAAGTAGACGAGTAATAACCTGGCCTGCCCAATCTCATTCGTAATTACCCTGCGGCAACCTTACACCATCAAAAAGAAAAAAAAAACAAGATGGCCGTCGACATCACGCCCGATTACTTTCTCGCGGTGAAAGCACAGTTTCGTCACCACACTCGCTCGCCATTCGGGTTTGCTCATGAAGTGAAAAAAATTTCGCCACACTCTATGGAGAGAGCCTAAATTTTATTTTGAAAGGGGACGGCCTACTGTGGATATAACAGTGACAGCAAACCCAGTCTATCCATTGCTCGGTTGATATGACAAAATTTTTTATGTTACTGATGAAATCCGGGTATGGACTAATTCCAACTCCAATTTGGGTATTTTGGTTCCACCGAGGCTTCGGTGATTCCGTCAATGTCCTGGTTGGGAGAGTACTGAATATTAGTATGAATTTGACCGGTAGCTATTACGCGATGGGCTCCTTAACATTGCTGTGGGAAACACAAAATATTAATAAATATACCAAACACAGTAGAGGAACATTTTTTTATAAAAGACACAACAAAACAAGGCATATCATATAACATAGATAGACATCACAGAAGCAGTAGGATAGAGTTATGGACAAGGAAATGGGAATGGGTTTGCTGTCACTGTCAGTTCCACAATGACGCCCTTGTTGTAATTTTCACTCTCAAAGGTCAGAAAGAGACGTCTGTTTTTATATTGAAACGACTTCTATTGAAAATTCAAACAATATAAATCAAATGATTGACAAAGAAAAGTGCGTGTATATGTGAATTAAAATGTTCAAATATACGAACTGTAGGTATACCTGTTCTGGATATTAAGACAAAAGCGTTTTAAAATACAAATTGTGCCTTTTATTGATGCAGTGACATTATAAAAAAAACGAAAGACGATCATTTGACGTATGATTTCTTCTTCTCAACAATACCTACTTGCAATAAAGAGATTATGATTCTTGATTCTTCAAAGCCGCTAGAATTTGTCATGCAGAGCGATGTCTGCGGACTGCGATGTAAATATGGTTTACTCAATAGGCGGTTTCTTGGTTCATGAGTTTGCTTGTCATTATCGCGATGTCGTTATCCGGGGGTCGTTAGCACTTACTTAACAATGACAATTGTAATCGTAGGCGTCTTGTGGACAGGTGACATGACAGAGAAGCATATAACAAAGTGGTTATACAGATGGCCCATCAAACATTTTCGTTTTATTATAGACACTGGGATCGTAGCGACACCACCGCCCTTGCCATGAACTCTTATAGCAGGATTAGGTACTTCACAATACTAATAAATAAAGTATTATTGAAGTAATCCTGCTATAAGAGTTCATGGTAAGGGCTGGTTTCTGAAATACCTTCCGTAGCTAGCGACACGTCGTCGCCTGCCACCTATGTGACGGAACGCCGAACAGAGCATGCTCATTGGTAATTCTATTTTTTTTTCGATTTTCGTGAGAAAAAAAGACTCATCAGCCAATCGATTTTTATCAGATATTAATTTTCAAGCTGTATGGACGGAGATCCTTTGCCTTTCCCGAATGGGATAAAATATTGAAAAAAAATCAGACATTAATTTTTTTTCGAAAGATCTACTCATTTACAAAAAAACATATTACCTATTGACTAAGTATTGATTAGTATCAATTAAAATTTCATAAATAACTGTAGGTAGGAGCGTATTCCTATCGGAAATTGCCAATAGTTAATAATATAGCTATTTGTACGGTTTGTTACTAAATAAGTTTTTTGTTTTGTTTTAAAAACTCACTTCATACGGTAATAATGTATCTCTCGAAACACTAATTTTAGTTTTAGACATCGTTAAAAATAATGAGATTAGTTATGTAACTTATAATGAAGGTTTTCGTAATTTTAAGATGTGCTGCATCCGGATTTATATTATTACATAAAATACCTATGCTTTTATTTATTTATTTTATTAATGGACTCGACAGTTCGTCATTTGCCAATGTCATGTTACAGAAAATTCAATATATTCAATAGTCTTCTATCTTCCTCCAGGGGGAGTCGCAGTAGCGTCTTCACCCTGGGTATTCATGTTCATGTATTCATATTCGTCTTCATGTCTTCATCCAGAGGAGACGCCGTAGCGTTAGCACTCTGGACGAAGCAGCTCGACAGTCACGTTCACTCCCGAGCTTGTAGCGGGAACTCTTGATAAAAGCTTGAAACTTCAGATCTTGCATAAATAATCCAATAACTTCACCGTACTGTCATTCGCGAACATTTTCTGATTAATTTGACGTGAAATATCACGTTAATAAAATAAATGTTTAATAAAACACAAAATAGTCCCTGTATTAATTGATAATTTTCCTTTTAACGTCAAAAGGAAAATTATCAATTAATTTCGCAACCGTCGTTTCCCGCCATTTTCAAGAGAACCATGTTTTTATTTTATGAATGTCACTGAATTAGCAGTTTTCTTTTAGAATCCATCTTTAAAATTAGATGGCAGCACGAGTATGAAGCAAAAATGCCAAAGTGAAATAGTGTGGCCGTCCCTCAATTTCCCAATATTTAGGGGACATTAATTGACCGGAATAGTACACAACAAGTTGTATGTATTAAACATGTTTGTAATTTGAATTCAAAGACGTTATGCACTTGGGTGAGAGAGTTTGTAAATCCCGGGCTGCATTTCAACTGCACTGCAACTACAAATTTTCAGTTTAAATGCAGTTAGTACGACTGCAAACCAACTGCAATAAAACTGCAAACCAACCGTGCACACTGACTGCAAGCTAGCAGTGGTTGGAAGTGCACGGCTGCACGCCAACTGCACACCGGCTGTAATCGCGATGCACGGTTGGTTTGCAGTCGTACTAACTGCATTCAAAATGCAAGTTTGCAATTGAAATGTAGTGCAAAATATTTGCATAGGCTCTAGACAGACGGACGACATTTCAACTGCACTCCATTGTGTAGTTGAAATGTCGTCCGTCTGTCTAGAGCCTATGCAAATATTTTGCGGAGCGTTCGAATTACGTAATGTACGGTTTTTTGACAGTTAGCCGCAAAAGTTGCCTGATAAGTTCACGGCCTTACGTTTCCTTTACGTTATTCTTCATAAAATGCCAAGTAGAATACTTCATTAGGACAAAAAGTGACGGGCAAGTAAACGGCAGTAATGCAATTCAATGCAATGCAGTACCGCTAACGGGGTCACTTTCCAATGCAACTGAACTAACTTTCGAGCCCTTCCCGTCTCTTCTTCGCACAGAATTATTGCTTTTTGCTAATACCAGATGTAACTGGTTTGAAGTGGTTTGTTAGCACCGAGATTGGATGTGGAAGTCGGTTGTCAGGCGAGGGTCGTGAGATCAATCGTAAATGTGCTGAGTTAATTATTAGGCTGAGAAAATGTTTATTTCAGTGTAATAAAATGCGGGATATATCAAGGAATATTCGAAAGGTTGCAATTCTGTTGCAATTTCAAACTTTAAGCTTTTGACGTTTTTAAAAAAGAGGGCTATTTTTTTCATAGTTTTAGGGTAAGAAAGGGAGGGTGCATTTTTAGACGTGTCAATGTTTTAGTTTTAAAATGTATCGCTCGCAAATCCCCTAGAAATTACAACTCGAGACTAATTTTTATTCCAAATTTTTTTTAATAGTCACTTATTCTTATCATGATGACGGGCCATGATGTCACACACTAGGTCACATGAAAAGGTTATAATTGCTTATTGGTAAATTTCGATAATAAAATTACTTTAGGCGACTCTTCTGAAGGAAGACAGGAAAATATCTACGATATAATATTGCTAGGTACATTTGCTACTCTTTAATTTGACATTGGCAAACCCAAAAACAGTCGAGTCCATTAAAAAAATCTACAATTACCGTAGCATATCCTTAGGTAAACAAGAATACCCCAGGCCCAATAATGCTCAGTTACATTCATTCTAAGGTTAACTTTGTTCGGATTAAATTGCTGGTACAATCACACTTTCAAGGTGACTTATATTGATCTCAAATTGGACTATTAAATTAGGGCATCGACCTACGCTTTTGGAGTTGTAATTGTGACAACTATTGTAGTAACAGAGTGGAACAAGAATATATTATAAGTTAGTAATAAATATCAGCCTCCGATATTTATTACTAACTTATAATATATTATTGTTCCACTCTGTTACTACAATAGAATGCGCCTGAGCTGAGCGGAAGAAATAAATTCAAGTCGCTAGCGGTAGCGATCGGCGTAACGCCGCGGAGCTGTTAAACTTACAAGGCGTTTGACATTGGTTTGACAGCTCCTCGGTGTTACTCCGATCGGTAACTCTGCGCGTGCTAGCCCCGCATATCTTTCGGGTAACTTGTAGCAAAAAGTAATTTTTTAACTGAAGGAAGCTTGGGTATTTTTTAAAACTTTCGGTAACTTTTTCAGAACGTGCGGTTTTATTTGGAGGAAAGTAGGTTATTGGGTGTGCTTAACTCTACGATAGAGTTCTTTACAAGCAAACCAGTGTGTGTGTGAGAGAGAGAGACGATATCTGGAGAATTATCAATATTATCAGATTCCGATTCGTTAATCAATGAACCAGTGATTTAACTGTTTGGTTAAACTAACAAGTACCGAAGTTACTGGATAAAGAAGCGACTACTGATTAATTAAAAACAAAAGTGACGTGATTTTACTACAGTTGTTACAATCTCCACAATTGAAAATACATCGAGACCTATATCGAATTATTTAATCAATGAACCAGTGATTTAACTGTTTGGTTAGACTGACAAATACCGAAGTTACTGGTTAAATTACAGTTTGTTACTGATACGGCGCGGTCGTTGCGTGCTATTATGTAAGCCTAGAGAAGTGGATTTCCTTGAAGTACAGATTTTAGATCTAGGCTAGTCTCAGCGATGTCCAAACTAGCGTTGCATGAGGTTTATAGATCGTGCTATAGAGTAATAAATCGCTAGTATTGATCACTTTAACGAAGCCATCAATATCTTAGGCGATTCATAGATTTTTGGGTGGCTTATGGTCGCGCGCTCTTACAAAAGTTAAATGACATTGCCAGATTCTGCCCCACCATCAACCGTATGATGAACAAGATAACGAATAAATGTAAAATATCACCGTTTTTTTTTAAATTATTGGTTTAAAATAAAGTTTTGTACATCAAATGAGTCGAAAAAACAGCTTAATTAAGAATTCAGAAAATAGTAAGAAAACGAAGCGAATTATTCATTGTCTTTGTTATCATTTTCTAGTAGTAGAAAATGATAACAAAGACGAGAAGTAGGAGTTGCGAGAGTAGTCTCGCAACTCCTACTGATTATGCAATATGAAACCTGTAATTAGTCCCCAACAAAACGATAGGTACCTACATATTCAATGATCACGTAGTTTTGAAGGTGGGGCAAAGCTCCATTGAAATGTGGCAATGTCATTTCGTACACGTTTCACATTTGTAAGAGCGAGTTTATGCTAAGCTCGTGCTCAAAGTTGTCTATGAATAAGTCTTAAGTGTTCGATCCCCAGTTGCTTTTAGTATATAGTTGAGTAGAGGAGACTATTAAAAAAAAACGTTACAACAATTAAAAACACTTTTTGTCATAAAATATAAGTATCCTAATGCAGAGAAATTTAACGAGCAGTATCGTTAAATTTCTCTGCATACATCAAAATACATCAAACTTTAGATGACAATTGGTTGGGATCGAGAATTTTTATTATTATTTTATAACTAATTACAAAACATAATTCTATTCGTACAAATATACACTAGAAATACATTACCCTCCTCGTCACGACAGTCGGTTTAAACAGGGTTTTAGTTCTGGACTTTTTTATATTGTAATAACTAGAGTTATTCTATAATGAACATTTAATTGAAGTAAATGTCAAATACCGTTTTTAATTCCTATCTCTTAATGACTAGAATCGCACTAAACTAACTTCATGCTGCTTGCTTTACAGATTACTTGCATTGCATAACACCATCTCGTGTGTATGTTACAGATAGTGATAATTGTTCCTTCTTGCTTAGCATTGACTTAGAAAACGAAAGTTTTGAGCATATCTTGCTGTATTAGTTGTATTATTTTCTAATAATAAAACTTGCTTTTGTAATAGAAGCACCATCCTTGCATATTTCTTAAATAGTTTAGAGTGCAGTATAGATTTAATTAATTTATAATAGAATTAAATAAATAAGCAAAGAAAAAAAGTTTAAAAGGCAAAAATTCAATAAGTAAGCGAAAATTGTTATAAGTAATATGTGATGAAATCTTAAAAAAAAACCACTTCTCTTTAAAACTCTTTGTATAATTTCCCAAATCTTAATAGCATACAAAATTAAACTTAAAATTAAACTATCTTGAGACTTAAATTCATTGAAAGAAAACTAGAAATATGTTTAAACATCTACAGCAGGAACAAATTAAATATAAGGTAAAGACACCAATGATCGACCTGTCGCCGCAAAACGGAACCTCGCACGCACCACTTGCTAGGAAAGCAGACCAGTGACCCCATTGCCGTAATACTACATTACCGGACACCTACTCAACCGTACTATCCGATAGTTGTCAACTGAGGAAAGAAAATTTTATTTTTTAAATAACAAATATTTTTTTAAATCTACGCTAATAATAGCGTTGTTACATTTATTGCACAGTGACCAGGATTGATCATCATCATTTTTATGTCCTCACTATATCGAGGGAGCTCGGGCTATTATCCTCCACGCGGATCCAGTGCGGATTAAAATAAAATCCATAATAATGAGATATAAATCAGGCGTACGCAAAAAAAAATATGAATCTGTTACAGTGCATTCACAACCAGCCATAATTTTAGTGTTAGTTGCGTGATCGGCGAACTCTGATTGGTCGAACTCTAAAACTGCTGTTATGTGTAGTTGTGAACGCACCTGTAGGTATATAGGGCGCAGCGCAAAATAAAATAAAAATATGTCTGATACAGACATCCTTTATACGACTTTTATAAGGAGTTGTCGTTACGGAAATTCATTTTAATATGATAATTCCAACTTTAACCTGATTTCATTAATTTTAATGCATTTGCAAATTTTATTAAATATATGTCCCGTCTCGAATTAATATAAGCAATAAATAATTTTACATATAAGTAATAAAATAATATACGACTTGTAGCTGGCTTGACCGTCCGTTAGTACTGCCGTTACAGACCGCTAGCTGTCTGCCTGGCTTCGAAATACTCTGTAGTCTACACACCAAGCACTAAAGTCTTAAATAATACTTATAAGTAGATAAATATTTTAGTGTAATAACATAACTTGACGTATAATGGAATTAACTTTAGCTCAATTCAGACATCATCATTATTTCAAGTTCTCTAGAAACTAATACTCGTTTTGTTTACATTTTGTTTTATTTTTAGTATTTATTAATTAATGGATTCGATAATCGATAGCTTTTGTCATTTGCCAATGTCAATCTATACCGAAGTCCAAATCAAGTGTCTTATTTTGTAAACAAAAACTACTAACACGCTACTACAACTACTACTATAAGCGTTTCTGTGATTATCGCATAGTTATTTTCACATTTTTTTTTAAAACACAATTTGCTAATTTTATTATTGGGTAAGTTATCAAGAAGGTTGATAATTATTGTAAAATGGTGCTGAACCTAGTAACATTAAATAACTATAAACTAAAACTACCTATAAATAAAATATGTCCTCTAGGAGGGCATCGGGAGTCACGGTGCCCAGAAGGCTGGCAGCATTCCCTCTCTGAATTGCCAACGCAATACGTTGGCAGAGGTAGCTGCTAGCCCAATTTTCACATTATTATATCGGATCACTTTATTTTCACAATGACGAACAGGTTCAATCAATCAGTTCCTTAAGTGTTACATCACAACAGGTAATTAGCCGATCATATTTGTATACAAAATAACACACTTTATTTGGGTTGCGGTATACTTCATCACATAAGTCTGCGGGCAGTTCAAATTCTTGTTTGGCATCCGTATCCCGTCATCTTATTTATAACTTCTAGGCTAAAGTACTTGTAAGCTTTTATGGCAAGGCCTAAAGACAGTTAAAATACTATGTTTGTACTTTAAACATTTCCTTCAAAAGTGGCGTCACGAGTGCGTCATCTTCGCCGCACCCACCTCACGGGTGATCATTTCTACGTGACCCTGATTGAGTCGAAAGCGGATACCGGACGCGTGGAGTAGTGTGACCAATAGTTTATTATTTTCACTATAAATATCATGTACACTTGAATATAGAGAAAAGTATACTGGTGACCTCAATAAGGTTGGTATTATTTATTTCTCTAAAAATGATATTAATGTTAGCGATTACAAAATAAACCTACTTAGGTTCTAAACGCACATAAAAGGGCATCAAGTGTAATCACATTGGACCGTTCTTATTATTTGCGTCATAAGAGTTGAAATCGTACTGCAAGTGTTACTTTGATCTGCTGTTGTCCGTACCACGACGACAGAGAAAAGTATACAGGGGGCCTCAATAAGGTTGAGATTATCTCAAAAACTAGTGGACCGAATTCTTTTACAATTACATAGTTGTAATTTTATTCTACGTAACAGTGAAATAATTCTTGCAATAGGTCAAGTAGTTTTTGAGATAATCTCAACCTTAAAAACTCTCCTGTACACTTTTCTTTGTGTTAGACCGTACATACGAGTATATAATAGTTACGGGTCTAACACAGAGTTATTAAGGTTGAGATTATCTCAAAAAATACAGAACTGCTTTTTGAAAATTCTTTACAATTACATAGTATGTACTCTAAACTATCTACTATTAAAATAATTACCATCCGCCAAATAGTTTTTGAGAAAAACTCAACCTTATTGAGGCCCCCTGTATAATCTGTCTTCATGTGTACGCGCGACTATAGTAATAAAATAGATCATAAAAATAGCATGAAAATAGAATTCTTATTTTGAGAAATAAAACAAAAATGTCGTTGATTTTGACTTTGTCCGGACTTCTTCTCTAATAATACCTAATCATTGATGCCAACCTAGATAGAGTGTCGTATATTCGACTAACGTAAAAGTCACTCAATTGAAAGTATTTAAAAAAATGATTTCCTATATTTATTCAGAAAATTAAAAACTATACAGCCCCGATGTAATAATTATTTTTATTCTGTTATGCATGTCATATACAGCCATCTAGATTTCTAGATTATAAATATTTTCTAGAAAGTCTAATTTCTAGGAAATAGTGATGGATGACTGTGTCTATTAATCTTTCTTTACATCAATTTGATGATAATAACGCTCAATTAGATTGAAATGGAACTGTCAATCGACAGTTTATACGTGTACCTAGCATAGTGATTTAAGTAATATATTTAATTTATGTACTAAATAATGGTGTTAGTGATTCCATCCATGGTTAACCATTACTTAAATAGTTAATAATAAAAATCAGTAACAAGCTAAAAATACAAATTACAATAAAAACTATACCTATATAGCAAATAAAACTTAAAACTTGACTAAAATAAATACTTCACTAAATTAATTAATTAAATAACCCCGCCCCATGTCGTACCCGGTGCAAAGGTGCCCATAACGCTCGCGGCGTTGCCGCGCTGTACCTATAGCTAATGGCCAACTTTGTACCAGGTAGGACCCGGAGTGAAAAATAGGTATTCAAATAAGACGTATTTTAATTATGAAGTTATAACGCTAGATTCATACATTGAAATAGTTTTCGAGTTACTGGATTCATTTATTATAAAGTGTCATACACCAATTTACCTGCATAAAAATAATATAATTCTAACTCAACGTAATAAATTAAATTAAATACAGAGTTATTATTAGACTTAGGAGAAAGAAGAATACATAAGTACAATAAAAAATATTACATAAATTTCGCAATTCATATTTCGTAATAAAATTAGCTAACATTAGCTAAAAATTGTAATTGTAATCAAAGAAAGTAGTGTTTAACATAATTGTAACTTTAATTCTAACTTAACATGCAACTTAAAGAAGAAAAAAACGCGTAATTTCTTCTCAATGGCCACGGAGAGAAAAAAAAACATTTTTTACCAACATTCGCTTTCCACAATGCCTCTCTTTCACTGGTCGTTGACCCGCACACGCGGAAGCGAGACAGGTGCTAATTTCCCGCGCAGATTTCACTATAGAGAACTCTGTTTTGCAAGACTTTTATTGCATTCCATAGAAAATTAACCCCATAGATTTGCTATAAACATAATTATGAATTATTTAGCTAAGCTAGCGTCCGATTGAGCCTGATTTATACGGAGTATTAAAATAAAATAGATCTTATTAGAATCGTAAAATGTTTCCATGGAAGTGAGTATATTGTCTTTCAAATGTGTCACTTGTTCCTAATTTAAATTTTAAAAAGTCTGTCAACATTTTTATCTCGACGTAAAGTCATCATTAGTACGTGGGAAAGTGTTAATTTTCAGTTTCAAGGCTACAATAATTTCAAGTAATTTCGAGGTTAATTAGCTGCTTTCCTTTGTTTCTACTTTTGAAACGTCTATTCTAAATATCATTTTTAAATGACACTTACTCGTAGCTAGTTAAACTGACTCGAAGTTGGTTGAATGGTGGAAAGTTGTAAAAAAAGTTTATTCATGATGTGGACTAGAAGGTAATTCACATGCTTTCTGTTAAAAGGTCCTGGGTTCGAATCCCAGTCTAGAAGGTGCTTAGCCTAAGGTACACTTTCACAAAGTCTTGGTGTAATATTATTTGTGATCGTTTGAGCCATGAGTGTGATGTTTTATTTTGTTATTCATTAAGGGCCTGACATGAGCCAACTAGCGCCAATCTTAAAAAAATAATATCTTCCAATATAATCAATTTTATTAAAAAAGCTATGTACACAATCTTTATTAGGATAAATACTATTTTTTAAATACTTATTTATAACGTGATTCAATTTCGGTAAGTTGTAGTTCGCATAATTGCGAAAAACGGCCGTTTTTGGCATATTTGTGAACTACTACTTAGCTTGTCGCAATTATGCCATGTATTGTATATTGAAAAATAGTATTTATCCTAATAAAGATTTCTTTTTTATTATAAAAGCTATGTGTGCCAAAAATCTTTATTGTTAACTGTCGTAAATCACATAACCGGTTTGCTATTGGTTGATGAAAAAAGGAGCTGCAGGGCCGCCGGTAACTGCAAACGAATTGCAACCTAAAGGTGATCAGGTGGAACTGTTGCAGACTGTACGGGTAAACGTATTACAAAGCGAGCTGGAGGGATAGCTTAAAAATGATTTAACTTTCGAAACGATTAATTTTTAATACATGACGAAGTAACGATGACGAATGAGTTTTCTCTAATCCTATGTTATTAATAAGGGCTAAGAGATTATCATTTATTCTCTTTGACTCTCATTATCATTGTTTGTCACAAATCTCTACCTAAAATTAATTAAGTACAGTCATATATATAGTCATACATACCTTGGCTCCGTCCCACCTGCAGGCGACCTCCTCTAGCGCGGGCGCGGCGGGCGGCTTCGGCGGAGAACTCCAAACGGCGCAAATATGCTGTCCTCAGTCAGAATTATACATTTGTGCCGTTTGGAGTGGAGACGATGGGCCCGTGGGGACCGGACGCTCGGCAATTGTACAAAGAATTGTCGAGTCGTCTGGTCGACGTCACGGGTGACAAGAGAGCGGGTGCGTACCTTGGCCAACGAATAAGTTTGGCCATACAAAGAGGTAACGCAGCCGCTCTCTTGGGCACCCTGCCGCATGGGAGCGACTTGGACGCGGTGTTCTACCTGTGACTGGTAGAGGCCAGTCACAGCTGGAATACCGCGTCCAAGTAGGTACATTTTTAGAATTTTATTTTTAAATTTTTTATATAATTTTTTGTTTGTTTATGTAAATATGTTAATGATTTGTTATTAAATAAATAAAATTTTAGTACAGTCGAATACAGAAATAATATACAGGGGACCATTAAGGTTGAGAATTTCTCAATAACTTCTTGAAAAATTCTTAAACTAGTACTATGTAGATAGTTTCGAGTACACACGATTTTTATCATTTAAATCAGTCAATAACGTTTTGAAAAAATTCACTCCTGTAGACTTTTTTCTGTGTTAGACCGGTATAGTCGAAAGCACATCAAATGTAACGTGTTTTCATTACTCAGTTTTGAGCGCGAGTCGTACAACTCTCAAAGCGAGCTCAGACTTGGTGTTTCTGAATCTCAGAACCAAAATCAACCTGTGAGTTAGCATCGCCAAATGACACAACTTGTAAATTCCATTCAAGCTTTTTGTCCTATTTAAAAACTACCTCTAGCTAAGTCTAAGTAAACATTGCGATAATCTAGTACTATTTGAATACTAGTCTAACCTATTAAGTCGGACCTAGATCTAGTCTATTAATCAAAATTCCTAGGCATCCTAAGTGGCTTAAATGCTGATTAATGGCGTAACCTGTTTTAGCGGATCTATGTGACTTAATTTTCGTGAAGTGGTTTATGTAATTTAAATAATTTAACTTATTGTGGACCATGCACAGTGTTATATGGTTTAACACACAGTTCGGTTTTTCCCTAATCCCAATTAGGTAAGTCATTAAATATATCGCAACCAATTTCAGGTTATTATCATTCATGACCAGTCAAGTGATGTCATGGTTTTTGTGAATGTCGCAAACAAAACTAAATTAAAAAAGAACAAAAAACAAAAAAAACGACTGCCAAAAATTTAGGCCACTTTGATTAATTTTTTAAAGCTTATGTCACTCGTACAATTAAGACGAATCTAACGACACCTCATATGTTAAAATCCATCAAGACGTTTAGGCTGTAGGACGTGACAAAGAATTATACATACATACTAACAGAGGCCTACGTCCAGCAGTGGACTGATACGGGCTGATGATGAAGATAACATACTTACATACATACATACATTCGAAAAACATAATCCTCCTTCTTTCGCAGTCTGGTAAAAAGTATGTATACCTTTCGTGTTAAACATGCATGGATTTAGGTAGGTTTCAAATAGGCCGTTTGGGGTGGAGACGCTGGGACCATGGGGGCCGGGAGCACACCGCATCGCCAAAGAATTGTCCCGGCGCCTGGTCGAGGCATCGCGTGACCAAAAGGCTGGCTCATACTTTGCCCAGCGCGTTAGCCTCGCTATACAGCGGGGCAACGCGGCCAGCCTTTTGGGCACGCTGCCAATTGTGGGGGACCTGGGGCAAATTTTTATTTGTACATGTAGTTTTAATTTATTTCATTTAGTTTAGGTTTTCCAATATAAATATACAATTTCGACATCAAATTAAGATGACAACTATTTTAAAGGCCACGATAGGGATCGAATGTTCAAAGAGATAAGTATTTTTCTTATTACTTATATTACTGGCAGGATATCGCTAGTTACCCAACAAACATAACTGACAATAGAAAGCCTATGGCTATGGATGTCCATGTATTAACATTGCTAATAGCGTCCGTCGTCTGTCACCAAACAGGTTCCGCGGCCACTACTAACAAGGATTTAGAAAGTGCGCGAATCACGATGGACATTGGTTTCTATGTTAGTTTTAACATATTTGATATGTTCCGTTTTGATTCTCAATAAGCCAAGTTTGGTTTCTATTGACATTCCAAAGGGGATAGTCATAGAAGTATTCGAAATTTTTTATGACAAAGTATTTTATTATAAAAAGATCAAATGGAAACAGAATTAAAATCAGTTGATAAATACAATAATTACAGCGTGCTGAGGTCCCTGCCGCGCAGTGCGGAGTTAGACGGCGTGTTCGGACTTTGATTGTAAATAGTATTTAGGTATTTAGTTTATTTTGTAAATAGCTTTTTTAATAAAATTTATCTGTATTTAATTTTGTACAATAAAGTATAGCCACTGCAAAATTATCAATAAAAATAATTACAGTAGGTACATATTTGAAAATCGGGAATTCAATTATAATAAAATCCAATCTGCTCCGATATTCTATTTAATTATTCAACAGTAACTTATAAATAACATTCACAATTAAAAACCCCGTCACAATAATCCATCTTCTGCCTTTTTTTCTAAATCACTCCCCCGGAGAGGCAAAGGTTCGATGCCATCAGACTAACATTATTAGTGGCCAGTGTCAAATACAATATTATACGTCACTTATTAAATTATATTATTATTATTCTAAATGGAAATCATCACACAATATTATCTAGTAATTTCATACCAAATTCGTTTTGCTAAAAAGCGAAGATTTTGATAGGTAAAAAAATCAAAATATTTATTTGCTGTATATTTTACGCAAAAAACTCTGAAAAGTCGTCGGTTTTAATGGGTAACATTTAAATGTTTATTTGCTCATGTTTACTGCGAATTGGGAGTTTTTATACAATGCACTTTAAGTATATAATTGGTTATTAATTTACTAAGCTTAACTAACTAGTTAATCGACACCTGCAACAGGATTTATGTGGTTCCGGTATTGTGGCCGAGAGACAGTTGTCCTTTCAAGGCCGACCGACGATTAGAGTGGTATTTATATACGTAGCATATATAACTAATTTTATATTAGTTATATGTGCTACGTACTTGTCTCACATACGGGACACTACCAGAAAGGCTGGCGCGGCGGCCGAGGCGGCCAAGAAGAGTAAAGTTCTAAAATACAGGGGTATCGACACCCTTTACAACTTTGTTGCTTTTGGTGTCGAGACCCTCGGCCCGTGGGGTCCCGGTGCCTGGTCGCTTTTTACCGACATAAGCAAACGAGTAGTAGATGCCACTGGTGACCCAAGAGCTGGATACCTCGCTCAACGGATTAGCATCGCGATCCAGCGAGGTAACGCTGCCAGTGTCTTGGGTACTCTTGTCTCTACCCATAAGTCAAAATTTAATTTTTTTTTAGGTTTTTAAATAATTTATACTTATATTTTTAAAGTCGGCAATTAAACCGACAGTTTCGACCGATTTCGACGGTCTTTTTCAAGGTGAGTGCGCCACGCCCGCGTCGCCGTTGACGTTTCTTCGCTGTCGGTCTAATTGCCGACTTTAACAATATAAGTGAGTGATAACCGTTTATATATAATAATTTGTAGTAATGGCTCACTATAGTTTTAATTCTAAAAATGAATGTTTATTTTCTAATATTTTATATTGTACCTTTTTGAAATAAATATTATATATACTTGTATCTCCCTAATTATTTGGACCATTCATTGCATATTGGTAAGATTCATCAAGAAGATGGATGTATTAAGTTTTCCCCCCAGCACGAAACGAAAATCTAAATGATAAATGGAGAAAAAATTTCACCACGAGCGGGATTCCAACCATTCCGTGGCACGCTCTATTCTAACAGAGCCACCGTGATATCGTACCCAGGTCGTGAATTTTGTCTCCATATTCGTGTTAGGGACTGTAGCGACATCTATGCAGTAATTGTGCAATTACTCAAATTCATGTCTAACATTGCAGTTAGAAATCATGTTTTTAATTGATGACGCGTTCCTTTTTCATATGTTTTTGATATTTTCTTGCATATGCGCTATGCGAAACGAAAATCTAAATAATAAATATATAATAATTTTCATCACTACCGGGATTCGAACCAGGGACCTCGCCATTTCGTGGCACGCTCTATTCCAACAGAGCCACCGTGATATCGTACCCAGGTCGTGAATTTTGCCTCCATATTCGTCTTGAGTCCATTTATCATTAAGTAGTGTAATTTGGTCACATGTGTCGAAATAAGAATTGGACAAGTTGAGAATGTATGGAACTTGACTAATCTTTTTTTCCATACATTCTTTATTACCGGACGTGGTATACTGAACTCGATAGCAACTAGTACTAGACTATCTAGTGCTTATAAGGCGAGCCCTAAGACCTATGCTCGGAACTCGGTGTTCCACTTAGGTTTCCTAGGACTGAAGTAGGTTTATAGGAGTACTTCGAGCTTTTTTATACTGCTTAGCCTGGTTTGGAATTATGGCTCGAGCTTTCATTTATTTAATATATTTTATAGTGCTTAGTTTTTTTTCGAAAATAATAAATAATAATACTTACACACGTTTACACCTAGTCTAGACACCTGTAGAATCCTAGAACCTGTTATCTATTAATTCTGATAACGTTATTATTGCTAAGTCTTACAGTCGAAGACAAAGATAAGTATACAGGGGACCTCAATAAGGATGAGATTTTGTCAAAAACTACTGGACCGAATTTAATAATTATTTTACAACAGTGAAATATTTTTTTTATTTTCCCCCAAATTGTTTAATTTACTTAAACGCTGTGCAGAATTAATGTATGTCACAAGCCTAACCATCCATTTAATTTTGTCTAATGAATTCAATGCCACCCTATATATTCTGTGTTTTATTATAATTCGCCTAATGTTTTTTTTTATTTCAGGTAAGATCCTGCAATGATAAAGGGCATGCAGAATGGCAGGTTTGTTTTGTAATCGTCTTTATTCAAAAACTCATATTTTGCCACTGTTTAAAACTGAGCACAACTTTTCTTTAAAATGCGGCTCAACTCTCAAACTGGGCTACAACTATCAAAATTGGGACACGACAATTCTACTAGCGTTAACGAAAGTTATTGCCACTTGGCTAGAGGCACCGATTCTGTGATATTGACGTCATGTGAGATTGACTGCACACTACCTATATTCGTAATCGTACAAAGTAACGGTGATCTACTTCTAAACGCCATATAAAGTTCTTTGTGATCCCCGCACTAGTGATGCCAGTGTGTTATCGATAAACTCGAAAAAGTTTATAGGGTATACGGTATTATATTACACAGGTTTTTTGATTTCCAATGAATATTAATTTATACCTTCATTTAATAAAGATAAATTAATGAGTAAGTGCGTTCTAATGTGGAGACCCCGGATAGAAGAAGCGTAGGCAGACCACCGGCCAGATGTTCCGACGACATAAAGTGGGTTGCTGGCTCGGTGTGGACCATACAACCTTGGATTGAGCCACATGGAGAGGCATATGCCCAGGAGTGGGATGATCCTGAACTGAACTATGTAGGTATTGGATTCTTGAAGCTAGCTCGAAACTGCAGATAAATACCTATTATTATAATTATTCGAAAATTCCAACATTGGTACACACGAAGACAGAGAAAAGTATACAGGAAGTCTCAATAAGGTTGAGATTTTCTCAAGAACTATTGGACCGAATTTAATAATTATTTTACAGTTACATAGTTTTAACTTTTATCTATCTAACAGTAAAAGAATTCTTGCAATGAGTCAAGTAGTTTTTGAGATAATCTCAACCTTAAAAACTCCCCTGTACACCTTTCTCTATGTTAGACCGTACTAACAAACATTTATTTATTGCGACATTAAACACAATACCGATGTACACAAAATTATCGAATAAAATTAGTCCACATGTAATTTAAGGATTAGTTACACAAGTATTAAATTAAAATTCGATCAGAAGAGTAATCAAAGAGCAAATGTCGGTTCACAAAGATCCTTGTGCCATTTCGTGACCATTTTCACTTTCATTGTGTATATTTTTTGCGAGTCACACAACAATGCAGAACTACTTTTAGTTATAACGGTCTACATTTTCAGTTTCTATGGCTATTTGCGAAGAATGATGAACGAGTTTGGACTTGTAAGTATTTTAAGTTAATCGATCTTTTTCGAAAGTAAAAATAGGAGTATAATTTTGAACAGAGTGAGTCCTTTGCGATGCATACAGAGAAGATAAATATCCGTGCATCTCTGTTTATTATTACTTATGCTGGTTTTACGTATGTACAGACAGCCCGTAGGTACAGTCGAAGACAGAGATATGTATACAGGAGGTCCCAATAGGGTTGAAATTTTGTCAAGAACTACATGACCGATTTTAATAATTCTTTTACAGTTACATAATTTTAATTTTTATCTATCTAACAGTGAAAGAATTTTTACAATAGGTCAAGTAGTTTTTGAGTAAATCTTAACCTTAAAAACTCTACTGTACACCAATCTTTGTCTTCGACCGTACACGTAAAAGTTATGCAATTTGTTTTTTACGATGTTCTAGTGCCTCACGCGTGTCTCCGTTCCGGGAGCCTGTACGAATCCCGGGCAGCCGTGAAACCAGGCTTAACGTAATAAATAAATAAATAATAAATATCGACATAATTGTAGTGACACGAAGCGCATCACTATTGGAGCTTAGAACAATGGGCGATCGCAGGCGCCGCACCGTGGCGCAGACAGCGGCGCGAGCGCATCCGAACTTGATAGCATTGGCTTCATATCATTTCAGGGTTTGATAGGACATTCTTTCTTTTAGTTATAGTATGAAAAATAAATGCCAAATAAGCACTCGCGGTACGTTTCATTTAAACTAAATATCGTCTGTCAAACGTCGTGGCAACGTAATTTTCTGACAGTGAAGTTTCACGACACGGCGCCGTGACGTGCATTTCGTATTTGTTTCGTGTCGTGATAACGTATGTGTCGATCATACAAGATATATTTATATTAACCTCCCCGTCACACAAAATCACAAATTATCATTATCACCATATTAAAAAAGTTGCCTAAATAAACCTCATGTTAATAATGGATTCCTCTTTTTTAAACTTACTTAATTATAGTAGAGAGGAATCACCGAAATATCCGAATTTATAAGTACGTGCAGAAAATTCGAAATCAAAACTATCCTCTCCATAAACGAAAGTTAAAACCATTAAAAAGTTGTAGCGCATCATACGAGCCTCGGGCTTTTTAAAAACGAGACTGTCCCATCAATCATCCTGACTCATGGCCGCCCTACTAGTCTGCGACAGAAGCTCTATGTGTTACGCGGTCGTTCTCATGACCTAATGCAAGACTTAAAAAAACTAGTATACATATATGTATGTATAGTTTGCGGTATATAGCATTTAGTGAGTGAATGATAGTGATAGATGAGTACTCATTATGTTTTTGTATACTTTCACTGAAGCCTGAGGGTCAAAATACGAGCCGATTATATTTAACGATAAGGTTACACTTAATCATAATTGAGTAAATGTCATAATCATTTTCACTTACTCTAATCATCATCTATTATCGTAAGTAGTAACAACCAACGAAACTTTTCCTCGCAGTAAATCGTCAAGCTCTACCAAAGTAGAGACGAGAGTTACATTGATTTTATCACTATTGTACCGTATATTATGAACAATAAAAATTAATGAATACCTACTGAAACATTTAATTGACTTGTAACTAACGAGTTTGGGATATAATAGCTGTCTCTACATTTATTTTTGAGACATTACCAACGAAGTGGTTCAAAAATAGAAACAACTTTTAAACGATCAATGTAAGTACATATTCTGTAACTCTACATAATATAGAGTCATGTAGAGTAGGCAGTTAACAAATTGCAAATGACCACTGAGTGACATTCACCGCAATATCGAAGATAATATCTTTAAGTTTCTTGATAATGATAAATACGACATGACTTCGAATAGAGTGCTCTACTTCAGCTTAACTTAGTCTACTTAACCTTGTTTACCTGTCTTGTTAGTAAACGGTATTTAATGTAGAGTCGTTATTACCGTTCACTTATCCGAATGAAACAGTGAATAAACGAAATAGTAGAGTATGAAATACTTTGATCGATTGCTGGGATCATCAGCTGAGGCAGACAATTTCACTACACAAAGTTATGAAATAAATACATAAATAGAAAAGGATTTCTTGACTCTGCAATCTAAAATGCCATGCAAAAAATGGGTTCATAAAATACCTACAAGATTGAACCAAGTTCTATCATATTATAATCACCAAAAAGCTTATACACACTTAAAATGCCCCTTTTACATTTGGTGGGTAATCATTTGTGGTAAATATCATTTTTCTTACTATCTAAAATAATCCTGATATCATCATCATCAGTCTATTTATATTGCCCCACTGCTCGGGCACAGACCTTCCCTTACATCGAGGGAGCTGGGGCCATAATCCACCACGCGGGCCAATGCGGGTTGGCGGATTTCACATGCCTTAGATTTTTTTTCTTATACGACATGCAGGTTTCATCACGATGTTTTCCTTCACCGTTTTGAGAGCACTCGGTAAATGTACGTAAGTTTCTCCGTCGAAAAAACCGAGGATAACTCATTCGTACACGGCTGATATAGATAGCGTTATTTCTTATGTCGAAAAACAGCGCTGCACACCTCGGTGTCAGCTCAGCTGAAACATGCACCTTTTGCCACACCACTTAGCATAACTATATTGATAACTTACTACTGATTGATTTTTTTTGTAAGCTTATGTAATTGGTGTATGGCAATAAACATATTTTCTATTCTATTCTATTCTTTTTTTGTTAGTAACTTACTTAGACACAAGATTATCTAAAGATCACCGGAAAAGTTGTTTCAATAACAAGTTCTTTTCGGAAAAGTCGTAGGCGTCACACAAGGACGGACAGACCTACAAACAGTTAGTTGTGCCACTTAGGAGCTATTAAGTTTATATTCATGGGGTTTACGCTACGGTTCGTTACCTATTTTTAGAAGCTTGTTTTTTGTTTAAATTTTCTATATATCGTCGATGCGCGTGCAATACCGCGGAAGATCAGTTTGCGCAAAATTGAAATATAACGCCAATGGATTATTAACGCGTATTGGCTTGTTGTAGATTCAATATCAATTTACGTTACTTTCTTATAAAGTAAGTCACAAAAAAGTCACTACTTAGTTCGATCCGTAAAATATAGTCAAATGACTAGTTTTCCATTTTTTTTTCACCTCCTGTAAAATCGTACAAAAAACGCCGGAGTGAAGAGCACGGCGCAGTGTCTCGATATTCGTATTTTTAAGAATATTGGATGAATTTTGGCAGGGAAATAAAAATACGCCTTTTTTTAAAACAAGTTCTCTTATTTATAGTACCCTACATTTTGATATATATTTTATATGAATAACTATTTCGGTTTAGATATAATTTTCATTTTAAAAGACATGGAAGGGGTTATGTTTGCGATTTTGCGATTTGCGATTTTTTTCTATCGAGCGAAGTTTGTCCAATCGTATATCGGTATTCATCAGTCTCTAAATAGACACCCCAAGATTGCTATATATTTTTTTCAGACGTTTTATTTTAGTAGTTAGTGCCGTAGCCTTAATAGAAAAACTGTGAATCCGCGCATACGAAGCATTAAACACACCATCTTTATGTAGGTACCCATGTATCATTAATAAACAATTTTGAATCAAACAAATAGTTTGCGGGCTAACTGTTTGCCTGATATGTCCAGTCCCCTTGTAGCAAATGTTAAAATTGAGGTCATTCTCAAATAAAAACTGAAATTAAATACATTCAACAACAGAATCTTTAATCGATTTCATTCAACTATAGAAATCGATTCGACAGATAGCTTGTTATTTTATCATTGCGAAATGTCAACCAAGATAGAACCCAACTACATAACATAAATCTTATAAATACTCTACAATATTTCTAAACTTACATGCTATAAGCGTACCAGTTTAGAAGAAATGAATATGCGTTTTAATAGATAAAGGTTTGGTGCCAGTGTAGGCGGAGTATTAAACTATCTCTCGCTCGTAAATTGCGTTCGGTTGACTGTTATATTTTATCACATTTTTAAACATATTATTTGAGTTAAACATAAAGTATGAAAAAAGTCAATTGCGTTCGGTAGACTTGTTCAGACGATTAGCTATTATATTTTATCACACTTTTAAACATATTATTTTAGTTAAACATAAAGTATAAAAAAAGTCAACGAAAAGTTTAGCTGTAAATATGTTTTCTGTGATTGAAACTGTTTCTGTGATTGAATCGGTTACTCCGCTTGTTAGATAAATGCATGCCGCTGTTGCCTATATTTAGCATAAATAAATAAAATAATTTTATTCAATTTATAAAAGTAAGATAAGATAAGATAAATATTCTTTATTGCAAAAAGAAAAGAATTACACAAAAGAAATAGGCTAATATCGTTAATATTACAATTGGCGGTCTTATCGCTCAAAGCGATCTCTACCTACTATTACCTATAGTAGTACCTACTTATACAAAAATAAATAATATAGTACTTACTTATTACACAATTAAATAAAGGAAGAACGGGTCGGGGCCTCGCCAGAGAGTCTTGATGCCGCTTCCTAATGTTTGTTATCAATAAATATAATTTTGTAAAATTTTGTGTTATACGAAAATGAAACGCACAATTAATTAAGCATTTTGGGCACGTTGCCGGACAACGGGGATCGGTTGAACTATCTGTAATGCTAAGTCATTCAGATAGTTCAACCGACCTATTGTACATATAGTTTTTAGTTTAGTTTATATATATTTTTTAGGTTAATATTATAATAGTTATTTAGAATTTTTATTATTGTTATATGGAATAAATAATTAATTAATTGCAAATTTTTCTATTGTAATTGTTATGGTACTGGCCGGTAACGGTGGAACCACACCTTTACCGGCCTCTACAAAACACACATGAAATCATAGTTTGGCATATTATATAAAATCTATGTGCAATAAGTGTGTACGACTGTGTTTAACATCGACTGTTAGGTAATTTCAGAAGTTACGGGACTATTAATATTTGACATATACGCGAGTTCAAAAGAGGCGTAAATGGCTCGCTATTGTATTTTTATTATTATTAAACTTTTTACACATTAAAAAACTGTATAAAGGCGAACTTAATGCCTTGCGGCATTTTCTACCAGTTAACCTTTGGTGATGCGGAGAATGTTGAGGCGGTTTATTTAAGTAACGTTGAATTTAATAATTAAAAGTAACTCCACGACCCATCAATGAACCATTGACCAATGACCCATCAATTTTTATTTGAAATTTAAATCTTTGAGGCCAAAAAAGTCATCATAATCAACTTATTTAAATTTGTCAAGGCATAATGATGACAAACCGGGATCAACTCGACAACGCAGAAGCTATGGATTACACATATCTTAGATTTTTTCCTCATATTGATATCCAAAAAACCGAGGAAAAATTGATACGGTCGAGCACAGATATAGGTGTATACGAGAGTTTTTAAGGTTGAGATTATCTCAAAAACTACTTGACCTATTGCAATAATTCTTTCACTGTTAGATAGATAAAAGTTAAAAATATGTAACTGTAAAATATTATAAAATTCGGTCCAGTAGTTTTTGAGAAAATCTCATCATTATTGAGGCCCCTTGCATACTTTTCTCTGTCTTCTTGTGTACACTGACCTGGGTTCGAGTCCACCGAGCTCTCGAAGAGACCTAAAACCAAAGAAATCAGTCGTTCCGGTATGCACCGAGGTCGACAACCTCGCGAATGTGGGCTTGAATATGCGCGTGCGCTTTTAACAGTCACAATGAGAGGCGCACATTTGACTTGTGTATGTTACAGAACTTATATACAACTTGGCGGTCTTCTACTTTGATTTATTCCTTACTCATCATCAGGTTTATCAGATGACGTAAAAATGTGTTAGTCTCATAGTAAAAACTAGCTGTACCCCTCAACTTCGTTTGCGTAGAGGAGGAGGATGGAGGAGATCAGGAGGCAGATCTTCCTCTCTGGATCCTTGTTTCCACATCACATATCGCCATGGCCTATGAGCTATCCGGATATTTCAACTATCTCCTAGTGAAACTCCTATCAAAATCCCTTCAGTAGTTATGGCGTGATACTTGCACAAAGTCACAGACAAACAGACAAAAATTCTAAAATGAGTTTTTGGTATCAGTATCGATCCTAAAACACATTACAATTATTCTTTTCAAAAAATATCCAATGTACAGACACAAATTTTTTACAGTCTTATTATATGTATAGATAGGTATTATATATTATGTAAGTAAATAAATGATGTATGTAAGCTCTTCACTTTATTTGACCAAATGCAATATTCTGTACCTAAGTATTTATAAAATATAAATACATACTACGTGACAGGAAAAATAATGATAATGTAAGAACCGGCCCAACCCAAAGTATTTTAAGATGATGTCATCATCCTGTGATTTTTTGTTTTGTTTAGTTTATTTATTAAAATTTAAACTAGCAGTGCCCTCTTGGTTTCGCCCGCGCATGAAGATTATAACTAAAATACCTATCTCCTTTGTCACTCAAATAACATTACCTTCCTCCGGCAGCTGGGTACACATTTCAATTATGATTCTACCATCATAATAGTTATAATAGAATAGCTTTAAAATAGTAATCAGATATTTATGCCATACGAAGTACCTAATCAGAATGCGCATAAACTCATAATGACTAAACACAGACTAAAACCACTGAAAAAAATGCCAGAATCATTGGTGTCTGTTCAACAGTGGACATACAAGCTGAAAAGAAATTCAACGCATTTAAATCTTCACTAACGAAGCATTTATTGAATCGAACACTGTATTCAGTGATGGAGTTTTTTGACGAACCATTATGAGGACTTACATTTTATATTCTTGTAAGTATATTGTAATAATCTTTTTGGCAAATAAATGTATTTGTAGGAATATTGTACATGTGATGTAATTAACCATCTTCGAAGGGTCGATTAAACAAAATTTATAAACGACCACAACTTTTTACGTAAAAACCACATCGTGACCAGTGTCAATGGTGGTTCAGTCACTTCCCATACAAAAGGATCGATTGTGTAATCGACTGAGTATTCTTTAATTTGTGCGACATTTATCGTGCGTTTCAAAATAGCTTTCCGGGTGGTAGGTACCTACCTATACCGAAGCCCAAATCAAGTGTCTTATTTTGTAAACAAATGTGATCGTCTAATTACATGTTGTGATGAGGGTGTACTGAAGGAACTGATTGATTGAACCTGTGCATCATAAAGCGACTGTGAAAATATATCTCCTAAATATATTGGTTATTCAAAACATATCTCCTCTCGTCTCCTCTTCGCTTTGGTGGGAGGAACCGGGCCTTAGTCTGTCATCTTTAATAGAGTTTCATAAATTACAACTACTGCAGCGGCCGTTCATCCGTTCAATGTGTTTCAGCCTTTATATAAAGTATCCTGGCAGAATCATCGGTTACCATAACAAAAAAATTGGTTACCATAGCAATAAAATTGATTACCATGGCTATTGTGCTTGAAATAATAAAATGGGACCCCATACCCAAAAACTTTGCTAGTTTTGCTACCGTTTAAAGCACAATACAAATTGGCTAGATATACCATATTCTAAATGCCTATAGAGGTGGTTAGTTTCTAGTGAAAGTGTGCTAAACATAGACAGACAGATCATTCTATGGGCCTAGGGCTGACTAGATAATGGAAAGTGAACCACTGTTGTGGTCGGTTCAATAGAGTCTAATGAACGCGAGGAGTAAGGGGCGTAGTGGTTGGGTCACTGGAGTCCAAGGTTCGATCTCCGTCAAGCACAGCCATGTATTGTACCAATGAGTTTTTCTCATATATTTCGAAGTTAGTACCGAATGCTTTCAAAATTTAAAATGATGAACGAAAACATTAAGATGTAACCTAACCGCCTGTTTTCGCCACTACCTACTTTGGCCATAGCGTGATGGGCGAGCCTGATCGTCGTCTTTATAACACTAGATTTACTTACCTTATTCATCATCATCATAAGTCTATTTATATTGCCCCACTGCTCGGGCACAGACCTTCCCTTACATCGAACCTTATTATTATTACTACTGAAAATTACCACGACCACGTCTAAAGCCAAACTTCAATACTGTTGTTTATCTTCCTTATGCCTATTTCCATCTGTTGGAACTTAGAATTTTAATCGCGTAATAAATAAAAGAAAAATATCTAGTTCGAGGTCGAACGCAGAACCTCACGAAAGCGGAGCGACGGCACTCCCCGCTGAGCTACAGAGGCTTTTTGTTTAGTCTCATTACCAAGCTACCTACAAAATATATTAAATGATGTCAAGCCGTTTCAATGTAACTTAGTTACAAGAAACATCAAACGATTTTACGAGCTAAGCAACGTTGACCGAGGTCTGTACCTGGATGGGTGACCTAGTGACATTTTCATCTGAGCCCCTTCGTGCCTCGGAAAGCACGTTAAGCAGTTGGTCCCGGGTGCTGTCGCGCGGCAGCAGTTGTTAGGCCATGTCAGAGGCCTACAAGCGGCTTGAATTTGACAATAGGTTTGTTAAACCACTTTTTTAGTGTAATAACGTTAGGTGAGATTAAAGAAAACATTGATCCCAACATATCATACTAACTGATACTAATATTTACATAGTCTAAACAATGCTCTGTCCGTCTGTCCGTCTCTTAGGTTCACACGTGTTGAGTTGACTTTCACTTGATGCGAAGGGCCGAGGTCGGCGCGGGCGCAGCATTCCGATACAATGTGTGAATGAGACAAGAATCTGTCTCTAATATATTGATCGTTTAGGAAGATATTAAAAACACTAAGAAATTCAAACGATCAAAGAGTTTTCCAGGATCAAATTCAATTCAATTTAAATATACTTTATTTGCACACAAATGAAAATACATCAGTTACATATAAAACCAAAGTTAGCTAGTGTACAGACAGGCGGCCTTATCGCTTTAAGCAATTTCTTCCAGGCAACCTTCGGGTGATGGAGATATTGTATCAAAACAGCGTAGCGGGTGCAAAAATGTCATAAAATGATCAAGTTGTTGCATTACTTTTTGAAGCTTAACAACTAATGGAAAGAGACTCAATTCCTTTACAAGACTGTTCAGTATACATACATACATACATACATATTCATTATGAGAATGATGTCCGTAGTTAGAATCAGAAACAGTAATTATTATGGCAAGTCAAAACATTTCGTATATTTTTGAATTTACATTTACACCACTGCAAAGAAAAATCTCGATTTATATACCAGACAGACTGACCCACCGACACTCCAAACCAACAGCCCCAATTAAGTTTTAGGTTCTTATCCCTGCAATAATGTGGAACTGACGTGGTCGTCATTGAGTGCATTCAGATGCGATCAGAAACGGGTCCTGCTAGACTAGATGCATCACATATCTTCTCTAAGGGGCCTCTACACGTTGGACCCATGTCCCCGTGTAAGCCTTTCAAAGACCGGGTTTTCGTCAAACTCTTGGGAGATACATGATTAATAGTGACTCTTATTTTTCATTTCCTGTAAGCCCAATAACTCTTTGATGATGTATATAAAAATTAGCGCATTCAGATGCGCTCAGAGACGAGTCCTGCTAGATGCATCACATCTCTCTCTCTCTAGGGGCCTCTACACGTTGGACCCATTTCCCCGTGAAAGCCTTTCAAAGAACCGGGTTTCTTCAAACTCGTGAAATCTTGGGAGATACATAGAGAGGCAGATAGACTCTTTATTGTACAAATATTTTACAATATAATATTGTAAAAAATAATCAATAACTATTATTTTATTACATATTTATTATATGATAAACTAGATGCATATACATACATAATAATAATAGTGACTCTTATAACTTTTGCTTTTATTTCATCCAAGTCTGTAACACCTTGCTGATCAGTTGCTGATAGATATAAAAAAGATGGATAGTCATGTACTAGATAGTATGTCGTTTTCACGGTCTGCGGTGCACGAGAGCGACGGCGATGGCCGATCTGCGCGTGCGCCGCGTGCAATCACATTATGGTTAGTGGTTTGGTAGTTGGTGCGAGTTGAAAACTTATGGAGAAAATTGTTGTAAAATCCAGTTCCTTCATTCATGATAAAATAATAAATCTACTTTTGGCCTAATATCCTATATCCTATGTAAATCCCCTGATCAATATGAATCTAACGATAACTAATATATGAAAATCTCAAGTCGTTTAAGGTATAGAACGCGAGGAAGGTATTCAATAAACATTCATCCTCTTTTTATGGCATTTGTGACCAAAATTATTTGAAATAAGCTTAGGAAATAAGTATAATAATCGTGCTACACTTTGTTGCAAAATTAAAGACTATTATTTTATTTTTAAAACGAATAAGAAACGAGTATATCCGCCAGAAGACAAAGGAGGATGACATTGCTCATAGAATCAGTAAACTGAAGTGGCAGTAGGCTGGTCACATCTGTCGTAGAACTGATAACCGATGGGGTATACGAATTCTCGAATGGAGGTCACGAACGGGTAAACGTAGTGTGGGACGCCCCCACACTACGTTTACCCGATAGTGAATTAAAAACGCGTCTGCTTGTCGTTTGTACCAAACATGCGTTTATGAGAGATGTTCACGCGATTGCGTTCGGTGTGAAATATTGTACGAATATTACGTTGCGACATTGTACAGTTAACAGCACATCACAACCGTTGAAATATAGCTCGTATTGTCATCGTGTAGAGTGCCCGAGCAACACATTCAGATCAAGGAACAAAACTAAAGACATGACACATTTTTGAATGTTCGTTACAATTAGGTACATAGAGTGTACTTTAACTAAACTATCTACGAGTAAAAGTATTTTTATAACCAGTCAAGTAGTTCTTGAGAAATCTCAACCTTACGTACACAGGAAAGTTTTTAAGGATGAGATTATTTCATAAACTACTTGACCTATTGCAAGAGTTCTTTCACTGTTAGATAGATAAAAGTTAAAGCTATGTAACTGTAAAAGAATTACTAAATTCGGTCCAGTAGTTCTTGAGAAAATCTAAACCTTATTGCTGCCCCTGTATAATTAACTCTTTTGTGGACTTAGGTATTCGCTTCGCTTATACAGTAATGCCACTTTCTCCGACCTAAAGGACTCTCCTGGGGTAAATTGTCATGCAAGACGCGTAATATCCTACATTTTATCGAGGTTAGTGTTCCAGTAGATAAATGTAACATTCATATGACATTTGTTTTCCTTGGATTATAATTTTCTTACAGCACAGTAACTTATAGAAAACTACTTATGATTGACATTATATAATATTCATTATTTAATGTCAATTCACCCTGGGTAGCCGCGTCTTCTTGTCTTCATACAGAGGAGTCGCCGTAGCGTCATCACTCTGGACGAAGCAGCTCGACAGTCACGTTCACTCCCGAGTGTCCCGAGCTTGTAGCGGGACTCTTGATTGATAATACTTTACTTGTGGTCATCAAATAAAATCCTACAACAATTACAAGTCTGCACTTTATTAAACTATGAATGAATTTATGCTTTCAGTAGTTTTTTTTCTCGTGTTGTTTAGTGACCAAACCTATTTGTCAGAGTTATTCAGCCGCCCGTAGGCCTCTGACGTGGCCTAACTGCTGAAAGACAACAACCGGGACCAACTGATACTTTCTTTCAGTAGTTATGCTGTAAGTTTGTACATGATTAGGATTCTAGAATCCTAGTAATTATTAAGTGTTCTTTAGTTAGATTATAAAGAAAATTCTGAATAAATTATTAAATAAATTAATGTATACTTATTTGTATTGTTTCAGGTAATGCAGACAATTTTCAGACGGAGATATAAGTTTAAAATGGTTTATATATGACAATTTGTATACTAAACGTATAAGTAATAAGTAGATAATACTAACAATTATATGGACCACTGTTGTTCGAAAGAAATGTTATTATTATTAAATATTTGACAGTCGTAAGAGCGCACTCACGCTCAGCTCGCGTTCAAAACTGTCTGTGATTATATCTCGGCCAAGATCCACTTCGGGTAAACCAGTGCTGTAAGTCGTAATGTTTGTGTATTAATAATAATATGTCTAAAACCTAATCGCGTGCTATTTATACTACAGTGGCATAGATTACCACACTTGCACAGTGCCGGATTAAGTCAGCGCGGGCCCATAGCAAATTATATCAAAGAGCCCTTGGTTTGGTTTCGATTCTTAAGTTTAAAGTGTTCAAAAAACAAATTCAAATGCACTATATTCTACATAGAAGACACAACAATCACAGAAAGAAAAATACAAAACATCATGTCCAATTTTGGCGGCCCTATAGCTTAAAGCAATATCTTCCAGGTAACCAACTAATAAGGGAATGAAAGAATAATAAAATAGTGAGAGGTAGAGCTAGAAATACAAGAAGAATAAAATAATGCAACTGTTCCAAATATACTTTTCTGGATTTATTATGTTGCCTATAATAAATGCAGAAAAGTTTATTTGTAACAGTTGTTGTTTCGTATTTAAAGATTATCCAATATCAAAATCCATTTCTCTGCAAATCATGTCCTATGTTCATTAAGGTGAGGTGATTTAGACGTTCTTGGACCATTTTTAGTCTAGAGACACATGCGGAAAGTACGCGACGGAATTCACAAAACTCAAGTCAAAAACAGAACTTCTGCTTATAGCTGTAACGCTGCTTTTAACTTGTAGCGGTGACCCGCTTTTGTTTCGACGCCGGACTCATTCCTGCCAGACAGAAAGCAGGGTTATGGCTATGGGCAGAGTGACTTAAATTTTGTGAATTCCGTGGCGTACTTTCTGCATTGTGAGTCCCTCCCTAGGCGTCGTAGTTGCGCGGGGCCCTCAGTGCGCGGAGCCCTTGCTTAATCCGGCCCTGCACTTGCATCAGAGTCGTGTGGTGAGTAAAGCCTGCGGGTACAGCCTTGATATTTCACGTCGAGAACGGCCGAGTGTTGACCGCTTCGTAATGATTTACTATGATTCCTATATTATAATGATATTTATGGACTTTGGAGTTGAAATATAATTTATGTTATAATTATTAAAGTTCATTGATACGTTGCGATCGTCAATCTTAGCTTCTTGTGTGTTTTATTCCATTCGGTTTCTTAATAAATTTTTATCCGGTGCCAGACGTTTGCTTGCCTATGCCAAGTTTTCTTTACCGTTGAAACTTTTGTACAGAATCTTCGACTACGACGTCATAAAAAGCCGTCAATGAACATGGAATTTGTGCATATTTGCCAAGTTTTGCGCACGTGTCTGGTACCGGGGTTACACTTTGAAATCGACACTGTTAGTCAGAAACGTGATTAATGTTAAGACGATCTAAGGCATCGGCCCTTTTCTAACTTGCCGTTTTTTAACGAAGTGTGATAGCGACAAAACATAGTTTAAGGCAAGTGAGGTTAAACTAAGTTTATTGCTAACAGCATAAATGTTTTTATCCACCAATCAAATCACGTAATCAGACAATACAATATTTGATTCGTTTTTCGATATTACAACCTACATCTATTGAATTGATGGTTAAAGTTTTCATCCCTTGTAGGTATCAATAATTTTTCATGCATATATAATAATTTGTCCTTTTATGGCAAAATAAACTTAATAATGAAGTTTCTATGAAATTAGTGGGACGCGACGTCACCTCTTACTGTCTGATAAAAGCCTAGTACAAATTGATGAAATAAAGTTTAAAATGATATGAAGTGTATTCAGTATTTGCTAGAAACTAAGTGGACTTCAAATGCCTCTAAATGCCAAAGAAAACACAGATTTCCTCACTTCGATTAACTGTTTTTGCGTAGACACAATCTAAACCGAATAACAGAAATAAAACTCATAATGCACGCATAATGCCACCGCTAAAGGAAGCGCACAAAATGGTGCACCATTTCCGCACAGATGCAAGTCAAACGTTTCCTTCATTTACACCATTGCGTAACGGGACGCTGACCATCCGGAAATTGACCGTCAATGGTCGTCACGTCACATCACTCACCGTCATCAATGATCGTCATGTTCCATGACCATAATTCAAGTGACTGGCGAAAGCCGCGTACACTGAGAAAAACGGCGTTTTCTGTAGCAGCTAAAATTACGAAGCTAAAAAAAGAAAATAATTTTATCCAAAAAAAAATCTAACTAGCTAGGAAGACAAATAAAACAGCAAAACACTTGACTGTTCCTAGAGTTTGAACCGTTTTTCCTGTATACCGCAGCCCAAAGTGTCTTATTTTGAAAACAAATGTGTTCTTCTAATTACCTGTTGTGATGTAACACTGAAGGAACTGATTGATCGAACCTGTTCATCATTGTGAAAATAAAGTGATCCGATCTAATAATGTGAAAATAACTACGCAATAATCACAGAACAGCTTAAAATGTTAGTAGGGTAGTTTTTGTTTACATAATAAAACACTTGATTTGGGCTTCGGTATAGTTGGGAATACTTAACAACGACTGCTTTTCTTTCCGTGTATCTACAAACTGGGCCAACGAAGGCCCAGAACGTTGACTTGATGACTTGGCTAGAAAAATAAGAACGATTGATGATTATGCGTTTTGTTCTTTGGTAAGAGTCTTACCGGACAAGAGGTCATAGTTGATCCTATCTTATACACGGCTTTAGAAATAATAGAACTATGTTTCCTTTAAACGCATGTAAGTTATTTTCGCGATTAAATTCAAATAAGTATCAATAGGTATCATTTAAACCCATTTGGTACGATTCGCAAATGGTCCAATCGTCAACTCGCAAAAGGTCAAATTCGCAATGCCTACATCGAAAATTAATTTAATAAGATGTTTGACGACTAAAAATTAAGGATTTCTTTTTAAATAATTACATCTAAGTATACAATATAATAAGACTGTAAAAGAAGTTGTGTCTGTACATTGGATATTTTTTGAAAAGAATAATTGTAATGTGTTTTAGGATCGATACTAATGGCAAATATTTTTTTTAATATTTGTCTGTTTGTGACTTTGTGCAAGTCATCACGCCATAACTACTGAAGGGATTTTGATGGAAGTTTCACTAGGAGATAGCTGAAATATCCGGACAGTTTTCATAGCAATGGCGGTATGTGATGTAGAAACAAAGATAAAGAGAGGAAGATCTGCCTCCTGTTATCCTCCATCCTCCTCTACGCAAACGAAGTTGCGGGGTACAGCTAGTACTTACTTAATATAATAATTATTTTCAGTTTCAAACCGGCTAGCATCTATTACTATCGCCTTAGACTTTGCAAAACCAAGGACGTTCTTAATAACCATAATTAGTTGCTCACCTATGTAATTTCTTTCTCAAAATCAGAATAGCACTTAAAACGGTCGACCGTTTAGAATCGAGATCATTTTAAATCAAATCACATACATCATCTACTCGTAAATTGCTCGCCAAGGCACTCGATACGTCGCGTGACGGTGTGACAGGTGGTCTAGCTCATCTAGTTCGCTGGATATCTGTGATACAGGGTGAATTTTTAAACTTCTTCTGCAGTGCCTCTCCACTACTGAGAGCTGGCCGTCAGTTGAACATACAGGGTGTAACGTAAAGGGTATATGAAGCCGAAGGGACGGTGTTCAGTATCGGTAACTGAACAACTTTTGTTCTACGACTTTTCGAAAAAAAATTTAATGTCTCATACAAATCGATCAGCTGACCGGTGCGAAATGTATGAAAAGTCCAAAAATAAATTCGCGAAAATCGAAAAGTCGTGGAACAAAAGTTGTTCAGTTACTGATACTGAAGGAGGGTGCTCCTTTCGGCTTCGTATACCCTTTACGTTACACCTGTATCTCCCTCTGTCTTGAGCCAGTCGGAAAAGCTCTTCGACGCTGGCTATCGCTGTCCACTCCCTTATATTGCGGAGCCACGATTTCTTCCTTCTGCCAACCCGCCTCTTCCCCTCAATCTTGCCCATCAAGAGTGTGAGGAGGAGAATGTGTAGGTATGCGAGGGTGTTTGGATATGTGTGTTTGTGAATATGCGTGAGAGGGTGTGCGTGTCAGCGAGAGGGAGGGTGTGTTTGTGTGTGCGTGTGGTGTGCGTTAAGATAGCGACGTGTGTGAAATATGTATCTGTCCTTATCAATCCTTGATATAGATCAATCTAACGATATCCCATGCATCAGTTCAGCATCCATCCGAAAACGATAGCAACGAAATCCATTACTCTTCTTCCACTTGCGGTAGTCGGCTAAAAGACACCCTGTATGTGTCCAGTGCGCACGCGCCGGCCAACGGGACTGAATTACATTCCCCATTATGTCCGAGTGTCGTTCAGGAATGTCGTGAGAAATCTTTGGTATTTTTCAATTGGATGATAGATTGCTCTATTATCGGCAGCTTTTGATTATAAAAGGATCATCTATTACTTATTTTTGATTTGATCTATCTCTATATTTATTACTGCTCTAGGGATTTGCGACGTAATTTTCCTTTTCAGAATTTGTTACTTTAGGTAACAACTAGTCTTCTCTTCTTAATAAAGAAATAATAGGTACTTAAGGGCCTTCCATGAGCCAACTAGCGCCGCCGATCTTAAAAAAATAATAACTTCCAATATAATAAATTTTATTAAAAAAGCTATTTACAAAGTGTTTATTAAGATAAATACTATTTTTGAAATGCTTATTTATAACGTGATTCAATTTCGGTAAGTTGTAGTTCGCATAATTGCGAAAAACGGCCGTTTTTGGCACATTTGTGAACTACAACTTAGCTTGTCGCAATTATGCCATGTATTGTATATTGAAAAATGGTATTCATCCTAATAAACATTTTGTAAATAGCTTTTTTAATCTAATATCGGCGACAATCATACTTGCTATTTAGGAGGTTTCACCTTTGTACAAAATAAATCATACAACGTTAAAATACCCTAACAGAATTACTGCGACAAAATTACCATTTCACTTCCACAACAAATTTATATCCGCGCAAAGAACGGAATACTAATATCTGTAACGAAAATAGTGATTAGGCGGGGTTAACGGTTCGAAACGGTAACACAACGTAACGTACGGTAACGCACGTTACGATCTGTCTATCACTAGTAGGTCACTGTTATAATGACTGTATTATATTATGACATTGATGAATGAATGATGATAGTCAGGAATAGGTATCGTGAATTTTAAAGATCATCATGAGTAGAGGAAATGATGCTTTGTCGGTTTCGCAAAGAGTCATTACGTTGTATTGGTTGTTTTAACACTGTTAGTAGATGTATTAGGGATGTGAATTTTTGGGAACTTCAATTACGGGACAATTGCATGGTCCGGTGAATGCAAGAGTATCTCAATGTCAAACGTTCTGAAAATGTTCTCAAAATATCTAATAACCTACCTATATAAGTTTGCATGGCGATACAGGCTCCACCTAGTGCGGTGTCCAATGGTAAACTGACTAGAGCTGTAATCATTTTAGTAAATAAATAAATTTTGAATTTGATTTGATGGCAGATCTGTCCAGTAAATCTCTATTTTAAATGGTTCTTTATTAGTACAGCTAACAGCAGATCAAGTGTAACACTTTGGACTTTGGACCGTTCTTATTATCTGCGTCATAAGAGTTGAATTCGTACTACAAGTGTTACCATTGATTTGCTGTTGTCTGTACCTTATTCGTAGCATCTAATCGCAGATTTGGAACTAAGAGACGTCTTTCGAGGAGCGCAGCGTTGTCATCCTTCACATTTTAATTTTCCTTACCTTGGATGACTACGTTCGAAAGACGCCGTTGTCGCGACGGCGCCGGCGCCGCCGCGTAAGCGTCGCGTTGACGCTGCATGAGCGCTGACATGACATCGACGCTAGAAAGACGCTGGTGTGTGGTCTCATATTACTTCCTTAGCACATCAAACACATTACGATACGATTCTGGTCTCGAAACATAGGTACTTTTAATTTCTACTGTATACCGATACTGTTCGGTACCTCAAGGGGAAAAAAGGAACCCTTATATCACTTTGTTGTCCGTCTGTCTGTCAAGACCTGTATCTCAGCCACGCGTGGACAGATCAAGTTGAAACGAATACCCAATACTCAGGTCTGCAACCTCATTTCGCCGTTAAAAAATCAAACTTTCACGTCAACCCAACAAAAGATATGGCCGCTTATGTCGCCTTTCCCCCTTTTGTGTATGAAAACGCGACAAACTCAAAATCTATGGGGTACTTCCTATTTTGACCTAGAATCATGTAATTTGGCAAGAAGCTAGGTTTCACAAGTAAAGGAAAAAATTCGAAAACTGTAAATTTACTTTTTATATTTGCAGTTGACGCCTGGTATGTCGATGTACGTTATCAGTTTCGAAAATGCATAGATAAGTATGTCCCTAAATCTAGTTTATCTTTTCGTTAGAGCAAATGTTATGGTGAAGCACGGAACCCTAGTTGACTGACTTGCTAATGCATAGAGCCACAGATGGTAGGATTTTAGGGACAATTTCGAGTAAGTATATTATCGAAAGTCCAAAAGCGGGACTGTCCCGTATAACGCAGGGTGACTGCCTTAACTTAAGATACCGGAAACTTCAGTCACAACCAGTTCGTATGGAAAGTAAGGCCGGCCCGAGGTCGTAGGTATGTATTGTACTAACAATTATTGATACGTGTATTGTATACAATAGTTTGTATCTTGTATCCATGGGAATTCTGTTGTTTTGTTTTTAGCGCTTTCATTGAGTCGTTTGCTTTAGGCCGTACTAGTCGGGTAATACTGGTACGATCTAACACAGAGAAAAGTGTACTTACAGGAGTATCTTAAAGTTGAAATTTTCTAAAAAAAATAACGGTCAAGTGCGAGTCGGCTGTCAGACTCGCGCACCAAGGGTCCCGTACAATTTTACCATAACTTTTGCTCTAACGAAAAGATAAAATAGATTTAGCGACAAACTTATCTATGCATTTTCGAAACTGATAACGTCATACATCGACATACCAGACGTCAACTGCAAATATAGATAAAAAAAGTCATACATTCGTGATAGAACTTTAAATATAGAACATAAATGGCCATATCTTTTGATTGCGTTGACATAGAAGTTTGATTTTATCACGGCTGCATGAGGTTGTAGACCTGAGTATCTGGTATTAATCTCAACTTGATCCGTCCACGCGTTTCTGAGATATAGGTCTTGACAGATGTACGGCCAACAAAGTGATCCTATAAGGGTTCCTTTTTTCCTCTTGGGGTACGGAACCCTAAAATGATAGAGTCCCAAAAATTTCGGAAGTCAGGATGTCCATTTAAAAACTCGAGTTTTGAGTCCTAAAGATAATGTTTCCGTGTAAATAAAGGTCATTGTCGACCGCATAGCATTCTTTGTGGGAAGCCAAGCGGTTGACATTTCGACAGATTGTTGCATTATGTATGCATATGTATACCTATAGCTTGTAGTATTAATAGCATTGTAATAGGTGTTAATACATATTTGCATGTGATTGTATAAGTTATTGCGTATTGGTTCCGTTCAACTTATAAGAGTATCGAATGGATATTAGATCCGCTACTATAAGATAAGGTTGTGTATATGTATTGTAATAATAAAAGAATTACCTAAAACATAGGCTAATACAGTTAGCTATTAGGCGGTCTTATCACTCTCCTAATAAGTTCTGTAAATTACTTCTAAAGAAGGTTGTCCGGAAGATATCGGTTTCAGCGATAAACCGCCTATTATGATACTAACTTTATATGCATATTTCTTTGTGTAATACTTTTGCAATAAATAATTCAAATTCAATTTATTGCTACCATATGGTTAATATTAGGTCTTAATTAACAGAGTTCGCATATGGTACCTACCCTGTAAGGGCACTACTATATTTTCAGAGGCACTACAGTTTTTATTATATTCGATAGATCAAGTTATGATTATTATACAATATATTTCAATAGGTACAAATTACAACATTATTTAATTTCGTGATTAAAATTCTATAGTTATATGGTTAGTAATTATTAGTAAATTAATTAGTCATCATTAGTAGTGTTAGGTAATTACATTGTGTCGTCAAAAAACTCTTGCAATTTGTAGTAACTTTTATGGACTGAATAATATTTACCTTTATCTTAAAAAAACATTTTATTGGTACACTAAATTCATATGTACTATAATGAGTCTACTACGCTCACTCATTGCCAAAAGTCATTGCAATAGTTCAATAAAAAAGCTCACGATATTACAATAAAGTCAAGCGCACACAATCGACAAAATAAAAAATACTGAACTAATTTAATTTACTGTCACTTCCCTGTTACGCTCGTTACACACACAATGGGTTTATTACGTTAAAGTGTCAGACAAAAATTGGGCAAGAATTTATTCATAATTTGAAATTATAAAATACTGGCCGGTAATAGTAGAATAGCCACGGGGAAAAGAAAACAACCTGTTACTGTCACGAGCCCAAATTTGAATTAAGAACCTGCTTCGCACGTTTTTTTATCTGGTTTGACCTCAATTCGAAACGTTCGACGTCGAAAGGCCGCGGACCTTCTGTACAATTTCCACTTTTCAATTTCACTTTCGTTTTTGATGGATCGTAAGAAATTCTTGTGGTTATTTTATCTACAGAAATGCCGTTCTAAGTCTGGAATATGGGTGAAAGATTATTATTACGATTACTAGATCATACAAGTGAAATATTATGAAACAAAAACAGAGAAATAAACTTTTATGAAGATTTTGTACAAGTTTTAGAACAATTTATATTCGTAATGTAATTCGAATATTCGTATGGTGTATAATTCTTATTAAAATTATAAAAAAAGTGTTGTTTCCTAATAACAACCATAAACTGACATTACATATATTCGTTTTTCTAGGTCAAGACTCTACCTATTCATTCGCTGAATTTTTTACCCAAAGGTTGTCTGGAAGAGATCGCTTTATCACAATTGGCGATAAGAACGCCAATGTAATTGTGATATTAACATATTTCTTTTGTGTAATTCCTTTTTTTGCAATAAAGAATATTTATCTTATCTTATTAAGTTGAATCTAATTGGATATTAAGTCGCCATTTGATTCGGTACCTTTATTTTCCCATGCATAATGAACGCGGTACTTAGTTTTCCTACACAGATAGACGTGAAAAGCATTCTTTTGCGTTTTCACTAAAGTAAAATCATTTAGGACTTCCGCCTTTACATAGTAAAGGTACGGTGGAACACAGAGAAAGGTGTACAGGAGAGTTTTGAAGGTTGAGATTTTCTCAAAAACTACTTGACCTATTGCAAAAAATATTTCACTGTTTGATAGATAAAATTGAAAACTATGTAACTGTAAAGATCTATTAAATTCGGACCAGTAGTTTTTGAGAAAATCTCAACCTTATTGAGGCCCCCTGTATACTTATCTCTGTCGTCGACTGTACGTTCTAACACAGATAAATGTGTACAGGTTAGTTTTTAAGGTAGATTATCTCCAAAACTACTTGACCTATTACAATAATTCTTTCAATCTTAGATAGATAAGTTAATACTATATAACTGTAAAATAATTATGAATTTCGATTCAGCAGTTTTTGAGAAAATCTCAACCTTATTGTGGCCCCCTGCATACTTTTCTCTATTTGTGTACGTATAGAACCTCAGCAGATTTAATTTTGTCTATATTTTACTAAGCTTTATATGCTTTTTTTAGAGGAATAAATATCTAAACTCGATAAAAATACCGGTTCTTTTTTCCCCAATTGTAACGAGTTCGAAGCACTGTGCGACAGAGATCACAGACCGGCCAATGGGTGAGCAAGAACGCAGTTTCACTCTCGACCAATCGTGACCCCAATACTTTCAATGAATCTTATTTTATAACGCGTTTATGTGACTAAAATGTGGAATTAGTGTCACTTTATACTTTTTATAAGGATTTGATAAATACTGGATATCCCTGCTATAAGCTGCTAATATTATTGACCAAACTATGACCTAGAATATTAAGGGCCTTCCATGAGCCAACTAGCGCCGCCAACCTTAAAAAGATGATATCTTCCAATATAATCAATTTTATGAAAAAAGCTATGTACACTATTTTTTAAATGCTTATTTATAACGCGATTCAATTTCGGTAAGTTGTAGTTCGCATAATTGCGAAAAACGGCCGTTTTTGGCATATTTGTGAACTACTACTTAGCTTGTCGCAATTATGCCATGTATTGTATATTGAAATCAAATAAGTCACCAAAAATGATATATGAGCTTTAATGGTCACGTAGGTGACCAAAGGTGGGGCAAAGCTCCATTGAAGTGTGGCAATGTCATTTAGCGTGTAACTTTTAAAAATGGACTATGTCAGCCTAAAGACATGTTAGTTCGAATGAAAGGATTATAATGCAGGATGATAATTATTTAACGAAAAACCGCACAATGTTTATTGTAATATGTAATAGTATACGATTAGTATAATAAAAACGAAAACCGCAAACTATTGATAGAATCGTCAAGATATGCTAATTATCTTTCACCGTGCCGCCAAGCCAACGGCCTCCATTCGAAAGTGTCCGAAAATTTGCGGACGATTCTAATCGATTTCATGTACTTGACATTCAAGACACCGACAGAACACAAATCTCACTCAATACTAACTTCTAAAGCAATAAATGAAAAGTTCAATTCACCTTGCAACGGAAAACGCGAAACAAATTAGCTATGCGACACCAACCGTGATGCGGTTATCTGTTTTACCTCATTTTGAATTTCGAACACGTTTGATGATGTGATTCTTTTTTTTTAAATTAAATAAATTCTTTTTGGAACTTTCTATTTTTAGGTTGTATTTTGGTCTAAAATTAACTTATAATGTTTATAACTGTGTATCTGTTAAGAATTACCAATAGGTCAGGCATTTTCTACAGTCAGGCAACCAAATATCTAAACGCACGGTAATAATTTGTAACGTGATTCAATGTAGGTAAGTTGTAGTTCACAAATGTGCCAGAAACGGCCGTTTTTCGCAATTATGTGAACTACAACTTACCTACATTGCATCACGTTACAAATAAGCATTTAAAAAATAATATTTATAGCAATAAACAATGTGAGCGTAGCTTTTTTAATAAAATTGATTATATTGGAAGATATGATTTTTTTAAGATTGGCGGCGCTAGCTGGCTCATGTCAGCGCCTTAATACGAGTACGTAATAGATTCGTGGGATTTTCTTAAATGACAATTATTTAAAAAAAAATTATGGTTATCCTAAACACGTGTAGAACATTCTGTGGGGCTAGCACGAGTCGCGTTAGCGATCGACGCAACGCCGCGGAGCTGTCAAACTAATGTCAATTGTCAAACGTCTTGTAATAATGTCACTTTGACAGCTCCGCGGCGGCGTTCCGTCGATCGCTAACGCTGACTCGTGCTACAAGGGCGATACTCTTCGTTTTTAAACTTCGTTATTAGTAACAAACAAACGCATAGTTACGCCATCTATTGTCCCTAAGTTACAACTAAAAATAAAATCATCACAACCCAGCTTTTTAGAAGACATAAGGTAGATATTACAAGTGCACGATTCTAATTAAGCTTAATGACCCTTTCTTCCGCAGCAAAATTGTTATTGTTATATTTATAATAAAAATAAACAATTTTCCCTCACGTAACAGATTAAAACTAACAATCATAGAAAGCATGTGAGCGCATAATTGAATGACTAAATAACTAATACAATGCCTGACAATAAGTCACGAGTTGGCTGTTCGTCTCAAAGAAACATTTGCCTAAAATGCCAAATTACTTTGAATGACAATAAATGTTTGAATAGCCACTTCTCGGTTGTTATATTAGCTATGCCATGGACACACACATATGAACACATTATGCGTGTGAACAATTTTTAGCGAAATGTGAAATTCCTTTAAGTTACCGGTAACTTTCACTGAGATGTCGCTTTCTGCGGGGTCAGTGTGTAACTGGCCTTACGCTTCAATATAGATTCGAATTTCGTATGCTTATTGATTTTCTTTTTATTGTGATTTTTGACGGCCAGTTATAAATTTATTTTATTTAGCGATCTCGATAGTTCTAGTTTAGAAACTGGTTGTTTTGACATTTGACTATTCGTTTAACTTTTATTGTATAAAAGGATCTTGACGACGCTGGTAGTGGTTAGGTAGGTATTCATAATTTTAATTATCTATTTATTTGATGCATAAGTTATTTATTTATCGATCAATTAATAAATTTCATTTACTATTATTTCACTTACCACTTTGTCTTTTGGTGAAACAAATTTCATTAGATTTCTTCATATTTAGGACTTATATTGGTCATTGTCAAAAAAGTAAAACCGCGCTCATACAAATTTTGCGCTCAAAATTGTTTCTAAAGCCGAGATCTAGAGTCTATTTTCGGCGTGAATTTATTTTGACGAGATCGCTCTTACAACTGTCAAACAGAGACTGGTCACATTTGAGCGAGAGATCGCACTTACAGTTGTCTTTAATATAGACTTTTGGCTGTAAGAGCGCTATAAGCTCTTAAAAAAGCTTCTGAATCTCGGCCCAGGCTCGGAAACAGAATAACGCCTGTAATTAGCCGGAACCTTTGTAACAATAACGTTATTTAACAAGCCCTGCCGACTGGGCCATTGTATGCAGACGATGCCGGGTAACCCTGTTTCCCATAACGGGCTATTGTTTTCACCTATAGTGGTGTACGAACATCAATATTATTGGATCCTGTAGCGCTTTGTGCGCTTGAAATATCATTGTTGTAATTTAAAAAATCTAGCACTTTTTTAGTTAAGGGACTGACATGAGCCAACTAGCGCCGCCAATCTTAAAAAAATCATATCTTCCAATATAATCAATTTTATTAAAAAAGCTACGTTCACATTGTTTATTGCTATAAATATTATTTTTTAAATGCTTATTTGTAACGTGATGCAATGTAGGTAAGTTGTAGTTCACAAATGTGCCAGAAACGGCCGTTTTTCGCAATTATGTGAACTACAACTTACCTACATTGAATCACGTTACAAATAAGCATTTAAAAAATAATATTTATAGCAATAAACAATGTGAACGTGTTTTTTTAAAATAAAATTGATTATATTGAAAGATATGATTTTTTTAAGATTGGCGTCGCTAGTTGGCTCATGGAAGGCTCTAGCTGTGACTTCATAGGTGTAGAAGAAGTTCTATGATCGGCTTTATAGATGACATGGACGTATTAAGGGTACAGTATAACCTAGGGCTATTAATCATAAACGTGATTAAAGGTACGCCCCCGTTTAGCCCTGTCATCTTATCTTTTTTTAACCAAGTGTGAAAGGAATAGCAACACGATTTAAAGGAAGTGTGGTTTAACTAGGTTTATGAATAACAGCATAGTAGGCTGACTGGCTTAGGTAGAAATATAATTATATTCTTTACTATTAAGATCATAGAGATATGTAGAGAAACCGTCTCCAAAATCGATCAAGCATTTGAGCATTATTAAAAAAAAGCAATTATTATTATTGATGTGTAAAAAAAATGAACAATAGTAACATTGCCAGTAGTTACCAATGTAAAATGTCTCGATAGTCACTACGTAAATACTTTCATTGCGAATTACTGGATTGGTGGGATTGTATTTCCGCTACAGCCCTCTAGAGATGCAACAAAAATCCCACCTATCCCGTACGTCGCAGCTATGGTATTTACGTAGTCGTTAGCGAGAGAATTTAAGTTGACCACTCTTAATAATGGTATAGGAAACTGTTAGATAAGTTTTTTTTCATCTTTTACAGAAAGAGATAAAAAAAATCACATTCGAACAATTTATTGTGTTGACTTATAGTCGATTTTTCTGGTAATGTCTCCTCTATTATTTATTGTTGTAGTTATATTATATACCTTGACATACTGTACTGACTAACATTACTCGTTATGTTCCATTATTACTGAAACGACAAAATAACTTCCTCCGTTAAACCAGCGATATTGCGCTTCGGAATCATTACGAAGGTAATAGAGAAAATGTCTGTTTAGCGTGATCCAGCGCATTTTCGCTGACGAGCCAGCTGAATGGTACAGTGACCCAGTAGCTGATTGACCTTGTCTAGTTAGAACAGATCCGGAGTAAGGTGACTCTGGTAGAGCCCTTGTTGTAATTAAAGTGCGCCCATTTTTACTCGTATACCGAACACATAAGATAACAATAGGTTTAGACCCTAAACCACACGAGAAGAAGAAGACCATAAGTCAATGCACTTCAGGCATTAATGTAATATAAAATATACAGTCAACGCCTATATTAAAATTGAATAATTAAATATTCTTGGTTTGATAAACTTTCGACAATTTAATATTGCGAATATGCAAGCTTCATGCGTTTGTCAGAAGAATTAGTCAGTGAAATGAATTCACGAAATAATGAATTCACGCAATTCGCCCCATTTTTAATTATATGAAAATGTAAAATACAATTTATAATAATTTTAGCCAAAATGACTTTTAGGGTTACAGTTTATTAGGTAGCTGCTTAATTCGTCCCTGATAAAGAGCGATGACTAGTGATGAGTTGGTTTTGGTGTCTACTCCATTAATTAATCACAGTGCAAGATATGAACACGCGAAAATGAATGATGATTGTAGAATAGGTCATGTTAACGTTGTTTTCCAAGGTTTTAATATTTGTACAACATCCTGTTCAAATGGAATGAATACTCGGGTTAGACGACAATTGGTCCCAGTCCCAAACTGGGACCAGTTGACCTCTTTTCTAATTTGCTAATGGGCAACTTGGCACAGTAGTACTGGGACGATTCGCACTACTGAAATTTTCTAGGGGTTTATTGGGCCCATCCAGTTGATTGATATTAGCTAGGTCCGTATCACTACCGCGAAAAAAACTTAATCGAATTACCGAATATCTAATGAACTTTTAAACGACTGTCTGAAGTTCGAACTAAACACGCAAATATTGCGAAAACACACAAATAACCCCCAAACAAACAAATTCACTCCTAAACACACATAAACATACAGAAATCTGTCTCAGTATTGAAACTACATTTTTAACCTATAACTTATATTATACCGATATCCATCAGATTGTCAATAATTCTTTTGAAAGTTACGGCTCCTTTCGACGAAGCTATGCCATAATAAATCCTTATGTCACACCATTGCGTAAGGTTGTTGCAGCTGCGCCTGCGCAGGGTTGTAGGCAGGGACCGATCACTTCCGAACATTCAGTGGAGCCCGTCGGGTTATCGGTGTAATGTAACGCTATGGATGATCTAGCTTGTGATTTAGGAGTGTGTAGATTGCCTAATGAATCGGAACGGAATCCGATTTGCTGCAGAAAGTTTTTTTGCCACCTTTCAACCTCCGCCTTTTCTTATAAAGTGGTGTCATCTTCTTCTTCTTATGGTGCCGTCTTCTTACGAATGTTGGCGAGCTTACGAATGGTCTCGTAACGGTGGTGGGAGGTTGTTCCAAATTTTGGCAGCAGCGTACCTGAAACTGCCTCTAAACGCAGCGGTAGTAAAGTGCATTTGTGAACAAAACTTTAACGAAATTAATTTGTATTATGAAAATTATATTGTATCGTTGATAAATTAAAACGACTATTCATGTTCGGCAACCAACAGCATTTCTAATTTTACCAGGAATTGTAATAACAAAAGCGTGCCCCAACACGAATGGATGTTCGATGAATGACGCGACTGTACCAAACCACAGGGGCCGAAAAGAAATCTCTAAAATAGTAGAGCGCGAGGAAATATAAATTATTAAAAAAAAATAACAGTTCAGGGGACGAGTGGAAACCTCAAATATTTTAGGGGGCGAGTGGGCACAGGGTGCGAATTTCAGGAGAGGAATGGGTTCTGACCCAACCGAGGAACTAACAGGAGGACGTACTTACTTAGTTATTTTTTTTTTGCTGTTTTGATTTACTATAAAACTTTACCGGTGTAATATTTATCATGAGTACAACCCCCAGTTTCAATTTATCGAATGAATTCAAAGCCACTCTGTGTATGTAAGCAGATCGCCTGTAAATTATAACCACAATTATTGGACCCGAATGTCTAAGATCACCTCTGACCTCATCGACTAATACCTTTGTCAATCAATAATATCCTAGATTCAAGTTTAACGAAATAATACAATAAAAACTCGCTATCCTTGATTTTAAATGCTTATTTTATTGACAAAGGTACTTACCTGAGTTTTTTCTTTCGATTTTATTTTTGTTATTGGGAGTGGCGTTAACAACTAAATTTAAAAGGTAGGTATGTCACGATTGTATGATTTGTAGGCTTTATTAGTTATAGGAAATTGTTTAGAAAATGACAACATCGATTTAAACTTAATGATATTATTTCCAGAATGGTTTGATGATCTTTGTTTTTTAATATTTAAATTTTTGTTTTGTCATATATATTTTTGTTTATCAAAATTCAAACTACATTTACGATCTAGGGCTATTATAGCTATAAACCCAGTTTAATCTCACTTCTTTAAGGCGCTGACATGTGCCAACTAGCGCCGCCAATCTTAAAAAAATCATATCTTAAAGCTACGTTCACATTGTTTATTGCTATAAATATTATTTTTTAAATGCTTATTTGTAACGTGATGCAATGTAGGTAAGTTGTAGTTCTCAAATGTGCCAGAAACGGCCGTTTTTCGCAATTATGTGAACTACAACTTATCGAAATTGAATCACGTTATAAATAAGCATTTAAAAATAGTATTTATACTAATAAAGATTGTGTACATACCTAGCTTTTTTAATAAAATTGATTATATTGGAAGATATGATTTTTTTAAGATTGGCGGCGCTAGTTGGCTCTAGGAAGGCTCTTAACACGTTAAAAAACATTAAGTTTGAAAGAGATCGCGGCTTAAATGTGTAATAACTGATACTGATACTTAAGTCACATTTGACTGAAATTCCGTTTTGTCACTTTCACACTTCGTTTAAAATGTCAGGGGACCATGGCTTAAACAGTAAACTTTTAAGTTATATTTACGATTAACAGCGCATGTTGACTACTGTGAGTACTGTGACTAACTCTAGGTGTCAAGGGGTTACAAAATACAGCCTGTAAGGTTGTGTAACTAACTGGTTAATACCAGATAATTCTATACCGGTTCCAAATGTATAGGCTTTCCTAACAATGATTGTAAAATCTGCTGTCATTTGTTAGATAATGACCTTGTTTAGTGACAACTATTGGCTGATAAGAGTTTAATTATTTGTTACGGTAATAAATTATATAGACGCCAAAAGGGATTAGAGCTGGACTCAAAGATGTGAAGATTGAGTTTCAGACAATTCCTCAATTTTTATATAGATTCAAGCTATTGGCGATAGTTTCTCCGATATTCTTAACGAATTCTTAAAATATTCCTCAATTTTGATCTTTAATACCATGTCAAGGTCGTTGGACATCCCTAATTTTTATTATTAATTCACCTTATCGTCACATCCATGGTGAAGTTGCGAATTTGTAAAATAGTCATTTTATAGGAGAATGTATGTCATTATCATGCACAATAAAATAAATGCATATACGAAAACTCATAACTCGTAACCGATAGAGTTATGAGTTTTTGTTACTTACCTAATATTAATTTACCTAATATTAATTTTTGGCACTATTTTATCAAAAGGGAATTGAGGAATCTTTATATGTGCAGCGCAGTTTTCTCATCTCTAAGTTTCCCAAATCATTATATAAAACAATTTTCACTATATTTATTTAAAATTGGCGGGTGGTGGAATTGCTTTATAAAATGTACGGGAAGGGTTGTTAGTTAAATTGGATTGCAATTAACCAATTTACAAAAAAATATAGCCAAAAATGTGACCACTGAATGAAAGTATGCATATTTTAATTTAAACTTATTTATACAATTATACATACTTATGTTATTTTGAACTAAACATACTTAGGTAATCAACTTTATCCAAATGACTACTAGTCTGAGAAATATGATTTGTTTACATAGTGTGGTATTTAACTGACAGTGTAGTAAAAATATTGTTTTGTAAGTTTATGTTTAAATAAAGACTTTTGAAACTGATACTAAGTTAAATTGGATGAGGTATGTGTGTTATTGTATGCAAGGATATGTATGCTATGTATGCCAGGATCGCAGCAGATGGAAGTCCATCGTCCCTGCCTATCCCTGCGGGAAATAAAGGCGTGAGCTTATGTATGTATGTATAATAATTAAAATGTAATAAGAGTAATTACGGAAACAAAGAAAATAGTCTGAATTTTACGTGACAGATGACAGCGGTGCCCTCCCAAGTTTCCCAAAGATTTTCTCCCACGATTATGCGCAAGCGCAGCAGCCGACCAATTATTTGCACAACAGTTATCTCGCTGATGACACATAACTGTTGCGACATTTACAATTTACATTTACATCTTGCGTGTAATAGATTTTCTTGTGGACAAATGGAATTTGATGACATTTCGTAACGTTACTGGACTATTCTTTAGTGACTCTAAAGTTTGGAGTATGCTTACTTAAGACACTATCATCAGCAGACACTATCTTAAAGCTTTTCAGTTTTTCTACGAAGGCTACGGCACTAACTACTAAAACTAAACGTTTGAAAAAATATATATAGCAATCTTGGAGGGGTGTCTATTTAGAGACTGATGAATACCGATACACGATTGGACAAACTTCGCTCGATAGAAAAAAATCGCAAACATTCCATGTCTTTTAATGAAAATTATGTCTAAACCGAAATAGTTATTCATACAAAATATATATCAAAATGTAGGGTATTATAAATACGAGAGTTTGTTTTTAAGAAATCTGATTTTATGGGCGTGTTTTTATTTCCCTGCCAAAATTCATCCAAAATTAATAAAAATAATCTTGCGCTCGAGTTTGACAGCTAGCAGCCCCTTAAGACACACTATTGGGGTTAATTTTTTTACATACAGTATGATTTTCCTATAAGTAGACAAGCAAATTAAAGAATTATAAAATTCTACCAATCATTTTTGAGTAATTCTTAACCACAACTATTGTTTTTTCTAATTTATACATTTTTAAATAAAAAGGGTTTGAACCAGGGACCTCGCAATTCCGTGGCACACTCTATTCTAACAGAGCTACCGTGACTCTTACCTACTCGGGTCGGCGAAATTTTACTCCATATTCGTCTAAGACGGTACCATATTTATTATTTATATTTTTTTCCAAACCCGGACATACAAACTTACGCACCCATAGACGTCGCAATGTTGCCAATTGCGTTCTAACAAGTGCATTGACACAGGGCTTGGTTCACCCACTGACATAGTTATACGTCTCGCTCACACCACTGACACTCCAATAGGCTGTCCTGCTCTCGCATACAGGTTTTTGCACGACACTTTTCCCGCCATAAAAGTTGAGGACCAGTTTCGAAATAGGCTTCTTTGGAAGTACTAAGGCTTACTAGAAAAACTTATTATTAGTTCCGTTACTGATATTTTGAAATGTTAGTGTATCGAAGACTGCTGGACACAAAATAAGGTAGAGACAGAAGGTAGGGTAGGTTCTTAATTTAAATAACCTACAATCGTTGTAGAAGATCGTACTTTTTATTACCCGACTGCGCAAGGAGAGTTATGTTTTTCGTGTATACCTATGTATGATGTGTTAAGAATCCTAAAATCTAATGGAATTGGTATTAGAAAATATGATGATGACGATGGAAATGCTATAAGGCTGTATGATCTTTTGGCGCATTTGCCTTACTAAAAAACGCAACAACAACTGTCATACTGACTCTCGTGGTTCGCGCGAAAAACCGGTGGTGGTAATTGTGATTCGAATTGGTCAAAGATGTGGTGCTCATTGATGTAACTCAGAGAATATTGATGGCAGTGTGGCTGTGGAATGGTTCAGGTGGTCCTATCTTTGTGACGACAGCGGAGCTGCAATTCGGTGAGATCAATCCAATCTAGTATTCCTTGCCATCTCCCAGAGACCATACCTCGTAAGGTGGCTGCCTTTTACAGTTCAGAAGTGGGATAGACTCATGCCCGCAAATGTGACTTAACACGCTTGTAGCCATCGTACCAACCATTGGAGTGTACATTTTATTGTACCTATTTATAAGCGTCAATACGAAAATGTTTCTAGCACACTTGTTTGTTCACAAGCGATTATTTTTATATTATTTCCTGATCTTCATGTTAGCAGCAGGGTGTCTACCAACATGCAAGCGTATATACAACATACGAGTGCTCAATTTAATTATTTGGCGACTTGCTGAAGTATGCAGGTACCGGTCGGCATTATGATTATTTACACTTTATTCTATACGCCCTGGAAATTTACATGGGGACATAGATGCCAAATAACACATACAAAGGGCATACACATAGCACTGAATAGTATTATTGATATAAATCAGTAAAGTGTGTCACATGAATCAAATGATTTAATTTTGAGGGTTGTTCACAATGACCGTGAGTTAGGGCCGGGTGGTGATCGGAGTCACGAATTAAGAATTTTCGCTGGTCTTTGTTATGACGGAATCGGTGGTTTGGGAACTGTCGAGCATCGTCTCTATGGCTGTGAGCAGAGATATTTTAGATGTACCTAGCGGTGACCAGTCTGGTCCGGTGAATAACTTGTACTGAGGTATTTTATATTGCTGGCTGATTATGATATGGCAACATTGCATCATCACTGTTTAATGGTGTAACCTGAAGTTGGATGATGTTAATATAATATTTGGATATTGTTTTCTTACCCCGTTAAGTAAGTCTTCATACACCAACCTTCAGGACATTCCATTACTTTAAGTTTGATGAATTTACATACCTACCTACCTACTTAAAAAATTGAAGTTGAATATTATTATTATACATTGGATAGAACTGCAGCATAATGCTGGTGTGTCTATATCACAGTGTTGGTAAGTTCACAGCTTTGATGTCTAATGATCATGATTCACTATGTAATATAATCAAGTTAATAATGTTTATTTTTAACCACATGTCGAGGCAATTTTTAAAGGAGTTCCCTGATGGTGCAGTTACCACATCATCAGACAGTTTGTTCCATGCATGATCAACTCTGCTATTTAAGAAGTTATGAGCGATTTAGTATTGGAGACAGTGCGGTAGATTTTCATATGGTGTCCTCGCAATGGACATATGTCTTCGTATATTAAAAGTGAATTGGGGGCAATGGGATAAAGGAGCATATTGACAGGGCGAAGAGATAAGAGAGTGTACATATCTACAAAGCTGATATACGATTTGGATGCCATATCTGGTCAGTACTTAAGATCATGAGGATGCAGACAATATTTAAAGCCATGTGGAGTATTATGCCTATATCGGTATATCTAAAGTTATGGATTGGTGGATTTCTTAAGAGTGTCCAATATAATATTGAAGGTAATGTTGGCTGGCTTTGTACATGATTTTTCCTAAAATTACATCATGGTTTTACGTGTTGTGAACGAAACAGTGACCTAACCATGGGTGGCCCTAACTAAGGGCTTGTGAATACATGGTGGCTTTGGATAATTTCATCAATTTTGCGGCATTATATTATGGCTTTTATTCTTTGTAATGATTACTATTTGTCAGTATATTGTGGATAAAGGAGTATAGGTGTCACACAGAGGAAAATAAATGAAGAATGTCAGCCCTTGACAAACCAAGAAGCAAGTACAAATCGTCTATACTTTGTCATTCCAATCGAAGTATAAAATGGTGAAACCGAAGGAAAGAAAAGACTGGATTACTGAAGAATGGAAACTCACATATTTTTGGACGCATGGACCTATGGAACTCCTAAGAGAAGATCTTTGCAGTGATATTCTATCAAGTTTGGAGACCAATAGACATAATCGTTGGTTTTGTATTATGTTGTATTTATTTACTGATATATGTAGAGGTAACACTGTACGTTTTGTGTCACAGATCCGACTTTGTGATGTGCAACATAGATAATGTGCAATGACATCTACAACTTATTGTTACTACTGGGTAGACAGAACACTGTTCTATTATCAGATGAAAATTATGCGTACAATTATAATATTATTCATTATCAACCAGTGAATACTAATGTTTACTTTTGCAATTGATGCCTTTGGAATAGGAAACAGTCATTGAAGGGTATGGTTTGTTACGCTATCTGAAGTTTGTACACCGATACTGTTGCAGTGTTGTTGCTTGTCATGCCAGTAAATGAAGTGCAGGTACCTATGTAGTTATAGTGATAAGCGCCTAGATAGGCCATTTGAAAGTTAAATCCAGATTTTACTCTCAACGTCGCAAACCTTGATATATCTAGCGCCTACGGGAAGTCATCAGCTTCGAAGAGATGTTCCGGCTAGCCCACACCAGGGGAATATATGAGGAACCGATGGAAAACCTTCAGTAGTGGGGAGGCATCGTAAGAAGTTGAAACAGCTGTGACATCTCATGTTCGAGCAAGTTCTTACAAGTTTTTGTTAACCCTAGCTGCAATACAGAAATAACTACCAACCTAGATCAGTGTTAAAATATATTTACGGCAAGATCTGCTGGCCGGTGCTTGTGCGACCATATAACGGTGATTGCCCCGATCGGTAATGGCCGTTACGCGTGCAACACAGCGCTCGGTCGGCCATAGTCAAGATGAGTCAAGATGAGTCGAGATGAGCCAAGATGAGTCAAGAGGAGCCAAGAGGTGTCAGGAGGAGTCAAGTAGAGTCGGAGTCAAGAGAAGTCAGGAGCTGCCAGGAGGTGCTAGGAGATTTGAAGACATAGCAAGACATAGCAAGACATAGCAAGACATAGCAAGACATAGCAAGACATAGCAAGACATAGCAAGACATAGCAAGACATAGCAAGATATGGCAAAAGAGGACGAGGGACGTCAGGGGAAATCGAGGGAAGTGAAGGGAAATAAAGAGAGGTCAAATGAAGCATACGCAAGCTGAACTCGGCGGGCATCCTCTGGGTGGCGAATTGGTGACCCGCCTACTATACGAATTTACCTTATAACGCTTATCAACTTATCAATACCACGGCGCGGCGGTATTAATACGACACCTTCGTAGAGAAAGTGCAGAAAGGTCATTTGCTGTTTGAAACCAGTTGAAAACTTCCTCAAAAGTTGAAGCTGCCGACGTCTCCTAGTTTTTATAATGTACTTATTGGAAAGCTGTATGGTTGTCCAAGGAAACCCGGAGCTGTTGAAATAGTAGAATCGGAGCGTGCGACCAAGGAACACTCAAGTTAAAACTCAAATGTCCAAAACAACTCTTAAGGAAAAAGGTAATCAGTATGGCTCCTAGAGTAACAAACGTTCCGAGTAAATAAAACATGTCAATTATTTGTATCGTGTGGAGTCCGATATTATTTTCGTATGCGAAGAGGCACATTAGAGAAGTCTTATAGAAATACCATGCCACCTTATTTTACCTATGAGGACGAATAAATGATTAGGAATTGGAAAGTAATAATTAGAGGTTCCAAAAGGGATATATGACCTGCGCCTTAACATATCCAAGGATTGGGAGGTGGGTACTGATGGATATGGTAAGGAGTTCTAGAAGCGAATAGTGTGAGTGTTGAAGAACTTCTAAGCAAAACGTTGTAGAGTAAACAGAAAGGAATAGAATGGCATCGTCGTTGGAGCGGGAACATGCGATCAGGCAGAGAATAGATGGAATACTAACGGCGTGGCGACCTCGAGGTGGACTCATGGGGCAGATCTGAGTGACCAAAAGCTCGTTGGTCTGATGATATACAGTGGGTTACTAGGAAGCAGTGGAACCTAAGGACATCATATAGCAGAAGCTAATGGCGAAAATGAGGTGGATTATATCCAGTCGGCAATAGTACCAGGTCTCTATTCCTTGCGGCGTTGTGGAGAGTGCAGATTGTCATAATGATCGCCAACCTACTTAAGAAGACGCTACCATGAGAAGAGGAAGATATCCAGTTAGGCTCATAGGGGCTGAGTATGATGAGGATGAAACTTGAAAGAGCAATGAAAACTTGGCCTTAGGTAAGGAAGAGTGAAGAAGAAGAAGAAGAAAAAAACAGATCATAAGAGCGGAATATAAGAGTGAGATACGGCCAGCAAAGTCACCGTCCTTGCGTTGCATCAACAAATTTAGCGTGTATTCACATGTATCCCAGCCGCACGATGGCTCGAAAGGGGCACGCAGACACCCGGCGAAGTCACAAATTAGTACCAGCTTTTAGCGGGCCCTATCGTGTTACAGCAATATTGGGCTACGATATACGAGATTATAGTGGCATGGAAGGGAGGAATATCTCTGATAGGAATAATAAGAACATTGTTTCAATGAACAATACTAAACCTTGAGTTAATTTTAGCGAACCCGAGTCGGAAAGTGACTATGGTGAAAGAGAGCGAAGGATTGTATTAAACTAGTACTGGCAACTGGAATCCGACTATCAAGGCGTGACCATAATTAACTATTTATCGGACCGAGAGAGACGTAAAGTAGCTGATGATGTATACGCTTCAATCACGGGGTTGAGACCATAGCACCTTGTGTGTTCAAGCGGTGCCCATGTAGACAAACTGGCTGAGGCAGTAGCACCCTGTGTGCGCAAGCGGTGGCTGAGCAAATGAACGGGTTGAGGCCGTAGCACATTGTGTGTGCAAGCGGTGCCCATATAAGCGGGTTGAGGCCGTAGCACCTTGTGTGTGCAAGCGGTGCCCATATAAGCGGGTTTGAGGCCGTAGCACCTTGTGTGTGCAAGCGGTGCCCATATAAGCGGGTTTGAGGCCGTAGCACCTTGTGTGTGCAAGCGGTGCCCAAATAAACGGGTTGAGGCCGTAGCACCTTGTGTGTGCAAGCGGTGCCTGTATGACAAACGGGTTGAGGCCGTAGCATCTTGTGCGTGTAAGCGGTGCCCGAATAAATAAACGGGTTGAGGCCGTAGCCTCTTGTGGTGCAAGCGGTGCCCATATGGATTTATTCATTTACCTTGTGGAATATGGACAGTTAATTTATAATAAAAGGAAACATTACGAGTAACTGTAAGCTACTCTTTGTAATTGACAAACCTCTACCTGTGAACTTGCATTGAAAATACCTTGAGAATCGAGACGTAAGAAATACGATGATATAAATTATATGCATTTAATATAACAATATCGATAAGCGAGGTAGGCCGTCGTACCTTGTGTGGGCGACATGATGGCGCCTGATATTATTGACGGTCAAACCGTCGCACCTTGTGTGTGCAAGCGAACGACGGCGACACACGAATAATTAGTTGTTCTGTGGTGCATGCATAAGGAGTATGGTCCAAGTAAAAGGAGAGATAAAAAAAATATCAAATTAATTTATTGCTTCATGTGGTACATTGCATACATGGTGTTACATCTTAATGACTGTCACACGAAACATTAACACCTGGAAGATTTTGCAAGGAACAATGGACAGATAGCGGCGACTAGCCGACGCAAATATTGGCCAAATTGATATCTAAATATGGATGGATGAATTATAACGTACTATTTACCCTTGTGGCAAGCATAATCGATAGAGTACCCAACTCAGAAATCCGCCGTCGGGCAAAGCTGGTGGATTGGGGAAAGGATGGTTTCCCTGAAGGGGAGACGGGCAGGGCAAGTTGCACGTAGAGACGACGATCGCTGGGCGTACACAGCTACAGTCTGGAGGACACGCACGGGACGATGCAGCGTGGGAAGATCACCAATCGCGCACATTTGGGAAGGAATGGATGCGTCGGTCATAAATACAAGACAATGGAAGGATGGCGAGAAGGCCTACGTCCAGCAGTGGACAGATACAGGCCGACGATGACGACGAAGCATAATAAGGAATATGAATATATAGACCAGAGGCGACATTGTTCATCAGTTTCCAAATATCTCGCTGTTAGAGGTTATTGTTATTCAATGAAGACTTGTGGAAAATGAATAGGTATATCGACGTTAGGATCTTCATATAAATGGCGCGGAAACAGAAGCTGCGGCGAACATACTGAAACCAAACGGCTTATGTAAGGTTTTTTGTTTTTTTTTGCAGGAATTAAGTGACTCTTCGAATGGGTCATTCTCTAATGTCGGATGGCCGGAACGGTAACACGACGACTTAATCATAATCCACAATAATACGCGGTTTTGTGGTATTGATCCAACATTGCGTTTCGATTATTTATTTATTTAAGCTTTTACACGTTAGGGTGCAAAAGTTGATCTTTATTTTCTAGATGTTTTAGCGTACCGGAATCAACGGAGTAATTTTATATGTTGTAATGACGCATTTAATCGGTTCTGTGTTGTTGTTTTGCTGTGTCTGGGACAGACACTATTTATCAGAATGGCCGAGTGTTAAGAATCCTAAAATCTAATGGAATTGGTATTAGAAAATATGATGATGACGATGGAAATGCTATAAGGCTGTATGATCTTTTGGCGCATTTGCCTTACTAAAAAACGCAACAACAACTGTCATACTGACTCTCGTGGTTCGCGCGAAAAACCGGTGGTGGTAATTGTGATTCGAATTGGTCAAAGATGTGGTGCTCATTGATGTAACTCAGAGAATATTGATGGCAGTGTGGCTGTGGAATGGTTCAGGTGGTCCTATCTTTGTGACGACAGCGGAGCTGCAATTCGGTGAGATCAATCCAATCTAGTATTCCTTGCCATCTCCCAGAGACCATACCTCGTAAGGTGGCTGCCTTTTACAGATGTGAGTATGTATGTACGTCTAATTCTTTGGCACACCTGGCAGCCTAAACGGCGTGATGGATTTTAACATATGAGGTGTCGTTAAATTCGTCTTGATTGTAGTGATAGGCTATATTCAAAGGAGCAGTCGTTTTTTTTAAATATGTTTGTTATTCCTCATTATGTGACCTAGATATTGGAGTGAATTCTTCTTGCATGACGAAAATCTAAATATAGAGAAATTTCACAACAAGTTTTCGAATTCGGGAACTCGTTATTCCGTGGTACGTTCTTTTTCAGCAAAGCTACGATCGATGAAATGTAGTTATCTGGCGAGATCGTACTGTGTTTTTTTTTTTTTTTTTTTATTAATGGACTCGACAGTTCGTCATTTGCCGATGTCATGTTACAGAATATTCAAGATATCATAGTCTTCCTCCAGCGGAGTCGCCATAGCGTCGTCACTCTGGACGAAACAGCTCGACAATCCCGTTCACTCCAGAGCTCGTAGCGGGACTCTTGATTAAAGCTTGAAACTTCAGATTTTGCACAAATTATCCAATAAGTTCACCATACTGTCATTAGCGAACATTTTCTGATTAATTTAACGTGATATTAAACACAAAATAACCCCTGTAGACATTAAAATAAAAATTATCAAATAATTTTGCAACCTTCGTTTCCCGACATTTTTAAGAGACGTGTTTCTGTTTATACCTAAACATTCCATTCTACCAAAAGGCTACAAACGAAAGCAGAACTTCCAACAATAAAACCACCATACTTTACTTTCATTGAAACCCCGACAATAGCAAGTAAAAGTGAAATTGACGAAAAGTAAAAATAGACTCTACGATTAAAATCGGCCAACGAAAAGAACTTTTTGTGACAGTATCTCAGATCTCTATTGCTGTGAAACAGATATCTACAGGGTGACCCTGAATTCGTAAAAAACCGTTAACTGGTAAACAACATTTCTGTTAGCTAACAAATTCCAATAAGTACTTTTATTGCAAAGAAATTAACTGCGAGATCGTCACTGGAGAGGACCTCGTAGTCTTCATATCTTCCTAAAGAGGAATCACAAGAACATCCTCAACCCTTCAAGGGGCTCGTAGCCCAGTTGCGAGTACACGTTGAAAAGAATCGTACAAGTTAAGCAACGTTGGGCGAGCGGGCCGCCGGCGGTTGGCTTATGCCCACCGCCTGCCGCCCTAACGGGGACCTTCGGGCGGAGGATCGGGGGATCCGCCGTCCGAATAAAGCGGTCACGAGCTGGAAGGCGCTCCACGTGTTCCGGAGCGCCTTCAGCGGAGAAGGGGGGCGTTAGGCCCCCCGGAGTCGGGCCAGAAAGGGCACCCGCCGACAGGGCCGCGGTAGTTTTCGAAAGAGTACCCGTGGTCCTGTCCATGGTGGCGGAGGCGGAACACCCCAGGTGTTTTAGTTGGTGCAAGTCCAACATAATCGCTCGTTCCCCCGGACGGGCGGTATACATAATATATTTCTCCTGGGTAACAAAAAAAAAAGGTCAGTACCTGGATGGGTGACCGCGTAGTGACATTTTCATCTGAGCCCTCCGTGCCTCGGAAAGCACGTTAAGCAGTCGGTCCCGGTTGCTGTCGCTTGACAGCAGTCGTTATGCCACGTCAGAAGCCTACGGGCGGCCTGAATAACTTTGACATAAAGGTTTGGTCACTAAACGACACGAGAAAAGAAAAGATCCTCAACCCTGGACGAAGGCTCAGCAGTCACGTTCATTTCCGAGCTCTTTAAGGGACTCTTGAATCTAATTCGAAACTGTAGATCTTGCAGATATATAAGCTCTTGAGATAAATCTTTGAACTTCAACATATATTCACGAATCTAATAGATAATTATTTCTATACGTAAAAGAAATATCCATTCGACTGGTCCTCGCCTCGGGGGACTTCAGAGCTGGTGAGTATTTTGCCCAGCGCCTGAGCCTCGCTATACAGCGGGGCAATGCGGCCAGTGCGCTGGGTACCCTACCGCGCGGGACGGGCCTTGACGAGGTGTAGTGTTGGCTAGATATATTTTTTATATAATATGTCATTTTTATTCACGAATCTGATTAATTAAATGTGATATCAAATATATGTGATAGTAGATATCGTCTCTCCACCTACGCCGAGGTCTGCCCCGACGCCGGCGACCGTCCGATGGCACCCATTCTGTGATATTAAAATATAAAATGAAAATTATAAATTTAACCTTGCAACCGTCATGTTCCCGCCATATTCAAAAGTCAATAAATAAGTTACTTTATGTTGTGGAAAACATAAAAAGAACTGTTCCGACGTACCTATTCTCACACAGGTACAATAAAACACCAAACATTGAAAACTTGTAATTAGAACGAAGAGTTTCGTTTTCAAATTATTTCACATCATAGTCTACTTTAATTGTGTGTGTTTGAAGAGTGATTTTTAAGTAACAGCCAGAAAACTGTTTGTTTTTAAAAAGGAGAGCGTGCGAAATCATTATTATTTTGACAGTTTGAAGCGAGTAATTACAGCTATTTGACGGCGAGTCATAAAGACTTGTTTGAAAGTTGCGCGGTGCGTTTAGGATTTTAATTAATAATTTGTTATTTAGCCATAGAATATAGCTGGATTTCGCTATACAAAATACATAAATCGGTTGCTTAATAACTGGCAAATTAAACCATATAGACTAATTTATTAATATAGCAGTTTAATAACAGCGAGCGTTATCATAGGCAGAAAAAAACGTCACGCAGATACATTGAAATTCGTAATTGCCTTCGTATTCGACTAGAATTACTGAAACATAACCTTCGAAATAAAAATACAAGTTCACAAGAGGCGCTAATAATATGCTTATTTTGTCTATCATAAAAATCAATTTAATGAAACTGCGTTCCGTACAAAAATGGGCAATCTCCTTTGAGTTGCACCCTGTATATTCAATATGAAAATAAGCTAAAATACTTTATAACAACAAAACAATGTAAGTACAAATATCATAAAAATCTTGCAGAAATAAAGATAAAATTGATTCCATAGAAAAGACATCAACGAGCTCATTACCAATTTCACATTTTTATTAATTAAATCATGTCTACAATTGGTGGTAGAACCGACAACTGTAGTATGTGACGCCCCCCGGCCAGATGGAAGTATGAGCTACGCAAGGTGGCTTGTAGGGACTGGACGCTGGGAGAAAATTAAATTTTTATAGCCTATGTCACTCCTACAATCAAGAAATCTAACGACACCTCATATGGTAAAATCCATCAAGCCGTTTAGGTTGTAGGGCGTGCCAAAGAATTAGACATACTCACATACAATCGAAAAATATAACCCTCCTTGTCGCGCAGTCGGATAAAAATTAAATCTTCGCATGGTTTACACTAAGATATCCTGTGCTATATTTCCAATTCAGATACAAATGAATAGTATAGTAATAATACGGTTTAAGGAATGTAAAGTTAAACAAGGTTTATGTCTAGCAGCGTAAGTCAGTATACCATCACGTAATTATCTGACCTGGCATAGATCAGCGCAGATCATTATGCGGTGCGCGTGCGCAGGTATGTATGCGTTTCCGTGCCCCATTGCTGTCGCATGCCGCGCCCACTGTGCCAGTGGAACTGTTTGTTCCTGTCTATTCTGTACACACAGATTCTGTTTTTTTTGAACCTGTAAATCGTTCCACTGTTGGGCAAAAGTCTCCCCTCTCCTCTTCCACCCAGCCTCCTCTGACCATCCATCCCTGTACCTCCCTCCTTTTATTTAATTATTACAGAAAAATAATTAATAAAATACTTTAATATTGAATTTCGAAGTTTAAAAGACAATGCCACATTTCAATGGAGCTTTGCCTCACCTACAAAACTACGTGACCATTTAAACTGTACCTATCATTTTGTTGGGGACTTACTACAGGTTTCATATTGCATAGTCACAATCAGTATCATTTTCTACTACTCTCGCAACTCCTATAGAAGAATAACAAAAACAATGAATAAATCGCTTCGATTTCTTACTATTTTCTGAATTCTTAATTAAGCTGTTTTTTTCGAATCGCAACTTGTACAAAACTTTATTTTAAACCAATAATTTTAATAAAAAACGGATATATTTTTACATTTATTCGTTATCTTGTACAACTTGCGGTTGATGGTGGGGCAGAATCTGGCATTGTCATTTGCTATGCAATGTAGCCCTAAAGACATCAACCCACTTATTATCGAATGTTTTCCATCGCGATGCATGCTAGTGCGAAAGTACAGGAAATTGACGAACTTTAGTGCGAGATCGACAAATTCCATTTCGAATATTTTACACAGCGATAATGTATGGGATTGACATTTGCTTTATCATTAGCCAATGTAAATTTCTTTCCGCCATCTATTTTTCTTTCTATTCTTCTAGCGTCAACGAAAGTAAAAACCACTTGGCTAAGGAGGCTGACCTATAAATTCTTCTGTGTTTTTTTGCATTATGATCATTATCATGACTAAGTATGTAATAATATTGTAAGATGTAACATCGTGGGTTATTGTTACATTATATTTGGTGCGATTAGGTCTAAAGTTATCCAACGTCTTTGCACAACCTCGATAATTTCACTCGCGATGCTCTGTGAAGCGGCCAGCTCCTCTGGGAAAAACTTACGCAAAAACCTACTGAACAATGCACGGGGCAATGTAGGTGGGTACAATAGCGATATTACGATAATATTATACATGTAATTCAACACTTATTTCACCATTATCAGACCACTGCTAGACTGGTTTTCTAAGGCGTCACTCACTACGATTCTCGACTTTTTGCATACACCTAGTTCAGGTCCCTCCCAATTTCGTTTGAGAACCCATTTATCGGTTCTACGATAGATGTTACTAGCATAAGGCCACTTCAGCTTGCTGATCCTATCATCATCATCCCGTTTCAATCCACTGCTAGACGTAGGCCTCTCCACTCAACCCGATTCTCGGCCTTTTGCATTCAGTCTCACCTTGCGAAGGTCATCCCTCTATCTGGCTGGTAGGAGAGTTTCCCTCACTAACGTTTACCCGTTCTTGGATATTCGAGAACCCGTCTACCTCATCAGTTATCGGTTCTACGATAGATGTGACCAGACCACTGACACCTTAGCTTGTTGATCCTATGACCTATGCTTATTACTTTTTTAAAATTGATTTAATGATGTTTAATTTAATGTATTTTAGTTGACAAAATTCTAAAAGGGTTATACCCTTTTAGACATGACCAAGGTGGAGCAAGCCTTTCAATTGTTATCAATTGAAAGGCTTGTTCCACCTTGGTCATAGTAGACTTAGGTCACACCTTGGAATGCTTCCACCTATTAATATTTAAAATATTACGTGTCGACTTTGGTCACATCTATACTTTTAGATTATAGATTATCAATCACAGATTAAATGTGCATCGTTTTGAATTTAAAAAGGACCTATAACTAGAATGATTTGTTTTCCTGTGAACTCCGCAAATATCATCCTCACTTATTATTAATAAGTGTCAATATACAAGCTTTATTTTACATTTTATGTTCACATCATATGAGGACACGGTCAAAGGATTGTTTATTATCAACTTTGACCTGTTTCAGGTAACAAGTGCCCATACTGCGTCCTTACATTGTGATACTGTATCATCACATCGTAACGTTTTTTGTACTTTAATAAAAAAAAAAACATTTCAGTACTTTTCTCACGTTTAAGTAGATATAATGCTAACGAAATACTTCGGGCAATCTTTATTGGGTTTCAAATAACTTAAAATACTCTCACGTGACGATTTGTGTAAAAATAAAATACTATTTTTTTTTTTTCATATAGCGTTATTCTGTAACGATAAGGAACAACTGCAATACATACACCCGAAAAACATTAACCTCTTTGCGACACTCGGGTAATGTTTAGCTTGTTTATACATAAACCTAGTTAAACCTAACTTCCCTTAAGCAGTGTTATTGTCACTTTCACATTTCGTTAAAAACGTAAATGGTAGATAGGGATAGATGGCCTAAACGGTGGAATAACTTTAAATCACCTTTATGGATACGTGCTTAGGAGTATAACATCTGTTACACTTAAAAAAAACATGACCTTGCTCTGCGACTCAGACTTTCTACAAAACATCTGGGTTAACGTAACGACTCGAATTACGAAATCGAATCGATCTGGATCAAAAATTGGTGCACTTTTTATCTTTCAAGCTTTTGTGGGTCGAAAATTGTTTAGTGTTGAATAAGGCCTTGTTTCATCGACTGTGCGTCTCGTACTTTATAACACCGGTTTGTAAAGAACCACAAGTTTAAGGAATACAGGAAAAAATGCTTTACAGCCTTGAATTAATTCAACAAAATTAAGTGTATGCATGGTTAGGCTCGAGGCATACATTAATTCTGCACAGCGTTTAAGTAAATTAAACAATTTGGGGATAAAAAAAATGTATTTACAAAAATTCAACTATCAAAAAAATTTGTTGATTGGATGTGCATCGTCACTGTGCTTGGAAGTTTTTACATTTTTAATTTTTTGCAATGATTTCTTTCACTGGAATTTGACCTAATGGGTATTTCTAAGATCATTGTGTGACTTGTGACGTACTTAGTCCATTTTTTTTGCGGATTTGATTTACTAAAAAACACCCCCAGTTTCAATTTATTAAATGAATTCAAGGACACCATGTATAGGTACATAAACTACTGCCCGCCTTCCAGATAGAGACGACGGAATTTCATCTGTGACATTCATTGCAACAAAATGGCTTACTTAGTCATGGTCTACTATTTATGTTTTCACTTCAAATGTCTAAAATATTTCTTTTCTTGTTACAGATTTATATAATGAAGAATCAATAGAAGTCGCAAGGATAAAAAGGGAAAATATCCCGGAAAACAGGGGTGAGTAATAATAGTTTTTTCCGCTGTATTTCTGTAAAAATACTTCTCTAAGCTTGAATGAAATCTATCTCTAAATTTATTTATATTTTCTTGAATATTTCTATATAAAAAATATTTTATTCTTCTAATCTATGCTCTGTAACCTTTATTGATGATATCTATGAATTTTCCTAAGCCTTGTGTAAATTAGAAAAAAAAATAGGTAGTGAGGTTTATGATATTTTTAAGAATAAATCGCAACTTTTGAATTTCGAAGCTGTAATTGGATACAGTACGGTGGAACGCAGAGAAAGGTGTACAGGAGAGTTTTTAAGATTGTGATTATCTCAAAAACTACTGGACCTATCGCAAAAATTCTTTGACTGTTTCATAGATAAAAGTTTAAACTATGTACTGTAAAAGAATTATTAAATTCGGTCGAGTAGTTTTTGACAAAATCTCAACCTTATGGAGATCCCCTGTATATTATCTCTGTCTTCGACTTTCATCTTTATATCTACAGAAGTTATAAAGACCAACACTGGTCTTTAATAACGAATTCTCAAAAATACTTATGAAATGTTCTGAAGTCCATTTTGGGAGTTTAAGCTTTAAATAGGCGATCAAAAGAATATCCATTCCCAAAAATATCATGAACGTCATCCCTGAAACGAATGAAGCCTGTACAAAAGTTAGTGCTAACAACAACAAAAAATATTACTCTATTAGCGTATTTTATATCTTATTCTATTCTATTATTATTACATTATTAATTGTATGTTTTTTTCTTTCTCTTTCAAATCTAATCCGGTCGTGGTCAACAACTCAACCAATGGATTGTAAAATAACGCACCTCCAACGATATCCTTCCCATGACCTGACGATACAATCACGATGACAACGATAATTACGACAACTTTGACAATGACAACGATGAAATCGACAACGATGACCATAACAACGATGATACCGACAACGATGACGTTAACCACAACGATTTCAATTGACAACATAGATTTGACAGTACTCCTAGTTAACGACAAGAGAAATGAATACAACACAAGAATCGGAAGGTACCACAGTGTGAAACCACTGATTGGTCTACTGACATCCACGGCAAGGACATTCATCCAAGATGGCGTCACAACCGAATTCGCTACACAGATCCTCGGAACAACTCTTGACAATGGTCGAATTTACGCGCAGCTGCTAACAAAATCGTCGCTTGTACTTTACAATAAACCTTCGAATGTAGAAGATGCTGTTATTGTAAAACCTACTCGTATACATTCCGATTTCGATGGCCAATGGAGCGTCAAGCAAGACTTAGGCTTCATAGACCCTGAAAAGTTCACAGTCAAAAATACTGATTACCTAGCTCCCAGTAAAATGGAAATAGTTTATGCTAGCAAACCTGTACAAGACAACGTAAAATATTGGAGTCCCCCTACTTCCCCCGATCATGTTGATAATCAGATATTCGAAGAACCCACGGGACGCAGAGTCCAACCTTACAATGAGATTCCTAGATATGTTCAAAATGAAGCCTTTAACTTCCTTGACGGTCCAATCAATGACCATGAGAGAAAAGTAGAATACGTTGTACAACCATCAATTATAGACAATGCAAATAGCTTACATCGTCAGAGTAAAGCTTACGAACCGGTAACCGAACCACCTAAGATAGATTCTCGTGTAAATGAAGATACACTGAATGAATCTAATATTGTAAAGGTTAAACCTAATTACGACCTGCCGACTTTTACGATAAAGAACGAATTTTCGCCTATATTTTATTATATAGATAATGTTGAATCGCGTAGTTCACAGCCACAGGTTGGCCAGCAAACGAAACTCCCGAAAAAGTTGTTCGGGCAAAAGAGCGAACCGAGACCAAAGAAAACGTTTACTTATGAGGGCTTTGCTGACTTTACAACTGTCGTTGGTGACACTGTCATTATTTTTACACCTAACACCGATATTAACCGTCCACAAAATCCTGACGAAGTCAATGTATTCCCATCAGCAAAACGTGTCGACAAACTAGCTACCAAAATAACATTCCTCTCTGCTGATATTCCCGTAGCTACATCTACTTACAAAGCCCATGAAGCGAAGTCAACAACAAGGTATACAACGCCTAGTAACAACGATAATAGATCCGAAAAAGCTTTGTACAATGATGAAGAAAGTTTAAAGAAGGTCCTTTATGAAGTAGATAAAATGCCAGATTCTATTAGCGTCCAGTACAACAACGGATTTGATTTTAATTTAGATGTTATTCAAC